>CM069858.1:137904117-139104117 GCA_036172795.1 Pelodytes ibericus
CCCCCCCACTTCACATATACCCCCCCCACTTCACATATACACACACACACACACTCACCTTCTTCACATATACACACACACACACACACACTCACCTTCTTCACATATACACACACACACACACACACACACACACACACACACCTTCTTCACATATACACACACACACACACACACACACACACACACCTTCTTCACATATACACACACACACACACACACACACACACACACACACACACCTTCTTCACATATACACACACACACACACACACACACACACACACACACACACACACACACCTTCTTCACATACACACACACACACACACACCTTCTTCACATATACACACACACACACACCTTCTTCACATATACACACACACACACACACCTTCTTCACATACATACACAGGTTTATTTATTTCCTTTCTTAACTTGTGAGTGCTGGGTGTCGTCACTTGACCACCCAGCACTCAGCCGAAAGAGCAATGAAGATCGGCTGCAGCACGAATGTTCCCCCCTCCTGCCTTACCTCATTGCAGGCGAGGGGGAACATTCGTGCTGCAACCTATCCTCATTACTCTTTCGGCTGAGTGCTGGGTTGTCAAGTGACGATACCCAGCACTCACACACGCGTTGCGTGAGGGGTGCGGAGCTTGCTGTCTGTGCAATCCGTACAGACTTTCCCCCCGTGCTGCAAAAAAAACAAACAAAAGAAGCGAATGGCAGCAGCAAAGGAACCATGAGGGTACCTGCACCCGGGTGCCAGGCTTAATTTCCAGGTCGCCATGGCACCCGGGGTTTGTCGAGCTCTGATTTAATACAGGTGCCTCTTTAATCATAAGTACTTTATTTAGATGTAATACATGCCTTGTGCTCTTTTAAAACATGGCCACTGTTGATTTTTTTTATTCGTCTGCACTAAAAAAAACTGAAGAATGAATTAATTTTCTTGTTTTCAATTTTTCTCAGCAGAGTCCAATACAGAGCCAAAAAATGTGAAGAAATCTAAAGAGATGAAAGGCCAACACAGAAAGGCCAGGCTGATTATCCGTAACTTAAGTTTTAAGGTATTGAGTGAGATGTTGCATTGTAAATTACTCTAATTCTAAAATAAAGTATCAGCAGCTATGTTCATATTATTTTTTGTATCAAGAATTGCTGCCAAAGTGTGAGTCTAGTGAAATCCACATAGAAAGAATTAAAATGTATTATTAGTTTTGCTGATGCAGTTAGAAAAGTACAACTTAGAAGGAAAAAAGAAAATCAGCCTTCTAAATCTTTTATTTTTCAGCCAATTTAATCTAAAACATGAAAAAATATTTGTTTTTAACATCATAGGACATTGTAATAATGGCTGGTAGAAACTATAGTTTTGCCAGTGTTTGAAAGAAGGATATGAAAATCCAGCAGATTGCCTAAAAGTGGGTAACACTTACTAAAGGAATAGTTATCATTACTTTGGGTGGAAAATGCATCATTTCTTAAGGCTTTACTGGCATGTTTTATTCAGAAAAGATTTTTCACATATGATTTAATCTGCTTACAATATAACTTTGTACAGTATGCATAATTCATCATAGCATTAGATGAGTGTCTCTTTAAATATAATAACATTGTGTCTCTACGGTTATATAGCTCTGCTAGCTATACGCACAAACTGAACATTCTCTCTGTGCACAGGCAGTGACTCTGTATTTTTGCAATCTCGTAGCATGTGGCAATGCGCTTAGGCATTCTGGGATTGCACACGTGTATGCTCCCACAATTAGCAAACACCAGGCAAACATGTAATTTAATCTGCGATTGCTGTTACAACATGTAGATAACATTTTATTATCTTATCTACTTGAAGGGGACTCTGTTATTCACACATTTTTGTGATTACATTTTATGTTTTAATATACTACATATGCTGTATTACTATATACATTATCTTGCACTTTTTATATGTCAATAGTGCTCTGAAGATGATCTCAAGAAACATTTCTCTACATTTGGGACTGTGTTGGAGGCTAACATACCCACTAAACCAGGTATGGTCAACTCCAAAGGGCTACAATTAACCATATCCCCTAAAATATGTGCGAGGATCATATAGTATGTAAAAACAACCAAATTTTGACTCCACAGTTACATTTTATTATCTATTATAAATGGAACTTGGCAAAGGGTCTTTGACAAGCTGAGTCCACTTGGTGGTTTGAATAAAATATTGAAAGTTAAACTCTGGTTTTGGAGCTTTGAATGGAGTCCTGTATATGCATCCTCTATACTTTGTAAAACAAAAAAAAAAATGTGTTTTATAAAAGCAATATATGGTATGCCTCAGGGTGTGTGTGGTCTCTAAGATAATATTTCTGTGTCTTCAAGAAATTAAGTGGGTTATTCCTTGTTGGGCATTTATGTATGAGTGAAAATGAAAAAAGTGACCAGCGCTACTAGAATACTATAATAATTGAGCGGAGAACATACCTCTATCTCCACTAAAAGTAAAAAAAACTGTGAAAAGACAGAAGGAGCGCTTAATTATGTATAATATATCTATATAGTGAAAAAAATTGTAAAAATTCTTATTATTTTTGCTTGAAGATCCTCGTCCTTAGTATGAATTCCATAAAAACAAAAAAAATTGTGCACAAAATAGTGTTATACTGTTGCACACAAATACAGGGCACTGTTGTTTACGCAACGGCTTCACTCTTAGAAAAGAAAAAAAAAAGATCCAAACAAAGTGGCACTTCAGTGTTTCAATTTGGAAGCGGTTGTTAACGTACTGCAACACTTCAAAATTTTTGCCACTTAATATAAATGAAAGTGTAAAAATCAATAAACAGGCACACCAGGTAAATTTTTAGTGGCAATTCAATCTTTTTATTAGAAGCAGATGTCGCTTCAATCATTTAATGGTTAATTTATAGACACACGTACAACTTTTTTTGTCACTTCACATAAAAGCCACACAATGGCTTCACGTTTCACCGAATGAGGCCTCTTCAAGTGTACCATTGAAGAAGCCGGATTCGGTGAAACGCATCTGTTGACACGCCCCCTCCTCACCCAATTCCTTCTACATGCGTCGCTTATACTTGCTGCTCCGAAGAAATCAAAGGGCCCGACGATCGGAATATCGAGCCTGGATGAATTGATATTGTCCTAGGGAGCCCAAGGTCAGCCGGTGAAAGCTGACAAAGCCATTAACGTGAGTCGACACATGCGTTCCGACTCAAAGTAAGCTTTCTCTATTTTGCTTACAGCTGCTTTTTCAACCAACTGTTTTAGCTTTTCACAGAACTAAATATGCAATAGAAGCTGCGTGTTCATTTCTTGTTTATCTACCCTTGCGATTTTGCACAATATTTTTTGAGCTTGTTAATTGTATGCTTTTATGTGAAGGGGCAAAAAAAAACGTTTTAAATGTGTCTATAAATTAACCATTACATGATTGAAGCGACATCTGCTTCAAATTAAGATGGAATTGCCACCAAAAATTAACCTGGTGTGCCTTTTTATTGATTTTGACATTGTTACATTTGTATTAAGTGGCAAAATGTATTTATTTATACACATGCTATAGTAAAATATTTAGATGGAATACTATTTATTATTTATTTACTAGAAAATTAGCTAGCATAATGTATTAATGGCATTTCTGCCATTAGTGCACAAATATATCGCCAGCTCATTGCACACTTCATATTTAAAAACAAGTTTTACATTTTAATAAGACATTACTGAAGAATAAAGTATGTTCACATCTCTTTTTATTTTTCTTATAGATGGAAAGATGCGAGGCTTTGCTTTTGTACAGTTTAAGAATATGCTTGAAGCTAGCAAAGCCTTGAAAGGAACCAATATGAAGAGCATAAAAGGTATGTTTAACGTTGTGAATCATTCTAGTTCTGCTCGGCAATGGTAGCAGCTCTAGTGAGCGTGCCTAATCTTGGTTTGGTGTTGATATTGTATAGTGTTTGTATCTCTCTTTTTCTTTGCTATTCTATATAATAATAATTAATTAAAGTAATTTTCCCTATTTTAATTATTTCTCCTAGCTCCCATGAGTGAATTAATCCGTTTACATTTGCTTTTCAAATATATCATTCCTGCATTGCAATTGTGCCGTAATACATGCACCTTATTTCCTTACAATGCTTTATCTTTGTGAAGGTCGGACAATTGCTGTGGATTGGGCAGTTGCAAAAGATAAATACACAGCCACCCAGGGAGTTTCTACTGCAGGTAAGTGTAAATATTCTCTCTTGTTGCAAATGTTTTAATACTATGGGTTGAAAATAGACTATTGAAACACCAAAGATTTATTTTTTTAATTTCCTGTTCAGTAATAGACAGGTAAAAACAATCCGGCACTCAATGTTCCAAGGTAGAAATATTAATATAAGTAAAAAAAATTAAAATAGATGAGCCAAAAAATATACTGACTGTGCAATAAGGAAAACCACAAACACTTCACGCGTTTCCCGTCTGGTGACACTTAATCATAAGTGCCTTAATCAGTAATAGGCACTCTTGTCTGGTACAGAAATATATTGCGTGTGTACACAAATGTCTGTAAGAACAAGTGATTCCAAAGAAGAGCAAATTGATTGTAGTTAGAACATTTTAAAAAATTTGGGTTCCAAGTTTTTGGAAAAGGAAATCTGTAAATATTCACATGTTGGTGGACAGAAGTACATGAAATAATAGTGTCTGTTCTTGTTGGTACCAGGAGTTGTAGTAGAACTCTTGAAACTGTCAAGTTTGACAGCCTGCCTTTTGTATTTAAAGAAACACGCTTCAAGTGTACTTTGGATAAAATGGAACCTTTCTTCTCACCGGAGTAAACTCAAAGCATTGTGACTGCTATATGTGACAGGCAAGATTTATTGGTTTCCACAATATGGGATCTTGGTAGATGCCGAGCAATGTGCTTGTTAACAATAAAAGATTCAGAACAGATAGTGGCCTTTTTACATTAGTCATATATGTTGCGTTCCATTATATTTCCCTACTGTAAAGGCAGCCGCATGAGGGATACTGTACTACTGGCTGGTTTGTACTGCTTTAGCATGGGATTTTATTTAGAAGTAGCTTCTGACTTTTCAGGAACCAAGGCAAGTAGTCAAGAATCTGAGGCTGCTCATGAAAGTGAGGAAGATGAGGAAGGGAAAGAAAGTTCATCAGAAGAGGCGGAAGAGTCTGAACAGGAAGAAAAGTCAGAGGAACAAGATGACTCCGAAGATGATGAGCCAGAAGAGGAAAAACAACCATTGCAGCAGGAACCTAAAGACCAGAAAAAGTGAGTGGGAGCTGTCATTTGGAATTGATAATGTTGAACTTAACCTTCATCTGTATCAAAAAGGCCATTATAATAGCAAACTGCATATGCTATTGTCATTGGAAGTTCATTATAATTACTACAGGATTGCTGCTTTGGTGCAATTCATTGTTGAGTATTGTGGTTCATATTTGCAGTGATCGGATAACATATTTCTGTTACAGTTAAAGAGGCCAGTTTTAACTACAGTGTCCACATTTTTTAACCTAACTGTTGCATCATATAAAGTAAACAAAATGAAAGATCTGTCATTTCTGTTTTTTCCTCAACTTTCCCGATCTCCTAAAAATTTGTAAGTTGCTGTCCTGCCGATCTCTCAAAGCCCTCCTTATTGTGTTCCACTGCCCGTGGTGAAATTATCTTATATCTTAGACTGCCAAAGAATTCTCCGGATCCTCAAGACTCTAGTAGTGAAGAGGAGGAGGAGGATGATGATGATGATGCATCTGCTGACTCTGATCAGGAGGATGAGAGTGATGGGGACGACAGTGATGACGATGATGATAATTCAGACACAGACAGCAAAAAGAAAGGTAGGATTTTTCATGAATCCAATACATCTTACTGGTACTCTCTCGGCCCACACATTGCTTATACTGGATGTTGAGAATAAATAATAATGAAAAATTATCTAAACGGGAGGCACCACAGACACATTTAAAATGTATGATTATGCATTTGCTTGCAATATTTAACTTGACTTAGTCCCCTTCAGGACAGTATAAAAGTATAAATGATCTGAGCAAACTCCTTTGATTGTTTTTAACAGGTAAAAAGAAAGAGAAAAAGAAAATAACTTTACCATCTGATGTCAATGAGGGCAAAACACTGTTCATCAGGTAAGATGTTTCGCTCTGTGCGGCTTGTTGCTTAGAAACATATTATGGCACTTTTGTTCATTCAATACCTGTTGAAACATAAACTTTCACCCACTAGTTATCCTTACCAGTAAGTTGACTTGAGCCTATGAAAGATTTGTCAATATGATCGCCTAATATTTGCTCATCCAACTGTGGCCCTACTGAACTACAAATCCCATAATTCCTTATTAGAATGGCCACGAATTATGGTAGTTGTAGTCCAGAAACAGCTGTAGGGCAACAGTTGGATGTATAGTACCTTGTCCTATGTGTTTAAATAATTTCTTTGTCTGGTGATCAGGTTTATTATTTCAAAAAACTTGCAATGCACTTAGTTTTGTTTAGAACATTACATTTTGTCTCTGTATATGTTGCTATATGAAATTCTATTTAGTCTTCATAATAAGCTTTTATTTAGTATCCGGCACAAACTCTGCACTTTATCGTGTTTACAAATTGTTATAATTTTTATTTAATTTTTTCTGCACCATACAATAAATTGTGATATCCTGTAGATGATGTACAATCAGTAGAATTGTAGTAGATATGTGAGTTTGTGGTCCCAATTCACCCCCTGAAACCTAAAATTCCCCCAGGTTTATATTGTTCATCCACAGACCATGTGAAAGAACAAGTATGCTTAGTTCTGAAGGTAGTAATTCCATTTTTTAAAAGTAAATGTTGTCCACAAGTTGCTTTTGGTACTGATTTTATGTAAGAAACTACATAATCTAGTTGTAATTCACTCTGTACTCTCGGTCAGGCCATCATCTTTCAAAATTTCCTGCCTTTTGTTGCAACATTATTTTGCAAAGTACCATATATGGCTCCTTTTTTAAAAATAATTTTTTGAATGGCTGCTGGATGCACCGAACTTAATGCTACAAGTATATACATAGTATGTATTAATCTATGATATGGGCACAAGACAAAAATATTTATAGTGACAAACTTTTTATTTTATTTATTTATTTTTTATTCTTTTCTTTCTTACAACCAAGGAACTTATCCTTTAATTCAGAGGAGGAAGACCTTGAAAAATTGTTACTTCGATTTGGAAATCTTAAATACGTCCGGATAGTGCTACATCCAGACACTGAGCACTCCAAAGGTCAGCAACGTGTGGAGTATGGGAATTATTTTAAATGATATACTATTGTGGGAGTTCTCATAAAGCTTCAGTGGTCCATCCAATAGCTGTTTTTTTTTTTTAAAGTCGGATGGGACAGCAATCTAACTTTTCTTCAGTTTGGCTAAACTCATTTATAGATGCTATAAATGTTAGGCACTTGTATATAGTCATGGATCAGAGGAGGTAGAATTATCTGTATAAGTATCATGAAGGTAGTCTGTTAATCACAGCCATGCTAGTAGTTATTAACATCACATTCCCCAAACACCTGCTGTAATATATGATCTAATGTCTATATCCTAGACACTGCTTTAGATGAATTGTATTGAATGTCTTTATCTACTCTGGGCTTAAATTAACTTAGATCACACTTTTATGGCAATATGTTATAAGTGGTCTCTGTTCTTCATTCTAATTAAATGAAAACCTCACTCCTCATTCTTTACTGGTCATTGCTAGGCTGTGCATTTGTTCAATTTGTCGAAAAAGAAGCAGCTGAGAAGTGCCTATTGGCTGCCAAAGATGAATCCGAGGTATGTAACATCACATTGTGCAACATTGAGGAATGTGTATCAAAGACACGAATCCTGGAAAGCACATGGCGCCCCCTCCCAGAGTCAGTGCTCTAGATGAATGGCTAGTTCGTCTATTGGTAGTGCCGGCTCTGTGTGCATCTGACTGACTTTGTATGTGTGTGTGTGCGTGTGACTGACTGCATGTGTACGGTACTTCTTTACGAAGTCTTAGTAATCAGTCTCTGTAGCTAGTAATAACTCAGATCAGCTGTTGTGCTCTTTAATGGTGGCAGGGGTAATGATGTTCCAGCTTCTGGTGTCTGTGGCACATCCAGTTGTTCTTTTGGTACTTCTTGCATCTGGTGTGTAATATGTAGCTGGTCTAGCTCAAGCTGCGAGATCAGGCTCTTCACTCTGTTGATGCCTTGGGTAACAAGCTGTTTCTCAGTGTGGATATAAGTTGTCTGTCCATCCATAGTTCCCTCAAATGCTTCATGTATCTGCTCTGCTGTTGTAGTAGCATTCCATCAATTCCAGGTTCTCTTGTCTCATCCATGGCAATCTGGTAACTAACAGGGTAGGACAAGGTAATCTCAGAAGTGGACAGTGCTTAATAATAATTTATATTATGGACCCAATTTTATGAAAGTCTCATAAATGACTATACTACATGTTTAGGAAGAAATATATTTATTCAGAACAAATAAAATATACAATACAAATAAACGGTTTAAAAATTCATATATAGCTTTATTAAAATTTCATATGTTATGTCTATAATAAAAAACCGAGCTCAAGTGTCCTTGACATAATCGCAAATATTACCAATATACAAAGAATAGCATCTAGCCTCTATTTTGACAAAAAAAAAACTTTTCATTGGTAAAAATTGACTCTTACTGCACTGGACTAAAGTCATATTTTATCATTTATGATTTCCACACCACAGTTACTTCACTGACATCCCATTCACCAGTTGTTCTCCAAACTGAAGCTAATTGAATATTTCTGTTTCATGCCTCTGATGTTTCTCAGAAAGGAAGTCTTAAGCTCGATGGCAGGAGGTTGATAATAGATCTTGCAGTGAGCAGGGAAGAAGCTGTGAAACTAAAAGAAAACAAAGTGAGGAAACCCACAGGAGTGAGAAACTTGTACCTAGCTAGAGAAGGAAGTGAGTATCTAGCCATTTATATTCTGATTTCCAATTAGTGATGTATGATTCTCTAATAAAGACATGTCTGTTACCTTTTGGGACAGGAGTCTCTACTAAATTGTAAAGAAAAAAAGGATTTCTATATGTTCTGCAATTTACAAATTTTCACATTACTGAAATGTGAGGTCATAAACAGGGAATGGCACAGATACATGTATGTTATTTTTATGTTCCACGGTCACACCTTGTTTAGGAGAACATTTTTCTGATGACGGTATCCCAGTACTATAATATACAATAACTGTAGGGAAATTCCTGTTTTAGCAGTTGTGATTTGGGGTGTGTTCTACTTGGCATTTGGAAATGGGATATTAAATGAAAGGTTTATCCTTGACTAGATAACTACATGAACACGTCACATAAAGGGACATAGATTACATGCTACACTCTTAAGAGCAGCTCTCAAAGTACACCTTTAGGTGCTACAGCAACAGAAATATTTCCATCTATTCATTTCTAAGTTTGATATTTCTGTTCACAGTGATCAGAGAAGGAACTAAGGCAGCCGAAGGGCTGAGTGCAGAAGATCTGGCTAAAAGAGCCCGGGTGAGTACTAGATGCAATAGTAGAATATATTTGAGACTGTGGGTCATGATACCTATTGAAGAGTGGTTCATTATGCGTACAATATTTTTTGTTACCAAATGTAGTTTATTCTGTGTTATATCCTCTCGTCTTTTTTTTGTTTTTTTGTTTGTGTTGCTAATATCATGGTCACTCTGCTGTTTGTCTTCAGATATGATCCGTCCAGAACAAAACACAGCATAAAATTAAAATGCTTTCTGAAAGGTCCAAAGCCACTTAATAATGGTCTCTAAAGAAGAAACACTTTTGTTTTAATGTTTCTTTAACCCCTTAAGGACACATGATGTATAAACACATAATGAATGCAAAAAGGGACGTGGCAAAAAAAAAAAATAACTTTATTAAATTTGGCTTTATAAGGATAAATTCAGCATCAAAAGAAAGCCATATGTCCCATTAACGAAAATATATAGTTTGTATGAGTACAGTAAATGACAGCGAAAAATTAAACACACACTTAACAAAAGATCCCAAGAACTCCACTCCCTAAGGGGCTAAAAATGGTCTACATATAGGAATAAGGTACAGGTTACAGTTACATTTTTTTTCTCCTGTGGATTAAATTTGACTATCTATTAAATATTGGGCTCAAGATGTTCTATTGATATTTTCTTTAATCTACATTAGTTTGCAGAGGTTAAACGCCAGAAGCTGAAGTTTCAACATATATTTGTCTCCAAGACCCGTCTCTGTGTTCACAATATTCCTAAATCTGTGGATGATAAAAAACTCCGCCAGCTGTTTTTAACTGCAGTTGGTGGGGGACAGTCAGTTAAGATCAAGGAGGTAAGAGGCATTAACTCTCATACAGAAATCCCTGTTATTGTACATTCTTAAGGGAAATGTGTATCTTTCAGTTACATGTGCTGTCCTATATTGATATGTCATATGAGTATCAAACTCAACTGGAATGTGAATACGCTCTTTCACTTGTGTGGCCTTTGTGTGCGTGTGTGTAGAATGGCCTAGATTATTTTGAATCACGGTAACATATTTAATGTAACATTAAGAGATGTCTTTCCATCTCATAATCTTCTCACTAGTTCTGATCTATGTTTTTCTATACCACAAGGCTTACTGTTTATAATAGTTACTGATGATGAGGTCTATTAATTTATTTTCTCAGTGCCGTGTAATGAGGGATTTGAAAGGCATTGGAGGGAACCATAAAGGCCAGTCTCTGGGGTATGCATTTGTGGAGTTTGCAGAGCATGAGCATGCCCTAACAGCCCTGAGACAGGTCAACAACAATCCAGACCTCTTTGGGCCAAGTAAGGTGAGTTGATCTCTGATTGTCCCATGCAATGTGAGGCAATTGGTACAATTGGCAGTTAACTTCAAAGTGAATTGCTACTTGAGGAAAGATGGCTTTGGTGGAGGAGACCATGTGTAGGAAACAAAAGGGGGAGGCTTGTGACCTGACAGATCTTCAGCTGTTTCTTGACTCCTACTTCCTTTGCACTAAAGCTGAGAAAATCATAGTTCCGAAAGTATTGGCAGTGTTAGGACACTATAACGTATTCTGCTCAAGGACTTAACCTTAGTGTAATGGTGGAGACAAATCTCATCCTATTGGAAATACAGGGAAGTATCCATTTGTTCAGTAAAATGTATAATTTCCCCACAATTCCTTCTTTCATGAATAACGTCCATGCTGTTTTAGTGAGCTCTATATTTAACAAAACTATAACTTCACGATATAGTCTAATTTATGGGGTTTTTTTGTTCTCTTTAGTTTGATGAGTTTTACAAAACTACTGAAGAGGAAAAAAGTAGACAGAAAGGGATAAATGTTAATTATTTGTTAGCAATGTATCATAAGTTGGAATTTGCATCCCAATGATTTTAAAAAGCAACTTAACTGGTCCAGCAGTATTTCTTTGTAGTCTATTTCCTAGTAAATGGCTTTTAAACTTAATTTATAGTAAAGGAAAAATGTTTTTAAAATGCATTTTCATCTTTTACTATTATTAAGCAGCTTTCAACCTTTAAAAAGACCTGTGTACTTGGTTTCACTGGCCAAAATGAGATGCGGATATGCTTGGGGGCACTTATTGCTCCCACTAAAAGTGATGCTTAGTTTCATTAAAATATTTTGATGAGGACAATCTGTATAGTAGTGTTTTGTTAAATATGTATTTCTCTTTGCGCAGAGGCCGATTGTGGAATTTTCTTTGGAGGACCTGAACAAGCTAAAGCTGAAGGAAAAGAGGACACAGAGGAGTCTGGTAATTAGCCAAATAAAATCCAGATATGTGGTGTCAAGGGCAAGCAATGTTTTAGCTTATTAATGACTCTGTATTTGTTTGAACATGGGAATTGGGCATGGGGACATCCATACTTTCTCCTTGGATAACAACAAGATGGGATTTATTTTGTGTCTTAATTAGAAACTAAACTCCATCATAAACCTATAGTACCTGCAATTTTGGGGCAGAAATCAGGTAACGTGTATTACTCTTCTTGTAGGAGATACTGAGACAGAAGCAGGCGAAAGCTCAGACCTTTGGTGGCGGTCAGCCAGGTCAAGGGAACCCTAACAAAAAGACACCAGGAAAAGTAGTCCCCACGCAATCTAAAGCTACTGCTGGGAAAAAAGGTCCCCACACACAAGGGAAAACTGCAACCCAATCTGTAACCCAGCCAGATGGAGCCAGTGCTGCTAAGGTGACTCCAAATAAAGCACAATCCACTGCTACAGATGCTAAGAGGCCCCCCAAGAGGCAGTTACCAGGGGATGCAAGCAAGGAGGCTGCAGTAGGAACACCAAAAGACAACAGCAGCTCTGGGACTGGACAATGGTCTGGATTCAAGACCAAAGAAGAGGTGGAAAAAGAAGAGCTTCCAGATGGGAAGAAGAGAAGGAAAGTCCTACCAATGCCTTCTCACAAAGGTCCTAAAATAAGGTAAGTGAAGGTGGAGAATATAACTTCAAATGTAAGGGCACAAGCGTTTAATGGTGTGCTAGAAGGCCATGCTGGCAGCTGATCTCTTTAAACCTTCAGTGGTTGGTTGTGTTAGAGCCATTAATGGGAGATACAGTGCTTTTATAGCACCTCTTCCTATCTCTACAGATAAAGTTTAATAGTTATTGCTGTTGCTATAGGAGTATCCCTGCCTTGCTATAGGATCTGCCCTCCTACTTGTGTTGCATTACAGCACAGTGCTGGCTGAAATCGCACTCCACTACATTCCTAGTACTTGAAACAGCTCAGTTAGCTTTAGATTCCACAGTAAAGCTTAATGACTGTTTCCTTGAGGGGAGCATGGAAACTGCTGCAGAGGGAAACAGCTGATCTCTGTATACTCTCAAGTGTTATTGAATTTAGAGATCCCTGTGAAACTTTAGCTATCATAGGTTGGGGACCAATGTGGGAATTGCAGTTCATCCTCAGGACAGCTACGTGTTGGTTACCTCAGGAAAGTGAGCAAGCCACAGCAAACTTTCACATATCTGTGGTATGAACATGTAAGACGGGCAGAATGTGTTGCCACTGACCATAGCTATAGGAAGTATGTTATTGAGAAGGTAGAGGCCTCGTATTCCCCAGCAATGTCCACACGGTGCAAATTATACCATACTCTGTTTTTTATTAATCTGTAAATCCTTTATATTTTACTTGAAAAAAGTAACACTTCAATCGCCCCACCCCCAGCATCTGCATTATCATGTGCAAAATAGATGTAAAAATGTCTGCCTCATATTTCCTCTCAGGATTTAGAAAAGGACATGCTTAACTCCAAATTTGGTCTTTTGCAAACGATAACATATCTACTTTCTAAACTATTATATCCGTCTCCACAGGCTACGTGATAAGGGAAAGGTTCAGCAGCTGCCTCCAAAGAAACCAAAAGCTCAAGGGCAGAGCCGGAAACAGCAACGTCAAAACACAACTGCAAAACAGGTAAGTGTGTGAAGTGAAAACATTCAGTACTCTGTGTTAGAACAGCTGCACTTGGGTTTATAAAGCAATTTGTGTGTTTAATGCGGCTCTTTATATACTGTTTTTAGTAATCCTAGCCATATGCTGGGTATAGTTAATGCAGGTCAGTAGGAACATGAGTTTGTGCACATGCTCAAAGGATTTCAGAAAGTTTGACCACGTACATAGGTTGGCATTTTCATTGTGTGAGCGGAGCTCACCTGTTGCCGACGGATCGCACACACAAGCAAGTAAACAAGAAATAAACACCCTAACTCATCTGTCTTCTTTACTTCATCACCTGCATCTCTGCAAGCAAACATGATAGGTCATTTAAAAAGCTGTTAACTCTACGGCACATGGTCAATTAAGTAATACATTTACATTGTAGATATTGCTCATTCAAATACAGATCAGCTCTGTTACAACTCATATAGTTGGGATAGGAGGTATGCACATTATAGTTCACACTGATGGGCTGTAGTTGCCCAAACCGTCATTCAAAATATATGCTGAGAGTGGGAGTAGTAGTTTGGACCTGATGTGCAATTACATGACCAGTAATTGCTTAGCCAGCTTACAAGTGCTGGGCATTACAAACACTGTAATTCCATACCAACTGCAGAAGGAAAGCACACTGCATTGTGAAGCTGCCTTAGTCTGCAACCTACTAGGTAGCTTGTAGTGATTTAATTAAATCCCTCTAACATCGTTATACTGAAGCCACTATATTATTCCATGCAATGGTAAGCCAGAAATCAAGCTATGATTCAAGTTCCAGCAAGGTGAGGTAGTGGAAAGTTTATTTACAATGGAGTTACACTGAAAGATACCAAAGTATGAAATAAATGAGATTAAGCATGCAGACTATCATGTTTAATGAAAAGGGTCACAAAAAGTAGCCTAGCTGAAGATACAAATTTTTCTGAAAAAACCTGAGGATTAAGGGAATGTCATATAAAATGTCCACTACTGGTTTACTGTCAACTAGCCTAAGTTAACAAACCCTTTATAAAATAAAAAGACAAGTCAAACTTATGTACAAGTTGTAAAAAATAAAAACAAAAAGGAGAACAAAAAGTTTTTATTTTGCATTGTTGATTTCATATATGTTTTTTATTTTTGTTATGCGAGTTTATGTTATGAAATATTTTACTAAACAAGTGTGATTAGGTGCTGCCATTTTGTGAAATATTGTGTTTTTGGGTGCCCCACCCAAGTGACTTTACAGCAGTCTATAAGTCAGAATTCTGGTCAGACTTGCATTGAGTGGGAGGGTAATGTAACTATTACATCACAAGGGGGCAGAGTTAGGATCCTATTTGATCTGGTCAGTCGCCTCTCTTTGTGTTGGAAGGCAGGTAAAAAATGTTGTACACAGCCACCTATTCCTGCCCACTAGTGATGCACAGGAGCCAGTAAGAGAGCATGTATTTTATGACATCATCATGCAGGCTTTGACACATTTGTAAGATAAGACTTGCTGGAAAATTTGAGAATGTTGCATCATGGGTAAAATTCTGCAAACCGTGCCATATGTCTTATGTGCGGTTTTAAATGCACAGATAATCTAGCTACATCTTATCTAAGTGGTAGCGTCCCTTTAGCAGAGACCGCTACCAACCCTCTTCTGCTGGCATCAGAAGTAGAGTAAAAGTGCTGCTTCATCTCACTGCAAACTTATAGATCCTTCATAACTTCCACTGTCTCCATGAACCACCTAAAAGGTCCAAATGTTCAAGATGCTTCAAGATAGAATACGTTCATTGTTGCATGTGCACTGAAAGTCATAGGATTTGATATCTGTTGAATGGTCAAAACAAAAAAAAATATATAACATTTTTTGTACAACAAAATTAAATTGACCGATTCCATGGTTACCATCTGGCTTTTCTGAGAAACATGCTTGATTACCTCCTGCCTCTAATTTGACATCAAGACCTGAGTCTATGTAACTGCTTTCTTGCTATCGCCATCAGTTCTAAGCAGTAGAGAATGATTTCAGATTCAGTTCTCTTTTTACTTCACGGAGCTCTCTCCTGAACATGGTGAAACAAAGAAGCTGCCGGCTAAAAGATCTGTGCTGGGTTTTCATGTTAAGCAGGCTGCTTAATTAAGTCCAGATAAAGATTTGGGGGCTGTACTAGCTCGTTAACATTGTTGCTTTTTAAAATTTTGGGGAATATGAAGATTCATTAATCTTGGCTATTTTATTTAAATATAGCGTGTAATGCTTGCTTTTTTCCCCTCAGGTTCCTGGCAAGAAGAAGCAGCCAAATAAGAGCCAGGCAGAGACGCGCTTTAACCAGCTTGTGGAACAGTACAAGCGCAAGATACTCGGAAAACCCGGAGATAAAGCCCCTGTTAAAAGGAGCAAGTGGTTTGAGGACTGAGTTTGACATTTCAGGACTACAGAAAGACTCACTGTCACAGTTCCCCATCTCAGCCCTTCTCTTTCCATCAGGAACTAATAACTGTAGACATTTATTTTACAGTGGGACAATTTTACAATTCAGTGGAAGTCTGAGACTCTCTAACAAATCTATTAAGTGTAGTATTTTGTAAAAAAAAAAGAAAAAGGCACATGTCCCCTGTTTTATGCCTGATCTATGAACTATTAATACATTTGTTTGAAATTCATGAGCAAAACATTAGTTCATATTTCCAGAATTGTTTGCTGCTCACATAAGAGCAGTTCATGTATTTCTGTCTATCTGAAGAGTTCCCCAGCGGGCCTCAGTGTGTCTGTTCTAGACCTTTTGACAACTGATGTTTGTGAGATAAGTCACTTACTGACAGCAGTCAAATGCCTTAGGTTTGCTCAGTCCTTGTCACTCAGAGTTAGGTTCACTGATTTTCTTTGTCCATGATTTGGACAGCAGTGCTCTTAATGAGGTGTCTTGTATTTTTGAAAGTATCACAGCGTTTTAATTCGTTCAGTTGTATGCACTTCTTGCATTGTAAAGTGGTAATCAATAGACACAACACGAGTCCTTTAGAACATATAAGACTCTCTGACAAAATGAGACCATGCACCATCTTTGGTTTTTGGTGGTCTTGCATTTTTTGACCACCTTATCACTGTAAGATCTCAAACAGTACATTTGACTTAAACAATTTGATTGGCTCTGGTACTGAGAATGTTAGAACTGTGAAGGAAACTCTAGTTGAATGTTAGCTTGAGGCTCATTCTCTACTGTGTCACCAAAAAGTTTCACCTCTTGTGTTTTTTTTAAATGGCTGTTTTTATATACACTATAAAGATGTATCTCCTGAAACATAAGTTCTTATAAGTGCTTGGTTCTCAGTTCATCTTGTTTATTTTTTAAGGTTTATTGCGTGTTTCACTGTAAAGATATAACATCTAACTCATGTCCATTAACATCAGCTGACCAACATCCATCCATGAAGCTTGATGAGAAGTAGAGGCCCATTCAATAAAACAAACAGGAAGTAAACTCCCTTTACTGTCCCTTTTTGTTACATTTTTTTTGTAGTATGAATTAACACTCTCCAATTGTACAACTATCGTGTCTTGATTAACCCATCACTGTGCCTGCTGTATCCTTAATTACCACCTCCATATTGTACATACATGGCAAAGTATCTGTTTTCAGATTTCTCTTGTAACAACTTAAGATTGTATAAGTCTTTTCAGAATGAAGACATAAAAATATTTTTATGATTAACAATTTTTTATTTATTTAGATATTGTTTCCATTTTAATTTAGAATCAAAACTGAAGAGCAGGGGTAATAACAGAATGCAACTTTAAGTAGCATATTTGACCCAAGCTGTTGCTTCTGGTGCTTTTGCTGCCTACTTAACCATTTTCCATGGTTTGATTCCTTGTACCTTAAGCAGCCATTACTCTGTCACACTTTCTGAATTACTACAGTTTTCATGCTATTGATCCGAATAGATCTTAACTTCTCCTTCTGACTATACGCATAAGGGAGTGAAGAGGACAGAGGGAATGTAGTTGTAGTAACACTAGTGTGGATGGTTGTCGCTAGGTGGATATGGCCAAAAATTAATTGTTTGTGTTCTAGCTGGCTCAGTTGTAAGCTACCTGATAACAGTGGTTGAGGGAAGCGAGAGCAAAGTGAGATTAGCTAGAGGTAAATCAACTGGTATGCTAGTGGAATGGGGGCAGTAAGTTCTTTAAAGATATGGGCATTTTATATATATGTTTAGCCATTTGTCTGAGGGACAACTTACAATTTTTACATCCTTGCAGGCTGAATGTACAACTTATGTGTTCACAGGTAAATCAACTACTTAATGAAGATAGATCCTAATCCTTAACTGGTTCTTCCTGGACACACATTTTGCAGGGGAGCATGTAAAAGTTACATGTCGGAAAAATAAACTGTCTGACTTTGCACACTTAGCTACTGAAAGTTGGGGGGGGATGCAGATATATACCGTATTTGCTCGATTATAAGACGAGGTTTTTTTCAGAGCAAATGCTCTGAAAAATCCCCCTCGTCTTATAATCGAGGTCTCTTATAATCTGACCTCAAATTGAGGTCAGATTATAAGACATGGATCCAGGTCCCCAGCAGAGCTGCAGGGGACCTGGATCCCCCTCTCTAGCAGCAGGCGATGTCTGCGCAACGAGCGCAGACTCCCCTGCTTCCGCCCGGCACGACCGCCGGGGATTCTGTGACGAAGCCGGGTACTTCCGCTTTCGTCACAGAAGTCCCGGCGAGCGTGCCTGGCGGCAGCAGGGGAGGTCTGCGCTCATCGCGCAGACTTCCTCTGCTGCCCCACTAGCCACCAGGGTAAATCGGGCAGCTGGGGGTTGTCTGCACGATACGTGCAGACATCCTCCATGCTGCCCGACACGGCAGACTATTATGACGGACAGCTGTCCCCTGCTCCCCCGGCTGCCCCCACTAGCCACCAGGGATTGAAGTACAGGTAAGGGGGGGGGGGGGGCAGAGAGACAGGGGGAGGGAGGGAGGGGGGGGGCAGAGAGACGGGGAGGGAGGGGGGGGCAGAGAGACAGGGGGAGGGGGGCAGAGAGACAGGGGGAGGGAGGGGGGCAACAGAGACGGGGAGGGAGGGGGGGGCAGAGAGACAGGGGGAGGGGGGCAGAGAGACAGGGGGAGGGAGGGGGGCAACAGAGAGACGGGGAGGGAGGGGGGCAACAGAGAGACGGGGAGGGAGGGGGGCAACAGAGAGACGGGGAGGGGGGCAGAGAGACGGGGGGACAGAGCAGGAAGGGGGGGAGAGACAGAGGAAGGGGGGCAGAGAGAAACATGTGGGGGGAAGAGACAGGTGAGTGGGGAGTGAGACAAAGCTGGGGGCAAGGGAAAGAGAGAGGCAGAATTGGCACATAAAAAGAAATAAACACAAGAAATGCATTTTTTTTAATATAATATTTTATTAAAAAAGCAAATTACATGTGAATATATACAAGTTTACCTTTTTTCCTATAGGGTAGTCTTATATTCAGGCTTTTAGTATTTTTCCTAAAGGAATATCCAAAGTTTGGGGGGTCGTCTTATAATCAGGGTCGTCTTATAATCGAGCAAATACGGTACATATGGTAAATAAAATCTAGTTATCATTTTGGAAAACTTTCCTTTTGTACGAAGGGTTACTAGAAGCTGCAAACCCAATACAGATAAACCTTGCCAATATTGTGATTTGTCCCTAGATCCCAAGCGCCTCCCTCAGTGGCTCAGCTGTATTTCTAAGTAAATAAACACATTTTTATACTTTATTTAACTTTTATGTGCAATGGCCAAATCTGTGTATTTTTCCAATGAGAAAAATGTAATTCAAATGAATCGAAATTCCTTTCTCTCATGTGATGTCATCAGAAAATGTGTTGCACTTTTAAGAGATCCTACTGTGTACAAGAGCAAGTTTATTTAGATTCCTGCATAATACATTTTATTCCAGCAGCAGAGGAAGTGACTAAATGAAACAAAATTGTAAATGTTCGGTTTCTATATAATCAGAGAAATCACTGGGGGAGATTGAGTCAAATATAAAAAATTTGATTTATGCAGAATTCCTGCATCAAATCATATTGGGGAAAAATCCTGTGTACTATACAAGCAGTAATCTTCATCTTGCACCAAAGTGAGTTTGGGGACTAGACTGGCTCTAATTGTCTGTATCTGAGGATGTACACCTGGTACCTACTGGAGTAGTGCTCTGTCCACATTTCAAGAACCATTCTCATTGATGTTGATTATTCTTTCTCTCAGGCACCAGCCAAACGATAAGGAGTTGAGTGGGATAATCAGTAGAAGCTGCCAACCTGATAATTATGTATAAAATAATCATATGTATATACATAATAATAATTGCAGACATTGTTATAATAATTAAACTTTAATATGCTTTAAAAAAGGTCATTTTCAAGTCCGTGACCCTTTTAACGTTTTTTTAAGATACAAAATGCATTAGGACCGTAATGTTCATGCACACTTGCCAAATAGCCACATATACCACATAATTTACTCTGCTACCAATATATGAAATATTTTGGCGTACTCTATAGAAAGGAACATTAAGCAAAATTTGTTACCTAATACATGCAAGTTCTTGGTGAAATACACTGCCTATCTAGTAAATCACCTGAGTAAAAGTGTAAAGAATAGAATACTACAGTTAAATTCAAGTTGCAGGGGGCGTGTCCAACAGCCAATGTGAGCAGACGTGTTGTGGATCAGCTCCCTCTGCGAAACCCTTAAGCTCCTCAATTAACTTCGGTGCAAACACCCTAACCATGGGAAAAAACATGCCAAAATGCCAGAGCAGGACAGGACCATCACAGGTTATGGGAAAAGACCACCCGCCCTTGTTAAAATCGTTCCTGATCCCAGCACTTACCCTGTGAGGCCATAATCCTAAAATGGCGCCACAACCTGAAGATTTCCTGCCATTGACCAGGCAGGATGCCGTGGAGGAGGAGGCCTCCTCGGATTCTGCGGATGAAACCCTCCCCTCCAAAATGCCCTCAAAGGCTGATTTTATGTTATTCACGACCCGCATGAGTAGCGATTTTGCGGTGATGACAGCCAGCATCACAAACACAATCAGGGCAGAAATGGCGGAGATCCGTGTGGACCTTCACCAACAGGCCGGCAGACTGGACACTGTTGAGGCTGACCAAGCCACCTTACACAACTCGATGGGATCCCTGATGCACGAGCTCCGCGACCAGATACGAGTCACAACGATGCTTGCCCAACAACTGCTTGACATTCAAAACAGGAGCCGCAGGTCGAATATACGCATTAGGGGCCTAGCCGAGACAGAGGGTCAGGAAGACGCTCCAAAAATCAGAAATCTATAACCAAATATTAAATGAACCCTCCGACCACCAAGTGCCCATTGATAAAGCTCATAGAGCCCTGAGACCTAAGGATCCAGCCGGCCGATTCCCGCGCGACGTCATTTGCTGCTTACATTCTTACCCGGTAAAAGAGCGGATCCTCCAGTCTGCGAGGAAACAGCAACTGATTGTATACCAAGGCTCACAGATTCGGCTGCTCCCGGAACTAGCCTGGGCCACGCTGCAGGCCAGGAAACTCCTGCGACCATTAGCGGAGGAACTGAAGAGAGCCAAAATACCATTCCAGTGGGGATTCCCTCTTTGTATTAGAGTCCGAAGAGGTACCTCAACCTTCACGCTGTCAGCACCGGAGGAAGCGGCGGGATTCTGTGCAGACCTCAACACCTGACCAGGTGGACCTGGTGCTCCTTCATTTAAAGACCAAGCCGTAGCTCCTACGACCGCAGAGAAAGCGTCTGCCCCGCACGCCCAAGAGTGACACATCTGCCTCCCCTCTGCAACCCGTTTTCCAGGCACAGGGAATCCAGGAATGAAGGCCTATTTCATCCATTCTAAAACCGTGAGGCTGGCCTTGCCGCTTAACCATCGGAAACTTGGGCAACTGATTTTGCCCTGACTTGTTTACTTTTGACACGGTCCAGATCGGGACTCGGACCAACTTACCCTATTACTTCACTCCATTACAGCTTGCCACGCCAGCGAACAAAAAATAGTAACTGTGCTTAAGGGTTTTTGAAGTGGGCTGACATGCATTCCTTTGGCATGATCCGTACGTACGCTTCTAAAAGCAAGCCCTCAATAACTTAAACTCTGAGACCCTGCACTGTTCTTAACCTACAGTGAGACCTGTACTGGTCATTGTGCCCCACCAATGCCACATGTTGCGCCCCCGCGTGAAATTATTACTCACCTGAATATACATGAAGGCTGAGGAGAGGGGTTGAGCCCGCATTATATGCAGATCATGGTTCTTGCTACTTCCCCAAGAGAGTGCCTAGGCGCCTTTGTATATACGGAGCATCCCGGGGATGCGGTGCTCATCCCCTGGGCTGCACTCTTGGCGCTATTGCACCCCAAACCTTGGGCTCTACCCAGGGTGTACTACTTACACCATGTTCAACGATTTTGATTTTCCCTTTGTTTTCATTGTTCCTATTGTTTTTATTGTTTTTTTTCTGTATTGACATGTATTTCTGTGAAATGTGGTCCCATCTGGCAATCCTGAAAGCATATTGCCCCCTATTAGGACATTGTGTCTACAAATGCTAAAGGCCTCAATGCTTCTTCTAAGCCATCCCTAAAGACCTCAATAGCTCTGAATCAGGAGACACACTTTAAGCGCTCTAAGCCCCCGAACCTACAAGACCATACTTTCACGGTCCAATTTGAATGTTCTATTCTGGCAGAATTCTCGGAATTCCTCGAGGGCATCTTGATCATTGGCGGAGATTTGAACATGGCAATGGATCCAATCTTGGATACTTCCACCGGGGCGACCCAGCTGCGCTATTCCAAGATTAGGCAAGTCAAAAAAGCACTTAACACTGCCCAACTTGTTGATGCTTGGAGGATGATAAATCCCCAGGTAAAAGACTACACCTACTATTCCCTGCCACACATGTGATACGCCCGCATAGATTACCTGCTCATCTCACATAGGCACCTAGACATGGTATGACGCGCCTCCATTGGTACAATTACTTGGAGCGATCATGCCCCAACCTCTCTGACTCTACACCTCCCTAAATTCCCACGGCGACTCACCAACTGGAGAGTAAATGAAAACATTTTTAAAAATAAAGAACATGTAAATAAATTGACAGACGTTCTTATGAACTACTTCACTGAAAATACCACTGCCAACTGCTCAGCAACGATACTTTGGGAAGCCCATAAGGCCACGGTCAGGGGCCACCTGATCAGTATTGCTTCATATGAGAAGAAGAGGAATAGAGCCGTCATAGCGACTCTCCTACGCCAGATGGCTACTATAGAAGCCAGACATAAGCTGACTCTATCCAAAGAAGAGTATCAATCCCTCATAGCCGCCCGAGCACAACTTGCCACTCTCTGCACTCAAGCGACCCAGAGATCATTCATTATAGCGAAAAGTAGACAATATGAACAAGGAAACAAACCAGGTAGATACCTAGCTAAAGTATTGAAATCTAAACAAAATTCTTCATACATCCCTAAGATAAAGGACCAGAATGATCAACTGGTCCACATTACTGATCATATTGTATAATATCCGAAACCCGCAGGTAAAACCCCACCCCCCCTAGGCTACTTAAGGAAATTGGCTCTTATATGGAACTACATCTCCACACTAAACTTACTCCAGACGACATAGCTTTCATGGACGAACCTATTACTGTAGATGAGGTCCTTACCGCTTTGAAAGAATCCTCCACTGGAAAAAGTCCTGGCCCTGACGGTCTGACTCTATCTTATTATAAATTATTCTCGCCCCTCCTAGCCCCTCATTTTGCGCGAGCTTTCAACTCCCTTACCCAGGAAGGTACTTTACTACCACAGGCTCAAGAGGCCCATATCACAGTGATACCCAAGCCAGACAAGGATCCCACTGTTTACGCTAGCTACCGCCCAATTTCATTATTAAATAATGACACTAAGCTTTTCGCAAAAATACTGGCCAATAGACTGAAGTTCTCCATCCCACTTCTGATTAAACGCGACCAAGCAGGGTTTGTTCCGGGTGCGAAGCCAGGGACAACACCACTAGAATTGTTAATTTAATCCATTTTGCCCATCGCAATCCACTCCATCCCTTCTACTGTCCATAGATGCCGAAAAGGTGTTCGACAGGGTGAACTGGGCATTTCTCCTTGCCACTTTAAAACATCTGGGACTGGGCCCTAACATGCTTCGATGGATGGGAGCACTGTATCACTCTCCCACAGCACGTGTTAGGGTTAACGGTTCGTTATCAAGCCCGGTCACCCTGTCGAACGGCACCAGGCAGGGCTGTCCTTTGTCGCTCCTATTATTTGTCCTGATTATGGAGCCCTTTTTAGAGGCGATACGGAACAACCCAGACATCTCAGGCTTAACCACAGGACCACGCACCCGCATTCGCTGATGACCTCTTGTTTATTGTCACCAATCCCCAAGTCTCATTACCCAACCTGATGAAGGAAATGGATACATTCTCCAAACTGTCTTATTTTAAAGCTAATCTCTCGAAGTCGGAGATAACTCAACCTTACAGTACCCTCATTGATGAGGGCCCCCTTATACTGAGCTTTCCTTTCCGATGGACTCCCTCCACACTTAAATACCTTGGGATACACATCCCTGCCGACACTTCACTTTTATACGTCCTCAACTTTAGACGACTTTTTCAGACAATACAAAATGACCTGACCGAATGGTCGACGAAGCCAATATCCTGGTTTGGACGAATTAGTACGATCAAAATGAACATACTCCCTAGGATCCTCTACATCCTTCAGGCCCTCCCCATTGCTATACCCAAATCTTTTCTAAAATAAGTTAAGCAGCTCTTCTCCCGGTATGTGTGGGATGCTAAGCGTCCTCGACTAGCCTACTCATATCTCACTAGACCCAAGCAACATGGAGGAGTCTCCCTCCCTGACATTGAACTCTACCAAATAGCTGTACACTTGGCCAGAAAAGTAGAATGGACGAAACCATCTCCCAAACCTTGGCTGATTATTGAGCAGCAGGGACTTACTGTCCCGATCCCGACAGCGGCCTGGATCCCTAACTCACAGGCCATACTCTCTTCCCCACTCCATCCAACGATGAAGGGGGGGTTGCGGCACACTCTTCATGCCGAAGTAGTCAACCAACTAAAAACAATAGAATACTATGTCGCATACATACAAAACAATAACAGTAACAATAACCATTAGACATGAAATAAGAAAACAACTGTGCACTCCACTCACCGGGTAGATGTAAAATGAGATGCTTTAATAGTGAAAAAGGTGTTCCAGAACAGACAAAAAAGGAAAAATAGATAGAGTCCACAGGAAGGCAGCCTAACGCGTTTCGCATGAAAAACACGCTTGAGAGAGAGAGAGAGAGAGAGAGAGAGAGAGAGAGAGAGAGAGAGAGAGAGAGAGAGATAGTTGTCCCTCAGACAACTCAATGGCTAAACATATATATATATATATATATATATATATATATATATATATATATTCTGACTTTTGAAAGTCCCTCAAAACTCATCTCTTTAAAGAAGCTTACTACCCCATTTCACTAGCATACCAGTTGATTTACCTCTAGCTAATCTCACTTTGCTCTCGCTGACCGTATCTCCAGAAGGATATTGATACTTTGGAGAGAGTTCAGAGAAGGGCTTCATAAACTGGTTCATGGGTTGAAGAATAAAACTTACCAGAAAAGGTTAAAGCATCTTAACATGTATAGCTTGGAGGAAAGACGTAACAGGGGGGATATGATAGAAACATTTAAATACATAAAGGGAAACAACACAGTAAAGGAAGAGAGTGTAATGAAAAGAAGAAAAACTACCACAACTAGAGGGCATAGTCTAAAATTAGAGGGGCAATGATTTAAAAGTAATATCAGGAAGTATTACATTACTGAGAGGGTAGTGGATGTGTGGAATAGCCTTCCAGCAGAAGTGGTAGAGGTAAACACAGTCAAGGATTTTAAGCATGCATGGGATAGGCACAAGGCTATCCTAGCTTTAAGATAAGGAACTGGGGACCAATAAAAGTATTTAGACAATTGGGCAGATTAGATGGGCCGAATGGTTCTTATCTGCTGACAAATTCTATATTTCTGACTGTAGATGCAGCGTTAACTGCAGTTCGAAATCGGACCATGTGATGGCACTGTAGGGTCACAAACCATTGATAGGTGATACCAATAATTTAACATGTAAAATGTGCCCTCACTTAAACTAGAATTGGTTCCCTAATCTTGTCATCTGCAATAAGTATATTATTATTATTAAATAATTTTTTTCTGAAAGAAAAGTTGGGTCCTGAGGCAAGAAAACCACTTTTTATATAGGGAAAAATAATCATGGGGATTGTGTGACACGTAGTAAGTTAGTCATTGGGATATAGATAATGTAGATACATACATATAGGGTAATTTACTTTGGAATTTACTTTGGACACCACTAGACAGTTTTATTAAGTATATTGAACTGGAAATTTAGGATTTAGGATACTGATGATGATTTCTGTTTAGTATGTAAGAGCTGTCGGGTGCCAGTAGTACTATATCCTGGGTTTCTTAAAGGGAAAATCTATTGCATTTATAAAATCCACACTAGATTTATACCTCTTCTTCTCTCAGAAGACTATAAAACATTCATCAACTCCCCAAGGTTCAGTACAAAAGGAGAAATTATAATCCTTTTGACTTAAAGGAACACAACCTAAAAATCTTTATTCTGTGAATGTAGAGTGAAAAACAAAATACAAAATGATTGATACCTTTTTTTCAGAATGGCAAGAAAAAGTATAAATTAAAGGCTGGTGGTAGCCTAGGATGTCTAGTTTTCCAAAATATATAGTTTGGGTAAAATACAATGACTGGCTTCAAAAGTGTCCCAAATAGAACATGGGCGCAGGTTGGAAATGTACACCTCCCAAATATGGCCTTTTAGCCCCCAAACAACCCAACAAAACCTATGTATCGATGGTATCCCTGTACTCAAGAGATGTTGCTGAACACATACTGAGGTATTGTTTGGCAGTGACCCATAACAGGATCTGTAAATCTATGAATGAAGTACAATGTGTGTGAAAAAAAAAAAAAAGACTACTCAAAACTTTGACATAGGCTGGTGGTAGAATTAGTGCATGGAAAGTGTTAAAATACCAACATTTGAAATACTCTAGTTTTAAAATATATATGGTTTTAGGGGTAAAATACACTGTCTGGCTTCAAAAATGTCCCAGATGGTACATGGGCGCAGGTCTTCTGCATGTCAAAATTCCAAGTTGGAAAACCAAAAAGCGCACCTCTCAAATGTGGCCTTTTAACCCCCAAAAGAGCTGTATGTATAGGTGGTATCCCTGTACTCAGAAGATGTTGCTGAACACATATTGAGGTGTTATTTGGCAGTACCCCTTCACATTTTCAGGAAATGTTTACCTGAATTGCAATCTGTGTAAAAAAAAAAAAAAAAAAAACTTTTCTTTTTTTTTGCTGCAAACTTTGGCAAAGGTTGGCGGTAAAATGGCTACAGGAAAAGTGTCAAAATGCCCTGAGTTGTCTACTTTTGAAAAATATGTACATGTGGGGGGTAATTCATGGATTTACAGATATCAGTGTAACAATATCACTATCGCTAATCTTGAAAAAAAAGATTTACAAATAGTTTTGCACTACTGATAGTTCTTGCCCCTGTGACTTGAATAAAAAAAGTTGCTTTTTATTCTCACATTTTTTGCACCAACACACAATTCACATTCATTTTGTTCTTTTATTGATTGTATTGGTTTAAAAGTATCTGAATAAAAGTTCTGCTTGTTTATTGCATAACTGCACGTCTCCCTTTTGCTGGGGTCATCTGTGGTCACTCTTCCTTTCAGTGTCTGTGGCAGGGAGCCACACGTCCCAATTTAGCCAAGTGTCTAAGCAAACCAAAACATATCCCACAAGTAAGTATTTTAATATATAAGCAATAAAACCAACAAACAATAAGATCTTACATTAAAAAACGTTTTAAAAGTCCCAGATGCTTGTCCATAAAACCAATAGTGTTGTCTGTGCACTCCTCTCCTCTCACACAACGCGTTTCCCCTCTTGTTGAGGCTTTTTCATGTGTCGGAAACGCGTTGTGTGAGAGGAGAGGAGTGCACAGACAACACTATTGGTTTTATGGACAAGCATCTGGGACTTTTAAAACGTTTTTTAATATAAGATCTTATTGTTTGTTGGTTTTATTGCTTATATATTAAAATACTTACTTGTGCAATCCTGCCTTCTCCTTCCCATGTGATCTGGATATCTGGGCTGCCTCTGGAGCTAGTTTACAAGATCTACCTGCTCTTATCTGAGCTCACCCACGCTATTTATCTTGAGCAGGGTATTGCTCATGTAAATGTGAGTGTACCATTTATGCACTTTGCACTATTATATCATTGCACTGATATACTACGCTATTATTGTTTTTGTTTTTTTCCCTTTGCATAATATCTGAGCATTTCGTCTCATAGAAAAGGGTAATGCTCTTTTTTTCTAGTGTTGGTCACTAGTGCACATGTTCACTTTATTGTATTTGTTTTCACTGGTTTGCTAGGAGTGAGACACTAGCTGTGCACAAGTGCTAGCTTACTCCATCACAGTTATTGGCGCAGTATACTGTATTGTTTGTTTATTTGGTTTTATTGTGGAGTTTGTTTAATTTCAAGAATAGATGTTAAAAGATTGAGTAATGTAAAAATCTTTCAAAATATGTTTTTTTTCTGTTATTTTTTTGTTGTTTAGATATCACTGACATACTGATCAGGGGAACATGGAAAACACACAAAAAAAACACACCAGGGCATTTACTTTCTCCAGTTCCTGCTTGTGTGCATGGCCTTTCCAGGTACTCCATTATTAGCTGGTCAGTATAACAGCCTGATCAATTCTTGAGTTAGTAAAAGCATGTCTATTATTGACAAGGTGTGCCACCTTTATTAACCAGCGATATTTTCTAAAAGAAACCGACGATTTAATTGCCTGTTAAAGGAAAATAAATCAGAAAAGGTCCAATTTATTTAAAGTTTTAACATTTTGGCTTCGTCTTACTAAACCTTAATATAAATGTTTTTTTTAGGAATGAAAACAATATGTATGTCATAGTTCTAAAACACACCATACCGTTTTAGATATGAGAGTTTCAGATAGAAAAATAATGCAAATCAGACACACATTTCAAATAAAAACTGCATTAAGAATAGAAATGGTTTTCAACACTGACCAAACAAATGCACAGATGAGCACTTTTCTGTTGGCAACTGTTGCTAAGAGTCAACATTTATGTATTTGATTACTTTAGGATCATTGAACACAAAATTCCCTTCATGGTACATTTGCTCGGTGGTTTAAAATACATGTATTGTCTACTGTCCACGCTTTGCAAGTCTCTACCTGATGTTTTTGCACCGGCAAGGAAAGGTACAGGCAGGGATTCCCCTGGCTATATCACACTAGCTTAAGGCAAAGTATGATGTCATGCAACATTCCAAGTAGGGATTCCTGCTTCAAAGGCAAGGCAGCAGGAAACGAAAATAACAGTTTACTGACAGAGCTGTATGATAATAGTGCACTTAATCGCCAACATCATTCAACACAATAATATATTATTATAATAATATATGTAATCTCAAGAAGTAAACTATAGGATGGTTATTAATACTTGTGTACTTATATCCAGGAGATAACACTTGAATTGGAGGTTGAAGAGGCTACTTACTGTGCTGTAATCCATGGACACCTTTATGTGCATGGATTACATCATCAGTTTCTTCTGAAATTTGTCAACAAAACACTGTAAACAAAACCAGTTGGGGAAAATTTCTGCCTTAAATAAAAATGATAATAATAAATAATGTCCCCAAACAGCTTTCTAGTATCATCTCTGTTTCAATCTTTGCCTCCAAACACCTTGCCAGTGGCATATCTGTCCCCAAACAGCTTGGCGGTGCCATCATTGCCCCCATATACGTGACACAAGTGCTTTGCGCGATGGGGAGGAACAGCAAACATGCTACACTCATACTTAAGTGATGTGGGACTGCACGCTAGAAAAAAAACAAACGGGCCAGTAACAAGGGCAGCTTTGCCAACCTCCCGTGCTCTGACGCCAGACGCACGACCGGTCACGTGGCCTCTCTGCAGAACCACCAGGGAGCCGAACAGGCAGCATGGAGGACACCATGCTGCCTGCCACAAGCCACCAGGGACAAGGGTAAGTGCTGGGGACTTATTAATGGCAAACACTGGCAAATTATTGGGCAAATTGGCAGGGGCATATTAATCGCAAATAATAATGGCATAATATTGGGCATATTAAATTGCAAATAATACTGGCATATTAAATAGCAAATAATACTGGCATATTATTGGGCAAATTGGCAGGGGCATATTAAATGGCAAATAATACTGGCATATTATTGGGCAAATTGGCAGGGGCATATTAAATGGCAAATAATACTGGCATAATATTGGGCAAATTGGCAGGGGCATATTAAATTGCAAATAATACTGGCATAATATTGGGCAAATTAGCAGGGGCTTATTAATGACAAATAATACTGGCATATTATTGGGTAAATTGGCAGGGGCATATTAAATGGCAAATAATACTGGCATAATATTGGGCAAATTGGCAGGGGCATATTAAATGGAAAATACTGGCATGTTATTGGGCAAATTGGCTGGGGCATATATATGGCAAAATAATACGGTATAATATTGAGCAAATACTGGCACATTATTGGGCAAATTGTCTGTTTCTTATTAATGGTAAATAATACTGGCATATTATTGGTTAAATTGGCTGGGGCAAATTAATGGCAAATAATACTGGCATATTATTGGGCAAATTTGGCTGGGGAATATTAATGGCAAACAATATTGGCAATGTGTATGTAATGGGGTGATTGTGGCATGTAAATGGGGTGATGAGGCATGTTGTGGGTGTGCATCATGGGGGGGGGGGGGGATGCCCAAATTTAGTACTTTAAAGTACTTTCCTGGGTATAGGGTTCCAATGTGCTTGCACATTGGTTGTCCCTATGCATTTTTATAGAGAGATATTTTGATATGTGGTATGCATGCACTGCTTCATGAACCAGGCGTATGATGTTGTCACATGGCCAATACTTCTTCCATTATCTTGAATGGGAAAAGTACTTGGCATACAGAATTCTGAGCATACAAATATGTGTTTTGGGTTTTATTGCATGTTTATTATGCAAAATCTATGCATATTTGAGCATCTGAAATAGGTCAAGCTTGAAAATAAAAAATTGCCTAAAGTACCTTTTTAATCATTATATCATGGTTGATTTTTTTTTTTTTTTACATCTTCTTAATCTACAATAGTCATGCTTTTAATAAAGATATATTCCACACTAATCTCAAACTGTTACAGTGGCATCATAGGATGTGTACAAAAGTTGATCCCATTTCCTCTAGAGCAGCCAAGGCAATGTCTGATTTCCAAGAAGGTGCTGGCGGAAAGCCCTGCAGTCTGTGTGAGTGACCGCAGCAATAACCCCTGTAAGAATGTTTATTCACATTATAATCACCTATCCTGTAGAGAACTGTGCCAGAAACCTCATACCTTCCCTTAAAGTGGTATCAAACGGGTTTTTTTTTTGCGCCTGGGCAACACACAGACATAAGCTGCCTCCTCTCTCTCCTGCAGGGAGATCTTTTTATGGTATCTATCCTAAAATCTACATGCCATTTCATCCCCAAACTGGGACATCTGCATTGTCACTTGTGAATAATAGAAACACATGAAAAAAATCAGGGTCTCTTTTTAGTACCTTTCCAAATTATCTGGCCATGTGATTGGCTCTGAGGAATAGCCCATGGATTGCGATTTCTGGATAAACAGAAGTGGGGGTTTAGCACTGGGAAGAAACTAAAAATGTAATAATTAATCAAATTAAATATATTCATGCATATTTAAAAAAAGAAAATCTGAGGTATTTATTAATTCATGGGCTTGGATGTTGATACCATACATGTGCAGTAGCGCTATCACCCAAAGAGACAGCTTGGCACAAAACCACAGAATGAAAATCCGGACTACTTGAAGTGAGACAGTTGGTAAGCACGTTTTAAGTAAAATACTAGCTCATTAAGCAATTACATTATATTTTAAATGAAATTAGAGAGGATCTGGGTAACCATAAAATACTTCATGAAATGGCACTGAAAGATAATTTTGTAAAAAATGTTTTCCTGTAGCGGGATCCCCCCTTTCAGATGAGGCCACAGTGGCCTTAGTCTGACATGGAAAATGTATCCGATGCTTAAAGCGAATGCATCCTACATTTTACTAAAATGCGGTGTGTGTGAACGTCTCGCCATATTTCAGCAGGGACACACAGGGTCTGATTGGGCCTCTACCCATGTTTCCTAGCTTAGAATCACTCCTTATTGTCCAAAAGCGCCATCTGGTGGGCAGGGGCTAAAAAAAACCTGTGTATTGAGAGGGGCTGCAAACTCAATGACTGTCCCTGGCACCTAAACCCCTAGCCACTGCCCGCAGTCTTATTTTTGATTTGTTCTTGGTAGAGTGTATTAAAAAAATAAAAATATACTAGCGAGAATGTTAACAATGAGACCAAGCTAGTTTTCCACCCAGTAGATATTTTACCGGCAGGCTTGAGGCCAAAGATTAAGAGATTGTCACCAAAACATTGTTTATACTGTGAGTGTAGCGAATAAAACATGATTTAAAATGGTCTTAGCAGAATTACAAGCAAATGCATAAATTAAGAGAAAATGTGTTTTAAATATGTCTCTGATGTATACTGTTAATGAATATTATCATTAATCCCCTATGCCTAGCCCATGGATGCATACACTCCTTCTATATTAACCTTTATCATTTCTCTCAGAAGGCATTTCAATGCATTCCCTACTCTTTCTGTAAGTAATACATTCTGATATTTCTTTATTAATGCTCAGTTGATCAGCACATAGGGAGAGGTCATCACCACCATGAACATCCATAAGACAGGGTTCCGGTTTCCACAGTCAGTTACATCTTTTGAGTGTGTCTGCTCAGAATCACGTGAGTGACCCAATCTATGCACTTTATTGATATTGTTAAAATGATTTTACACTAATGTTGCAATTTCTCTTTTGTAGAGGTACACTGTAAACTGAGTGGAGCCCTGTTGAGAGGGTATTTAAATATTTGTATATTTTTGCACAGAGACTTTCTTTTTTGTCTTTCTGTCTCGGGTGGTAGAGAAGTGACACTAAATAGTGAACTTGCTGAAGTTTTGAATCATTTATATAATATATCCAATCCATACACGTATTTTGTTTGTTTTTTGCTCAACATTTTCAGTATTAATTTATAAGAGTTGTTTTGTATTTAAGAGCCTAATTGATGTTCATTATATATTTAAGCTGAGCAGTGTGTCTGCTCAGAATCACGTGAGTAACCCAATCTATACCCTTTATTGATATTGTTAAAATTATTTTCCACTAATGTTGCAATTTCTATTTTGTAGAGGTACACTGTAAACTGAGTGGAGCTCTGTTGTGAGCATATTTAAATATTCGTATTTAAGAACCTAATTGACGTTCATTATATATTTAAGTGGGTTGCATGTTCAGAAATGTATTTGTGTTTTGGAAAGCATTTTTTTTTTTTTTACTACTAGAGTGTAGTAAAAATATTACATGATGTAAAAATTGCATTTTCTAATCTACTGAAAGGGTTAAATGAAACTGACCCATCAGCTCTTGAATACACTATCTTTATGGCGAGCTGTACTTTTGTAAAAATATCTTGCCTTTATTCTTCCCTCTTTCGAAGAGCTTTCATTTTTTTCATATTTGAATGTCGTTATTGTCTGTTTGCCTCGGTCTGCAGTAGCAGATTACCCAAAATGCATAAGTAATAATGACTAAAACTGTCCTATTCAATAGTTGTCCTTCCTAAATATGCCCAAGATTCCAGGATGTGAAGAATGAAGTCCACCACTGGGGTTACGTAGCTATGATTGCTTTAAATATCCAGTGAATATAATGTATTGTGCTAGTCATTAGAGTATGACCCCCTACCAATACTCTATGCAAATCCTGATACAGGGTGTAAGGAAAAGATGAACTTGGATAGGTTTCCCAGAAAAACATGTGGGCGCTCTTTGTCCTATAAATAGCCGAACAAGCCCCATCATTTCCACTGGGTCATTATTAGGTCATTGAGTCAACTCTTTGACTCGGTGTAGGGAAATGTGTTGTTACAAACTGTACTTAAACATGAGTATCTGGTAAAGATATTTACATTTATTCAATGAAAAATACTGATGCACTCAAAACATTGTCAATACCTCATACATCTTGCCACTTGTACAGATATTTTCAGACATGGTGATGTACTGTCTAAACCTCAGGTTTTTGTTTCTATTGTTTTTTTTTCAGAACAGAAGGGTTTTGTCAAATTATATTTGCAGAATATACCTCCTTCCTTCAGGTGCAGTACAGCACAGAGCATCAGCTGCCTTAAGACAGAGCTGCCTCCCAATTTTCTTCCAACTATAGAAAGTGTGGAGTTTTTTTGGTTCAATTCAAGCATATGAAATCTTGAATAACTTGCTCATATGTTTCTATGCAAATGGCCTGTTCCACCTGTAAAGCACCCTTGGATGTTATATTGCTCTTATCTGAAATGTTATACATTTCTCCAGCTGCTCTTACAAGTATGTGCGTATCGTTTATCTTCCCCTCTATCTATTCATCTCTTCGAATTGTCTTCTGTCCTGCAAATGTCCCTTGTTTTACCTGCCTCCAAAGAAACATGCCAAGGATAATCTTTTTCTCCATGTGAAAAAGGTAATCATGTATTATTATGTCCTAAGTTACTAAATTGTACATATATATTGTTATACTCTGTGGTCTATTTAGGTTTTGTGCTAACCTAGCATTGCTCGCCAACCATAATTGGTGGCACCACTTTTTCTCATGTGGATTTGAATGTAGTGGGTCTCCAGGACGGCACCTGAGTATTACAATGGAGCTCCGGCTCACCTGGTAACTGCCTCTATTATTATTTTTTATATATAAGTGTAAATATTTATGGTGAATATAGTATATCATTTTATATTCTTTCTTATTTATGAAATTACTAAGGCACTTAAAAATGTAGATATGAATCATAATGCTTTTTGAGCATTGCATGCTTCCAGAGTAAAATGAATGTGAGTAATGTGTCTGCAGTTTTTGTGAAAGTACAATTTCTGCATGAAATCAGCAGAGCTATCTCTAAGCTTTGTCTTATGTAACACTCCTAAAAAGTGTGTTCTACATCAGTGCTTCTTAAACCTGTCCTCAAGGACCTTCAACGGTCCAGGATTTAGGTATTATCCAGTTGTGTTTAAATTTAGAATACGTATACAACCTGGTATGTTCCCTAACCGTTAGGGAACCACACCAGATGTTAAATATATATATCCAGTATCACAGCCACAATTAGCCATTTTATCCCAGCTGTTTGGCTTGAATTTACCGTTTTACTCAGGCAGCCAAGTGTCCCCCTCCCATGAGTCAGCATATTTCTTAATTTAAAACTAGAAAAAATGATATTCAGAACATAGAGCTAGAATGCTTTCCCCCAGGCAATGATAGGAAATTGAACTATATGATGAATTTCTTATTTTTATTTCAGTCCTCTGGCTCTTTTTTGCCACACTATCACATGCCACTCATAGTACCAGACTGCACCCACATAAACTGACATTGTACCACATTTTAATAACACAGGCAATGTCAAGTTTTTCAATCATCTGTATACAGGTAAAATATATATATATTATATCAATTTATAAATTGTTCTACTACTTATGCGATTTATATCTTAATGTGCCGTGTTTAAAAATGTAATATAGGATGTACTACTAGAACTTTGCATGAAAGAATTTCTGAACATAAGTCATCAATTAGAAATATATTAAAAAAATGTAGGAACAGATAGTGAAACAGTTAATGCTATGGTCGTTCACTATAATGAGGCTAACCATGGTTCTCCTGCCTCACTAAAATTCTATGTAAGAGGCTGTCCCTGTGCCCTCTAGGGGTAGAGACAGACACCAGACACTGTTTCATCAAGAGATTTTGTTTGGATTAATGGTGCTTATGTGAATTCAAATAATAGTGCTGGGTTGAACAGGGAGTTAAAATGGGCTATCATGGGGTATAAAAACCCGGTAATTGCCTCATCTATTTGGGATTTTTATGTACTTACTATTTAATCCGAGACACTCTGAAACATGGTCAAATGGTCAATTGGGCAAAGAAGCCTAAACCTCATTCTGGACACCAGACATTGGTGCACTGGTATCGCGGCCTTCTCAAGCCAGAAGCCTCCAACTGCCGCCAGGGTACAATTCGGAATGCTCCGACAAATCTGATTATGTTCTGTCCCCAGCACTTACCTCGCAAGTGGGCCACCATCCGTCACCCCCTCCGAGACTAACTGTGGAGGATGACTCCCCGGTCACAAGACATGACTTCCACTCATTGATGACGGAGTTGTCCCAAATTATGGATCGGGGAGTTGTGGAGATGCACTCTCAAGTACAGACCCTAGACACCAAGGTGAGTGGGTTGGAGAGTACACACACTTATAAAAGCCGTAATAATTTAGGTCCTCCCAAAATGGCCCCTAAATATGGCAAAGGAACAAGGCTACAATTCTGGCACTGAATTTAAGCACTACTTGGATCATCAAAGTGTTCTGATTGGTTCTCAAACTCAGAGCTCTGATTCTCGTACAGAAAATCAGTGTTTTCAAAGTCAGCCAATGCATGAATGAATTATTATATTAATGAATAGTACAGGGGTGTCCAAGTTTATTCTGCAAAGGGCCACTTCGCTAGAAATGTATGCGTGCGTGGGCCGCATTAATTTTTCATTCATTCAGAGAATAATATATATAATTATATACATGTGTGTGTATGTATATATATATATATATTTCACACTAATGTGCAGTGGTCACATTAACTACAAACACACACATTCATACACAGTCACACTTACCCCCCCCCCTTCCCACACACACACAGGGCCGTCTTTAATAGTGATTGGACCCTGGGCAAGCATTTGCTTGGGCCCCCTGGACCCTGCCCCCTCCCCTGCATGCAATCCCGCCATCCATCGCAATGTTACCCCCCCACACACACATATGCCATAATTGTTGTGCCATTCAGATGCCAGTAATATTGTGCCATTCAGAGCGCAGTATTATTGTGCCAGTCAGAGCCCAGTAATATTGTGCCAGTCAGAGCCCAGTAATATTGTGCCATTCAGAGCCCAGTAATATTGTGCCAGTCAGAGCCCAGGAATATTGTGCCAGTCAGAGCCCAGGAATATTGTGCCAGTCAGAGCCCAGGAATATTGTGAAATTCAGACCCCAGTAATACTGTGCCAGTCAGATGCCCAGTAATATTGTGCCAGTCAGATGCCTGTAATATTGTGCCAGTCAGATGCCCAGTATTATTGTGCCAGTCAGAGCTGTCGGATTATTAATAACCATAAAAATATGAATATGAGTTATTAATTATGAATCATAAAAAAATATGAAAATTAATGATTCATATACATGGGTCCGACTAAAAATACCCATATCAAGAATTCGTTATGTATGTGAGAGTTTGGATGACGTTTTTACAAAAGTAAATACCATGCAACAATTGTTAATAAAATAATAATTAATTTATTGAACATAGAATAAAGATCAAACGGTAAGCAAAATAGCATAACAACAAAATACAGCATCAATAGATGTTAATCATAATTCACATGTATGACTTATAACATAAGTAGGACAAAGCATGAATTATGCAGCTATGTACCTATATCAACATGCATGTAGAATACTTTACTATGCAGTACGTTTCTGACCGTAAGATGGCCATGCATTTTATTTAGATACAACCTACAATGATTATGTTTAGTAGTTAAAATGGTTAATGATAGTACACCATATTTACCTACAAATTACCAACATATACTCTGCTTAGGTAAGGTAATATTACTAAATCAATCACTACTCAAGGTGGCTATTTTTTAATCTGCTTGGTAAATGATAATGTATGTATTCCAGCTTAGACTTTAAGAATGAGAATTTTAGATAATCTCTGGAGATTAGATATGACATATTTGGGTAAATAGCTAGACTATAAGAATTTATGGTTCTTTTGTTAATATCTCTAGGATATTCCTCTGGCTTCCTTCTGCAGAAAGGATGACAGATTAACACCAGGCTAAAACGTATAGATCCCAGAAATTGTGGGATTTAAGTTAAATTTACCCAAATATATATGCTAATTACAGCCATAAAAATGAGATTATGCTAGAAACAAATTACCACATTTATACATTACCGGCAGAGGTTGGTTTGCAGTTGGGACTCCTTCAATTGAAGAAATGAGTGATGGGAGTTACTCCTGGGATTTAGCTCAATACTATGGGTATGGAGATTTCTATTGTTATAATGAACATGTGCTATTAAAAGCCTCATATTCCTGAGTCCTCCCCAGAAGGAGAGAGACTCAGCCTGTTTCTAAAACATTCCCATCTCTCACCCAACTAGTGGCATCTCTCCCAAAATCAGTCTCCCCGGGTCTTTCAGGTATCTCCGGTCCTTTTTTTCCTACCCCTCCAGTACCAACTTATCAACCAAACCTTATCTCAGACTCACACCCTGTTTCTGTAACTTCTAGCCAATTGAATGGATGGGTGTATTTAATTTAAATGAGATGATGTCATGGTTTATAGCTACACCTGGATTGTGAGTATAATATAAGACAATATATGTTTAAATGTCTAAAAGTGTTAATACAATTTGAAATTAGAGTAAATATGTATCATATTCTTATCATTGCACATTAAATAAAATGTATAATAAAATATATACCACACTAATAAAACAATAAAAACAATATTCTAATTAATATGTAGGATTAATTATACTTTACATTTGTATTAGTGAAGGTGTGATATAATATATTTTATTGGGTGATTTGAATCCACTAGGTGTATTTATAATAACCCTTATTAGAATCCTAATGAAATCAAAAATCCCAATAATCTCAGTGTGTCTGTGTCTGTCAGTTTCTGCCAGTTTGGGTGGGCTAGCAAGTTGCAGAGAAGCCCCCCTTCTCCTCTAGTATGTATACAGCTGTGTCTGCATCAGTACAATGAGATGTAATAAACCTTGCACAACAATGGCCCCCTTATCTGTTCCAGTGATACTATGAACTTATCAGTAAAATATTTGGTTACAGATAACAGAGTTAGGAATGTGGAAGACTTTCCTTTTATCCTCAGGGACACATAATAAGATTTTAACACAGAGAAGGATATCCCAAAACTGTCACAAAATGGAGGCTGCTGGCATCCATCTTGTTATACTTTGCTTCTGCTTTATTCATATGTACCAGTCTCGAGATTACTGATCAATACCTCTGACAGAGCCCAGTAATATTGTGCCAGCCAGATGCCCAGTAATATTGTGCCAGCCAGATGCCCAGTAATATTGTGCCAGCCAGATACCTGTAATATTGTGCCAGTCAGATACCAGGAATATTGTGCTTGTCAGATACCAGGAATATTGTGCCTGTCAGATACCAGTATTATTGTGCCAGTGAGAGACCAGTAATATTGTGCCAGCCAGATGCCTGTAATATTATGCCAGTCAGAGCCCAGTAATATAGTGCCAGCCAGATGCCTGTAATATTATGCCAGCCAGATGCCTGTAATATTATGCCAGCCAGATGCCCAGTATTATTGTGCCAGTCAGATGCCCAGTATTATTGTGCCAGTCAGAGCCCAGTAATATTGTGCCAGCCAGATGCCCAGTAATATTCTGCCAGCCAGATGCCCAGTAATATTGTGCCAGCCAGAGCCCAGTAATATTCTGCCATTCAGATGCCCAGTAATATAGTGCCAGTCAGAGCCCAGTAATAAAGTGCCTGCCAGCCAGATGCCCAGTAATATTGTGCCAGCCAGAGCCCAGTAATATTCTGCCATTCAGATGCCAAATATTACAGGGAGTGCAGAATTATTAGTCAAATGAGTATTTTGACCACATCATCCTCTTTATGCATGTTGTCTTACTCCAAGCTGTATAGGCTCGAAAGCCTGCTACCAATTAAGCATATTAGGTGATGTGCATCTCTGTAATGAGAAGGGGTGTGGTCTAATGACATCAACACCCTATATCAGGTGTGCATAATTATTAGGCAACTTCCTTTCCTTTGGCAAAATGGGTCAAAAGAAGGACTTGACAGGCTCAGAAAAGTCAAAAATAGTGAGATATCTTGCAGAGGGATGCAGCACTCTTAAAATTGCAAAGCTTCTGAAGCGTGATCATCGAACAATCAAGCGTTTCATTCAAAATAGTCAACAGGGTCGCAAGAAGCGTGTGGAAAAACCAAGGGGCAAAATAACTGCCCATGAACTGAGAAAAGTCAAGCGTGCAGCTGCCACGATGCCACTTGCCACCAGTTTGGCCATATTTCAGAGCTGCAACATCACTGGAGTGCCCAAAAGCACAAGGTGTGCAATACTCAGAGACATGGCCAAGGTAAGAAAGGCTGAAAGACGACCACCACTGAACAAGACACACAAGCTGAAACGTCAAGACTGGGCCAAGAAATATCTCAAGACTGATTTTTCTAAGGTTTTATGGACTGATGAAATGAGAGTGAGTCTTGATGGGCCAGATGGATGGGCCCGTGGCTGGATTGGTAAAGGGCAGAGAGCTCCAGTCCGACTCAGACGCCAGCAAGGTGGAGGTGGAGTACTGGTTTGGGCTGGTATCATCAAAGATGAGCTTGTGGGGCCTTTTCGGGTTGAGGATGGAGTCAAGCTCAACTCCCAGTCCTACTGCCAGTTCCTGGAAGACACCTTCTTCAAGCAGTGGTACAGGAAGAAGTCTGCATCCTTCAAGAAAAACATGATTTTCATGCAGGACAATGCTCCATCACACGCGTCCAAGTACTCCACAGCGTGGCTGGCAAGAAAGGGTATAAAAGAAGAAAATCTAATGACATGGCCTCTTTGTACACCTGATCTGAACCCCATTGAGAACCTGTGGTCCATCATCAAATGTGAGATTTACAAGGAGGGAAAACAGTACACCTCTCTGAACAGTGTCTGGGAGGCTGTGGTTGCTGCTGCACGCAATGTTGATGGTGAACAGATCAAAACACTGACAGAATCCATGGATGGCAGGCTTTTGAGTGATCTTGCAAAGAAAGGTGGCTATATTGGTCACTGATTTGTTTTTGTTTTGTTTTTGAATGTCAGAAATGTATATTTGTGAATGTTGAGATGTTATATTGGTTTCACTGGTAAAAATAAATAATTGAAATGGGTATATATTTGTTTTTTGTTAAGTTGCCTAATAATTATGCACAGTAATAGTCACCTGCACACACAGATATCCCCCTAAAATAGCTAAAACTAAAAACAAACTAAAAACTACTTCCAAAAATATTCAGCTTTGATATTAATGAGTTTTTTGGGTTCATTGAGAACATGGTTGTTGTTCAATAATAAAATGAATCCTCAAAAATACAACTTGCCTAATAATTCTGCACTCCCTGTATTCTGCCATTCAGATGCCCAGTAATATTGTGCCAGCCAGAGCCCAGTAATATTCTGCCATTCAGATGCCCAATATTATTCTGCCATTCAGATGCCCAGTAATATTGTGCCAGCCAGAGCCCAGTAATATTCTGCCATTCAGATGCCCAGTAATATTGTGCCAGCCAGAGCCCAGTAATATTCTGCCATTCAGATGCCCAGTAATATTGTGCCAGCCAGAGCCCAGTAATATTCTGCCATTCAGATGCCCAGTATTATTCTGCCATTCAGATGCCCAGTAATATTGTGCCAGCCAGAGCCCAGTAATATTCTGCCATTCAGATGCCCAGTAATATTGTGCCAGCCAGAGCCCAGTAATATTCTGTCATTCAGATGCCCAGTATTATTCTGCCATTCAGATGCCCAGTAATATTGTGCCAGCCAGAGCCCAGTAATATTCTGCCATTCAGATGCCCAGTATTATTGTGCCAGCCAGAGCCCAGTAATATTGTGCCAGCCAGAGCCCAGTAATATTCTGCCATTCAGATGCCCAGTAATATTGTGCCAGCCAGAGCCCAGTAATATTCTGCCATTCAGATGCCCAGTATTATTGTGCCAGCCAGATGCCCTGTAATATTGTGCCAGTCAGCCCCCCCCCCCCCCCATTCCCAAGTACTTACATGAAGCTGCTCCGTGTCCCCCGCCGGATGTTTCCTCCGTGCAGTCTTCCCTCTTGCACGGAGGAGGGAAACAGTCACCAGATGTGACGCGACGTCACATCCGGCGTCAGTTTTTTATTTTTTTCCGGTCGTCGCATCCATTGGAAGCGGCTTGCCGGAAAAAAGCGTTCACAAGCGCAATGAGCTGTGAACGCGGCAAGCAGGGCTGGGGGCCCGCGGGACAGCTGCCTTGGGGCCCCCCAGGAGTAAATGGGCCCAGGGCAGCTGCCCCGTTTTCCCCGCGTTAAAGACGGCCCTGCACACACAGACACACTTACCCCACACACATACACATTTAAACACACACATTCACATACATACATACATACACTTACCCCACACCCACTTAACATGCACTCACATAGATACACATTTATACACACACTCGCATACATACACTTACCCCACACACACACATACACATTTATACACACTCACATACATACAGTTACCCCACACACACACTCAGGGCCGGACTGGGAGAAAAATTCGGCCCGGGCATTTTTTTATCACAGCGGCCCACGAAGAAGGGGGCGGGGCAGAGGAGGTGTGTTTTGTCATCACCAATGACAAACACGCTCCCTCTCAAAGTGAGCATGTTGGTTCAATGCTCTTCCAGGGCAGACCATGCGCAGAGCTCTGCTGAAGAGCTCTAGCATGAGAAAAAAGCCCTGTATTTGTTCTGCACAGTGCAAGCAAATTTAATAACATGCTTGCACTGTGTTTCCTTGCAACTTGTCTCTGGTGTCTCTATAAATGGATACCAGGAGACAAAAATGCAGGGAAAGAGTATTGAGCATGTGTTTGGAGCCTGCTTGTGGGATTGCGTCTGTGTAGAGTGAGCTGATTGTGGTGTGGTATTGTGTAATAAGGTCGGTTTTAGTTGTGTTGTGTTTGTGGTGTAATGTGATGCATATGTGGCTAGGGGCTGTAGAGAATATATATATGAGTCTAGTGTGTGTTTGAAGGACCCAGAATGTGTATAGGAGATCTAGTGAGTGTGTGTTTATAACGGTTTCAGAGTGTATATAGGGATCTAGCGTGTGTATGTGTGTAGATGATCCAGATTTGGGTAAGGGATCTAGTGTGTGTCTGAAATGTAATGTGTTTAGGGGTGCAGTATGTGTGTGTGTGTGTATGTGTGTATATATATATATATATATATATATATATATATATATATATATATATATATATATATATGGAAGTATTGTGTATGTCTGTTGTGCAGTGTGTTGGGGGGTTCTGTGTGTATGTGAGGGGTGCAGTATGTGTATGTGAGGGGGCGGTGTGTGAAAGGGGCGGTGTGTGAGAGTGATGTGTGTGAGTGCTGTGTATGATGAGTGTGTGAGTGCTGTGTATGATGAGTGTGAGAGTGCTGTGTGTGATGGGTGTGAGAATGCTGTGTGTGATGGGTGTGAGAATGCTGTGTGTGATGGGTGTGAGAGTGCTGTGTGTGATGGGTGTGAGAATGCTGTGTGTGATGGGTGTGAGAGTGCTGTGTGTGATGGGTGTGAGAGTGGCATTCTCACACCCATCACACACAGAATTCTCACACCCATCACGGGTGTGAGAATTCTGTGTGTGATGGGTGTGAGAATGCTGTGTGTGATGGGTGTGAGAATGCTGTGTGTGATGGGTGTGAGAATGCTGTGTGTGATGGGTGTGAGAGTGCTGAGTGTGAGTGCTGTGTGTGATGGGTGTGAGAGTGCTGTATAAATGTTAGAATGGATTGTGTGTGTGTGTGTGTGTGTGGGGGGGGGGGGGGGGATGGTAAATAAACAAATAAAATAACAGGCATTATGTCCGGGGGGGACATAATGCCTGTTATTTTGTTTATTTACCCCCCCCACACACAATCCATTCTAACATTTATACAGCACTCTCACACCCATCACTCAGCACTCTCACACCCATCACTCACACTCAGCACTCTCACACCCATCACTCCCTTCTTACCTTTAGACTGGGAGGCGGGGTTCCCTGGTGGTCCTCGTGGAGAGTGAACTCTAGCCTGTGGGCTAGAGTTCACTCTCGCGAGATCCGGTCGTTGCCATGGCAATGCTCCGGATCTCGGGAGAGGAACCCGGTGGAGCTGCAAGTTAGAGCTCCGCCGGGTCCTCTCCCTCCCTCTCTCCCCGCCGGCGGCCGGATTTGAAAGCATGTGGGCCGGTGAGGGAGATCTTTGATGTCCTCACCGGCCCTTCATGTCAAACAGCGGGGCCGGCGCTCGGATAGTGCCGGCCCTGCATAGACCGGCAGGGGAGATCCTGGGACCCAGAGGCCACTGCTGGGACCTCCCCTGCCGGCCTCGGCCCATGGCCACCGCGGCCCACCGGGCATTTGCCCGGTGGGCCCGATGGCCAGTCCGGGCCTGCACACACTCACATACATACACTTACCCCACACACTCACATACACTTACCCCACACACACATACACATTTATACACACACTCGCATACATACACTTACCCCCCCCACACACATACACATTTATAAACACACACTCACATACATACAGTTACCCCACACACACACTCACACACATACACTTACCCCCCCACACACTCACACACATACACTTACCCCCCCCACACACACACTCACATACACTTACCCCACACACACATACACATTTATACACACACACACACTCACATACATACACTTACCCCACACACACATTGACACACACACACACACACACACACATACATACATACACTTTCCCCCACACACATACACATTTATACAGACACTCACAAACATACATACATTTAACCCCCACACACATCCATACACTTACCCCACACACACATTTATACACACACACTCACATACATACACTTACCCCACACACACATTTATACACACACACTCACATACATATACTTACCCCACACACACATGTATACACACACACTCACATACATACACTTACCCCAGATACGCATTTATACACACACACTCACATACATACACTTACCCCCCACACACACACATACACACACTTGCCAAGCAGTTTTCTTTTTTTTTAAAACGGGGCTGTGGAGGCTGTGGGCTCCCCTGTTTTCTTCATGCAACCAGTGCGCTTCTTCCCTCCCTCTGACCCTTGCGCATGACCTCACGCGCAGGGTAGAGGAGGGGATATGCGCACGAGAGCAGCACCGCTGCTGCACACCGCATGGGAAGCTGTATCGGGGAACAAAGTTCCCTACACAGAGCGTGTAGGGAACTTCGTTCCCCGACACAGCTTCTCGTGCGGTGTGCAGTTCGAGGTGCGGCTACCAGAGCAGAACACGTTGGACGTCTCTGGAATAGAATATCAGTATTTAGACCCTTTCAATTAATGTAGGCCTGGTGACCTCCAAAGCCTTAAACAGTCAGTCAACACTTTCTAAAAGACTTCCTGACACTTTAAATTCTATCTCATTAAATTTGTTCATTTGGCTTATTGCCCCTGACTGTGCCCAGAGTGCACATAAAATCAAGTTCCTGAGCATTTAGAATGCCATTCCCACATCCTGAAATGCTATGCCCATTTAGCAACTTAAGAGCAGAACTGGAAATGTAATATTTTACTGCCATAAAAATCTGCAATAAAATATACTGTATCATCCTCATTTAATATACCGTATTTGCTCGAATATAAGACAAGGTTTTTTTCAGAGCAAATGCTCTGAAAAAGACGCCTCGTCTTATATTCGAGGTCATCTTATAGTCTGACCTCAAATCGAGGTCAGACTATAAGACTGGGATCCAGGTCCCCCGCAGAGCTGTAGGGGACCTGGATCCCCCCAGCCGGTGGATGTCTACCTGGTTGTTAGCTATCCCTGGTGGCTTGTGGGGGCAGCCGGAGGATGTCTGCACGATACACGCAGACATTCTCAGTTGCTGCCCGGCGCGTCCGTCGGGACGGAAGTGCTAGGCAGCAGTGGAGGATGTCTGCGCGTATCATGCAGACATCCTCCGGCTGCCCCCACTAGCCACCAGGGATATTTGGCCAGCCGGGACATCCTCCATGCTGCCTGGCACTTCCGTCCCGAAGGACCAGCCGTCTGTCATAATAGACAGAAGTGTTGGGCAGCATGGAAGATGTCTGCACGTATCGTGCAGACATCCCCCGGCTGCCCCCACTAGCCACCAGGGAAGAGAAACAAGGTGAGGGGGAGGGAGGAAGGAAAAGAGAAATAAGGGGAGGGACGGGGGAGAGAGAGACAAGGGGAGGGGGGGAGAGAAGGTGAGGTGGAGGGGGGGGAGAGAGACAAGGTGAGAGGGAAGGGGGAAAGAGAGAAAAGGAGGGAGGGAGGTGGAGAGAGAATAGTTTGGGGGGGAGAGAGAAAAGTTTGGGGGGAGGGAGAGACAACGTGGGAGGGAGGGGGAGAGAGATAACACTGGGGGAGAGAGAGAGACAAAGCTGGGGGGAGGGGGAGAGAGAGGCAGCATTGGCACATAAAAGGAAATAAAAACAAGAAATGCATTTGTTCAATATCATCATTTTTATTAAATATTAAAAAGCAATTTACATGTGAATATATACAAGTTAAACTTTTTTTTCCTATAGGGTAGTCTTATAGGCTTTTATTTTTTTTCCTAAAGGAATATCCAAAGTTTCGGGGGTTGTCTTATAATCAGGGTCGTCTTTTATCCGAGCAAAAACGGTAACTTTTTCATAGTTTTCTTTTGTTTCCTTAATGAAACTTTAGAATCCATGCAATCAGGCACTGAATGGGTTACGATTGCAGAGAATTCTTAAAATATAAGGCATTTCCTTCCATTGAAGCGTCTAACAGTATATCTTATTCCCTCTCCTGGAAGTGGGGATTTGGTGAAATCTGAACAAACAAGGATATTGCCAGTCAAATTCCATCTCATGTTTAGATGTCCTCTGCGTTTCATCCTCTTGTGAAACCACACAATCTCTCAACTATTTCCCAAAAATGGGCAGATTATTTGTATGGAGTGTGTAACACAACATGTACACTAATGACTAAGCATTGGCTGTCACCTGATGAATATTCCATGACTTATGTCAAATGTCAAAGCTACAACAGAGCCAACTAGGACACACTGTATACATTGCAGAACATTGTTGGTGTTAACCTGGAATTATGGATCAGAAGCATTGTCCTTTTAATAAAATCTCTTCCCGGGGATATTTTACAGAAGTACCAAGGTCCAAAGTACATTTAACCCTTTGAGACACAGAGGGGTGTGTAAATCAGAGCTTTGCTAAATGCTTGTCATGCCTATAAAAAATCTAGTTCATTAGTTTGAAAGTAAAATGAATAAGCTGTAATATTAAGTTAAGAATATTTTATGTTGATGATCCTCTACAATTATATTATCATACCAGTTGTGCCATACATGGTATTATAATAAACTTCCTAATACGTTCATAACATAAACTGTTTGCTAATAGATATATTATTTTATAGTATGAAATTGCATTTTTTTTAGGTTTAGACACTTACTGAAACTTAATGGCAACCCACATCTTTTTTTATTCATGCATTTGGTGTAGCACAGTGCTTATCTAACTTGTCATCAAGTAATCCCAACGATCCAGGATTTAAGGATTACCCAGTTGTGTTTAAATAAGAATATGTATAACATTTAGAGTGGTTCCCTAATGGTTAGGCACATCCCTTTGTCTCTGTCTTACCATTAGGGAACCACACCAGGTGTTATACATTTTCTTATTTAAACACATCTTGCTAATCCCTAAATCCTGGACCACTGTGGGTATTTGGGGACCGGCTTGTGAAGCTCATCGCGCAGACATCCTCTGCTGCCCCACTAGGCACCAGGGACAATCGGGCAGCTGGGGGATGTCTGCATTATACGTGCAGATATCCTCCATGCTGCCCGACACGGCAGACTATTATGACGGACAGCTGTCCGTCCTAATAGACTGCCGTGTCGGGCAGCATGGAGGATGTCTGCAAGTATCGTGCAGACATCCCCCGGCTGCCCCCACTAGCCACCAGGGATCAAGGTAAGGGGAAGGGAGGGAGGGGGGGCAGAGAGACAGGGGGAGGGAGGGAGGGGGGCAGAGAGACAGGGGGAGGGAGGGAGGGGGACAGAGAGACAGGGGGGACAGAGAGACAGGGGGGAGGGAGGGGGCAGAGACAGAGTCAAGGGGAGGGAGGGGGTTAAGAGACATATACAAGGGGAGTGAGGGGGTTAAGAGACAGACAAGGGGAGGGGGGAGAGAGAGAAAAATGGGGGCAAGGGAAAGAGAAAGGCAGCATTGGCACATAAAAAGAAATAAAAACTAGAAATACATTTTTTGATATCATAATTTTTTATTAAAAAAGCAATTTACATATGAATATATACAAGTTGAACTTTTTTCCTATAGGGTAGTCTTATATTCAGGCTTTTAGTTTTTTTCCTAATGGAATATCCAAAGTTTTGGGGTTGTCTTATAATCAGGGTCGTCTTATAATAGAGCAAATACGGTACTTGAAACTCTACTATTTTGGCTTTAATTTTGTAATTCTTTTATCAATTCCCTGCAATTCCATCTTTCAAGAATAAAGCCTTTTATTTCCTCATGCAAAAAAAAAAAGAGAAGTCGATTTGTTAAAATTAATCTATTTTTATGGCAGAAGTACTGTTGCACACACAACACACCACCATACCTTTCCATAGAGATTTATGGGTGTGCCCATACATGGGTTGCATGCATCTCTGAAGTCACACACGCATTTTGGGTCCATAGCCATCTCCATGGAACTACACTAATCTCGACCGCGAACAGACTCTTATGTGTCATCTCAACCTTGCAAAATGGTATTCACCATAACCATTGTGCAAAGATCAAGATGAGGTGAAGCCTGCCAAGATGAATGGGAGTGAAATGAAACTCTCTCTCCCATTCATTTCAGTGGGGGAAAGAAAACATGCTTTTCATGGTTTCTCGAGTTGATCTTTCAAGGCACCTGGACGACATGAATACTAAATAAAATCATTCTTAAAAAACATTTCCTCCCTTGGACTGGCCCCAGACGATATTAATAATAAATGAACATCATTATAAAAAAATGCTTATTCATTTTATTTATTATTCATGTTGTGCAGGGACTTCAGCCAGTCCTGGATGGGGGGTAATTTTTTATATGATTTTATTTAGAATTTTATTTATAAGCTTCTGGATGGAAGGGTTAGTTTTTTTTTTATAATTATTTAATTTATTATTGTCATTAATTTACGCAATGCATTATGGGAGGGGAGAAGGGCGTCAAAGCCCAACTCGCCTCCCAGTTCGAACTCCCTTTGGTTTTTAGTGAATAGCAATAGCAATTTTTATTGCTCTTCACTGAAGGAAGTTCAAGAGTGGAGATGAACTTTGGTGGGGTGGGGGGAGACGGAGGCCAAGTTTGTTTTAGGGAATAGAATGAGGAGGTCAACTTGAGAGGTCTACTTTCATTTTAAAAAGTGTGCGTACTTGGAAAATTGTCAAAGTTTAGTGAATAGACCCCCATGATACACGAAATGAGAAAACAACTGTGCACTCCACTCACCGGGTAGATGTAAAATGAGATGCTTCGATGGTGAAAACAGTGTTCCAGAACAGACAAAACAGAATAAATCCACGGATGATAGAGTCCACAGGAAGGCAGCCTAACGCGTTTCGCATGTAAAACACGCTTAATCATAGTTGCGGTACCAGTGAGCACAGATATCCCATGATACACCTATGACGTTAAGGAGAGTCTGCAGATATCCATTTCACTATGAATCATCAGTTAATATGTCCTCATAATTGGTTTTATTAAAATGATATGATTTATTAAAATAGTATTTACACTACAAATTTGCAGAATAACTGATGACATATTTTTTATAACAGAAATGTAAGCCAATACATAGATCAAATGACAAATGTGTCAGAAGAGCTCTGGAATTAAGCATTAGTTAATGGAATACAGAACTGAGCATGGGAAAGGCATTAAACTATACATAGAGCAGGGATTATATTTTAAAACTTGGTAAGAGTGATATGAGTTGTTATTACATATGGAATATTCTATAAATGTAAGCAATTATAAGATAGATGCCATGGAAGTTGGAACAGTAATGACAGGGTTCAGGTTATTTAAGACCAGATAAGAATCCTAAGTATCATGGGGAGTAGTTGCATATTCATTAACAGTCTTGTCCATAAGCATTGATAAAAATACTGCTTTACTGAGTATGGGAAAGACAAAGGGTCAAATTTATCAAGGGAAAACAGGTGCTATTTAAAATAAAAAAAAGTGCTAAATTTGGAGCAAACTGCTATAACTTTCCATTGGTTTCCAAGGTTACTACTACTAGTTAAGCACTTTTTACAGGTCATGCTAGGCTATAAAAGCAAGCACTAGAAAGGTACAGGGGGTGTTAAATCAGTAGCCACCCAGGAAGGTCAATATTACACCTATGTCAGCACTCTCAAGGACCACATATCACAATTGTTAAGGAATAAATTCAGTTAGCCAGTTCAGTCTACCAATTTGATTATAAGTTAATATGGTTATATTTGTTTGTTTAATATAGAATAAAATTGTCACAGTGTTTATTTAAACACTATGGACCTTATATTCCTGCCTCTGTGTCATTATTATATATTGATTAACGACATTTTGACATTGCACAGTCATGTGTTATCTCCTGTTTCTGGGGGACAGTTTTTAGCAAAATATGCAAACTAAATACTACAAGAGAAGGATAATTAAAGTGTCTGTCCTCACTATGATATGGACAAACCTTTAGGCATTAAGCTCATCCATTTCTAACTAGAAGACAAACAAAAAAAAGAACTATCAATAAATAAAATGAATCATATTGGGAAATCCACTTTTTGTAACAGTTCACTGTTCTCTAGTGACAGAGAAAATCTAATGCATTGTCAGAGTTATGTTCATAATTAGTATTTGGTTGTTTCAGTGATACATGAGCAGTGACTGAGCAGTACTGACGTTACCCCGATTAATACCGGTATTATGTTGACGTTTCCTCATCCGGGCTTCCAAGTGTTACATAACTAGTGTTTCCTTTCGTGTTCCGCTAGACAGTCTCAGCAGCAGAAAGAAATGGGATAATACTTTACCAAGCAATGATAATATTTTGCTCCCAATTCCCTTTATTGTCTCCCTCTGTCCCAATCTGACGTCTGATTCTGAGTCACTGAGCAACATGTTGAGCAATTACAAGCAATGTAATCTTACTCCAAGTGAATCCGGATTAGAGTGGTCAGGAACATACACTGCAATGTTAATGGCAAAATCATCAATTGAATCATCAATTTGTGCTCATTCTCTAATATGTGAACAGCAACATACATACAGTAAGTGGTGAATCATACCATTAATGGTCTGTCAATTGGTACAGATATGCAAACTTTTGTTTATTTTAAGAAGTTTTTTTAGCCTTGTAATTGGACCTTAAAATTCAGAGATCCAGGTCCCTCGCAGAGATACATGCAACTGAAACTCACACAGCACTTGGGGAGAGTGGGCAGCGAAATATTTGTGCATTCCATCAGCGTACAGATTTCTTCTCCAGTTGCATCTCAATGACCCACTCCTAGACACCAGGGAAATGCTCTGTGGGTGCAATGGGTGCATTGCAAGTCCCTGTGGGTGCAATAGATGCAGTGACAAGTCTCTGTGGGTGCGATGGCAAGTCCCTGTGGATGCAATATGGGTAGAGTGTCCAGTATTTGTCCGGTATAACATGGGTACAGTGCAGTGCCAGCCCTGGAAATAATTGTATACCAGCCCCATAGCATAATATTATTATGTATTATGTAAGTATGTATTATTTTCTTGTTCATAAAAGTAAAAACCATACATTTTAAAGCACATTTAAATAGTGTATTATTTATAGATAAAACTGATATATAACCCTGCCTAGGGAAATATATAGCCCTAGTATGTACACAAGGTTATATCGAACACAGTGGCCTTATATATACCCCATGCACAGGGCAATACATAACCCCCAGTATGTACACCAGGTTATAGGAATTGCCCTGTGCATGGGGTATATATCAAGCCAGTGTGTGAGATATAAACTTGTGAACATACTGGGTGGATATATTGATTTACCCCAGCACCAAGGTTGCACTCACAGGATGTGCCCAGCACCCATGACCTATCCCAGCACTCAGATTGCACTCACAGGACTTGCCAAAGCACTTAGAATGCACTGACAGGGCTTGCCCCAACACTCAGGACTATCACTTACAATGCACTCAAGGGACCTACCCCAGCTTTTAGATTGCACTCACAGACTTGCCCCAGCATTGGCTGCGAGAGTGTTCTGGCACACAGCGGAATCCCTGCACTGCTACTTTTTCTGATAATGTTTGGTATTTGATACACACAGTCACACTTAGACACACACAAAAACAGACACAGTCACACATACATACAGAAATATACACACAAAGAAATACACACTTACATGCACACTTAGATACCCATACACAGACACACTTACAGTCACATTAACAGTCACACTTACAGACACACACACAGTAACATGTACACTGTCACACATGCAGACACACTAATATATACACACAGATTTATTTTTTTAAATGCTGTTTGCAGCGACGTGGATGGTTCAGACCAGACAGTATACACACATGCAGAAATACACAAACGCTTCTACAGGCACACTTACACACAGTCACACTTACATCACACTTACACACAGTCACACTTACAGACACACTTACACTTACAGATACTCTTACACACAGTAACACATGCACACTATCACACACACAGACACAATTACATATACACACAGACTTAGTTTTTAATTTTTTAAATGCTGTTTGCAGGGAGGTGGATGGTTCGGACCAGATGATGTACACACATGGACACTTACACAGACACACTTACATACAGTCGCACTCTCACACACACACACAGTCATACTTCCATACATACTTACAGAGAAACGTTTACACTTACGCACATCCACAATTACACACATAACACATGCACACTGTCACACACAAAGACACGCTTACATATAAACTGATTACTTTAAAAAAAAATGGTGCAGGGATGAGACTGTGTCTGTCCCGTATACCTGCAGAGGCAGGACACTGATATTTAGTTTTTTCTGAGCGTCACCTACATCCGGCGCTCAGACAGTCTCGGGGTAGTTGGGGGCGGAGCATACTTTCTTATAGCGGCCCGGTGGCAGTGACGGATCCAGGGGGGGCAAAGGGGCAATTGCCCCCCCCCCCCGAGAAAAGGGGAAAAAACCCCTGCTTTAAATAAAAACAACCACGCTTGCAGGCAGAGACAGAGGTGAGAGGAGATCAGAAGATCCCCCTTCCCCATCACTCTGCCTGCCAGGCTGCACAGGGAGCTGAACAGTCACCACAGAGAAACCTCCATGCTGCCTGTTCGACTTCCCATGCAGTGTGACAACTTCAGACGCGTACCGGTCACGGGCCCTCTCTGCACAACCGGCGGGGAGCCGAACAGGAAGCATGGAGGAGACCATGCTGCCTGCCACTAGCCACCAGGGAAAGGTAAGTGCTGGGGATATGGGGGGGGATGTATTGGGAAAATCGGCAGGGGCTTAATAATGGCAAATAACACTGGCTTAGTATTGGGAAAATTGGCAGGGGCTTATTAAATGGCAAATAACACTGGCATATTATTGGGCAAATTGACTGGGGCATATTAATGGCAGCTAACACTGGTATATTATTGGGCAAATTGGCTGGGGCATATTAATGGCAACTAACATTGGCATATTATTGGGCAAATTGGCTGGGGCATATTAAATGGCAAATAACTGGCATAATATTGGGCAAATTGGCTGGGGCATATTAAATGGCTAATAACTGGCATATTATTGGGCAAATTGGCTTGGTCATTTTAAATGGCAAATAACTGGCATAATATTGGGCAAATTGGCTAGGGCATATTAAATGACTAATTACTGGCATATTATTGGGCAAATTGGCTTGGTCATACAGGGAGTGCAGAATTATTAGGCAAGTTGTATTTTTGAGGATTAATTTTATTATTGAACAACAACCATGTTCTCAATGAACCCAAAAAACTCATTAACCCCTTGCCGACAAAGGACGTGCCAGGCACGTCCTGGGAGAATCTCCCTTAATGACAAAGGACGGGCCTGGCACGTCCTGCAGTGAATGAAGCGGTTTTCACGATCAACGATCGCGAAAACCGCTTTAACAGTGCTGGTCTATTGCCTCGACATCGAGGCAATAGCCAGCACCGATATTTCTATTTTGGGACCCCCACGATCGCCCCCAGCATACTGCTCCGTCAATATGGCTAAGTCCTCTGCCGGTCTGAGCTTCGGAAGTGAAAGTAACTTCACTTCCGTCGCTCTGAATATGCTACTTGACTGCCCCTAGTGGTAGTTTAGTAGCATTGCAATGGAAAATAATTAAAATACATATTTAATTAAATAAAAACAGGTTATTTAGCTATATTAGCCTAAAGGGTTAACATTAAATATTTTTTAGCATAAGGGATAGGGTTAAAATTAAATTAAAGTTGAATCAGTGAAATCACCTAATCATCAAACAATGGGGGTGAAAAGGTGAGATGAGGGCGTGACCGGAAATGGACGTAGATCGCGATCGCTAAGTGCTCCATGAAATCCCAGGGTCTAGGTTGAAAACATGCCCGAATTTGAAACAGCCTCTGAAAGCGCTGACTGAGCGGCGAGCGGTGACGGAGGTAGATACAGGAAGTGTTGAGCGTTCCACGTGGTTGATCCAGAAGTGTTTGGTATGTACAGAAATACATTAGTTAAACGGACTGCTAGTTAAGAGCGGAGCTGGCCAGGAGACAAGGAGAAAGGAGAGGAGAAATACTCCTAAGCGTTGGACACTGTAGGTCCACTAATTTAAAGCTGTAGAAGGGAAACAGCAATGACCTGAATGCAGACATCCTCACACGATTGAAAGGAACTGCCGGGACCCAGGGAATACACAGAGGAAAGAAAATTCAGATAAGTTTATTTTTTCACTTTTTTTCTTCTTCTGTCTTAATTGAAAATGTGTGTACCCTAAGGGGTCCGGAAGTATTGAGTGTATATGAATGAGACTGAGCTAAGCAGACTAAAAGTGCTAGGAGGTATATAGAAACATCCTTCAAATTAAAGATGGGCAAGCCAAATAAAAAGGGGAATGCTACCCCAGGTACACCTAAGAAAGCCAAAAAACTGAATACACTCAATTTAAAATCTTTTCTAGTTCCCCTGCCGGTCTCACCAAGAGAGGAGACATTTATAGAGGGGGAAGGGGAGGAAGGCCACATTCATTCAGAGGATATAGTTAGTTCCAACACTTCATGTAGAACAATAGACGAGGAAGAAAATTTAGAACTTGATCCCTCGGGTCTTCCTAAAGCTTTATTAACTAAGGAAGACTTTGATTCTTCTATTCTGCAAATTAAAAAAGAGATGGCAGACATGTTAATGAGCATAAGAAATATAATAAGAGAAGAGATAACAGAGGTGAAAAAGGAACTAACACAGCAAGGAGACAGACTGCAGACTCTGGAAGCAGACTTAATAATTATGCACGGCTCTTACAAAAATCTGTGGGAAACACAGAAGACACAGTCTAAACTTATAAGAGAAATGGAGCAGAGAGTAACAGATTTAGACAATAGAGGAAGGAAATCTATACTAAGAATCAGAGGAGTGCCAGAGACGGATGGGCCAGAGGATACACTGCAAATTGTAAAAGATCTATGCCAATACTTGCTGGGTAATAGTGCCGAAATGAGAATTGAAATAGAAAGGGCACACCGGGCTCTAAAAAAGAAGGATCTCACAAGATCGTTCCCAAGGGATATTATATGCTATTTTCAATCTTACAGAGTAAAGAAATCTTAAAAAAAGCCCGCCAGCAAACAAACCTGCAATTTAGAGGTGTAAATATACAGGTTCTTCCGGATATTTCATGGGTAACACTACAGGCTAGGAAGAGGCTAAAACCATTGACGGAAATATTAAAAAAAGAAAATATCCCATTTAGATGGGGCTTTCCTCTGAGTGTGACTGTAAGAAGAGATAACGATATATATGTTGTTAAAAATCCAGACGAGGCAATTAAACTTGCAGCGGCTCTGAAGATTAAAACACCTGACCTAACAGAATGGTCAGAATACCTGAAGGACTGCCCAGAGATTCCAGAAATAATAAATAAACCGTGGAGCCCTATGGTGCAAAGGAAGAAACAGAGGAAAATTATAACAGACAACCTATAGAAAGGGAAAAGAGAGGAAAAATGAAATGAAACCTGTCTGTTGCTGGAGGGGGGGGGGGGGGGGGTGGACGGGAGGGGAGTGAGGGCTGAGTTGTTGTTTTGAGTTTTTTTTTTTTTTTCTCTTTCTATACTACTGCCAATTCCTTTGAATATCGATTAGTTCTCCTGAAAATTTTGCAGGAGACAATGAAACTGTAAGATACATGGGTAGATTGAAATTTAAATCACAAATAAGATGATAAGCTTAAAACACTATATATATGAGAAACTTGGATATAGATAAAAATATAAGAGTTAAAAGGATATGTAGAAAGTTCAAATGATAGAGGATATTAATAGGAACACAATCACTAAATACACAAGGGAGATATGATAAATTGCAGTTTTTATAATAGAGCATCTTAATATGGAACACAATCACTATGTGCATGGGGCAGTGTTAAGTCCCCTACACCATTGTTAAATCCCTCTGGTCTCTGCAAGTGCCTTTTACCCTTACAGGAGACGATAATGCAGCAAGATGTATGGGAGGGTTGAAGATTAATCACATATGATAGAATAAAAATAAATAATATACTATAGATCAAGGATATAGGGAGAAAAGGGAGAAAAAGGGGAAGAGAAGGAAAGGGTAGGAAAGGGGAAGGAAGGAAAAGGGGAAGGAAGGGAGGGAATGGGGAAAAGGAAAAGAACGGGAAAAAAAAAAAAAGGGAAAGGGTAAAAAGAAGGAAAAGGGGAACACATAGGGAGTTTAAATTCCAGACGATATTAATATGAATAGAGTTACTATATACATGAGGGAAATATGTAAAATCACGTGTGTATGTTGATATAATAGATTATTTTTATGGAACACAATCACTACTAACGGGGGATAGTTATAATGTTCATAAAGCGGTGTATATAGGAATCTTACAGGGAACAAGATCAATAAGAATACACATAAGAAATCAAAGTGGCTGGCATACTGGCATGAATTACAACCAATATCTAGAAAGAGGGGGAAAGGAAGGAAAGAGGGGTTTTTTTTTTTACAAGGGGAAAGGAAAAGGGAAAAGTACATAGGAGGTTATTGTATGAAGGGGGATATTTCAAAGAGGTGGGTCCCCCCCCCCTTTTTTTTTTTTTTATTTTTTTTTTTTGGGGGGGTGTTTTCTCGCCCTTTTTCCCGCACCCTCTCCCCCCATCCCCCTTCCCCCCCCCGACTACCTCGCGCGGTGAACGGGAATATACAAAAACAATATTCGGGACATAGTTCGGGCTTATCTTAGTATTAGAAAACTGACCCTGGGGAAGAAGAGGAGTAGGGAATACATCAGATGCGACGCGGTAGGGTTCGGATCTGGCTAGCCCAGAGGCAACTTAGGGCATGTGTAAATATGGGAGGCTGCCGGGTGGGGACGAGATTCCTTCCCCGGCATCTACCAGATGCCTATGGGTTCCATATAGGGGGATGGGAGGGGACACGCTTTCCAACCTTGAGTATAATAGTGCATGAAGTGATGCTAAAATTGCTGGTGGGGGAACAAAAGAGTAAAAAATAAATAAAAATTTATCTCTATGTCTCAAGCAGACCATAGCATAGCAGTCATATCATTTAATGTCAAGGGACTAAATATTCCATGTAAGAGAACCAAATTATTCAGGGATTTATATGCATATAAAACGGATATTGCTCTCCTACAGGAAACTCATTTCCAAAAAGATAAAACACCTAGACTATATGATAAAAGATTCGAACAATATTATTATTCACATTCCCCATTGAGTAGAGCAAAGGGGGTTGCGATTCTGCTCTCTAGTAAACTACATTTTAAAATGAAGGCAATATGGTCAGACAATGAGGGGAGGGCAGTATTTGTGAAGGGTAACATCGGGGAAGCTATGATCACTTTGGGAAGTATATATGCCCCAAATAAAGACCAGCGCCCCTTCTTAAATCAATTAATAGGAAAATTTGCAGAATTTGCAGAAGGGATCACGATACTTGGAGGAGATTTTAATACAGTACTGGATCCGCTATTGGATTCCTCAACAGGGAGATCACATGTGAGATATACAGATATTAGGAAAATAAAGAGTAAACTATATGCAGAACAATTAGTAGACGCATGGAGAATACTCTTTCCAGATAAAAAAGATTATACTTTTTATTCCATTCCTCATGTAAGATACTCACGTATTGATTACATATTTTTGTCCCATAGACACTTGGATTTGATAAAAAGAGCGGATATTGGCCATATGACATGGAGCGACCATGCTCCGATATTTTTGGATGTACGAATACCACACTTAAAGAGATCCCCTTTTAATTAGAGGTTCAATGAGAACTTAATTAAAAAACCGGATCAGGCTAAAACAGTGGTGTCCAAACTTTTTTCAAAGAGGGCCAGACTTGATGAAGTGAACATGCGTGAGGGCCGACCATTTTGCCTGACAGTTAAAATTAAGTACAAATGAACTATTTTATGCAAACTTTATTGCAAACGATTTGAATGACAATTCTAAACAGTAGTAAAATCACTCTGCCTTTCATATCTGAAGGCCAGATGAAAAAAAACAACAACACAAGATGCTGAAATATATGTCAGGAACACAACTAACCCTTCCCATATCTGTCTGTCTCTCCACTGCCATCCCATATCCATCTGTCTCTCCTCTGCCATCCCATGTTTGTCTGTCTCTCCTCTGCCATCCCATATTTGTCTGTCTCTCCTCTGCGAACCCATGTCTGTCTGTCTCTCCTCTGCGAACCCATGTCTGTCTGTCTCTCCTCTACCATTCCATTTATGTCTCTCTCTTCTCCCTTCCCATGCATGGTTCTCTCGGCCAATTTGCCCAATAATATGCCAGTGTTATATGCCATTTAATATGCCCCAGCCAATTTGCCCAATAATATTCCAGTGTTATTTGCCATTTAATATGCCCCTACCAATTTTCCCAGTAATATGCCAGTGTTATTTGCCATTTAATATGTCCCTGCCAATTTTCCCAATAATATGCCAATGTTATTTGCCATTTAATATGCCCCTGCCAATTTTCCCAGTAATATGCCAGTGTTTTTTGCCATTTAATTTGCCCCTGCCAATATTCCCAATAATATGCCAATGTTATTTGCCATTTAATATGCCCCTGCCAATTTTCCCAGTAATATGCCAGTGTTATTTGCTATTTAATATGCCCCTGCCAATTTGCCCAGTAATATACCAGTTATTTGCCATTTAATATCCCCTGCCAATTTGCCCAGTAATATACCAGTTATTTGCCATTTAATATCCCCTGCCAATTTGCCCAGTAGTATGCCAGTTATTTGCCATTTTATATGCCCCAGCTAATTTGCTCAGTAATATGCCAGTTATTTGCCATTTTATATGCCCCTGCCAATTTGCCCAGTAATATGCCAGTTATTTGCCATTTTATATGCCCCAGCCAATTTGCCCAGTAATATACCAGTGTTAGTTGCCATTAATATTCCCCAGCTAATTTGCCCAATAATATGTCAGTGTTACCTTATCATTAATAAGCCCCTGCCTCTTTCCCCAGTACTTTCCCCCAATCTCCCCAGTCCCCAGCACTTACCTTTCCCTGGTGGCTAGTGGCAGGCAGCATGGTCTTCTCCATGCTGCCTGTTCGTCTCACAGGTGGTTGTGCCGATAGGTCACGTGACCCGGCGCGCGTATGACGTCAGCGCGCCGGTCACGTGACCTGTAGGCACTTCCGTGTCGGCACACTGCACGGGGAGCCGAACAGGCAGCACGGAGGTTTCTCCGTGCTGCCTGTTCGGCTCCCCGTGCAGCCTGGCAGGCAGAGCGATGGTGGGGGGGGATCTTCCGATCCCTTCTCACCTCCGTCTCTGCCTGCAAGCTTTTTTTTTTTTTCAGAGAGAGACATTGATCAGCCGTGTCTCTGGGGCCGTATGGAAGTAAAGGGCGGGCCGCAACTGGCCCGCGGGCCGGACTTTGGACATGACTGGGCTAAAAGAATTAGAGACGGGTTGACACAATATTTTCTGGAGAATGACCTGGAAGAGACCCCACGGGCGGTCCTGTGGGAAACCCATAAGGCGGTCATAAGGGGGCAAATAATTAGTATGACAGCCCAAAATAAAAGGGAAAGTGAGCAGCAGAGAAATTGTCAGCGGCATGGTTGCCAGTTCTGGCTGGAGTCCAGATGCAAGGGCTGGAGCAGGTGTGATACCCTGTGCAGGGTGACCACTCTCCCCCAAGGGTGGAGCCCCAGGCTTTGAGCGGCCACAATTAGGGTTTTGCGGTCTTCTTTTGGGCATCTTGTCAAACAGGAACAAACGGGCAATCAGAAAACGTAGTCGGGGTCACAAGCCAAAAGGTCAGGACTGGAGAAGGACGGAGAAGTCAGGGTACAGGCCAAATCGATAACAGTGGATCAGGGAACAAAACAATAACACCAGCAAAAGACAGGCAGGCAAAATGTTCCAGCAAAGAGTGCTGGGAGGAGGGGGTTTAAATAACAAGGAAGTTAATGAAGGACAGGAACACCTGGGCGGAATTAAGTATGGGCAGGAGCTAGACAGACACAAAGCAGTACTGGAATCCAAGCCCTCTGGTGGAGCACGGAACAGACACAGGCACCAGAAACACAGCGGTCCAGGGTTCAATCCCAGCAATGGTTACAGAAATAATATATTATTACAAATAGCTCAAATAGAAACAAGACATAAACTTTCACTAGATTTGATAACTCTTCAGAGATTACTCGCCCTGAGATCCCAACTGGCCACAATACAAAATCTTGGTATCCATTATTCCTTTTTGGCAACAAAAACTAAAAGGCATCTGTTTGGAAATAAACCCGGAAAATTGTTGGCTAAAGCTATAAGATCTAAGAGGGTATCATCCTTTATATCAAGAATAAAGGATGCTAAGAATATAATTTTGAACTCAAATGAAAAAATTGCAGAAGTATTTTGTAGTTACTATAAACAGCTATATAATCTTGAGAGAAGTCAAGTGGACACGGGGTATGCTGAAAAATTGAAAGATTACCTTAATAAACATTCAACAATAAAACTAACTGAGAAATGGGCTGAAAGTCTTGAAGCCCCCATAACAGTGGAAGAGCTAAGTCAAGTAATAAAAAACTCCCCAACAGGCAAAAGTCCGGGACCAGATGGGTTTACTACAATTTACTACAAGGTATTCTCGGGCGTATTAACCCCTTACTTCGTTGAGGCTTTGCAGTCTCTGTCTGCAGGAGGGTCCTTACCAGCTCAGGCTCAGGAGGCACATATAGTGGTCATCCCTAAGCCTGGAAAAGATCCGTTGCTGTGTCCAAGCTATCGGCCAATTTCTTTAATAAATGAGGATGTCAAACTGTTCTCTAGAATATTGGCCAATAGATGGAAAAAAATTCTCCCATATCTTGTTCATGACGATCAGGTGGGATTTGTCCCTGGGCGAGAGTCCAGAGACAATACCACAAAAATTTTGAACTTAATCCATTTTGCCCAAGAAAATATAATCCCTATGTTGATGGTATCAATAGATGCCCAGAAGGCATTAGATCAGGTGAACTGGTCTTTTATGATGGGGGTTTTAAAACACATTGGAATTGGACCCAGGATGGGGAAATGGATAAGTGCACTATATCAAACGCCCTCAGCTAGAGTTAGAGTGAATGGTACCCTATCAGAAAGTTTTTCCCTGTCCAATGGTACGAGACAGGGCTGCCCCATGTCACCTCTATTGTTCGTGTTAGTGTTGGAACCCCTCTTGTCTGCCCTGAGATCTAATCCCAGTGTCAACGGAATAAAAGTAGACCAGCAGGAGTATAAGGTAGCCGCATTTGCGGATGATATATTGTTGATTGTCACCCAACCTCAAATATCTTTGCCCAATATATTAAAGGAAATGGAAGAATATACAGTACTGTCAAACTTTAAGGTTAATATCGGAAAATCAGAAATATTAAATATTTCGATCCCCCAAAAAATGGAAATAGTGATTAAAAACACCTTCCCCTTAAAATGGGCAAGAGAATATATAAAGTATTTGGGAGTACTTATACCATGCAATCTGAAAAAAACATTTCAGTTAAATTTCCCCCCCTTATTAACCACAATGAAGGCAGATATACTTAGATGGTCCAAACTGAAAATTTCTTGGTTCGGGCGTATTGGAGTAATTAAAATGAATCTTTTACCAAGAATTTTATATGTACTACAGACTCTCCCAATTCAAATACCTGAAAAGTTTTTCAGGGACATTAGAAAGTGTATAACGAAATTTGTTTGGGATAAGAAGCCCCCTAGGCTGGGATATGGACACCTTACCAGACCCAAGCATTTGGGAGGGTTGGGCCTCCCAGATGTTCAAAATTACTATAAAGCAGTCCATCTGGCCAGAGTAATTGAATGGACAAGACCTGCAAGGAAACAGTGGGTTACTCTAGAAAATAGAGGTCTTGCGGTCCCAGTCCCAGTAGCCATGTGGGTCAAACACACCCAAAGAGTGGTATTGAAACCTAATCACCCAACCATAGGCACTACTGTCAATATCTTCAAAAAAATATCAAAGGATAATGGGAAAGTGAGGGGAGCATTGTCCCCCCTCACGTCTCTCATTGCTAATGAAGACTTTCCCTTGGGGCAGGATTATTCTATATGGAAGAAGATGCTTAACCTGGATGTTATATATCCCAGATTGGGACATGTTATACAAAGGGAGGGGATAATATCTTTAAACACCCTTATAGGAGATAGTCAACCAACAATTAATCAGAAATATGTATATGCGCAATTACAGAGATCAGTAAATTGCTTTATAAATTCACTGACCTATCCTACGGAACTAACCCTATTTGAATCTTTATGTATGAGGAAAGACACGCCCAAAGGGGTTATTTCTAGTATGAATGAGGTCATTTCCAGCCCGAGTGAAAATATCAAACCATACTATATATGTGAATGGGAAAAGGAATGTGGGGTGAATCTGAATGAAAAACAATGGAAGAAGATACTTATTTTATGCCATAAATGTTCAGTATCAGTAGCAATTCAGGAGAACAACTATAAACTTCTGACTAGGTGGTATAGGACTCCATCTTTCCTGTATAAAATATATCAAAAAGGGTCGGATAAATGTTGGAGGTGTCAGAGAGGGGTAGGAGACCTTAAACATATATGGTGGACATGTCCCCTGATTAAACCATTTTGGGACTTAATAATCAATACGATACATTTGATCTTGGATCCCTCTTTTGAAAGCAACCCTCTATCAGCCCTACTCCACCATACGGAAGAATCAGTGAAAATATATGGGGGATCTTTAGTTCCAGTGTTTCTTAACGCAGCTAAGATGCTGGTTCCGAGATACTGGAAACAGGAGAAGATACCTACCTATGAGGAATGGGTGGGAGAAGTAGAAATGATTCGACGAATAGAAGGGCTGACGATATTAGAGGATGAGGAAAGCCTTAAACATAGTATAAAATGGAACAGATGGTCACAATATTTAGAGGGACCATTATTTACTCCTGGAAGTGAAGTGAACTCTGAACCCACCAGCGATTAGCCATGCATGCACCTTTTTTAGATTAAATCTTGTTAAATAACGGATACTTGGGGATGGAAAGCGTCTTAGGGGGGGGGGGAGGGGGGGTTGTAGGTATAAAATGTAATACATTTAAATTTGATAGTTTTATTAAAAGGGTAGTGTAATTGAGATATAACAATATATGGGGATACCGTATATTTTATCAAGGAAGAAATTAATAAAGAAAAGTTACTGGAATTAAGAGAACAAAACTAGGCAAGGATGATTGAAAACACAATATCAGAAAAAAAAAACAATAAGCGTGTTTAATATCTGAGCCGCAAAAAAAAAAAAAAAAAAAAAAAAATTAAATTAAAGTTAAAAAATATTAAGGGATATAATAAGGATTAGAGTTGGGGTTAAATTTAGTGTTAGGGTTACATTTTGGGTTCGGGTTGGGGTCAAAAGATCAATATAGGAAAAAAACAAAAAACACTATTTTTGGTTTTTGCCCCATAACTCGCAAAAAAATACCGAAAAATATGGAAACATGCATATTTTTGAACTCGGGACAACATTTAGAAACTATTTAGACGGGATCTTTTTTAATGATTTTATTTGTGTAAATTATATTTTCGGTCAAAGTTAGAAAAAGTGGGTTTTTTTAAATTTTTCATCATATTTTATGATTTTTTTTGTAGTAAATTATAAGATATGATGAACATAATGGTATCTAATGAAAGCCCTTCTTATGACGATAAAAACAACATATAATTTGTGTGGGTACTGTATGTGAGAAAGAAAAAAATTACAGCTAAACACAAACACCCTAGAAATGTCAAAACAGCCATTGTCACCAAGGGAAAGTCAAGGTGAAAATGTCTTGTCACTAAGGGGTTAATATCAAAGCTGAATATTTTTGGAAGTAGTTTTTAGTTTGTTTTTAGTTTTAGCTATTTTAGGGGGATATCTGTGTGTGCAGGTGACTATTACTGTGCATAATTATTAGGCAACTTAACAAAAAACAAATATATACCCATTTCAATTATTTATTTTTACCAGTGAAACCAATATAACATCTCAACATTCACAAATATACATTTCTGACATTCAAAAACAAAACAAAAACAAATCAGTGACCAATATAGCCACCTTTCTTTGCAAGGACACTCAAAAGCCTGCCATCCATGGATTCTGTCAGTGTTTTGATCTGTTCACCATCAACATTGCGTGCAGCAGCAACCACAGCCTCCCAGACACTGTTCAGAGAGGTGTACTGTTTTCCCTCCTTGTAAATCTCACATTTGATGATGGACCACAGGTTCTCAATGGGGTTCAGATCAGGTGAACAAGGAGGCCATGTCATTAGATTTTCTTCTTTTATACCCTTTCTTGCCAGCCACGCTGTGGAGTACTTGGACGCGTGTGATGGAGCATTGTCCTGCATGAAAATCATGTTTTTCTTGAAGGATGCAGACTTCTTCCTGTACCACTGCTTGAATAAGGTGTCTTCCAGGAACTGGCAGTAGGACTGGGAGTTGAGCTTGACTCCATCCTCAACCCGAAAAGGCCCCACAAGCTCATCTTTGATGATACCAGCCCAAACCAGTACTCCACCTCCACCTTGCTGGCGTCTGAGTCGGACTGGAGCTCTCTGCCCTTTACCAATCCAGCCACGGGCCCATCCATCTGGCCCATCAAGACTCACTCTCATTTCATCAGTCCATAAAACCTTAGAAAAATCAGTCTTGAGATATTTCTTGGCCCAGTCTTGACGTTTCAGCTTGTGTGTCTTGTTCAGTGGTGGTCGTCTTTCAGCCTTTCTTACCTTGGCCATGTCTCTGAGTATTGCACACCTTGTGCTTTTGGGCACTCCAGTGATGTTGCAGGTCTGAAATATTGCCAAACTGGTGGCAAGTGGCATCGTGGCAGCTGCACGCTTGACTTTTCTCAGTTCATGGGCAGTTATTTTGCCCCTTGGTTTTTCCACACGCTTCTTGCGACCCTGTTGACTATTTTGAATGAAATGCTTGATTGTTCGATGATCACGCTTCAGAAGCTTTGCAATTTTAAGAGTGCTGCATCCCTCTGCAAGATATCTCACTATTTCTGACTTTTCTGAGCCTGTCAAGTCCTTCTTTTGACCCATTTTGCCAAAGGAAAGGAAGTTGCCTAATAATTATGCACACCTGATATAGGGTGTTGATGTCATTAGACCACACCCCTTCTCATTACAGAGATGCACATCACCTAATATGCTTAATTGGTAGTAGGCTTTCGAGCCTATACAGCTTGGAGTAAGACAACATGCATAAAGAGGATGATGTGGTCAAAATACTCATTTGCCTAATAATTCTGCACTCCCTGTATTAAATGGCAAATAACTGGCATATTATTGGGCAACTTGGCTGGGGCATATTTAATGGCAAATAACACTGGCATATTATTGGGCAAATTGGCACGGGCATATTCAATGGCAAATACCACTGGCATACTATTGGGCAATTTATCAGGGGCATATTAAATGGCAAATAACACTGGCATATTGTTGGGCAAATTAGCAGGCGCATATTAAATGGAAAATAATACTGGAATATTGTTGGGCAAATAAGCAGGGGCATATTAAAATGGCAAATAAAACTGGCATATTATTGTGCAAATTGGCTGGAGCATATTAAATGGCAAATAACACTGGCATATTATTGGGCAAATTGGCACGGGCATATTCAATGGCAAATACCACTGGCATACTATTGGGCAATTTATCAGGGGCATATTAAATGGCAAATAACACTGGCATATTGTTGGGCAAATTAGCAGGCGCATATTAAATGGCAAATAACACTGGCATATTGTTGGGCAAATAAGCAGGGGCATATTAAATGGCAAATAACACTGGCATATTATTGTGCAAATTGGCTGGAGCATATTAAATGGCAAATAACACTGGCATATTATTGGGCAAAGTGGCAGGGGCATATTAATGGCAAATAATACTGGCATATTATTGAGCAAATTGGCTGGGGAATATTAATGGCAAATAATACTGGCATATTATTGGGAAAATTGGTTGGGGAATATTAATGGCAAATAATATTGGCAATGTGTATGTAATTGGGTGATGGAGGCATGTAAATGGGGTGATGAGGCATGTCCTTGGTGTGCAACGTGGGTTATGGGTCATGTCGTGGGTGTGCATCATGGAGATGAGTGGTAAGTGGGAGCAGTGATCTTCTCCACATCACCATAGAATGTGTCAAATCAGGGAAGGCCTGCACCGCAGATGTTTGAATATAATCAGTGTGGGACCCATGAACTGGAGGGCCGTCCTGTCCATGGAGCATTGCAGTTTTAAGATTATATCTCTAGAGGAGTCGATTGGGGCCATTGCAGTCTTTGGTATATGGAAGATATCCGAGCCTTGTGGCAATTAATTCTGCCTAGTTGGAAAGAGTGTAATAAAGTGTGGCATTTCCAAGGCCCCAACCCCTTAGTCGATACCCCTAAGTCGCACATTCATGTGTCTCAGTTTGTTCTCTAGGTCGTCAAATTTCAGTTGAGTGGCCTCTTGCTGTTTGTCCAGTTTCCTATTGTACGGAACTAGTCCTGCCATAGAAGTCAGTAGGAGGACTTGGGCTATTTCTGAAATAGCTGAGGTCATCCAGAAATAAGCCAAGTCCTACACGTAAAAGTATATGGGGAGGAACAAGGCTACAATTTCGGAACTTTGAGTTCACTTCCGTTATCTCTGAGTAGCCCGAATTTAAGGGCTACTCTAATCACCAAAGGGATCTGATTGGTTCTGAAAAAAGAAGTCTATGGGGAAGACTTTGGAACACATCATGTAATATAAAATACACGTATCACATACACAACTTAGTGATCCAAATACAAGTTAGGGAATGGCAACGTATACATATATACATTTATTATCATATATAAGATTTCCAGATTGCAATATCACAGAGAAAGAGAACATTATTCCAAACCCTAAGCATAATAAGTAGCATGGTATAAATAAAGGAGGAGAAGACAAGAATATTCAAAAGATGGGGTTCATAGTGTTATTAGCAAAATGGGCCAGATTGGGCAAAGTGACAATAGGGTTATTTATTAAAAATATGGACTACTTACTGATCATGGCGTCTTCGATTACAGCGGAGTGTATAGAACGGAACAAATGGAACAGGTCAGTTAGAGGCAGGTTAGAGGCAGGTGCAAAAATAAAGACAAGAGAGAAGGGGGGTAGATGGAGAAGTAGAAAAAAATGAGATAGGTAGTAAAGCATAAGAAAAAAAGGTGGTCCAAGAGAGGTACCACTGCGGACTCCAGAAGAGTGCTGAACATTATGGGCCAAAGGACCAACTTGTGGTCTAAGGTATGTGAGAAGTGCTCCAGGGAGGTTCCAATGCCTAACAAAATGTATGTCTATTAAAGATAAACAATGGCGCAAATTGTCATTAGGAAACTTGAGAAACAATAGGTAGCCTATTTATTAGTTAATAAAAAGTGTACAGACATCTGCATGATTTGGGTCAAAATGCTTGTCTATAGTGAACTAAGCATTGAGAACTGGAGGCAACATCAGTCCAAGTCAAGGAGGATTCAAGAACAGCCAGAATACTCCTGACTTGTGATCGACGAGAGCATTATTCGTTTGGTGCCAGTGTTACTGATGATGTGGGCGTTATGTTATTATTCATCAAATATTTAAAAAAAGGGCACCTCTTCCTCCAATCTTGTGGCTCTGAGTCAGAGGAAATATAGCCTATATGCATTAATAAAAATTATTTTATCTTGCTAGTTTATGTTGCACTGATAAATGAGTATGCTGTGTGGTGCCTCTTTTTAATCCATGTTATTGAACTGAGGAAATGAGACACTGCCTTGGCACGCAAGCTACAAACGACCCTTTTGAACTCACTCTTAACCTATATGTAGGTAATATATATCTGTGACATAGATCAAATAGTTTGAGGCTATTTTGCTAGCCAATTTCCTTCAATTTGTGGAACATGACTTTGTTTTCTCTACAAAACCTGAGTATTAAAATGCCATGTCACCTCTTCTAAACATGTCTTTGAACGTGGCTGCTTTATAATTATGACCTGGAGCAACATCCTATAAAACATTATAATGAGTCATGGTTCTGAAATTTATCACTTAATTAAGAAAAAAAAAATGTGTTACTCCTTCCTCAATCTGTGGATCGACCTTTTTCCTGTGTAATCCTGCACAGACGTTCTGAGTTTACAGAAAAAGTAATTTTAACTCTGAATGAATGAATATTCACATTTATGAAAACCCTCTCTTATAAGAAAAGAACACTCATGTTATAAAAGGTGCAATTCTGAAGACACATTATAAAGTAACTCCATCCTCTACAGAATACAGTGCAATTTATTGTAATTTATTAAATGTTATTCCCTGCAAATCATATGTATAAAGAATAAATTCTACAAGCACTGTGATAATGGAAAGCATTCAATATTATTCGTGTTGCTAATGGTTTATGGAAAAATAACAACTCTATTGTTAAAAGTAATGTATAACGGTACTTCACATAATGACAATAAAGAAATACAACTAAAAAATAACATTTTTTTTAATAGCGTTCTATAGAAGATTTTTATGTAAATTAGATATACACAGAATTTCAAACAGCCAGCAAAAAAATATGAATACATTTGACTTGTTTTGTAGAAATATTACTTGGCATTAAGTATCAATTGAATCATTTTAAATAGAATTACAGGGTTGCTTTTTCAAAAGTAAACTTACAACCAAGATACAAAAGCTTCATTATATTTCCCATTTTACACAGAAATAACTTACTAAAATATGTGACATTATGTTTTGGCATATAAGGTAGTTTCAATAATGTTTGAATGTTTCAGTTCTACACCCTGTTCCAAATTATTATGAAAATTCTATTTAAGTGTCACAAAGATTAAATATTTTGTTTTTCAGTTTAACTCATGGATGGCATTGTGTCTCAGGGCTCTTTTGATCACTGACAACAATCTCGGACACCTGTGATAATTAGATTGCCAGGTGAGCCCAATTTAAGGAAAAACTACTAAAGGAGGATGTTCCACATTATTAAGCGCCATTTTCATGCAATATGGGGAAGAAAAAGGATCTCTCTGCTGCCGAAAAGAGTGAAATAGTTCAATGCCTTGGACGAGGTATGAAAACATTAGATATTTCACGAAAACTTAAGTGTGATCATCGCATTATTAAGAGATTTGTGGCTGATTCAGAGCACAGACTGGTTTGTGCAGATAAAGGCACATGGAGGAAGATTTCTGCCAGATCCATGCATCGGATCAAGAGAGCAGCTGCTAAAATACCATTACATAGCAGCAAACAGATATTTGAAGCTGCTGGTGCCTCTGGAGTCCCACGGACATCAAGGTGTAGAGTCCTCCAGAGTCTTGCAACTGTGCATAAACCTTCTATTTGGCCACCATTAACCAATGCTCACATGCAGAAACGGCTGCATTGGGCAGAAAAATACATGAAGACTAATTTTCAAACAATCATGTTCACTGATGAGTGCTGTGCAACCCTGGATGGTTCAGATGGATGGAGTAGTGGATGGGTGGTGGACGGCCACCCTGTTCCAACAAGGCTGCGACGTCAGCAAGGCCATGGTGGAGTCATGTTTTGGGCCGGAATCATGGGAAGTATGCTGGTCGGCCCCTTTAGGGTCCCCGAAGGTGTAAAGATGACCTCTGCAAAGTATGTGGAGTTCCTGACTGACCAGTTTCTTCCCTGGTACAGAAGGAAGAACTATGCTTTCCGTAATAAAATCATCTTCATGCATGACAATGTACCATCAAATGCTGCAAAGAATACCTCTGCATCAATGGCTACTATGGGGATAAAAGGAGAGAAAGTCATGGTGTGGCCTCCATCCTCCCCTGACCTCAATCCTATTGAGAACCTTTGGAGCATCCTCAAGCAAAAGATCTATGAGGGTGGGAGGCAGTTTACATCCAAACAGCAGCTCTGGGAGGCTATTCTGACATCTTGCAAACAAATTCATGCAGAAATTGTCCAAAAACTCACAAGTTCAATGGATGCAAGACTTGTGAAGCTGCTATCAAATAAGGGGTCCTATGTTAAAATATAACGTGACCTGTTAAAATGTTTAAAAAGTTAAAATGTTCTTATAAGTTTGATTGAAATAGCTTTCGATTTCAGTAAATATCCTGCAAACACAACAAATGACAATCTTCAGTTCTTTACAACCTATAAAATGTTTTGAAACTTACTGTGTGTAATAATTTGGAACAGTGCATTGTAAGTTTTTTATGTTTAAAAAAATACTGTTATCATTAGGAGGTTTGTTCAATAAAATTTGAATTGTACTCTTAATAGTTGATAACATGAGAATTATGCTGACTGTTATTTACATCAATTATTTAGGTAAATGAGAAAAATATCATTTGCATAATAATTTGGAACAGGGTGTAGTTCATTTGAAGTCATGGTTTCCTCCAGAGCATTTTACAGGGCATGACAGATTTACAATTGATGGTATTGAATAATTATCCAATTCTAACTGTGTCAATGGATTCGAATTGTGTTCAATTGTGTATTCAGGCTAAATACATCTGAATAAATGCTGGAAAATATTTAAAAGCTTTATCTGGCTTTTTAAAGTGGCGTTTAACTTTCCATCCGCTAAAGGTCTGAAGCCCATAAGCCTTTGGCAAAATGTTTCCTTACAAAATGGAAGTGTCACTATTACCAAATGAAATGCACCAATTCCACACAGAAAACTAAGCAAAAATAATGAGTATGTACTTTTTTAGTTGTTTGTAGTTTTTGTGTCATCTTTAATTGGACTACGCAATGATAATGCAAAGTTGGTGGAGTTGCATGTTGTCGAAGCACACTATTAGACATTTTCAGAAGATCGCATAGAAATGATCATTTGCGGCAGAGAAAATCACTTTAGGATATACAGTTTTATGAATGGTGACAACACATTGTCTGTACACCAATTTCTATGTTTAATGGAAGTGGTTTATGTGGATTTTGTTCTAAAAAGAGCTCGAGGGGAGCATTTCACTTACCCTATTTCGTTATTGCATTATTAAGAAGTATGATATTTTGAATTACATTTATTTATATGGCGCCAACAATTTACATAGCATTTCGTACAGAGGAAAGAAGAAATATGGTGAATACAGACTGACTGATACTTGAGGTATTGCAAACTTACAATTTAGAGGGAGTGGGGGACTGGAGCAGGGCTGCCACCAGGAATTTCAGGGCCCCTTACTGAACAAATTTTCTGGGACCCCTACCCCCGGACAATATCTCCCACTCACCCCACCTACCCTCACAAGCATGTTATCCCGGTCTAGTGTAATATGGAGGGTGGTTGGGAGCAGTTGGGCAATATGCCAGTAATATTTTGCCACCCAATCTGCCAGTAATATTTTGCCACTCAATAAGTCAGTATTTTGCCCTCAATATGCCCTTCTTTTGCCATTTAATATGCCAGTATTTTGCCATTCAGTATGCCATTATTTTGCAATTTAATATGCCAGTATTTTCCCCTCAATATGCCATTCTTTTGCCATTTAATATGCCATGATTTTGCCCCTCAATATGCCATGAATTTCCCCTCAATATGCTATTCTTTTCCCATTTAATATGCCAGTATTTTTCCTCTCAATATGCCATTTAATATGCCAGTATTTTGCCCCCTCAGTATGCCATTCTTTTGCCAATTAATATGCCAGTATTTTGCCCCTCAATATGCCAATATTTTGCCCCTCAATATGTCAGTATTTTGCCAATAACTATGCCAGGATTTTGCCCCTCAGTATGCCAGGATTTTGCCACTCAATATGCCATTCTTTTGCCATTTACTATGTCAATCGATTTGCACCACCGCCCACCAGCTGATTAAGATAATTCGAAACTCGTCCTGTGGGGTGTAGCTGTGTTTCTGTTTAGTGCAATATCCTAACTGTTCAATAGACCTGGCCAGGCGAACAGACCCAGTGGGTATGTATTTTTTATGTATTTTTAATAATTTATCTCTTTTGTTTTGCACCCATTTGGGTCATCATTCTGAAGGCAAACATATAGATCTTCATGGAAGCGTTGCTCATCACAACATACTTTTTAAATGACTCAGAACACAGCTGAGAATGTTCTTTACATGGTAGGGTTTTGCAACAATTGTCGAGGGTACAAGGAGTGACAGAAGGAATTAGCCGGACTATCACAGTTCTACCCCGCAGTCCAAACTCCTATATGGAGTAATTCTGATTTTATGGCTATTTCCTGTTCCTGGAGGATCCACAAAGCTGGCAGCTCAAACACCTGGGGGAAGGGCCCAGACTTTCTCCTGTCATCTCTGTCCTTCCTCAGCATTGCTACCAGCCTGGTTCTGTCTCTGCTTTCAGCCTGTGCTCTGTCCAAGGACTTCCAGCATGTGCCTTGTCCAAGGACTTCAAGTCTCTCCCCTGCAAGGTCTTCCAGCCTCTGCCCTGTCCTGCCACAGAGCAGCTCCAGTCCAACCCTGTCTTAGCTACTGGCTAGTATTGTCTAAGTTACCATCCAGTCTAGTATTTTACTGTCCATTCATGTCTTGTACCGCCCAGTCCTGTCTTGTACCCTCCAGTCCTCCGCTATGCATTGTGGAGTATAGACAGACTCCAGAGTATCCTCTACAGCGAGGCTCCACCCTGATCTCCTCACCTGGGTTGTGACACAGACACTGTACTGAATGCATTCCATAATTCTGTGCATTGACTGATTCATTCCTTTTCTATGCTCTAAATTACATGCTGCACCTCTTGTAAAACAATCTATTTATTACGCATCTTTTTAATTATGTGACGATGTGGATGTGAAGTAATACCAACTGCAATCACATATTAATGACACCCTGATCATGCCAATGATCTATGTGAAGAAAAATGTTTCTTCTTTTCTATAGCTCTATTGGGAACCTCAGAATTGTGTAAAGGGAAATAATAATTGTTTGAGAAAGTCTGAAATTTAATGAGATGATTCTCAAAAATCTAAGCCAGAAACACAGTGTTGCACACGTCAATATCCAAGGAATACTTTCCAAATAGTTTTAGTGTAGGCTTCAGTGTTGCCATGCAGCCTGTATATAACCAGAAACTCAGTAAAAAATTTGGCTTGATGCCAGTGTTAAATCTATGGCAGTAATAACATAGCCGATATTTTTTTTTAAGAAATGGTGACAATCCTAGTAGGCTTCTTCATATAATATCTCTTAGTTTATAGAAAGGATAAAAAAAAAATTTCATAGTGTGGCCATTCACATTAACAAGATATTCAGTAAAGTCTACATAAAAGATGCTCTTATTCTTCATCAAGCAGGACTGCTCGGGATTTGACGCATAATTGCCCCCTACGAACTTTTCATTTTCCATCCAATTCTTCATTAACAAGTGTCTCACAGGACAAATAGAAAAAGACTCATTACATCTTACACAATATTTCTTCTAAGGGACTGCTTCCAACTCTACTAAGTTCCACCTCTTAGCTGATAACAGCGTGTTTTACAATGATGCTTCCAGTAGGTGTGTGATTTGCAAAAATGACCTTTTCTTCTATGGGAAATCCCTGTTGCAGAATTAGAAAGTGAATTTCATGCAATGTAACTGATAAACAATGTTGTCCCCTTACTTTTAGTGGTAGAAATGAAGCAATGTATTTCATATTCTTTGAAACGCAGCAGCTTCAAATTGTAAACATCCCTCCTCCTCCATCAACATCATTATGTGTGCCCATTCTCTGCAACCAAAAGTGTTAAGTTTTTATGCCATTGCTGCCTAATTAACTCCAAATATTTTCTCTTGCTACAAGCAGAACAGAGTGAAGGAGGATATAAGTAGTTTCAAAGCCATGAATACTTGAAAATTCTCAAACAATATGCTGTACTATACTAGATATTCTGAGCAATCAGAAGAAACATTCTATTAGATTTTATAGGAATTTTTCCCATAATTGAAGTTTTTCTTCCTCTAATTTTTGGGTCTCTTCAGAGAAAGATTCCTAATAATAAATGTATTTGGATGGAGCCTATGACTAATTTCTGTTTACTTTAGGGTTTTCTCCATAAAGACATGCTGTATTTGACTTTAAAGGCACATCAGGACAGATAATGCAAGAGACAATGGAAGTTCAGTAGGTTAATTGATGTAACATGCCAGAGAGTTACAGTAAGGATGGAAAATGGTCCAACAAATTAGACTACTTGGTTAGTTGCCATTAATTATCTATGCATGGAACAGCCTGCATGTTGAGGTTGAGACAATATTTAATCCATATTTTGGGAATGAGTAAGGCATGGTTTATTAAAAAATTCTTACAACACCTCTGGGCACAAATACCTCAGCAATGTAGACGCTAAACTTCTTGGAAAGGTTTGTCTCCCAGGTGTCTGGTCTTGGAGTCACATAGTGCACGTTTCAAAGTCAAGAGTGTCATTGCTGTCTCTCTGGAATCATGTGCCCTGGAAAAGTACCACAGTAGTCAAACATTTAGTTTTCTGTAGTAGCTAATTCTAAAATGGAAAAATATTAAAAGAAGCACATTAAACAATTTTTGTAATTGAGTAGTAGAGATCTTTGAGTTGCAAAAGTGAGATGGAAGCTAATAACGTATTTGCTCGAATTTAAGACAAGGTTTTTTTCAGAGCAAATGCAAGGTCATCTTATAATCTCACCTCAAATCGAGGTCAGACTATAAGACTGGGATCCAGGTCCCCCGCAGAGCTGCAGGGGACCTGGATCCCCCTCGCTAACAGCCGGTGGATGTCTGCGCAATGCGTAGTAGTATAGTATTAGTGCTTAAGATTAGTGTTAGCATTAGAGGTTAGTATTAGGTTTTATGGTTAATATTATGGGTTAGTTTTAGGGTTTATTAGGGTTTAGTGTTAGGGTTTATGATTAGTATTATGGGTTAGTAGTATGGGTTAATAATAGGAGTTAGTGTTGGGGTTTAGGATTAGTATTATGGGTTAGTAGTGTGGGTTAGTATTAGGGGTTAGTATTAGGGTTTAGGATTAGCATTAGGGTTAGTATTAGGAATAGGGTTAGTATTGAGGTTTAGGGTTAGTATTAGGGATAGGATTATGAGTTATTATTGGGGTTTGAAGGGGTTTGTATTAGGGCTGGGGGTTAATTTTAGGACGGATTCATTTATTAGGGGGTTATTACTGTATTTGTAAGCACTGACAGTTCATCGCTGACATTCACCTCAGACAGTTCAGCGCTCAAATTGCCACGCTGGAATGTCAGCAGTGAAATGGACACACTCAACTGTCATAGACAAGCTTCAGCAACACCTGGTATTTAATACTTTATTGAAGAAAACTGAATAGACTGTATAATTTTGACTTACATTGCATATCTATAGGATTCCCTAAAAAAATTGAGAGGGAAGGGCTTGCGTAGGTTTTGTCCCCTAATGTACATCACATAACAATGTTGATTGTTTACAGTTACCATTGGCATCAGCTCACAGTAACATTGCAGAGGAATTGTGTTAAGATCCCAGTGGGTTTGAATACAAGAAACTGCAAATAAATTTTGGATCTCCTTAAATAAAACTAATTTTATATTATTTGGCAAAAGGCAAAATTCCAAAAACATTCCCACAGAAATTTGATAATCTTGTTTCTTAGTTTGTTTCCCTGTGAGATCGTTGTTAACCCCTGTTAAAAACGCTTCCAATTACTGAATTTGTTATTATTTTATATTAGCTGGTACTTGGTTTGTGAGTTGTCAGGTTTATTTGTTTTCAGTACCATGGACAGTGAGCACCATGTGTCTTTTGTGCCACTTTAATAAAAAAAAAAAAATGTGTCTAGCATGCTGCCATATGTTCCTCTGTAGGCCTTGGACAGACAATATTTTGTTACATTTTAACAGTGTATAATCTAAATAAGGTGCATTAAAAATTAAAACTTACCGTATTTGCTTGAATATAAGACGAGGTCTTATATTTGAGGTCGTCTTATAATATGACCTGAAATCGAGGTCAGACTATAAGACTAGGATCCAGGTCCCCCGCAGAGCTGCAGGGGACCTGGATCCCCCTCGCTAACAGCAGGTGGATGCCTGCGCGATGCGTACAGACATCCTCCTCTGCTGCCCGGCACGACCGCCGGGACTTCTGTGATGAAGCCGGGTCCTTCTGGCTTCATCATAAAAGTCCCGGTGGAAGTGCCGGGCAGCAGCGGAGGATGTCAGCGCGTATCGTGCAGACATCCTCCGGCTGCCTCCGCCGACCATCAGCGATATTTGGGAAGCCGGGGGATGTCTGCACGATAGTGCAGACATCCTCCATGCTGCCCGACACTTCCATCTATCATGACGGACCGGCTGTCCGTCATAATGGACGGAGGTGTCGGGCAGCATGGAGGATGTCTGCATGTATCGTGCAGACATCCCCCGGCTGCCCCCACTAGCCACCAGGGAGATATGGGCAGCCGGGGGATGTCTGCACATATCGTGCAGACCTCCCCCAGCTGCCCCTACTAGCCACCAGGGAGGCTATGTTAGGGGGGAGGGAGGGGGGAGCCAGACAACATTGGGGGGAGGGTGGGGGGGAGCCAGATAACATTGGGGGGAGGGTGGGGGGAAGACAGTCAACATTGTGGGGATTGTGGGGGGAAGACAGACAACATTGGGGGGAGGGTGGGGGAGAGAGACAGACAACATTGGGGGGAGGGTGGGGGAGAAAGACAGACACCATTGGGTGGAGCATTGGCACGAAATGCATTTTTTTTAAATCATAAGTTTTCATTAAATATGAAAAAGGAATTTACATGTGAATATATACAAGTTAAACTTTTTTTCCTATAGGGTAGTCTTATATTCAGGCTTTTAGTTTTTTTCCTAAAGGAATATCCATAGTTTGGGGGGGTCGTCTTATGATCAGGGTCGTCTTATATTCAAACAAATATGGTATATAGGTTGTTTATTATTTTTATCCATAAATCAGCATGCTGTGAGATTAACTGCAGTATTAGAATGTAAATGTTGTCCAGAGTTTATTCATGAAGCAATGTAGGCTCCACTGGGCTTAATTAAATTGAGTACAAATCCTACAGAGGTTTTAATTTAATTGACATAGGATGGACAAATAAATGCGTATGCAAAAGTGAATGGCAATTTGAAGCAAATCTGATTTCTAATATAGTGTGCCATGTGTGAAATCTAGCTCTGTTTACTGTTTCCAACAACTGTGTGTAATGCTACCGCAGAATAATTAACAAGCTTTTAACCCCTTAGTGACATGACTTTTTTGGCTTGTCCGACGCTTGGTGACATGGGCTGTTTTAACATTTCTGAGGTGTTTGTGTTTTGCTGTAATTTATTTCTGTCTCATTTAGTGTACCCGCACAAACTATATATCTTTTTTATCGTTATAAGAAGGGCTTTCTTTTGATACCATTATTTTGATAATAGCATATAATTTGATGTAAAAAAAATAATAAAATATGGCAAAAAAATTGAAAAAATACTTTTTTTATGACTTTTATTTGAAAAATCGTATACTCATGTACAAGAGACAACAAAAAAACACTGCTAAAAAGTTTCTAATATATGTCCTGAGTTCAGAAATAGCCCATGTTTTTATGTTTTTGTGCTTTTTTATTCATGTTACAGGGCCAGAACTATAAGTGGTGCAAAGCTGTTTTAAAATCCTTTCTTTCAAAATTAGAGATAGTGACATTGTAACACTGATTTCTGTACTAAATCCATGAATGACCCCCAACATGTACATATTTTTGAAAACTAGACAACTCAGGGCATTTAACTTGCGGTATTTTGACACATTTCATGTAGCCATTTTACCACCAATCTATGCCAAAGTTTGCAGAAAAAAATCTTTTATTTTTATTTTTCACATATATTGCAATTTAGGTAAACATTACCTTAAAATGTGAAGGGGTATTTCCAAGTAACACCTCAATATGTGTTCAGCAACATCTCCTGAGTACAGGGATACCACCCATGCATAGGTTTGTTGGTTTGTTTTGGGGCTAAAAGGCCACATTTAGGGGGTGCGCATTTTGGTTTTCCAACTTGGAATTCTGACATGCAGAAAACTTGTGCCCATGTCCCATTTGGGACATTTTTGAAGCCAGAAAGTGTATTCTACCCCACAAAACCATATATTTTTTTAAACTAGACACCCTAGGGTATTTCAAATGGTAGTATTTTAACACTTTCCATGCACTAATTATACTACCAGCCTATGTCAATGTTATGGATAGTAATTTTTTTTCACATACATAGTATTTTGGGCATGAATTCACAGATCCTGTTATATGTCAGTGCCAAACAACACCTCAATATGTGTTCAGCAACATCTCCTGAGTACAGGGATACCACCCATGTATAGGTTGGTTAGGTTATTTGGGGGTTAAAAGGCCACATTTGAGAGGTGCACTTTTTGGTTTTCCAACTTGGAATTCTGACGTGCAGAAAACCTGCGCCCATGTCCCATTTAGGACATTTTTGAAGCCAAAAAGTGTATTCTACCAAACAAAACCATATATTTTTGAAAACTAGACACCCTAGGGTATTTCAAATGGTAGTATTTTAACACTTTTCATGCACTAATTCTACCACCAGCCTATGTCAATGTTATGGATAGTAATTTGTTTTTCACATTCATTGTACATCGGGCATGAATTCACAGATCCTATTATGTGTCAGTGCCAAACAACACCTTAATATGTGTTCAGCAACATCTCCTGAGTACAAGGATACCACCCATGTGTAGGTTAGTTAGATTATTTGGGGGCTAAAAGGCCACGTTTAGGGGGGGTGCATTTCCAACTTGGAATTTTGACATGTAGTCAGCCTGCGCCCATGTTCCATTTGGGACACTTTTGAAGCCTGTCAAAGTATTTTACCCCATAAAACCATATATTTTGGAAAACTAGACATCCTAGGGTATTTAAAATTGTGGTATTTTAACACTTTCCAAGTGCTAATTCTACCACCAACCTATGTCAAATGGTTGGGATGTCATTTTTTCCCCACACACATTGTAGTTCAGGCAGGAATTTTCAGATTCTGGTATTTGCCACTGCCAACCAACACCTCAATATGTGTTCAGCAACATCTCCTGAGTACAGGTATACCCCCCATGCATAGGTTTGTTGGTTTGTATTGGGTCTAAAATTCCACATTTAAGGGGTGCGCAATTCCAACCTGGAATTTTGACATGTAGTCAGCCTGCGCCCATGTTCCATTTGGAACATTTTTGAAGCCGTCCAATGAATTTTACCCCATCAAACCATATATTTTTGGAAAATAGACATCCTAAGGTATTTCAAATGGTGGTATTTTAATACTGTATAGGTACTAATTCTACCACCAGCCTTTGTAAAAGTTTGTGGTAGTACTTTTTTGGGAGTTTTTTTTTCCACATGCATTGTACTTCAGGAATGAATTCACAGATTCTGGTATATGTCACTGCCAAACAACAACCCAATATGTGTTCAGCAACATCTCCCGAGTACAGGGATAGCACCCATGCATAGGTTTGTTGGTTTGTTTTTTGCTAGAAGGCAACATTTGTGAGATGCGCATCTCAAAATTCCAACTTGGAATTTTGACATGTAGTCAACCTGCGTCCGTGTCCTTTATGGGATATATCTTTGAAGCCAGCCAATGTAATTTACCCCCACCAAACCATATATTTTTTTATCGGTAGACCCCCATCACTACTTGTGGCAAGGGCTCAGCAGCCACCGATACATCGCTAGATGATGTATCAGAAAGCTGAATAGGGTCAAAATCGAACCCTGAGTCCGCGGCCTCAGAATCAGTGCGTAAGCAGTGATCTCGAGCAAAGAAGGGGTTAATAGCTCTTAGAAGAGCCTATCTAGTACTGTAATACATTACAGTACAAAGAAATTAATCCATAAAACAGTGCAGACAGCAAAACATACTGTTGCTGTGCAAGATTACTGCTTACACAGTGATGAATGGCAGGGAAGAGGTTAATACACAGTGAAAGACTTTCATAAAACCTGCCAATTTTATAAAATGTTATTTTATATCACTAATACTGATCTGTCTCTTTCCGTCACAAAAATGTAAGTGAGGAGAGGGAGGCAGATCAATATTTGTGAATATTGATCCGATTAATTTTGATCTGACCAGGGCGAATGGTGAGCTTAATTGAGAAATCACCGAACCACCGAAAAAATCTCAAATATTTTTACTTTACATGTAATCCCCTAGCGGGTATGTGTAAAAAAAAAAAATAAAAAAAAAATATGCAGACAGATAAAAATTGCTTTGGCGTCAATATCATTGCGTAAGCAGTGATCGACGGCAAATAAGGGGTTAATAACTCTTAGAAGAGCCTTTTTAGTACTGTAATAAATTACAGTACAAAAAAAATTAACCCCTAAAAAATGCACAAACAGCAAAAATAAATGCGCTGATGTGCACGATCACTGCTTATGCAAGATCAGTGGCAGGGAAGGGGTTAAACGCAGGGAATTGCTTTAATAAATTTTTTTTTATTGTTTTATTATTTGTGTGTTGTGTATTAATTGTTTTTTTTAACTTTTACTTACTTTTATAACTTTGATCTGTCTCTCTCCCTCACTAAAAAAATGTGAGGAGAGGGAGGCAGATCATAACTGGTCAGATCAATATAGAGTTAATATTGATCTGACCAGTCAGTGGGGATGTTCAGGAGAGCATCCCCACTGCCTGTCAGTGTGCCTGGCAGTCACTGATTGCCTCTGTGAAGAGGCAATCGTGTGACAGCCAGAGAGCACAGGAAGCAGGTACTTCCTGCCTCCTGTGCTCTTGCCCTTAGAAGGGCAGCGCCATCTTGGTCACCCAGTGACCAAGATCGTGCTTTTTTTTTTTGTGTTTCTGATTGCCTCGACTTGCGAGGCAATCAGAAACACTTTCTGAGCATAGGAAGCGAAAAATTCGCTTCCTATGCTCGTTTTTGAAATGCCCTGTGCCTTTAAAACCGGCATTTCGATCGCTCTCCGGAGCGATCGAAATGCCGACGGGCATTTTTTTAGGACATTGTCCGATGCTTCCACACGGAAGCATCGTTACAATGCCCTTAGAGCACTGAAAGCGGAAAAACTCCGCTTTCAGTGCTCGTTTTGACACAGGACGGACTAGGTATATGCCCACTATACTGAGCCTGGAACTAGTCCGTCCTGTGTCGCCAAGGGGTTAATAGCTATTTTATTGCAGTTATGAATCTCTATGTTTAAGATACTAAGCCATAGAAATCCACTTTTCAATAAAGGCCACATCATACTTTCTTAAAGTCACATATAGCATACCTTTTACGTGTCCCTTTTTAGGCGGGACAATTCCCATTTTGCACCCAAATCCCTCTGTCTCACTTTCCTCCTCTATTGTCCCTCTTTTATGGAAGCTCGGACTTTTGGTTTGTAAAACTGTCACAGTGTTTCTGAGCAATAAAACTCACACTGATGGGTCTATTCACTAAAATTTGAATTTGGAGGTTGACTTTCATTTTGAAAAAAACAAAAAAAACAGGCCCGAATCCTATTTGAAGTAATGGGAGGCAAAATAATTGAAGCTATGTCTGGGATGAAACTCAGGTGCCGAATTTGAGACCTATTTGATATTATATATATATATATATATATATATATATATATATATATATATATATATATATATATATATATATATATATATATACTACTACCTCAAGAAAGTGTTTCTATGCAGATTTAAGACCAATATGAATAATGAAAGAAGCAGAATTTTTTTTCTGAGTGGATTCTAGGTGGGGGCAGTGGTTTTCAGATCTGCCATCTGTGCCCCCAATTGAACACATTTTCCCTCCATTTATCCTACATGTTAAACTGTTGCAGAAGGTAATGTAATATGGATTTGACACATGAGCAAGCAGAAAGTAAATCTGTGTCATCTCTAGGAAGGAAAACAGCTCAGCGCTGGCTTATTAGCCGAAAGGCAAATAAGAAACCAGATTAAACTGGCGATGAATCAAATAGCAGCCTCCGAGCATGGATTATATACTGTGGGATCATGGTGGGCTCTATTTATCATAACAAACATAATAATTTTATTAAACACCAGCACAAATTTCTTCTCATGAATTAACTCATTCCTTTTTTGAAGAATCTTCTGCAATGAAAATAACTTGTTACTGTCTCTAGAATACTGTATTCTTTTTATACTTTGATTTCTGGCAGCTCTCCTATTTCTTACACACACTTTCTCAATTACACACCCATTGTGCTCTGTCACAAAATAGTTAGAATAATAACTAGATTCATTTGAAATAAATTAAAAGAGAAAATCTCTTTGTATGCTGAAACACTAAGATTTCCCCTTACTGGAAGTAAGAAGCTTAGAACCAACCCCTGAAAAACAGCTCCATACCATTATCCTTCCTCCACCAAACTTTACAGTTGGCACAAAGCAGAGAAGCTTTGTGTTGTCAAACTGCAGATCATTCTGCCAGTTGTTATCCACTCTATGCCCACTATACTGAGCCTGGAACTAAAGGCTCCTCCACAATGGAACCATTCTAGGGGGTCATTGCTATTACAGGGGAGCATTGAAGCAGCATGCACTATGTCTTGCATTGTTTTTTGTCTTTTTCATGTAAACAGTGTATAACAACTAACTAAGCAACAGTAAAAAAAAAAAATCACTTTAATTGTTTTGTTATTGTCATGTATTTTGAGATTAATAAGAATTGAATAAAATATACTTTACAAACAACTATTAATGCCTGATGCCTGCTATTCCTTCATATGTTCACTCTTTGTTTAACAGAACCTAGATTCTGTGTCAGTAGTAACAATCATATTAAGCCAGTAAATTAGTATTTTTTACCACCTTGCTGGGAATCATTGATTATGGGACAATAAATATGTTTAAATATTCAGTTCCTGGAAATGTTCCTTTTACAGGAATGTCTTTTACAAGAATGTCTGTCTTTTTTCTTACATGGGACAATTTTGACAGATTTGAAATTACAAATCATTTCCAATGGGACCTACTGTGTCCTGCAATTTCCTTTTAGAACACTTTACTATGAAAATTAAAAGAGAAAATGGGAATGAAAAGGTTTATGTCTGCGTAAAGTAGCGTCAAAAAAGAGAGAAAAGAGGAAAGAATAGCATAAAGAATTTTTTTTTTATGATAAAGCATTTATAAAGGATTTTAAAAAGAATTAAAACAAAGGGACAATATAAAGAGTGAATATTAGGATTTTCTGTACAGTCACTTAAATTATTTCCCATTTGTATCTGAACCCAGCACATGTAAATGGCAAAAAAGCCTTGATAAAAATTCTGGTTTGCTGGTGGTACATTTGTGACTCTGTGGTGGGGGACATACTACTAGTATGCGTACTACTTCCCTATAGTTCTCCAACTAACTGGGGTTAGGAATACACTATACTTTCAGGCTGCAAACCAATTAGGAATTAAGATACAATGAGTAAACCTAATTACAAAACATACAGTAAGACACATAATGAACACAACATAATCAGTTTAACAGAAGGACATACAAAGGGGAAATCCTGCCTCACACCTTTCAGGATACAAAGGTGTCAAGTTCAGATACATACAGAGTACACTCAATTATAGTAACTTGTTAATTGAGTAATATCACTGTACAACTGGACACTGAATGACTTACATGAAGACAATGAGTAAGGTGACAAAATGACAGGGGTTTACAGGATAGGATACAATCTTAACCTGGGAGAAACACAGTGAATGGGACAACGATTTGGACCCAAGGGTACACATCTTGGCTGACTTCCTGTGCCTATGTTTGAAGTCCAATTGAAACAGGGTTCCTCTGGTGCCCTCAAAGTGTGTACCCCCAAACTAGTATATTAACAGACAGGGTACATAGTCCACAAGGAGTCTTCTGGCCTCCAGGACCCTCCAAGAACCCCCGTCAAAGTGGATCTTCAAATACATTTTGTGACAGAGAGGAATCATAATATAAATATCAAAGAATTACACCATTTACTGTTCACTTAAAATTGCTTACATTATGGTCAGCAGTAATGAGTAAGATGGATGAATGGCTACATAGTTACATAGTAGTTTAGGTTGAATAAAGACTTGTGTCCATCTAGTTCAGACCTTTTCCTATTCCATGTTTACCACTGTTGATCCAAAAGAAGGCAAATAAAACCCCTTCAGCAAATTCAAATTCTGCTTTTAGTGGCAAAAAAATTCCTTCTTGACCCCAAATGGCAATCACATTTCTCCAAGCACTAAATAAATATTAACATGCATAGCCCTCTATGCTCCGGCTCATTAAAAAAGTATCCAGGCTGATTTTTAAGGCATCTAACATATTTGCCAGAACCATTTCTTCAGGCAGTGAATTCCATATCTTAATTGTCTTTACAGTAAAACATTTGTTCCGCTGTTGTAGACTATTGTCTCCTTTCTTCAAGTCTTAACAGGTGAATCGAGAGTTCTTTCAGGAACACTCCATGGTGACTTCCATGTGAAGCGACTCTCCTCTTCTTGTGCGCGACTACATCAGGACGTGTTTCGCAGAATGCTTCCTCAGATAGACATGGAATGTGTCGGCAGACAAGAACCATTTTGTCCACCTAGTCTGCCAAATGTTATAAATACTTTTATTAGTCCCCAGTTCCCTATCTTATATCGAGGATAGCCTTGTGCGTAGCTCACGCATGCTTAAACTCCTTCACTGTGTTTACCTCTACCACTTCCGCTGAAAGGCTGTTCCATACATCTACTACCCTCTCAGTAAAATAATACTTCCTGATGTTACTTTTAAATTGTTGCCCCTCTAATTTAAGACTATGTTCTCTAGTTGTGGTAGTTTTTCTTCTTCTAAATATACTTTTTTCCTTTACTGTGTTGATTCCCTTTAAATGTATTTAAATGTTTCTATCATATCCCCCCTGTTACGTCTTTCCTCCAAGCTATAGATGTTAAGATGCTTTAACCTTTCCTGGTAAGTTTTATCCTGCAATCCATGAACCAGCTTAGTAGCCCTTCTCTGAACTCTCTCCAATGTATCAATATCCTTCTGGAGATGCAGTCTTCAGTACTGAGTACAATACTCCAAGTGAGGTCTGACCAGTGCTCTCTACAATGGCATGAGCACTTCCCTCTTCCTACTGCTAATACCTCTCCCTATGCAACCAAGCATTCTGCTAGCATTTCCTGCTGCTCTATTACATTACCTACCTATCTTCAAGTCCTCTGAAATTATTACTCCTAAATCCCTTTCCTCAGATGTGAAGGTTAGGACTGTACCAAATAGTCTATATTCTGCTTTTGGGTTTTTACGCCCAAGGGGCATAATCTTGCACTTGTCCACATTAAATGTCAGTTGCCACAGCTCTCTCCCTCCATGAACATTAGGGAACATCCTGCTGCAAAACGTTGTATCATCAGCAAAAAGACATACTTTGGATATACATATACGACTGTTGCACACAGAGGTGTATTGAAATATTGAGTTTCCCCATCACTGGTTATTGACCATTGTCAGCAACTGTTATAGTTACCCTCCTGCCATCTTGTGACTTACACCAGTCTTAATTTCATTTCAAAGGTGAGAATGCCAACTTTGATTTGCAATCAACCATTCTTCATTGTGGAAATGAAAGGGGCCTAATTAAAAGCCACTGGGCAGTGGTGGAAAAGTACCAGCTTGGTACTTATGCCACTTGTCAGTCTAGTGGAGGGGTTGCAAAGCTGCCATTGCAACTGGGCCCGCCAACCTAGAGAGTCTGAGTGACCTCTGCAACCTCTGTGATCACAGTGATGCACTGACAAGTGGTGAGGGAGAAAAGCTGGTAGTGTGGTAACTGATGTGAAGACAAAGCTGGTTCTATGGAAAGGAAGGGTGTATTGCACTAGTGATATCCTGTGGTGATGTGTTGCTGGGTCAGAGGGCCCAGGGCAATTTTCCCATCATAGTCCAGTGGTTTTTAGTTATGCCCCTGCCTAATCAGTTTGGAAATGAAATGGTACTCTGATACATGTTACATGATGGCAGGGGGGACACATTTCATGACAGCTGTTGATCAATAACCAATGATTTGATGTCACCGTATAGCACCGTATAACACCACTGGCATTGTTATGTCTGTGTGTGAAATAATATATGTTAATGTATATTCATGGATATATGTGTGTAAATCCCCAAAGTTTTATTGGGTTTATTAATTGGCATATGGGAAAAATGTGTGTTTTAATGTGTGACATTAAAAATAATGGTTTGACTGACAACTGCACCATTTAGGCTAAATATTTGTTTCATGGTCAACTTACCACTTTAAAATATTTTTGTTAATGTACTCTTTAGCCTTAAAAAAAAAAAGGGAGAAATCCTATGATTTCACAATAGGTGAAATCTGTTCTAAATCCCCTAAATTGAATAGCAAAATTGCCACTTTTTTGCACAATTTGACTATTTTCCCCAAACTAGGTCATTCGCTAGCATTTCAGAGCTCCATGAGTAGACCCTATACATATACTGTATAAATACACTTACATATAACACAAATAAGATGTAGTCTGGATTGTCTAACGTTGCCTAGTCTATGTTATTGACCCATTGATATTGCTATTATTAAGACATGGAGGAAACCAGAGGTGAGTCAGGAGCTGTCTCTTAAAAACCATGACTCACTGACACACTGTCAATCACACAGTAATTTACTGACACAAATGTAGTGTCTGAGACAGCTGTTCAGTGACACATACTCACCTAATGAAACACAGATAAAGTCACAATTGTTCACTAACACACAAAATCTCAATTACACTTGTCTTATTGGCACACAAAATCACTGCTACATAATTACTATTATATTATTACTAGCACTCTCTCACTCATTGACAATCACTCATTCAATCATACAGTTCCTCACTGTCCTACAGTCAACGAGACACTCACCGAGACATACCAACACACACAAAAACATTCAGTCAGTTATAGTCAGTGTCAGTCGGTCACAGACAACACTGCTAGTTCCCAGTGATAATATATCATCTGGAATACAGTGAAAATCAACAATAATAGTTATATAGATAGATGCTGCATATTGGTCTGACACTCAGGGGAGAGTTGGAAAGGGGGGCAATTGAGACTGTCTCCCAGGCTGCCCTTTAGTCTCATTGGGGCTTTAATGGGCTGGGGCTGCACCACTTTGCAATTTTAATTGACCCTTGTACCACTTTTGATCCTTCTGTCAAATTGTCTTGTTAGCACATCTGTCTTACGTGTCTATATGTGTGTCTGTATCTGATCAGGGCCGGTGCAAGGCTTTTTGCCGCCCTAGGCAAAATAAAAATTGCCGCCCCCCCCCCCCCCCACACACACATTATCAACCGCTTGAGGTGCTTCCGTGATTCTCACTGTGAAAATTACAGTGGGAAGACGCGGAACATCCATATAAATGTTCGAGGGTGCCCCACTCCTAAGGAAATGAGTTTGTTTTCCTGGTACTATAGTGCTCCTTCAACACCAGTACTGCACAGTGTCTTTTCTCTGCAGCGACAGGCTATAGACACCAGTACCACTACATTAAACTGTAGTGGTTCTGGGACTATAGTGTCCTTTAAATGTGAGGTAAATTAGTTTCCAATGTAGTATTAATAACTAAACAACTAAATAATAAATATATTGAATTGTCTACTTACCACCAGGACAATAAGATGATCTGGTCTCTGGCTGCAGTCTGGCTCTTGGTCTGGCACTGGGGACTCTGGGGACTGGAGACAAACACCAATGGATTTTGCCCCCCAATATGCCAGGATTATTATGCCACTCAATATGCCAGGATTATTATGCCCCTCAATATCCCAGGATTTTGCCCCTCAATATCCCAGGATTATGTCCCTCAATATGCCAGGATTATTTCCCTCAATATGCCAGGATTATGCCCCTCAATATGCCAGGACTTAGCCACCCAATATGCCAGGATTATTATGCCCCTCAATATGCCAGGATTTTCCCCCACAATATGCCAGGATTTGCCCCCACAATATGCCAGGATTTGCCACTTAATATGCCAGGATTTTCCCCCACAATATGCCAGGATTATGCCCTTCAATATCCCAGGATTTTGCCCCTCAATATGCCAGGATTTTGCCCCTCAATATCCCAGGATTTTGCCCCTCAATATGCCAGGATTATGCCCCACAATATGCCAGGATTTGCCACTTAATATGCCAGGATTTCCCCCCACAATATGCCAGGATTATGCCCCTCAATATCTCAGGATTTTGCCCCTCAATATGCCAGGATTTTCCCCCACAATATGCCAGGACTTAGCCACCAAATATGCCAGGATTATTATGCCTCACAATATGCTAGCCAGGATCCTCCCACCTTCCCCCTTACTTACCTCCTCGCTGCTGCTCTGTCTCCGGTGCTGCAGGTCCGTGGCTGTGAGGGAAGCGTTGTGTCGTTCCAGCCAATGCGCATTCAATAAAGTTTGTTTAAACTTTTTAAAAAAAAAAACTTTATTGAATGCGCATTGGCTGGAGGGGAGCGCACAACGCTTCCCTCACAGCCACGGACCTGCACCGGGAGACAGAGCAGCAGCGAGGAGGTAAGTAAGGGGGGGGGGATTTTTTTTTTAATGCAGGGTTCCGGCGCCCCCTGCTAAGTTGCGCCCTAGGCAGCTGCCTAGGTCGCCTTACTGGTGGCGCCGGCCCTGTATCTGATGATATTGGGTGGGCTGCTGAAGTGGCACCAAGGGCAACTAAATTCCATTTTATTATAAATTATCAACAAAAACATTCTAATTTAACCCTTAAGAATACATAAAATAAAATAAACAAACAAAATAATATGACTCTAATAAACACAAATTACATCACAAAAATAGATCCCAATATACAGCTGACAAGTTGTAAGGTTAACACTAAACAACCTAAAAGACAATTTGATAAGTGGCATACACATGTGGCAACAGTTCATAAAAATACACACAAAAATAGGAACAAATGTCCACTTTCAAAAATCTACAGTGTAACATTTATAAAACATACAATAAAATATAGCTATAAAATAAAAATAGGAACAAATAGAAAAATAAATGCTGGATATTCCTCCCCGGATGTGCCTCACTATATGGATATTGACTAAGCATGCAAACCAGATAGCAGTGTGTGTAGCCCAACCAAAAATGAACAGGATGTAGTAACCTACTCAGTTGGGAAACAAACAACCCGTTCTGATCCCGTGTATTCCTCTTTTAGCTAGGATATAATCAGCCAATGCTCTAGGTTATACACAATTACAATATCTTATATTCTTCTCTATAATCTGATTTTTTCAAACAAGACAAATATTTAAATAGACACCTACTCAAACTCTTGCCTAAATGGGTTCATGTTTCTCACTTGCGCTGTATTATTCCTTTGTCTTCAGAAACACATGTGACAAGTAAGAAGGTGAATTTAGGACAGGTGAGGGAATAACAATGCAGCATTTACTAAAAATAAATGTATGAGATAATTGAAGCTATTCACGAACGTGAGAAGCAGGTAAGGTATAGGTGAGTTGAGAAGAACATTTTTGCATTTCTATACCAGTAATTATTACTCTGTTTGAAAAAGTAGCATGCAAAAGTTTTATTCTGGTATAATATACATAAAGTGTACAAATGGATTCATTGATCCGAATAGAAGTACAATGTTCTCAAAGTTGTGTTAGATGCCATTGCTTGTTTCAGTCAGCTTTGTTGTGTGTTTGTGTTAACCTGTTAACTAATGCACAAATAATGTACCTGCAAAAACAGAACAATTTCCGATGTTAGGTGTGATCTATCTTTAAGTGATACCAGGCATATGGTCCTTGATAAGTTATTTTTGGATCTGCCTGCAGTTTCCACGATGTCAAACTAGTTTATGTCAAATCCTTACTTTAAAGCAGGTGTGCTCATCATGCACTGCCACCACTAACAGGATGCATTCCCTTAACACAAATAACAATAAAAATAGTAACACCAAGGTTAGGCAAAGTGTCTATAGAAGGACACAAGACAAGGAAGAAAAATATATTTGTACTTATATTGGTGTCAAACCAAAATCAACGTAATATAAATCATTTTGTCTAAAAGAATATGAATGTTGTTGGTATCAAATGGATAGTAAGGTTAGATTTTATATTCCTCCTCTGTCATAAATTGGGAGATGGATTATTATTATTTTTTTTCTTTTTAATCTTTATTACATTTTCCATTTATCATTACACGTGTACATAGAGATGGATTATTTTATACTGAACCATTTGTATGTTTTTCAATTCCCTTCTAATTTATATGTACACTATTTCTATCTCTAGATTTTAATACAATATTAATACAGGAGACCATTTTCTCAGCAAGTCATTTGTTATAATGGAATTTAAACATTACCAAAAATATATGCAAATATATAAACATACATTTGTATTCATATATACACACACACACACACAAATACTTGCACACATATACTCTGATGGGGCTATTCACTAAAAAGGTGAGTTGCAGGTGAGATGAGGTAAATTGAGGTGAGATGAACAGTTAATCTCACCAGTTCAGATATACATTCGTCTGGGACAAACATGATGCATTTTTCCTGCTAAGCAAACTCACCAGGTTTGACCCTGCACCATGTATAGCTAAATTAGTGAGATTAGTTCATCTCACCTCAACTCACCTTTTAGTGAATAGCCCCCTAAGAATATATTTAGTCTAGATGTGCACATATTCATATGTATGTCATATTAAATATATATTATATTTGTGTCTGCATATATATGTTTATATAAATACACACACACACACACACACATACACACACACAGACATATGTATTTAATATATTATATATGAGTGTGTGTATATCTTAAATATACTTAATGCAGTACATTCACAGAGAAAACATTACCACAGAACATTTGCTTTCATGAAATTAGGAAAAAAATTATTTCAGGTTTTAAAGCAACAGTAAGAATGCAAACATTGAATGAGTAAAAAAGTAGATTGATGAATGTTTGTCCTCCTTGTGGAGAAGACGAGCAGAAGGGTAGCTTTCCATGACAGGGGGGTTGTAAAGCATTGCTGTTGCATTAGCCCTGTGATGAAGAGAGATGAGTAATGTTCTCAGTCACTCCTGCAGTCTGTATAAATACAGAAGAAAGATAAACTGCCATTCACACTTCATTCAAACTAAGACAGACGTGAAGAGGTAAGACATTTCTTTTATTGTTATTTGTTAGAAGCAATAGTCTGACAATTTTTTTTTTTTTTTTAAATCAGGCAAGTCATTGAAACTTACTTAATCATTGTACCATACAGTAAGAATTTAAATAAAAAGTAAGCAGCAACACTTTACCAGTTTAAAAGTTTAAGTCACTAGTAGGCAGGTGCTAACTTTTACTACATGTCTTACATAATGATGATATAGATCAAGACTATAAAATAATTTGTTCTTAAAAATAAATAGTAAACTACTGTGCAATAATCATTGTGCTAGGTAAGCCCTTTAAAACATTCTAATATTTATATATACATGATTGTTACAAATTCCATGGAGAATTTCACCAGCTCAGCTATTATGGTCAGGATTTTGCAACTCTATTGTCCGTGAACCTCAGTTCACTGTTTAGTGAATAGACCTTATACTGAACACTTTGGATATTATCACTTATTGGTAGGGAATGTTTATAGCTCTGTCTACTGCAACAGGAACTCCTTCTTTGGATAATATATGATGTTTCTATGAATGGTGGGGACTGAGGAGAGCTGTAGAAGTGCTTCATTAACTTTGTAATAGATAGACTGACATAAATATATATATGATAAGTGTACCTGTAATTTCTTTCCATTTATTTACTACAAATAAATAATTCTATTTTTTTTTTTTTTTTACTAAATTAGCAATCCACTGACACTGGGAAATAGTCACTAAAAGATTAGTTGTAGGTGAGTTGAGGTGAAAGGTACATTCCATTCCATCAACCTAACTATGCATTCATTGTGCAGGGACAAACCTGGTGAGTTTCCCCTGATAGAAGAGCTCAATTGGCCCATAATGCATTGTTAAGTACTAAAGAAATGGTCAACTCACCTCAACTCACCAACACCTCACTTTTAGCAAATAGTCCCCTATGTTTCCCCTCTTATCCTATATAAAGTAAACAGAAACATTTCCTAAACAATAGGGCTCTGAAACATAAAATGTACACTATAAGTTTTTGAACGCAGGCAATAGTAATCAACTGGCACAGCACAATGGTTAAGGGTCTACTCAATAAAGAGAGCTTTGCAGGGAATTGACAATGGAATTTGAATCTTTAGGCCAAAGTATCTGAGTTGGAAGATAGCTCACCGTTCAATAGCAATGCAGAATTTTTCCATCTCGGCTACATTGGCCTAAATCTCAATTCTCTGCAATTCTCTCTTTATTGAGTAAACCCTTTAGTGTTATCGCTTTTTGTCAAACATTTGCTAATAAATGTGACACAAAAGATTTCCATCGGTTGACCAGCTTTTCATCTAGTTTTTTCTTTATGGAAGTAGTTCTTATGTTGTCAGAAAGCTTTCCGTTAATTATGCAGTGTATCCACATTGTATGTGATATGAAGTAGGAAATCCTATGTTTAAGGCCCTGCAAAAAGGACAAAACTTTCACTTCCACTAGTGAGGACTACAACTCCTATTGCACACAGCCAGTTAAACACTCAGACAAGTTGGGAAAAAGTTGACTTTGGGTTATTGGTATCACTATGATACAATTACGTTTTATTTATTTATACTTTTAAAGACTTTAGCTAACACTAGCTAAAGGAAGTCCAACCTGTGATGACATTAGCTGCATAACCTTCAATTAGAGAGGCACCTTTATCAGATTAAACTATGTACCTAGGACACATCTTACCACTGCTTGTTATCCCCACATCATAGTTGTATTTCTATAACTCTGGATCTGTATTTTGTCTGGACTTCTCATCTCTCTGCCAGTTTCTGAGTGTTAAATTTGGACATGTTCCTGATGTTGATGATGATATTTCCAGTCATAATTCCTTTGCTATCCTAACATTGTGCAATACATGGATTGTTTTTGTTTTTCCCTTTTCTGAAGCATATTTCTAATTCTTAGAACCTATTAATAGCTTTCCATCTTCATAGGAATGGGCACAAAAATCAGTCCAAGTGAATTCTTGTTACATCCTGCAGGAGGTGTTCTTTAATCTAAGGGAAAAAAACAGGCATTTTTTAGTACCACAACAGAGAAATGTGCAAGAATGTCTGATGGATGTGTTAATATCTTCCTTTTCTAAGAAGGTCCTTTTAGTGAAAACTGGCCCCTTTTATGACCACAAGGATTATTCACCAAACAGTGAGCTGTGGTGAACTGACAATCGAGATTCAAAAACCTGAATTAAATATTTTGGTCTAAAATTCACTACTTGATTTTGAAGTCACCAAAATTCACTGATTAGTGAACCATCTTTAATTGGCAGTAGCAGCTTGAGTGCCTGCATGACTCATTACGGATAATTCTATGAACCCAGTCAGATTTTGTTATATTACATCACTGCTCAATCAGCTCTCACACTGCTTTATGTCTTAAAGATACATGCTATAAAAAAAACCCTCTGCTACTACTATACATTAGCATAAGTATAAGCTGGTTGGAGGGGATGAAAAGTTAGTTCTAACAAATTAGACAAATGCACTTACTTAGCAACAGACACAACACAGGCTGGACATGAACAAGGTTATTTGGTAAATAGCAGAAACATAGTTACGAATGTTTGAAGCCTGGGAGGAGCTTTGAAATAAAACTCCTCATTTTCTGAATTGCTCACATTCCTAAAGAACTGGTTTGATGGGAAGTGACAAAAAAAATCTTGTCCCCCTGAGGCATCAACCGCTTTCGATAAAGCTCTATGAAATTCAGTAAACCGCAGAATACATAGACGCATTAAAACTGAAAGGATTAGTTACTATTTCTCCAGTACAGGGAAAGTAAAGAGAGAGTATGAGTCAGTCATGGGACACGTCTGAGCAAACTAGCCAGAGATTTTTGTGTGAAGTCATACTGCACAGACAGATCCCTTCCACTCACTGTAACAAAACAGCTTTAGAAAAAATAAAACATTTTTACAAAGCTAACAATTTTTTTATTTAATTATTAATAGTTACAAGAATCACATAAATATTCAGTTGAAACAAAAATGCAGAACACACCAGGGATATATAGACATCAGGCAGAAGTATTTCTTGTGAACATGGATATAAACACTCTTGGTTGAGTCTCAGAAAAATGTTCTGCCATATATATTTCCACTCATATAATACCAGTTGGGTACGAAATTTTACATAGACATGTATACATATGAAAAGAATTACTGTTACCAGTGGATAAAGCAGGAACTGAGCTCATTTAATGTTCAAATTCATTTAAACCATAGTCTGGTGTGAATATGTAACAACCACAGACAGGGATAGTAACCATCTTTCCAAATGGTGGACATTTACTGGACTTTTTGATGGACAATTTAATGATTTTTTTATGGACCTTCAAAGACACAGACATGGTCACAGACACGGGTACAGACATTATACATATCCCTGCTCACACAAAAATATTTTCAGGCAATATAAACTATTTAGGAGACAAAATATCCCTAATCCAGATCAAACAAACACCCAGATTTGCTATTTACTATTTTTAAACATTTCCAAAATTCTCCATTGCCTGTAGAAGTATACAAAATGTATGCCGGAGGAACTATACAAAATTTAATCTCGCTACATGTAATCTGGAAGTGAATAATTGGGGCAGATTATTGCCTTTATCTTGATGGAAGTGAGTGAGGGTGTAAAATGTCCCCTTAATATTTCAGTTGTTGACCTGGGTGAAGAAACGTTTTTTTGTGTGTGTTGAAAATATCATTAATATTGGGTACAGATAATGAGCACTTATGGCCTATCCACAGATCTTATAAGTTGGGTGGTTTACTTTGGCCTAGTCATTCTTTATTAATTGTCCTGCAACCATGGATTTTTCATAGTGGAAAGCTAAATGGGACAGTGGAGGTCTAAAAGGGATGACAGAGGGCAAACCAAATTAGTGCCCCATAGTGCAAAAATATACACAAAACTTGGCCAATATTTATTATACAAAAATGTCAATACATCACCAATACAAAACTAAGAGCTATAAAGAAGCTGACCAGTTAAGTTCCCTATTTATACATGCACAACTATATTCATTGGCTAGGGCACTCAACTCACATATCCCATCGGAGGTGCCCTTGAAATCTGTCTCTGGCCCCCCTTGATGGCACAGAGACAGACCCTAGACCAAAAAACCCAAAAGAGGCTGATGAGCTATGCTTTGCTTCAAAACAATGTACCGCCATCACATTTGTTTTCTTATTATATATATCCATAATTTTTGTGATATTCCTGATGGCCCATTTGATCCATGATTCTTTAACAGAGGTGTCTGTATTTATATCCAATGTAATACTTAGAATTTGAACAGATAAGAACATAGATTATAAAGCTAGTAAAATAGTTCATAAATTGGTTAATATGATTGTTTCCCACTGGCATAGGGGTGATCAGTGGATTTTACTTTATGGGTAATATTACAGTGTGCACAATGGTCACACTGATAATTGCTTTTAGGTGGTTTGGGCAACCACATATCATCTGTAGGTACATTTTTAAGGTCACAATGGATCAACTTATTTCTAAGATTATGCTTTCTATTTCTAATATTGGGCATTCTTCTATGCCAAGGTAGGGCATTGAGTCAAAAACTTTCTTAAACTGGGTTCTTGTCTATATAGGTGACAAAATCTTGACAGAATTTCATATCTACCTCCTTACATAGGATAATAAAATGTAGAATATTGACAGATTGGAGAAGCTATCTTCTTAGTTCTAACCTTATTTTTAATAGTTTAACAAACTGATTGATAGACCACAATGTGCTCTTAAAATTTAACCCTTATTAGTATTCAATGAAAAATGATTATAAAAAGAAAGAATTTGCTTAAGTGAAACCAAGGTTTTTTCAATACTTGTATATTTTTGTAATAAATAAATCAGTTTGTTAAGAAATTCCCTTATTCTACCACACTTATAATGGATAAGTAACCTATTTGCCAATCTGGTAACACCTAGATTAGGGTTCATCAATAGTGTATTTTATTTCACTTACACTTTTTGATCACTTTTTTGGTTTCACTTAAGCAAATTATTTTTTATCATCATTTTTAGTTTTAAATTGAATACTAATAAAGGGGTTTGTCAATCCATTTGGTAATTTGTGTTAACTCAAATTTGTACAGTTTAATTAGTTTTAATAGTGTCCAAAGTTTTATTCAATATGTTATCAGGCTAGCCGCGGGATCTAAAACGCCAAAGCATACCTAATCTCTTAGATTCCCTAATCTCTTAGATTCCCTGAAAGCTGTATCAGTGCACAACTTATTTACACAGGTTACTTATATTCCTTAGCATGAATGGAGAATCACGTGAATGATCCTGCAACAGCTAGTTGACTGCCATGGGTTTTTGGTACATTTTTGCAACCAATGTGTCTCCATATTTCTATCTAATCATATCCAAAAACTCAATTTGTTTAGTATGAAATAGCAATGTAAATTTTAGACAATCAAAAGCAGTTATGGGGCACTTGCCCCTCTGCCCCCTTGCCATCCTCCCTTGAAGTTTATTTGTTTAGCTACTTTATTCTTCACCTATGCCACTCCTTTAAACTTATAATATATATTAACTAAACCAAACATTTTATATAGCCTAGCTTGTTATCGTTCAATGTGTATTTAGCAGAAACCCATGTAACAGAAAGCATCCCTATGGATGTAAAGAATTATTATAAACTTGCGGAACTCACTTACGCTGAAATACTATATTTTGAATTGACTTTTTATGTTTACTCAGCTGGACAGGGATATTTCAAAAAAGTGTAAAAAACTGTTACCCTCTAACTATCATAGTTGTGATTTTATATACTTCACTAGGACTGTGAATTCTTTATTCTTTTTTATCCCATCCCGATTCCGCAAACTACTGACTAAACTAAATAGCAAACATGAAAGTCAGAAAACTGTCATATGTACTTATGTAGAACACTTTCCTTGTCTGAGTTTAGTAGGCATCGTACGTTCATGATTTATCTATTTGGAAGCTGTTTCTCGTTATTCATACAGTTCACATTTGCATGTGGAAGCTTCTATGAATGTGTGGTGTGTCTGTAGACGTCTGCATGGAAAGCTGTGTTTAGCATTAGAAATCTGTGTTTCTGAGGTTAATTAAGGATAAAACTTTATTTCAAAGCCAGGTATCAAAGACCTAAGTATGTAGTTGTTTTTATCAGTACCTCACCATGGATACACAGACCTTAATGTAGGTCTGATCACAATGAATCTACCAGATTTAAAATGACAGATACAGATTTTAACAAACTTGATTACTTTTATACAGGAAAAGGTTATTTTTAGAACTTGCTTTTTATGATACCGTACATACCATTTTAACCTTGAATAGAACCATTTTGCTTGTATCTAAAAGTAGAAAGATTATATACTCACTGTTACATGAAAAGTCTTCCCAGGATTTAGCTGGGAAGACTTTTCATGTAACAGTGAGTATATAATCTTTCTACTTTTAGATACAATTTCACAATGTGGAAATCAAGACTTTCACTGATGCTGGTCAGCTGTGAATGGTAGAGAGGTGAATATGTTGTGTGTATTATGAAGTACACGTTGCTTTTTTTGCCAAGTACCCTTATGTGAATTGTACAAATGGCTTTTGAATCTAGAATACATAGAAAAAGTTACTTTTAAACTTCAATGGCACTTTCAGAACCCTGAGGGCTATTTGTTAACCAGTCCAAGTGAAAGTGTCTAGCGTAAGATCGGGTGATTACATCACCATTTTATCTTATCTTATGATAAATGCATGCTTCTGACCTGTGATCAGTAAAATGTAGCTCAGGCTGCAGCCTTGTTTTAGCCATTACAGCCCTGAAGCAAGGATTTTGCATATGGATCCCTGAATAAAATGGTCACTCTAGTCTATGACCAATGCCACTCTCTATTGAAAACAATAAATTGTTGTGCATAAAAACTATGACATTGTTTTAGCACTACTATCATTTGATATCCTATTATTTTGTTCACAATAAGCTTTTTCCATGGAAAGACTACATTCACATACCTCCCAACATTTCCCCCAGTGAATCGGGATGGCAAAGGGTGGAGCTTATAAGGCCATCACTCATCCTGACAGCTCTACTGCCCAATCAAGAGCCCGAGATTGTGGTCCTGAATCCTGCTGTCTCACCGAGCTCTACCTCTGCCTTTTTCTGCCCTTTTCAGAGGAAGAGCTCGGTGGGACAGTGGGACGGACCTCCCCCCTAAATGGGGACAGTCCCGTACAAAGTGTGGCAGTTGGGGGGGGGGGGGGGGTATGCTTTTATGAGGTCTATTTCCCAAAATAGCTTAATATTTGCAAATATTTTTTGAATTGGCTAGATTGCCCTCATATTTTCAAATCAGTTTCTAGTAAACCGTTCCCAAATGACTTTGTATTACTGTTTAATTTATTGTTTTGACAATCAATTTTGGCTAATGTTGGATTAACCAAAAATTCTGTTATTCTGATAAATAGGTGAAATGCTTCAGTTATGGTTTTAAATCCCATTTTTTTGTGTAGCAAAAAAGGAAAATGTTATCTTTTCATGCTGTTGTATTTTTAAGTTAAACATGGAATGTCAGTCCTGTTGCTCAATGTAATATTTGTCATATAGGGCAAGACGTGAATAATGCAATACTCTCAGCTCTCACTCTATGGACTCTTGTGGGCGTGGCTTCCCCTGTGCCAAGGGCGGGCTATAAAAACAGACAAACTCAAAGCTGATGCAAAGATGCTATCAAGGACATTAATAACAAGAATCCAGGAGCATCCAATTCAGGTAAGTCAAGTGACATCAAAATATTCAGGCAGTCAGATAAGTGATGTGATAAATATGTATGACTATATTACCAAATAGTAAATTATTTTTGTTAGGTATATAAACTCAAAGTGTAGGAATAGCTAAGACAATTTTTTATATCTGTAAACTAATACCTGTGTGAAACATCATATACATGTAGCAACATAAGAAACCTGCTAATGTCTGGCTATTGTGTAGTTCTTCAAATACCTTTTTTACAGATAGTATTAAATTAAAATACAAAAATCTTCTGCACATTTTTCCACTGATATTTTGTGTTAATTGTCAATTAAAATCTGTATGCTACATATCATTGAACTGGTATGCACTACATTTCCCATGCAACCATTGGTTCAGGCCTTAAGCAGCACAAGACCAATACACCTCACTAGATGTGAGAGAAACATTATATTTTTTGTATATACAAGTGTCTTATGTTTCTACCCCTACTGGTTTTTAATACATTTCACTTACCGTGGCAAAAACCCCCCACAGACAACAATACTCTGTCTGAGTTCATGCTAATTCCATTGTTGCCTGAACATTTTCATCGCTGACAGTTCAGCGCGGCAGTTAGAACGCTGAACTGTCAGCTATGAAGTATAACGCGGCCGTTTCACCGCGGCTGCAGTTCAGCGCTGAACTGTCAGCTCTTACAAATCTAAAACTAAAACTAAAATAACCCCCCTAATAAATGATTGCCCCCCCCCAATAGTAACACTAAACCCCAATACTAACACTAAAATTAACCCCAATACTAATACTAACCCCCGACCCCTAATACTAAAGTTAACCCCCTAAACCCCAATACTAACCCTAATACTTACCCTAATACTAACCCCCGACCCCTAATACTAACCCTAATACTAACCCCCGACCCCTAATACTAAAGTTAACCCCCTAAACCCCAATACTAACCCTAATACTAACCCCCGACCCCTAATACAAAAGTTAACCCCCTAAACCCTAATACTAACCCTAATACTAACCCTAATACTAACCCCCGACCCCTAATACTAACCCTAATACTAACCCCGACCCCTAATACTAAAGTTAACCCCCTAAACCCCAATACTAACCCTAATACTAACCCCCGACCCCTAATACTAAAGTTAACCCCCTAAACCCTAATACTAACCCTAATACTAACCCCGACCCCTAATAGTAAAATTAACCCCTAACACTAAACCCTAAACCTAATTCTAACCCCCTAAACCCTAATTCTAAACCAACTAAAATCGGTAAAATACTTACCTTTAGTGATGAAATGTCCCGCGATGAAATCTCCAGCGACGATCTGTCTTGTGCTGTAGAGTCGGCGGTGAAGCGGCTGCGCGGAAGCAGCCGCGATGAAGCGTCCCATCCCCGGGTGGGGTACAGTATTAAAACTTGCTGCCATAGAAAATGCAAAGGAAACGTCATGCATGTCCCCAATGCGTGCAACAATGCATGTATGCAGACATTCTGTGTAAAGCACTGAACAGAAAAGTAAAAGGCTAGTTAGATCATCATTTACCTCACTGATGCTAGCTGACATTTTTGGGGGCAAGGGGTGATTACCCTGATAATGCTTGCTTTGACAGAACACTCAGTTTTTCGATGTAGCAATGTTGTATGAATGAATTAATTTTTTTACTTTAGATTTTTTTCTTTGCTTTTATATGCACACCCAATTCTGATTCATGCATATAATCACGTCTTACTTACTAAGCTTGTCCCTTTCTTTTCCTCTTCTTCATCCCAAATTCAGTTTCTTTTCCCTAGCAACTTGAAATTCAATGGCTTGGACTTTATCCCAGATGATCAAATTTTGGAGAGCTTGGAACATATGGATGAAACTCTTGAAGTGTTCCAGAATATATTTTCCAGTCTACCACTGGAAAATGCAGATCAGATGCTAAGTGACATGGAGAACCTACGCAGCCTTCTCCAGCTACTGAGCAGCATTATGGGGTGCACGACAAGAAAGCCAAATCAATCTGATACATTAGTAAACCTAACAGAGGAATATTCCAAGGCCCCCTATACCACTGAAAAGGTGGCACTTGATCGACTTCAAAAGTCCCTACACAGCATTGTCAAACACCTAGACCACATCACAAGTTGCTAAGGGATAATTAAGAGTGGTCCAGTCTAGATCTCAGATCTTGATCAATTTACTACTGACCACATAATATTGGTATTTGTATTACCCAACTGTCACAAACTGATATTTGTTTGCCTTGTCCCAAGTACTAATTCATACAAATCAACTGCGTATTTTTTATTTATTTATTTTCGGGTTTACATCACAGTATTGTTTTACCTATTCCAATTAGTAAATTATTGTGTTAGTGTGATTCTTTTAGACAGCATATCCAAAATACTGTAAAGTAGAATTGTGTGGTCAGCCAGAACAGTCTTTTAAAATGTACAAACATCTGCTTCAATGATACAGTGTCTTTATTTAAGAACTGTAGAATTGGGAGTACTCAAGAGTAAATATAGTGTGTACATCTGCACTACTTTAATCCCCTATGTAGTATACATTCACCACAACCCCTAATGTCTATTTAGTTCTGAAAAAACAGTATGGACCCTTCTGAAGAACAAATAGGCCTTTAAACATGTCCCTTACTGTACACAATAGTATTTTCTGGTGATGTTATAACTCTAAACATTTAAATCTAAATGAATTGCACTACAAGAAAATTGCTCTTTTGGAAATACATGACCTCTTTGCCAATTTATGAGACACCATCATGAAACAAGAGAAGCAATTACATTTTCAATGATCTACGAGTTAGTTATATTTTACTTTTATATGAATGAGTGAGTGAGGCCTACGATGAGGCTAAGAGTCTTTGCTGTTGAGTTTATTTATGTCTTGAGTTTTGCAAACATTTTTCATGCATTTTCTAATGATATTTTATATTTAAAGTGTATTACTATAACTGTTTAAAACTTGAAGTTACTGATTTGCCATATCAAATGCAGGCATCTGACTAATATGACATACTATTCAAATAAGTAAAAAAAAAGATATTTTTTCATATTTTAATGTATTTATTTATTTATCCTCAAACATTTTTTAAAAAATAAACAAATTTTGTAAATTAATTGGTTTTCCTTTTCCTTTTTTGAAACACAGAATGTTAAGATGGTCACTTCTCAGAGACAAGCACTTAGGCAGACCACAGGCACTCTTTTTTCTACACCGATCTGGCGAGAAATAGATTTGTGCCAGCAACTTTAGCCAAATTTCCCAAATCTACGAAATGGGGCTACTCATTATTCCGGAATTCGTGTCTGAATCGGCTCTACGGGCCATTCGGAAGTCTATGGGGAGGACCAAGACTACCACTTAATTTCAGTGTATTTTGGAGATATGGACGTCTGCAAGTCAGAGGTACCATTTTGTGGCCAATTATCAGCGCACAACGCTCTAGTCTTCTTAAGATAAAAAGGGTGCCTTACTACTTCCAAGGTGCTATAACCAGTTCCCCGGAAATGAACATCAACACCAATATCCAGTGAATTCACTGCCAGGCTGGCATGTTACTCAGTTCAAATGGAAAATCCCAAAAGCAATGTTCTGTTTGTATCTGCACCTTTGGCTGAAGCACCTGAGAGTTCTAAGTGGCCCGGTAATACTCCACTAGTTAATAGTGTTGGCTTTAGGAACCCAGGCTTTTTTCTCCTTTGAGGGGATTTATTACTTTGTAACTCAGTTCAAACTGAAGAAAGTGTTACCAAAGCTGTAGGACAGTTTGTAGTTTTAAAAGTTCTATTAATTCATAATACTAAACATTGGGAGATATGTATCAACCCAGCAAATTGTGAAATAGAACCAATAGTGGTAATGCACACTCTTGATTAGAAGTTGCCGACTGTTCTTCAAAAACACACAGGCCATGCCATCATCTCCATTGACTTAACATTGGACTTCTACCAATTATTTACTGGATAGGGATCATCACTACTCTTGATAAAGTACACTGAGTATGTCTATGTTATGGGTCATAAGCAATACTTCTGATTCATATTTGAAATCTCTGCTCTTTGCATGATAAGACTTTCCTGCACCTTTTTGCAAGACTTATGGGTCCTGGTTTTCTTCTTATCAGTTGCTCACATCCTGCTCGTGTTCAGGTTGAGATCACCTTTATTAAATGCTACAATTTGTCCAAAAATGTCTGCACAATAGATCCTATGGTTCATTACGTCAATAGAGTGTTATTTTACTTACGGAGTTTGATAACCTGACCCTCTACTTTACTCTACTGGTCATTTTCTGTTGTTCTATTCTATTCGTTAATGTTAGATATAGTCAAACAAGAATCTCCTCATAATCATATTATAAAAGAATGTAAAATGTCTATATGTGAAACTAAAAAAGCTGAGGGCACCAGGGGATAATTGTAGCAAGGCAGAAAGTAAATACCTGGTTGATTATTAATTTTTTTAAATAATAATAATCCCTTTCTTCACTTTGTTCACACAGGATCTTTCATGACAAGTAAATACTCATGGTTTGTGTACACAGCAGTTTTAACAATTGTGGTTTTCCGGGTTGGTATGTCCCAGGTTAAACTCATTAGGTAATGCATCAAATAAGCAGACTTGATGAGAAACTTAAACAGCAGATGTTTCCTAAAAAATTAATGCAAGATTTACATACAACTGGTTCTTAATCTCAAAAATAAATTATTACCGAGTGCATGTATTAAGGGAATTGCACCTAAAATGCTAACGGTTGCAGTGGCTGTAATAATGTCTTCTGGGAGGCAAATGTGATTGTAGTATATGAATTCATCGTAATGCACGATAACAGTTACACCCATATCTAGCTACACACGCACACAAACATATATATCCAGCTATCTTATCTAAGTATTAAATGAACTTAGGCTACTAAGTGTAAGTTACAGTTCTGGCTATTTGAAGGATACAATTTATGCATATTTACAGACCCTAACTAAGGGGTAACATAAAAGAGTAGAGCATTTCATTGGGACACAAAATAAAAAGGACTTAATAATACCTCCCTCTGCTTCCATGAGCATTGACCGTATTCAGGGCCCTCATCAGGGGGGTACAACCCTTTCAAGTGTAAAGGGCCTGGCAGTCCACCCTTTAAAAATAAAATAAGCTGACTGGGGAGATCAAATTACCTCTCTACGGCTAGCAGGTAACTGGATGTCTGTGCACTGCCCAGACACACAGACATCCTCCCAGGCAGTGCTTTTTCTGAGGGCAGAGCATTGGGGGTCATTTGACCTGCTAGCACTCAGGCTCCACACACACGCGAGGAGCACACGAGGCAGCCTGGGAGGATGTCTGTGTGCTTGGGTTAGCACACAGATATCAAACTGACAACCACTTGACACCAGGTAGTGCTGGAGAAATCCTGTAGATGCAATCTGGGTGCTGGCTTGAGTAAGTCCGAGGTGTGCAATGTGCGTGCTGGGGCATGTCTTGGGTGTGCAGTTTTTTGTGCTGGTGTAAGTCCTGTGTGTGTAGTGTGGCTGCTGGGGCATGTCCTGGGGATGCTGGCTGAGGTACGTCCTGGGTGTGCAATGTGGATGCTGCGGCATGTATTGGGTATGCAATGTGTCTTCCTTTTCTCATGCTTTAGCAGGGACAGGTATGCTGGTGCACATTTTTAGTAGAGTTAAGTGGAATGTTGTTAAACTTCGGTAAAAACTGTTTCCTTTCTAGATTTCTGAGAACTGCAGGGAATAAAAAAATGGTACCTCAAACAAGCCACAGCTTCTACCTGTATCCCTTTAAGCCATGGCAACAAGGGGAATCCTCATTCATGCACACGGTAACTAAATTATCTTTCCGTGACAGTGCCTAGGGCTTGTCAGCTAGATATCCGAACAACTATAACTGCCAGAGTTGATTAATGATTTTAAATTTTGTGTGATATGAGACAAAAAGAGGGTGAATCACCTGATTACTGGATCCTAGAAAGAGGAGAGTTATGGATGTTGAGTCAAGAATTATTGGCAGTATCTACTAAATAAGCTGTAAGTTGCTAATGGGGTATATAGCTTGAATTTATCTGATGTCAAGGGAGAAGCATTACTTTTCAATATTTATTCTTTTATTGATTTTCCATGAAATTAAAAATTATATTCAGACCATAGTAATAACATAGACATAACAAATTATGTAATTTATATAGCTATTAAAGTGTAGTGAGTATGAGGTATGAGGGAGAGACTGAGACACTTTAAATTATGATATATATATATATAAATATATGTGTGTGTGTTTTTAATATCATAATTTAGTTTATATATATATATATATATATATATATATATATATCAATAAAGGTTACACAATCTGGCAAAATTAAATTAGCATATTATTCTCTGGAGAAGATTTCAGCTTTTTTTTTCTACATTTTTTATTTTACTGCTTATTCCATTTTTACATTAGACAATAAAACAAACATACAATGTCTAAAAAAAATATCCACCTTATTCAGCTACTTTTACTTTAGATTTTATCTATTTAATGTAATTTTTCAGGCTTATTCCAAAAAATTATCCATAGCACTGCCTCACAATTGACAAACATTGATATTCCACTCTGAAAGGGCATTATCATAACATATTAATTCTTCTATACCACAAAGCTTATTAACTCTAATTGTCAAAGAAGGGCTACCTCTCTGCTCCCAGTTACAGGCTATACGTTCTTTTGCAACATTGATCAGCAGGATAATCAGGGAGTTCTTGAAGACATCAAATGTTATACTAGTATGGAACAGTTTGACAAGTTCTGTGGTTATACTCAAATCACCATCAATCCACTTCTGATAATCTTTTCTATGCCCTTCCACAGTGGATTTACTAATGAGCAACTACAAACGATATATAGTAGGTCTCCTTCTCCTACCTAACATCTCCAGCATGCATCCAACAAATCTAGGATAAAACTGTGTAAGTTAGCTGGCACTCTATGCCAACGAGATAGGACCTTATAGACTATTTCTTGTTGCTTGACAGATTTTGAACAATTTCAAATTAATTTAATACATTTTCCCCATTCATCTAGTCCTAAAGTCACATCCACGTCTAGTTCCCACAGTCTACAGAAATATGGCAGGTCAGGGCCTTCTGCAGAATTCAATTGAGAGGAGGTGGAAGACACTTTCTTTTCGAAAACACAGATTCTCAAATTTAGTTTACTGTAATGAAAAACTCAATCTTGGGCTTAAGAAATTTATGAAATGTTGTAATTGTAAATATCAAAAATGTCAACCCCTAAACTCCTCCTCAGCCCACAACAGTGTATCACAGGGAAGTAGGTCGACGTCTGCCAGAGTGCTAATATTCCTGAAGCTTCTATTTCCAGATGTTTTCAATTTTGTAGAGTAGTTTCTGATACCTCTTAAGCCAGGACCAAATTCATCATTACCTGTAATGGGGAAAAGAAGGCCTAGAATGAATGCTATACCTCTCATGTTCTTGATCTTAATCTTTAATTCCATGGTTGGAGCTATTGTCAGTAGTGTTGAGCGAACCTGAACCTCAAAGTTCGGGTTCGTACCGAACACTACGATTTTTGGACCCCGGACCCGAACATGGACATTCCACTGTATGTCCGGGTTGGAGTTCGGGGTTCGGCAAGTAATATCGCCCAGCCCCTAGTCACTTACCTCCCCGAATAAAAAAAATTCCTACCTACCCCCCCTCACCCTAATAATAGTGAGGGGGGTGGGCAATAAACTAACCTGTAAAAAAAAAAACAATTTTATACTTACCATTTGAGGTCTTCTTTCATCATTCTTCTTTTTTTTTTTTCAGCCCCAAAAAAGGCCAAATAAGAAACCATAATGCGCGCCGCAAAAAAAAAACTGAGTGCAAAAAAAAAAAATCCACGGGTGAAAAATAATCCATTTTCTTTTTTCTTTCTTCTTTCTTCTTTCTTCAGCCCCAAAAAAGGCCAAATAAAAAAAAATCCACTGGCCATGGGTGGGGACTGGTGGAAACACTAGGTCCCCCCCCCATTCCTTTTAGGGTCCCCACAACCTGGCCATGGGTGGGGACGGGGGGGACACTAGGTCTCCCCCTCATAACACCAGGATGTTCGGGTTCAGGGTCAAGTTCGACCACGAACCCGGACTTTTTTTTGGAGTTCGGCCGAACCTGCCGAACCCGAACATCCAGGTGTCCGCTCAACTCTAATTGTCAGGTGTTGACTCCAAAGTGACTTGGTCACTTTCTTTGCCTATCCACTCCAACCAGGGCAACACTATAAGCTCAGTCTCTATGAAAATACCCCTCTAGAGAATTCCAAATCTTAAGGTACTGATGTGTCCATTCTATTATATTAGTTAAGTGAGAAGCCCGATAATAATTAGGAATATTAGGTAAACCCATTCCCATTCTATGCTTAGATCTAATTAAGAAATAATAAGTCAGTTTAGGGTTGTGTGAAATAGATATAATGGCAGTCTCAGCATGTGTTCAGTGGATCCGTAACCACTAGCATCTCTCTGGGCTCTTTTGGCCTTCATGGTGTATCTCTGTTAGTTAGAGTCCCCTATATTAGGGACTCCATTCATAAGAATTTCTTATGAATGGGGCTCTCGTTCGGTTTATAAAAAGGCAATAGTATTACACGTATTCTATAAGCCGAAAGTCTATAAACCGAAGGTCGTTCGGTTTATAGACTTTCGGTTTATAGAATACGTAGAATAGTTTAGCATTTTCGTTATTCATTTTTCGGACGAATGGACGAAAATGCTATTTTCGGACGAAAATGCATTTGTCCGAAAACGAATGCACATTTCTAATATGAACCATTCAGTCCATCTAGTCTGCCCAATTTTTCTGAATACTTTTATTAGTCCCCCGTTCCCGGTCTTATAGCTAGCCTTGTGTCTATCCCACGCATGCTTAAAATCCTTGACTGTGTTTACCTCTACCACTTCCACTGGAAGGCTATTCCATACATCCACTACCCTCTCAGTAAAGTAATACTTCCTGATATTACTTTTAAATCGTTGCCCCTCTAATCTTAAACACAGAGTACTTTTGGTACCACTCCAGTCCTGCATCGATTGGTCAGTGATCTCTTACATAACCGCTATTCATACTCATGGAGTATCATAATCCATTTTGTATGAGGAACCAATTTTTTTTCAAGTTTAATCTAAAGATGAAATCAGTTTGACTAACCGAGGTATGGATTTATAAATACCAGACTCTAAGCATTATAGTATTTCACTGGTGTCCCACCTGAGTGCCAACTTCTACATGGTCCATTTGATAAACCTGCCTCTTTTATAAATCATCTAGTATTATGCTATGGAGAAAAGTGTTGACTAAATTAATTTAAAATGTTGAGTTTATACTGTTAGTCTACCTTGAACTATGTATAATGCTGTATCATGTCTAGACATGAGTATTCTAGTATTGTTTCTTTTTTGACCGTGACTCAAATAAAAACTTTGATGTAAAAATAAAAATGATTTGCATAACTAGAGCATCAGTATCAGTAATGGAAAAAAATGGATGTTACAGTTAAATGAAAGAGACAGACTGTGAAATTGCCCTGGCTTGTGATGAAAGGCAATTATCCAATCCATTCATACCACTTTTAAAATACATCTCAATTGGTGAGAGATTTTTGTGGTGACTGCAGGTAATACAAGCCTGACAAATATTTGGCAGAATCACAAAACTATGTTTGATAATGTGCTAGGGAATCACAGCTGAATTGGACATCAATTGGTTGCTCAGCCTGAAATGTAGAAAATAAAGGACTGCATCAAAGGTCAAAACTCAATTGGATCTCTGATTACCTGGAACAATTTGGGCTTACAGCCCCAATTTCTTAGGTCAGTGAAGGCGAACGTTTCTGGACAGGAGTGCCCAATCTTCCAACAAAATTCCAGTAATGGACTTCAAAGTGCCAATAATGAGCACATTTTTCTATGTGTGTATGCAATTGCATTGTATATATAAAGTACATATATATATACACATGTGTGTATTTAAATATGTATATTTAGATATATGTAGATTAATACATATCACTTATAGGTTTCTCATCTGTATACACATATATTTCTAGAAGTATAAATACCATTGTTCAGATATATTTATATAGATATATAAATGTATTTGTATACATGTGAGCAGGAGCTTGTATACATATGAACTTAGGGACCACTCCCTTATCTTGTAACAAATTGATAATCTCACATAGTTAAATTATTCCATGTGATTACACAATTTTAGCAAATGAGCTTTAATGATTTTCTTGAAGACATCAAATCATCTGGGCAAAACCTGTTTGTGATGGTTAGTGAGCCATAAACAAACTATGGTAATATAAGATACAGTTACATCCATGTAAATGACCTATATGCCTAATTGTTATCCAGCAGCGGTTTAACTGTAGACAGAATTAGGAAGTTAGACAATAATGGAGTCGATTCTATGCTAGTTGTTAAGGCCGGCAAAAGTTAAAGCTGAAAGTATAATGTACGATTCAACTGTAATGGGGTACTGGTATTGCGGTACGGTATAATGATGTTTAGTATAAACATCCTGTTTGCTCATTGGGTGAGGGCATCATTGGCACCTAGCACATGGAAACTTTATAGAAAAGTATGGGGAGAATGGGAGGAGTTGCTGTGCCCCGACATTAACATTAGTAGGCTTGGATTTGCTGAAATTTCAGGTGGGTTTGAAGAGAGCTGTTTCTCTTCCAGATGGTGGGGCTCATCCAATGTGAGGGTTCAGTGAATGGCCTGTGCCAAAGCTTTCAAGGGTAGTTAGAGGAGACAGGAGTTTAATAAGTTTAAAGAAGTTAAATTAGTTTGGTTAATATTGTGTTTGGTGGTTTTGAGCTGACTGGTAGCTTATAAATCATGGTGGGATGGGCATCTTGGTATGCCCCTCCTTTACAAATGTTATGTCATGTCATGTTTATGTTGCAAGATTTGTTATTCCAGACGATATCATATTTTACATTTCGGGTGTCATTGACATGTGTGTTACCAAGGGTCAGGTTTTTGTTTTGTTATGGCAAAGACATTTTGTGTACATGTTTATTAAAGCTATGGCCAAATTTTTCCCAACATCTGTGTCTGTCATTATTGGGGTGTTAAAAGGGGACATTATCCCAGTCATTGACTATACCGACATCAAGTATGGGAGTGTTGTGACCAGTGATTCAAAACGTTATTTCATACAGTCGAAATAGGAGCTGTGAGGTGGCAGTGTTTAAAATGCAGAGATGTTAAAAATTGGTCGAGTCAGATATTAGCGACAAGATATGACTCATGAAGCCTCAGGTGGCTTAGTTCTGTCCCCATTCTTTAAATGTCTAATATATAAAACAATATTACCTTAAGTCTGTGCAGTAGGGTTTAGCCCATCACTGGTGATTATTTTTAAAATTGTTGGTTGTCCTTTTGTGATCTTAATACATTCTTAGTTAAGTAAATCAACTGCATACAGGAGATTGTCTCAACAATGATATATATCTAAAGATGGATTGAAAGTCTGGTAATGAATCTTAGAAACATCTATAATAAAGTTCTCCAAATTTAGTACTGTGTGAAATTTCATGTTGTAACAGAGCAAGAAATTGCTCCATATATTTGGCAACTGAGTTTTTTGTTAATTTCTTCACATCACTGAAAATGCAGACAACCTTTTCATTAGCGTCATACACAATATACGCAAATGTTATCGTCATTTACTGTTTTGAATGACATTGACACATCTTATTAATTATTTAGGAATTATATGAGCAATGCCAGTCATGTTTCAAAGGGACTTGTCTGTGTCTATTACTGAATCATTTCTATTGACCTGTTTGTGTCTGGTCAATGTATACTGAAGTCTAGCATTTTTCTGTGACCTGGAATACACTCTGGCCAGCCAGCAATACATATGTACTGACATGCATAACACGTATCCAACTTACATAACTACCGAGGACAAGTGAATGCACCTTTCTAATATAATAAACCAAGTGTACGCAAGTGTTAATGCTTGGGAGTGCCATGGGAGTATCTAGCTGTCAGGTCCGTGCATGCCGGCATCTGTATCTTGAGGGATGCGCAGTACTAGGATGTAGTGACTCATATATCTGACATCCCCGTCTGATATAGCTTGCAGCAGTAAGTTTCAGTAAGACCATAGTCCTGTGAATCAGCCGAAAACCTAGTGCACAGAAATCCACAAGTTAAGAGTTACATATAGAGATATTGGAGTGTGCCTTTCACACAACATGTGTCATGTCAAACCAGGGCAGCCATATAATGAATTACTATGTATCATGGATCACTCTGTTCTTATAGGTACCAGTTACCATACATTGACAGTATGTAAGGCATTAGATTTTATATATCTGATTGACACTGGGAAATTCAGTTTTGTTTGCTTTGATACTTACTTTGAAAAAATATGGGCAAAGGAAATGTATTTGTTCTCATCCGGTTTAAAATAAGAGTATTAAATTTCACATTGTATTATATATTGACCAGGCCTCTGGTTTAGCACCCCTCCCCTTCACAGGTGCTCCATAAGGGGTGCCCAGACCTATAAATTGCAGGAGTGTCTCTGCATTGTACAATAGGAAGGCCTTTTTGGTCCCTGGTAAGCAATACACATGAAGAGATTAAGTCCCATAAGCAACAGTATTTAGTGTTAGGACCCACCAATATTGGAGTACTTTGACGTAGTGGTGGGCTTAACATAATATGGCCATATATGTGACTAAATCTCCAATTTTGTTATCTTAGAAAGTTAGGTGTTTTTAAGTAGCTTTGATGAAACCTATAGCTTTAAGAGTTTTTTTCCTACCTACTTTGAGGTGAGTGCGCTGATCTTTGGATTTTGTATACAGAATATATATATATATATATATATATATATATATATATACAGTGATTCACATATATGTGTATGTTACTGTGTGTGCATATATGAATCAGTGTGAATGTGATTCTGTGTGTGTTTATTTGTAAAACTAAAATACATGGTTACAAGATGAAACATGCACACACACATACACACAAAAAAAGAAAAAGGATACACAGTGCCTAATAATATATATATACAGATATGACACAAAACAAACTGTGTCTAGAAACCCACCATCCAAATATATATAAAAATTATTTTTAAGATACAAACCCCATAAGTCATAGAAAACACATATCGAGAAGGGATTCTCTGGAACAGCTTCACAGGTATAATTTATGCTTTCTTACAAGACAAGACTTTGGAAGGATAGCTGCTAGTTTTAAACGTGCACTGGAGAGAAAGGATGATGATATATATGACCAAAAAGACAGCGCTAAAAATGAAATGATAATAATGAAAAAGAAATACCATGTAGAAAAAAATTATTTATATTAAAACATACTGTTTGACACAATACATTTATATATAAAAAATAGACATAAAAAATAGATATATAATCATTTATTTTAAAAATCACACAATGAAAATACATATGCATAAAACAGATGTATATAACAAGTACTGCTGCAGAGAGTGAGAGGGCAGAGTATTAACCACTTGCGCAGTGCTTATCAGTAAGATGCTCCTGACTGACCCGATACACCTGATGCACAAGGTGCCTTGGCAAGGTTCTGGGTGTGTGTCATATTGGGCGCATGTGGGTCTATCATTACCAGTGGGCCCTGGGAAAGTGCCCACTTTCCCCTCTGGATAATACAACCCTGCTGATCACCCTAATAGCAGGAGTCACTGATCAGGTTGTCATGTTGGTGCTTTCATATGGTATTTGAATAAAAATAACAAACAAAAAACTCTGCTGGATATATGTTCTGTGTCATTTATTATTATTATTTTTTTTAATTTACTTTTTATTGTATTTCAAAAGACATAGAAAGGTATACTATATAAAGTATAAAATATCCAATACAAAAGTACAAACATGAAAACCACATACAAAATAAAATATAAACTACAACAGAGACATAAAAAGCAGGTTGGGACAAAGGAACCTGAAACGTACAATTGTTCACGTTGGCTAAGAAAGGAGGGGAAGGGAGAGGGAGGGGAATAAGACTCCATTTAGCAGTACCCTGTGATATGTTATTATTTCTATTTTGTTTTACAATCATCCTGCACTCTTTTTAAGTTCTCTCTATGATTCTCCCGATTGGATTTCAATCCAAATTCCCAATTTTTCATTATTTACTGTTTTTGTGGATTGGCCAATTATAATTCCTCTCTCCATTTTGAGTTGGTGTTCTAATTGCCCTTTAATCTCTTTCCAATCGGGGATTTTGTGTAACTTCCATTGTCTTGCTAAAGATATTTTCATATCAGTCAGAAAATGAATGATGAAAACTTTTTCCCATTTTGACATTTTTTGAAAGTTTAAATGTAGGAGGAGGGTTTCAGGTTTCAATGTTAATGCAATTTTCCTAAGATCTAACAATTTTACTAGCATCTTCTTCCAAAATTCCTGTTCTGTGTCATTTATTAATTGGAAATTGTAATTAAATTTGCAAAGGACAACACAAAGTAAACCAAGATTGATAAAAGATGGAGTGCTTTAAAATATTACCAATAGATGCACACCTGGTTTTGCAAACACAAAAACAAATACTTAAATTTTAATTTTGATGCATTTACAGATGTCTTTCCACATAAATCAATGATCTTCTTCTCTAGGCTATTCACTCATAGAAAGAAGAGACAACGGCAATAGTGCTCTCTGTGTATTTATCTTCTTACTATATAAACAACACCATAAAAATGCACTCACTTGTACTGGAGCAGGAAAATACTGCTCAATCTGAACTCATCCACTTTACACAATCATTGTGTCGGCATACACTTTCCATAGTAGACTGGTTCTCTCCCACTTATTTGTACTGAGTTAGCTCTCATAAAAAGAAAAAATTCTCATGGTGTAAAAAGCTTAATAAACAAAGAAAAGGATTAAAATATTACATCAAATCTTGGTGACTGTTCTCACGATTGTCACAAATGCGATCAGAAACCAAACCAAACTAAGACTCAAACATTAACCAAAATTTTTTAGCCTTGAATCAAAGCTAGCAGATCTGATTTCACAACAGTTTATTTACATTTTAACATAGGTATTACAAACATAGTAACAAAACAGGCAGATCATAGCCAGAGCCCTAAGGCAAAAGTATTAAACCACGTTTATTCCTAAGATTAGAAAAAGGAAAAAATAAACTACTATACAGGACTACCAATTTGCAGAATGTTTTGATAAGTTTTATTACTCACTCTATAACCAGACTAGGACCTCACTCAGAAGATAAATGTGTATCTGCAGAAAAACATGGTGTTTCTACCTTCTCCAGGTGCTCTCAATTTATATAATAAAGTCCTATTTCCTCACTCTTAAAAGAATGCTCCTAACTTTTGTCTGGAAGGGGAAAAACAAGATTGGTATGTAGATATTTAATTAGACCTTAGGACAAAAGTGGTATGGGTCTCCTGGATCTTGAATCTTATTAGAGATCAGTACACCTAAGATACATGATGGACTGGTCCCATCAGCTCCTAAACATTGGCTATTCCCCCCACTCCCATCCCTATCACTGCATGGCTCCCAAGATCACAGAAGTTCTGTGCTTCCAAAGGCTATTGAAGCCACACTAAAGATGTGGAATGAAATGGTCAATAAAGCTGCATGTCACAAGCCTTTTTACTTTGCTGCCTTTTTTTATGCCTGTTCTTGTCTTTTCTTTGTATCCCTTTATCTATTTCCCTAATTTGGCCACAGAGGGAACCTTCCCTAGTTTGGCCACAGAGCAGCACCTGCCCAGTCCGACCACAGAGTGCCACCTGCCTAGTCCTGTCACAGTCCTGAATCCTGAGCCCTGTTAAGGGCTGCCCTATTGTAGAGCCCTGTTAGGGAGATGCCCTATTCTAGAGCCCTGTTAGGGGCCTGCACAGTCTTAGAACCCTGTTAGGAGCCTTTTCTGATTCCTGTTAAAGGGCTTCCCTGCCCCCTGCTTCCCTGTTTTTTAACCCTCTTGTTCTAATCCATGTTTGGTTTTCCTGCTACATATTGTTATGTTCTTTTCATTCAGGGTTTTCCTTGTATCCTCTTATCTTGTTTCTCTGTTCCTCTTATTTAAATGTTGCCACACCAATTCAGTTTGCATCAAGATTCCTGTTTGGAGTTCTAGTGTTAGGGTGTTCCCTATGTGAGGTACCTGGATGCTGGGTGGCAAACTTATAATCTTTTGGCCATCATGTGTGACAAAACCCTCTCAGAGTATTAAGCTAGTTCCTGTATTTATGTCTGTATGTTTGTTATGTCTCCTTAGACCGGTCCTTTGTTTGGTATCCTGGGCTTGTTTGTGCCTATGAATGCCTCTTTAGTTCTGTGGTTTTGACTTTTGCATTTAACCGGCCCATGTTTATTTCAGTTCTGCCTTTTTCCTTATTCTATTGTGTAGCCCTGAACTCTGTATTTAGTTTATTATGTTTCTGATCTGTCTGTATGCTCCTTGCTCTACTTGGTTTATTCAATTCCAGCCTGTAGTCATTCCGCTATACTATCAAGGTTGTGTCTCATGCCTGTTCCAGATTGTCTGCAGGGTATCTTCAGTTTAAATCTTAGCTACCCTGGATACAACAGCTACTACAAGAGAGCCCAGGAATGTCGCCACACAAACCTGGGACCTCAAGCTTCCAGAGGAGAGTGGTTACCCTGCACCAGACCCTGTCACTCTATTCCTGCACTATAACTCCTTAACGTGGGAGCTCAAGGTCCCATGCCACCCAGACCCCGTGCGTGACACATGCACTGGTTCCCTCATCATCATTGCTACCACAAATATCTCAAAATATGGATGAAGGCTTTCTGATGTGAGCTGCCCATAACCCTATGACTAAGAACTGTTTAGCAGATCAAAATGCAGCAGATTTTGTTTTTCTGCCTTTTCCTACCTTTTCTTCTCTCCCTCGTCTATATTCGATATTTGGATGAATAAAATCTTCCGTCTGCATTTCTAATGAAGCAGACTTTAAGCATTGTATTACCTCTGACCACTCTCAGGCAGCCCTCAAATGTATTTTAAAATATTTGTCATCAGTCAGGAAAGGGTTAAGTGGAATGGAATTGTTTGATTCATGCACTAACTTGAAAATTAACTTTTTTATGTTTGAATAAATTCAATGCTACTAACCCTCACATATTTTCAATCTGGTGATTGAGTCCCTCAGTTGGGACATGTGCTCCAAGATGCGCTTATCAAACCCTTGCGTATTTACTGATGTTGCCTACGCAGTCATAAGCCACAAGATTCAACTCACCCACTTCATACAAACTACACAAAGAACCTTGACTTTCCCACAGAACCTCTCCCCTTGTGTAAATATATTTTTTGTTCGGTTTCATTATAGCATAAATAATATTGATGACACGTTATCAGGTGCAGTATACTGCAGTTAACTGTAAAACATGGTATTCATCCCTAAAACCAACAAAGGCTGTTAATGAAAAGGAAAATAAGTAGGGAGAAACAGAAAGTGAGATACAGAAGAACAGTAGTGCAGGAGATAAGGCATGAGGAGGACAGTGAAGTAAAAAAGAGGCGAAAACAGTGTATCAAGTAAGGTCATAAGAGAAAAAAGAGACTGGGATAAACTCCTGGTGTTATAGGGCACCAACAGAGTATAGCACAGCAAAAACAAATCAAAGTGCTTCAGTCAAAAAAAAGAAAATAACCCAACTCCAGCACTGCCACCGTCAAGGACAGGCTGGAGCGTTTGGGGGGAGTAACTAGCAGCTCAATGGTGATCTCTGAATACCATGGTGTGACATATGGATCAAAAATTCTTAGTAAACCATAAGTACCTGGTATACACGCACAAGGACATTATAAAAATAGGCATATACCAATTAAACAGTCAAATACCTTTCTAGGACAAGTGCTCTTATCGAAATGCCTGAGACTGTCATTGATCTGGATATCATAGGAAATAAAGGAAATTGCCCAGGCATTTAGTTACACTATGAAGAGAGAGAAGTATCATGGTGAGGTATCAGTCATGCCAGTCACTTATAATTGTCCCACATAATTGACTCCTGGTACAACATATAACGTGTGCCCATAACGGTACAGGGCAAATAAACAATGCAGGTAACAATCATAATTTTTAGAGGTATGCTCCATGTTTGGACCTCAGAGCTGCACCGAGACTAAAGTTGAGTTGGACCAGTCTGGGAGTGCTATATTGGGCAATCCTAGTCCACTGAGAAATGATGGAAGCTCTTTCAGGTGTCGCAGGGGTGTATAACACGTTGTCCCTTTTCACGTGCAAGGTAAATAGCCATTGTCACTGGATTTTTCCCAATCATCTACTAATGTCTCATTTTTGCAGTTCATTTACGACACTTCACTTTATTAAATACTCCACTGTGCTCCAATTTGCAGACCTGTCCCTTGCAATTTGTATTGTGATAAAAAAAAATATGTATTGGTCAACAGTTATATTTGCTATGATAATTACAAATGCTACTCTTTCACATTTATTTCTATAGTGGAATCCTAACACCAAAAATTACACCAGTGTGAGATTCCTCTGCGATGAAAAAGTGACATCTTGTGGAGTAGTTCAAGAATGCACATTTCTGGTACAGCTATCTGATCACATGAACTGGTTCATACAACTTATGGACACCTTGTGGTCAAAATAAAAACTGCTTCACTTCTCACTGATGATAACTGTACAACGAACACCTGATGCAGAGTTACATTTTAAATTAACCCCACTGGACTAAACATCATGAACATATTACAGGTTAATCTGCTTTAAATAAGAGGTGATCCATGCATGCAAAACATATTTTTGTGTATCACATATTAAACAGAAAGTATTGACAATTTTATTAACATATTGCTAACAGCTCTTTAAGGTGAAATTACAAAATATCTAAGTATGATTCCATTAGCTTTAATATATTAATTTAGCCAAAGTCAATTTTAAATTGATTTGAAAGGACATTATTCACCATTTCTAAAGGAATTTCAAAGCTAATATGATATGTTCTGTAAATCTTTCTTTATGATGATGTTTGGCAGCTTTCCATAAAAAAGTAATTTAAAGGCACATTTCATTATTGCAAAAGTATTTTTTCGGCAGATATACATAATGCAGCATTGCAGACATGGCTAATAGTTCAGCACTGTCTCCAGGATCTGAGGAATTTGCTTTGAAACTGGCTTGCTTTTCCAGGCAATCAGGGTGAAAAGACGATACACCACAACTGTAGTGAATTCACATAAACTTTAATCCTTTCAGTGCCCGGGGTGGATAAAACCTCTAAAAAGCGTTAAAAAAAAAACACACAAAAATGATACAATCTACTTCTCAATAAAACATGACACATATCAACATATAAAAAACAAACAAATTTTCCCTTTACTAAAAAGCAAACATACAGAGAAAAGTGCCTGCACCTAGAACGACAGGGGAAACAGTTTGCTGTTATTATTCTGACTCAAAGGGGTCTATTCACTAAAAGGTGAGTTGCAGGTGAGATGAGCTCAGTTGAAATGAGATGAACACTTTATCTCATCAGTTTAACTAAACATGGTCCAGGTACAAACCTGGTGACTTCCCCCTGCTACGTAATCTCACCAGGTTTTTCCCTGCAAATGTATAACTGAACTAGTGAGATTAAATGTTCATCTCACCTTTTAGTGAATAGACCCCACAGGGTTAAATTGTTTCCATTTAATCCCAGCCTCACTTCAATATGATATGTAGTGCACCTCCATTACTGTGATTTTACCTGAGAACAGCAATGGATGGAGTTAACCCTTTGAGAAATCTTCATGCAATCTTCTTGAAAACAAATTACAAACAACACATTAAAGTACATTTGGTGGCAAGAATGTCCCATTTAAGGTATTGTATCTCTTAACAAGAATAAAATAATAAAAAAATACATGCAAATACATAAATACATTTTATTTTTTTTAAAAGCCAATCAAATATAAAAGTATGAAAGGATCCCAGTAATACACTCATTATCATATTAAGTGCAACAAATAGAAGTATGTAAACACAGTCTTCACAATAAATGTATTTATATATTTTGATGTATTTTATTACATGTTCCGTCTTCCATTGACTATGAACTTAAGAAATGTGTACCAGTATATTAAAAGTATACTATGGTATAGAATTATGCTTCTTGGAGGAATAAAAGTGCATTAACTATGTGATTTTTACCTACAAGTAAAATGTTACAGTTCATTTGCTGTTCTTTTTTCTAGGTTTGAGACTGTATCTTTCACAGATGGGGATTTCTTCCACGGGACATGACACTAGGTACAGTGTATTCACAGATTTTGTTTGTGAGTATTCCGTTGAACCATTTAATTTGATAGTAGTACACTATTTGATGCTTATATTATAGAACATTTTGTGCGAAAAGGTCCCACACATTTTAATATATATGTTTTAATAGTGACTATATTTTGAGAACAAACACCAATATGGAGTAGCTTATGTGTCCCCGAGGAACTCTCAACAGTGGAAATAATATAATTACTTCACCTACTCAACAATAATTATAGTTGCTTGATGTGCATTTCACCAACCATATTATCTTTCAGCGCATTTTTGACATCATGATACTTGGAATATTTACCCTATTAGTCGCTAGGTATTTAAGAGCTACACTACCGTTTAAAAGATTGGCGTCATAGTAACATAATAATTTAAGCTGAAAAAAGTCCTAACACCATCAAGTTCAACCTTCCTGATTATCGTTTCTGCTTTTGATCCAAAAGAAGGAAAAACAGCCCCTAATTCAGCTATTTTTCAACGTATGGGTAAAAAACGTATCAAATGCTTTAGCAAAGTCTAAATAGATCACATCAACTGCCACAGCTAGATCAATATTTGTACTGACTTCTTCATAGAATGCCATTAACCCCTTAGTGACAAGACATTTTCACCTTGACTTTCCCTTGGTGACAATGGCTGTTTTTACATTTCTGGGGTGTTTGTTTTTAGCTGCAATTTTCTTCTTTCTCACATACTGTACCCACACAAATTATATGTTGTTTTTATCGTCATAAAAGGGCTTTCATTAGATACCATTATGTTCATCATATCTTATAATTTACTACAAAAAAATCATAAAATATGATGACAAATTTAAAAAAAAACACTTTTTCTAACTTTGACCTAAAATATAATTTAGCCAAATACAATCATTAAAAAAGACCCATCTAAATAGTTTCTAAATGTTGTCCCGAGTTCATTAATTAAATATTTTTTATATATTTTTTACATTGCTATGCTACTTAACTACCACTAGGGGCAGTCAAGTAGCATATTCAGAGCGACGGAAGTGAAGTTACTTTCACTTCCGAAGCTCAGACCTCCAGAGGGCATAGCCATATTGACGGATCATGCTGCTCCATCAATATGGCTCCCGCGATCGCTCCGTGGGGCGATCGTGGGTGCCCCAGAAAATACATTTTGGTGCTGGCTATTGCCTTGATGTCGAGGCAATAGACCAGCACCGTTAAAGCCGTTTTCCAGATCGTTGAGTTCCCGGTGGCGTGCCTGACACGTCCATTGTCGCAAAGTGGTTAAATTGGCATTACAAATCCTGTCCTTTACAAATCCATGTGAACTTCTATTAACTATATTATGATCCAAGATGTATTCTTGACTGTATACCTTTAGCAACCCTTCAAATAATTTCCCCACTACAGATGTCAAGCTCACTGGCATGTAATTGCCCAGCTAACATTTTTAAATATGGGCACCATATCCACCTGCGTAAGTCTACTGGCACTGCACATAAACTGAAGGAATCCCTTACTATGAGAAGCAATGGTCTGGCAAGAATTATACTTAGCTCCATAAGTACGCTTGGGTGTATACCATCTTGCCTTGGGGCCTTCTGTATCTTAACAATGTTTAATTATTTAAGCACTTTTTCCTGGGTCACTTAGAAATGTCTTTGGTTTTGAAAGAAAAGCAAATTCCATTCAAATAACATCAAATGGATCTGAAATACAGTGTAGACATTTTTAATGTAAATGTCTATTGCACATGGAAACAGCTTATTTGCTTATTTTAATGGACTATGTAAATAGGCGTACAGTGGCCCATTATCACTCCTGTGTTCCAATGGCACGTTGTGTTAGTTAATCCATGTTTATCATTTTAATAGTCAGTGTCTATTCATTATGCAACTAATTTTATGTATGTTTTCTTGGAAAGTAAGGAAATGCTAAGTAACCGCAAATTTTTTAACGGTAGTTTTGTTTATACATTGTATCAGAGCAAGCTGAAAGTTCAGGATCAACACAAAGCGCAAACTTCTGATACTTTTCCTCTGTACAAATTTGAGCAAATAAGTATATTTTAGTAAATGTGTACAAAAAAGCGCTAGAACACTTTTTTATTTAAAAAAAAAAAAGGATAAATTACAAAGAATGAAACTGTCACGTTATGAGATATAAAGATTTCATGAAGATACATTACATGTAGATCGTTTGCTTGTAGATAAAGATGAAAACATAATAAGGAGTAAATATGACACCATCATCAAAATTCAACTCACCAAATTGTATAGGCAATTACTTAAGCAGTATGTGTGAAACATAATGGCTTGATGCAGAAATTAACTTTTCAAAGGGTTAGTTTATTCCCTACAAAAGGAAAGCTTTGAAAGATCTAACAAAATGGAAATCTGTTATTCATTGTCTACATAAAGGTAGTTTAAAATAAGAGCCTACCCTGGAGAAACTATGTATCTTATCTTTTTAACAGATTCGTTTTATTCTGACCCAATAATTTCTCTTTAAAAGAATTTGTGATTAAAATCTACTGACAACATTGTGATTATTTTGCTGTCTGACTTCTACTTGTTTGATGCTCCAGAATTAAGCCTTAAATACTTCAGAAAATTAGACACTGGGCTGCGGGAGAACGAGATAACAAGATTTAGGAAGTCCCGTGTGCATACATATTTCTGTCCTTCCTTTACAATTTTTTGTTTTTATTTTCCACAAATCTTCTTATCAACAATCAGACTGGAAATATAAATCACCTCTAAACAAAAACAAAACTATAGCATTGTTCCCTTGTCCCTTAAGTACATAAAAACCACAACATGTAAAATAGAGATCAAAAAGGCTAACCAACCTAATCTGGTCATAAAATGTGTGTGTGTGCGTATATATATCTATATATATATAGATATATATATAAAAATCCAAAAGAACTCCGCCTGGGTGTCATGCAGCTCACAAAACCATATGCAAATCCAAAAAGGCAAAAAAGCACGCACTCACGGGACTTAGAATAGAAATATTAAAACTCGGACCGAAACGTCGATTACATGTATTGCAATTGGATTTTTTGCTACATTAGTATCGACTAAAGCATATTTCTATTCTAAGTCCCGTGAGTACATGCATTTTTGCCTTTTTGGATTTGTGTATATATATATAAGTATATACTAGCAACAATTTAAGGAGAAATAATATGCAATATGATACAAAATATATGATGCAAAACATATTATGCATAAAAGGTAATAAAAAACAAAATTAGACAGTGGAAAAAGATACCTGACAGACATATGTAAATTACTAAATAAACATATAAAAAGCAGGCAATTGATTATATTCCACCTGTAATCTGTATAATTAAACATGCAAACTTTATTACTTCATAGTATAATATAAAAATAAACAAAATACAAATAATTAGAGATACAATACCTTACTCTAAAAATTTACTTTTTAAAAAAACTCATCAGATTTTAGTAATAAGCGATCAAGACATAAATAAATGTCACAACCATTTTTTAAAAGCCAGCACATCTGAATTTGTAATTAAGTTAGTTTAGTCTCCTGAGTTTGGAGGTAAGAAAGCAAACAGGGAATGTAGTTGGCATTGCAAATATAGCGGTTTTATTAAGACACAAGAGAAAACCTAGAAGCAGGGGGTGAGCTGGCAAAAGAGTGGCCAAACAAATTGTACTCTTGTCTATAGCATCTTGCAGATTCACCTATGGCCACTGGCAGCATTTGGTTTTTGGTCCCATCCCTTGTATACTTATTCTTTTTCTCATAGAGTGGAGTTTGGCAAGCTTTAAATTGTTTTATGTGGGATTGGCCAGTATGCTGTGATGTAATAATCTGTGAGGGAATAATGGATACTGTACCTGCTGAGGTGCTTTCATGTTACACAATGTAGATTTTCCTCCCTCGCAAATTCTTTTTGGGATAAGGGCTTCCTGGTAACTGTGATTAAGAACAGCAAGCCCAGACCGCAAAAAGCTTTGAGAGAGACAAACTGAAGTGCACTGCAAGATATACGTGTGACTTGGGTACCAATCTGCAATCCTGTAAAGACAACAATATTTAGATTTTTGAATGGTGCATGTTTTAAATATTTAGAGTATCAAATTACTTAAAGCATGTCAAAAGAAAGCATGTCCAGCCACTTCAAGTAGCGTTCATATTTAGCCAGGGCCCAAAAAAAGGACAAAAGCTGAATTAAAGGGCCCCCCTTTAATGGCAACTTACATCTACAAATATGAAACACAAACCCTTAGGTATGTATGAGTACACATTTAAAATGAATACTGATTTCTCACGAATGATCATTTGTAAGCCTGTCTCAATCAGCTATAGCTCTTGTCAGTTTATTTGTAGCAAGACAGTCAGCTAGCCAGACACATACATAGTATGGCATAGTTCCCATCAGTATATAGTGAGACACAGACATAAGTTGCATCATTAAATAGAAAGACTGATGTGTCTATTCACTGAAATTTAAGAATAGCTTGAGGAGGTCAACTTTCATATTGAGACTAAGTCAAACTGGGCACCTGAGTTTGAATCTTCCCCATTGAAAGTAAACAGATGCGCAATGATAAGAGCTATTTTTGATACAAAGTCAAACTCAGGTGCTCAAAATGAAAGTCGACCTCCAAAGCTGACCTCCTCGAGTAATTCTCGAACATTAATGAATAGACCCAAGAGACATGGTAAGCTTAACCTCCATCAGTATGTAGTAAGCCAGATAGAGAAGTGCTATAGTATGGCTCTTTTTTTTTTACATAGTTAGTAGACACAGGCATGTGTTCCATCATACCCTCATCATTACATAGCTATGTAGGAATTAATGCAGTGCAGTATAGCTCCCATAAGATTACATGTAGTCAGTCACATTTGTGCTACAGTATATAGTAAATAACAGCAAATACATGACCCACAAAGACAGTGGAACAAGATAATTTGGATATATATGTCCTATTCAATGTATATAACAAAAACATTTATTTTTTTAAAATTATGAGCTAAATGATAAACATAGATTACACTAAGGTAGATGCACACTACACCACTGATGTTGGAACACGATAAATGAGTAGGACCAGGTATTGTGGATTGGTGTCCTGGTGCTGTCTGCTCAACCCATTTAAAAATCAAAATTTATAATGTGCACCTGCACTCCCATGGTCACCAAAATGCACCTTCGCTTGTGTAGAAAAAATCCTTCCACTGGTCCTGTCTGTGATTGAGTGGATTAATCACAAATGTGTTGGTCGTATGTTTGATGTATTTTCCCACCAAGTTTGTGAATATACTGACTGAAATGTTACCTCAATAGGCTAACACATATTTTTCTCAACTGGTTCAAATGCATTTACACCATACACCTAGAGTCCAAAATTCTTTGTCTAGACTTATTTGCAGTTATATTTCTTCCACTCTGGAATCACACTGTAAACACCTTTTAGGTTAGCTTTAGTGTTGAACGAACCCGAACCGCACTCTTCGAGTTCGTACCGAACATTACGTTTTTTGGACCCTGGACCCGAACACGGACATTTCACTGTGTGTTCGGGTTGGAGTTCGGGGTTCGGCGATTTAATGGCACGTTTTGAAAGGCTGCAGGGCAGCCAATCAGAAAGCCTATAGCATTACATATGTACATTGTATGTAATGCTATGGGCTTTCTATAAACTAAAAGTCTATAAACCGAATCTCTTTCGGTTTATAGACTTTTGTTTTATAGAATGCATGTAATGCTATGGGCTTTCTATAAACCGAAAGTCTATAAACCGAATTTCTTTCAGTTTATAGACTTTCGGATTCTAGAAAGCCCATAGCATTACATGCATTCTATAAAATGAAAGTATGTTCAATGGCAGTTAATGTTACATTTGGCCAGTAGATGGCATTGTTGTAATACGAATGGTTACATTCGTGTAACCTGAAGGTTTAAATGTATCTTTCAAAATTACTTAATTATAGACGAAAGTCTATAAACCAAATTTCTTTCGGTTTATAGACTTTCGGATTATAGAAAGCCCATAGCATTACATGCATTCTATAAAACTAAAGTCTATAAACCGAAAGAAATTCGGTTTTTAGACTTTCGGTTTATAGAAAGCCCCTAGCATTACATACATATACATTGTATGTAATGCTATGAGCTTTCTATAAACCGAAAGTCTATAAACCGAATCTCTTTCGGTTTATAGACTTTCGTTTTATAGAATGCATGTAATGCTATGGGCTTTCTATAAACCGAAAGTCTATAAACCGAATCTCTTTCGGTTTATAGACTTTCAGTTTATGGAATACATGTAATGCTATTGGTATTCTATAAACCGAAAATCTATAAACCGAATCTCTTTCGGTTTATAGACCTTCAGTTTATGGAATACATGTAATGCTATTGGTATTCTATAAACCGAAAGTCTATAAACTGAAAGAGATTCGGTTTATAGAAAGCTCTTGTATATTATGGCTTTGGAACCTCTGGCACAACGTATCCGAATGAATAAAGACATATTAGGAATTGAAAGTGGAAATAAGGAATATAAATTAACACTATATGCGGACGATACAACACTAACTATCACAGACCCAACACAATCACTGGATAGCTTAATGAAAGAGATAGATACATATGGACAGTTATCAAACTACAAATTAAATGTCTCCAAATCCATTTGTATGGGTTTAAATTTGGGAAACAAAGATAAAGATTTAATAAGTAACAAATATGACTTTCAATGGGCAAAAAACTCGATAGAACATCTAGGAATATTTTTCCTGTCCGAGATAAATAAAATATCAGAAATTAACCTGAAAAGGCTGATGTCACAGATAAGAGATCTATTTCAATCTTGGGCGAATCTGGAGGTCTCATGGTGGGGTCGCATAAATATCGTTAAATCCTATATTATGCCAAAACTAATGTATATCTTCGACTCCTTCCCATGTTACCTCACAATGTCACAATTAAAACAACTGCAAAAACTAATCTTGGACTTTGTCTGGAGGAAAAAAAGAAGCAGGATTAGGAAGAAATTACTCTTCCAGGAAATAAAAGAAGGAGGGGTAGCTTTACCAAATATAAAAAAATACCACGATGCTTTCCTTCTAAAACATCTAAGCAAATGGGTTAATGGAACTAACATTACAGAAGGATGGTGGAACATAGAAAGCAATATGACCATAATTAAAGATCTCACAATGTTACCTTGGATAAAAAAGAAACTTAGGGGTAAAAGAAATAAGATTGTAAGTAATAATTTAGTAGAACAGATTCTAGAATTCTGGGAAAAATTTAAAAGGGAGTATAAATTAGACTGGGACAACAGCCTGCGAATTGAAGGACCAATAAAACTCTTAGAATACAATATGGAATACATGTACCTAACGGATTGGGAAGAAAAGGGAATTTGTACATTTGTAGATCTCGTAGCCCACAAAAATATTATACCGTTCCCCGAACTCGCACAAAGGCACAACTTAAACACGGCAGATATCTTTAAGTACCTAAGAATTAAAAACTATATCATGCCCAAAATAAAAAACACCAAACATGATGAAGAGATAATAGGACTGAATCTAATGCTTACCCAGAACTGTCAAATAAGCACATACCTAAAAAATCCACTTTTCAGAGGTCCCAAACGAGTGATATATGCAGACCTAACCCATATCACAAAGAAATGGGAGGAAGATCTAGCAGATACTATCGATATAGACCATTGGCTTAAAATAATCCCAAATATCAAAGAAAAAATACACTGCTTGAACCTCATAGAAATGCAATATAAACTAATGAATAAAACTTATTTGGTCCCATTAAGACTTTGTAATATGTACCCCAATCAAGACCCACTCTGCTGGAGATGCAAGAATCAACCAGGGTCCTATCTACACATATGGTGGTCATGTAATAAAATCCAAAAACTATGGAACATAGCTTATATAATTTTGATACAAAGCCTACTGCGAAGATGGCCCTTTTACATCTTGACTTAGCAGTGAAGGGGAAAGAAAATAGCTATATAATAATACATGTCCTAATAACCACCAAGTATCTAATCACAAAAAATTGGAAAAAAACTGAGATACCCACTTGGGACCAGCTGAAAAAGCAGATAACATTTCAACTGCAGATGGAAGACAGGGGAGAATAACTCAAAAAAGGGCATGGGAGAAGTGGGAAAACTATATAAATGGATAAACTAAGAAATTTAAACAGAACTTGGGTGAAACAGGAAGACACAGACCTAGAAATAAACATACGTCCTGGATTAAATCTGAATAAGGATAAAGGAAAGCTGGGGAGGAGGAGAAGAGCAAGGAGAGGTAATGTAAGGGAAAAAGAGATAAAAAAGAGATAAAAGAGAGGAAGAAAGGGAAATCCGGATGTTAGGCAGACTCTAATAACAGTTGATACCCCCTCCCTCCGCCCCCCATACCCCCTATAGATCCCCATGGGTACAATGTATAATTTAATGTAATATTTTCTAAAGCAAATAAGTAAATGTAATGTTCGTTATATGTACAATGTTTTATGGCTTCTGAGCCACACGCTTGTATGTTTTGTGTTTCCTCTCTTCTTCTCCCGATTTAAATCTAAGGGGAAACAACAACAGAGGGACTAAAGTAAAAAAACTGATAGTGGAATTAACCATACCCCTCTACAGATACCCCTTCTTGAATGAAATGTAGAAATTCTATGTATATGTTATCGGAAGACCGTTTAGTATGTAACAATTGTAAATGTCATTGTTTTAGTGTTCTTTATGTATGGAAAAGAAAAGGAAAAAGGAAAAAAAAAAAAAAAGAGGAAATAAAGAGAGAAAAAGAAATAACAAATAAAATGTAATATTCTGCTTTTGATTGATTAACATCTTTGGCAAGGTCTGTCCATGGCTTCGTATTCCCTTGTGGCTAAGCAGTAAGATTTCATTTGTTTAAAAACAATCAATATTTTGTAGCAGCTCATTAATCAAAGTAAAGTAAATAACACATTTAAAAAAAAAAAAAGAAAGCCAATAGCATTACATGTATTCCATAAACCGAAAGTCTATAAACCGAATGTCTTTCGGTTTATAGACTTTCGGTTTATGGAATACATGTAATGCTATTGGCTTTCTATAAACCGAAATAGAGTCCCCATTCATACAAATAGGTCAATTGACCTATTCGTATGAATGGGGACTCTATTTCGGTTTATAGAATAGCAATAGCATTACATATATTACATATATTACATCTTGCGGTGCACTTCATATCTGAGAGTCAAAAAGGGCAGTCCAATACTGTGCTTACAGCGCACTTTGAAATATTCTGGCTACCTCCTCCTCCTCCAGCGCCGCTTCCACCTACACCGCCACGGTCACCGCCTCCTCAACTTATGGGTCACTTAGTATAAACTAAAAGAGAATACCCTGCACTCCAACCCTCTCTCAAATGGATAATTCTGTTGATCCTCCTGGCAGCCATGCTTTAGATTTAGATTTATGTTCTTCCAAAGCTAAAATCAAGATCTAGTGCTATTTTATGGCTAAGCTGTATTTGTAATTTGTATGTATTTTATGTTATTTTAAGTTATTTCCCTATCCACATTTGCATGCAGGGCACTTGTCCTACTCTTACCCACATTTTACTTTTTTTTTTGCAGCCCTCTAGCCCTTTCCAGGACTTTTCTAGAGGCATTTTAGTGGCCAAAAGCTCGTGTCCCCATTGACTTCAATGGGGTTCGGGGTCAAGTTCGGGGTCAAGTTCGAGCACGGACCCCGACATTTTTTCGAAGTTCGGCCGCACCTGCCGAACACGAACATCCAGGTGTCCGCTCAACTCTAGTTAGCTTACAATCACTTTAAACAGTAATAAAAAAAAGTATTTGCTGTGATCTTAAAACCTTGTGAGGAATGTGTGACAAAACTGTAATCATACTGATACACTTCCAGTACTTGAAATATTGGAAGATGCTCTCCTGGGATTAAGCAGGAGCTACTCTTTGCCATTTTGTAAGTTGGGTTACCGACATCTAGTCTCTTTTCTCATTGAAAGGTTAAACATCTATGTAAATGCATTACAAGTGCAGATGTCACTGAACTGACAAATATATAGAAAATAATGTTTCTTATCTGCCCTTTTCCGAGTATTTCAATTGCTGTAACTGTATCAGCATTTTCAGAGTTTTCTTTTTTCCATGCATAGTAGCTTATGTACATGCTATGTTTTATGAACACTGAATCTATATAAGAGTTTAATTGAATTTATCCTGAAAAGTGTGCGCTGCAATGTGTTTTATAGCACTGTGCAGCACACTCATAATGTAGTATAGTTATCAGCGCGTGCTGGCATAATGATAATCCTCTTATAGTGTCTAATCAATATGCTGACTACATGATATTATGTGCATGCTTTACAATATTGGGCATATATGGCACTGTTCAATTGGGATATGAATGGCTTTTTATACTCCATACATACATACCCCACCACTACCTCTGGCCTGATTAGCAGTAGTGTATCTTGATTTTGTGCTGCCCTAGGCAGACAAAATCTGGGCACCCCCCTACCCAAGCTGCATACCCACGTTACACACCTAAGACATGCCCCATCATTCAGACTCACATCAAGCTCATACTCCCATCACACACACACTCCCATCACACTCAGTCACACACTCCTACTCCCATCACACTCAGTCACACACTCCGACTCCCATCACACTCAGTCACACACACTGTCTCCCATCACACACACTCTGACTCCCATCACACTCAGTCACACACACTGTCTCCCATCACACACACTCTGACTCCCATCACACTCAGTCACACACACTGTCTCCCATCACACACACTCTGACTCCCATCACACTCAGTCACACACACACACTCTGACTCCCATCAGCACTTACCTTTCCCTGGTGGCTAGTGGCGTCCCTCCATGCTGCCTGTTCGGCTTCCCGGCGATTGTGCCGACAGGTCACGTGACCAGGCGCGCGTATGACGTCAGCGCGCTGGTCACGTGACTGTCGGCACTTCCATGTCACACTGCACGGGGAGCCGAACAGGCAGCACGGAGGTTTCTCTGTGCTGCCTGTTCGGCTCCCCGTGCAGCCTGGCAGGCAGAGCGATGGTGAGGGGGGATCTTCCGATCCCCTCTCACCTCCGTCTCTGCCTGCAAGCGTAAATACAGCACTGCTGATTAGGCAAGTGGTGGTTAACCTTCGCACTGTAGATGTTTAGAAACTGAAAAAATCTAAAAGCGATATCATCATATTTTGTTCTTTTGTGAGACAAATTCAGATGAACACTACACGGAGACGTCCGGTGGGGGACACTGAGCAGCAGCCAGGAGGTAAGTGATGGGGAAGGGGGGAGGAATAACGAGCAGGGTAATGGCACAATATTCCTGGGCATCTGACTGGCACAATATTCCTGGTATCTGACTGGCACAATATTACTGGGCTCTGACTGGCACGATATTACTGGGCTCTGACTGGCACAATATTCCTGGTATCTGACTGGCACAATATTACTGGGCTCTGACTGGCACAATATTACTGGGCTCTGACTGGCACAATATTACAGGTATCTGAATGGCACAATATTACTGGGCTCTAACTGGCACAATATTACTGGGCTCTGACGTGCACAATATTACAGGTATCTGAATGGCACAATATTACTGGGTTCTGACTGGCACAATATTACTGGGCTCTGACTGGCACAATATTCATGGTATCTGACTGGAACAATATTACTGGGCTCTGACTGGCACGATATTACTGGGCTCTGACTGGCACAATATTCCTGGTATCTGACTGGCACAATATTACTGGGCTCTGACTGGCACAATATTACTGGGCTCTGACTGGCACAATATTACAGGTATCTGAATGGCACAATATTACTCGGCTCTAACTGGCACAATATTACTGGGCTCTGACGTGCACAATATTACAGGTATCTGAATGGCACAATATTACTGGGTTCTGACTGGCACAATATTACTGGGCTCTGACTGGCACAATATTCCTGGTATCTGACTGGAACAATATTACTGGGCTCTGACTGGCACGATATTACTGGGCTCTGAATGGCACAATATTCCTGGTATCTGACTGGCACAATATTACTGGGCTCTGACTGGCACAATATTACAGGTATCTGAATGGCACAATATTACTGGGCACTGACTGGCACAATATTACTGGGCTCTGACTGGCACACTATTCTTGGTATCTGACTGGCACAATATTACTGGGCTCTGACTGGCACAATATTACTGGGCTCTGACTGGCACAATATTACAGGTATCTGAATGGCACAATAATACTGGGCTCTGACTGGCACAATATTACTGGGCTCTGACTGGCACAATATTCCTGGTATCTGACTGGCACAATATTACTGGGCTCTGACTGGCACAATATTACTGGGCTCTGACTGGCACAATATTCCTGGTATCTGACTGGCTCAATATTCCTGGGCTCTGACTGGCACAATACTCCTGGGCTCTGACTGGCACAATACTCCTGGGCTCTGACTGGCACAATATTCCTCATATCTGACGGGCACAATATTACTGGGCTCTGACTGGCACAATATTACAGGGCTCTGACTGGCACAATATTACTGGGCTCTGACAGGCACAATATTAAAGGGCTCTGACTGGCACAATATTAAAGGGCTCTGAATGGCACAATATTACTGGGCTCTGACTGGCACAATATTACTGGGCTCTGACTGGCATAATATTCCTGGTATCTGACTGGCACAATATTCCTGGGCTCTGACTGGCACAATATTACTGGGCTCTGACTTGCACAATATTAAAGGGCTCTGACTGGCACAATATTCCTGGGCTCTGAATGGCACAATATTACTGGTATCTGACTGGCACAATATTCCTGGTATCTGACTGGCACAATATTCCTGGGCTCTGACTGGCACAATATTCCTGGGCTCTGAATGGCACAATATTACTGGGCTCTGACTGGCACAATATTCCTGGTATCTGACTGGCACAATATTAATGGGCTCTGACTGGCACAACATTCCTGGGCTCTGACTGGCACAATATTACTGTGCTCTGACCGGCACAATATTACAGGTATCTGAATGGCACAATATTACTGGGCTCTGACCGGCACAATATTACTGGGCTCTGAGTGGCACAATATTCCTGGTATCTGACTGGCACAATATTACTGGGCTCTGACTGGCACAATATTACTGGGCTCTGACTAGCACAACATTACTGGGCTCTGACCGGAACAATATTACAGGTATTTGAATGGCACAATATTACTGGGCTCTGACTGGCACAATATTCCTGGGCTCTGAATGGCACAATATTCCTGGGCTCTGACTGGCTCAATATTCCTGGGCTCTGACTGGCACAATACTCCTGGGCTCTGACTGGCACAATATTCCTCATATCTGACGGGAACAAAATTACTGGGCTCTGACTGGCACAATATTACAGGGCTCTGACTGGCACAATATTACTGGGCTCTGACTGGCACAATATTAAAGGGCTCTGACTGGCACAATATTCCTGGGCTCTGAATGGCACAATATTCCTGGGCTCTGACTGGCACATTATTACTGGGCTCTGACTGGCATAATATTCCTGGTATCTGACTGGCACAATATTCCTGGGCTCTGACTGGCACAATATTACTGGGCTCTGACTGGCACAATATTAAAGGGCTCTGACTGGCACAATATTCCTGGGCTCTGAATGGCAACAATATTACTGGTATCTGACTGGCACAATATTCCTGGTATCTGACTGGCACAATATTGCTGGGCTCTGACTGGGACAATATTCCTGGGCTCTGACTGGAACAATATTACTGGGCTCTGACTGGCACAATATTACTGGGCTCTGACCGGCACAATATTACAGGTATTTGAATGGCACAATATTACTGGGCTCTGACCGTCACAATATTACTGGGCTCTGAGTGGCACAATATTCCTGGTATCTGACTGGCACAATATTACTGGGCTCTGACTGGCACAATATTACTGGGCTCTGACTGGCGCAACATTACTGGGCTCTGACTGGAACAATATTACAGGTATCTGAATGGCCCAATATTACTGGGCTCTGACTGGCACAATATTCCTGGGCTCTGAATGGCACAATATTCCTGGGCTCTGACTGGCACAATATTCCTGGTATCTCACTGGCACAAAATTCCTGGGCTCTGAATGGCACAATATTCCTGGTATCTGACTTGCACAATATTCCTGGTATCTGACTGGCACAATGTTCCTGGGCTCTGACTGGCACAATATTACTGGGCTCTGACTGGCACAATATTCCTGGGCTCTGACTGGCACAATATTCCTCATATCTGGCTGGCACAATATTACAGGGCTCTGACTGGCACAATATTACTGGGCTCTGACTGGCACAATATTAAAGGGCTCTGACTGGCACAATATTCCTGGGCTCTGAATGGCACAATATTACTGGGCTCTGACTGGCACAATATTCCTGGTATCTGACTGGCACAATATTCCTGGTATCTGATTGGCACAATATTACTGGGCTCTGACCGGCACAATATTACAGGTATCTGAATGGCACAATATTACTGGGCTCTGACTGGCACAATATTAAAGGGCTCTGACTGGCACAAAATTCCTGGGCTCTGAATGGCACAATATTCCTGGTATCTGACTTGCACAATATTCCTGGTATCTGACTGGCACAATATTAAAGTGCTCTGACTGGCACAATATTAAAGGGCTCTGACTGGCACAATATTACTGGGCTCTGACTGGCACAATATTAAAGGGCTCTGACTGGCACAATATTCCTGGGCTCTGAATGGCACAATATTACTGGGCTCTGACTGGCACAATATTCCTGGGCTCTGACTGGCATAATATTCCTGGTATCTGACTGGCACAACAATTCCTGGGCTCTGACTGGCACAATATTCCTGGGCTCTGACTGGCACAATATTCCTGGTATCTGACTGGCACAATATTCCTGGGCTCTGACTGGCACAATATTCCTGGGCTATGACTGGCACAATATTACTGGGCTCTGACTGGCACAATATTACTGGGCTCTGACTGGCACAATATTACAGGTATCTGAATGGCACAATATTACTGGGCTCTGACCGCCACAATATTACTGGGCTCTGAGTGGCACAATATTCCTGGTATCTGACTGGCACAATATTACTGGGCTCTGACTGGCACAATATTCCTGTGCTCTGACCGGCACAAAATTACAGGTATCTGAATGGCACAATATAACTGGGCTCTGGCTGGCACAATATTCCTGGGCTCTGAATGGCACAATATTCCTGGGGTCTGACTGGCACAATATTCCTGGTATCTGACTGGCAAAAAATTCCTGGGCTCTGAATGGCACAATATTCCTGGTATCTGACTTGCACAATATTCCTGGTATCTGACTGGCACAATATTCCTGGGCTCTGACTGGCACAATATTACTGGGCTCTGACTGGCACAATGTTACTGGGCTCTGACTGGCACAATATTCCTCATATCTGACTGGCACAATATTACTGGGCTCTGACTGGCACAATATTACAGGGCTCTGACTGGCACAATATTACTGGGCTCTGAATGGCACAATATTACTGGGCTCTGACTGGCACAATATTAAAGGGCTCTGACTGGCACCATATTCCTGAGCTCTGAATAGCACAATATTACTGGGCTCTGACTGGCACAATATTACTGGGCTCTGACTGGCATAATATTCCTGGTATCTGACTGGCACAATATTCCTGGGCTCTGACTGGCACAATATTACTGGACTCTGAATGGCACAATATTACTGGGCTCTGACTGGCACAATATTCCTGGGCTCTGACTGGCACAATATTACTGGACTCTGAATGCCACAATATTACTGTGCTCTGACTGGCACAATATTCCTGGTATCTGACTGGCACAATATTCCTGGGCTCTGACTGGCACAATATTACTGGGCTCTGACTGGCACAATATTCCTCATATCTGACTGGCACAATATTACTGGGCTCTGACTGGCACAATATTACTGGGCTCTGACTGGCACAATATTAAAGGGTTCTGACTGGCACAATATTCCTGGGCTCTGAATGGCACAATATTACTGGGCTCTTACTGGCACAATATTCCTGGTATTTGACTGGCACAATATTCCTGGTATCTGACTGGCACAATATTCCTGGTATCTCACTGGCACAATATTCCTGGGCTCTGAATAGCACAATATTACTGGGCACTGACTGGCACAATATTCCTGGGCTCTGACTGGCACAATATTCCTGGGCTCTGACTGGCACAATATTACAGGGCTCTGACCGGCACAATATTACAGGTATCTGAATGGCACAATATTACAGGGCTCTGACCGGCACAATATTACTGGGCTCTGACTGGCACAATATTACTGGGCTCTGACTGGCACAATATTACTGGGCTCTGACCGGCACAATATTACTGGGCTCTGAGTGGCACAATATTCCTGGTATCTGACTGGCACAATATTACTGGGCTCTGACTGGCACAATATTAGTGGGCTCTGACCGGCACAATATTACAGGTATCTGAATGGCACAATATTACTGGGCTCTGACTGGCACAATATTCCTGGGCTCTGAATGGCACAATATTCCCGGGCTCTGACTGGCACAATATTCCTGGTATCTGACTGGTACAAAATTCCTGGGCTCTGAATGGCACAATATTCCTGGTATCTGACTTGCACAATATTCCTGGGCTCTGACTGGCACAATATTCCTGGTATCTGACTGGCTCAATATTCCTGGGCTCTGACTGGCACAATATTCCTGGGCTCTGACTGGCACAATATTCCTGGGCTCTGACTGGCACAATATTACAGGGCTCTGACCGGCACAATATTACAGGTATCTGAATGGCACAATATTACAGGGCTCTGACCGGCACAATATTACTGGGCTCTGACTGGCACAATATTACTGGGCTCTGACTGGCACAATATTACTGGGCTCTGACCGGCACAATATTACTGGGCTCTGAGTGGCACAATATTCCTGCTATCTGACTGGCACAATATTACTGGGCTCTGACTGGCACAATATTAGTGGGCTCTGACCGGCACAATATTACAGGTATCTGAATGGCACAATATTACTGGGCTCTGACTGGCACAATATTCCTGGGCTCTGAATGGCACAATATTCCCGGGCTCTGACTGGCACAATATTCCTGGTATCTGACTGGTACAAAATTCCTGGGCTCTGAATGGCACAATATTCCTGGTATCTGACTTGCACAATATTCCTGGGCTCTGACTGGCACAATATTCCTGGTATCTGACTGGCTCAATATTCCTGGGCTCTGACTGGCACAATACTCCTGGACTCTGACTGGCACAATACTCCTGGGCTCTGACTGGCACAATATTCCTCATATCTGACGGGCACAATATTACTGGGCTCTGACTGGCACAATATTACAGGGCTCTGACTGGCACAATATTCCTGGGCTCTGAATTGCACAATACTCCTGGTATCTGACTTGCACAATATTCCTGGGCTCTGACTGGCACAATATTCCTGGTATCTGACTGGCTCAATATTCCTGGGCTCTGACTGGCACAATATTCCTGGGCTCTGACTGGCACAATATTCCTGGGCTCTGACTGGCACAATATTACAGGGCTCTGACCGGCACAATATTACAGGTATCTGAATGGCACAATATTACAGGGCTCTGACCGGCACAATATTACTGGGCTCTGACTGGCACAATATTACTGGGCTCTGACTGGCACAATATTCCTGGTATCTGACTGGTACAAAATTCCTGGGCTCTGAATGGCACAATATTCCTGGTCTCTGACTTGCACAATATTCCTGGGCTCTGACTGACACAATATTCCTGGTATCTGACTGGCTCAATATTCCTGGGCTCTGACTGGCACAATATTCCTGGGCTCTGACTGGCACAATATTCCTGGGCTCTGACTGGCACAATATTACAGGGCTCTGACCGGCACAATATTACAGGTATCTGAATGGCACAATATTACAGGGCTCTGACCGGCACAATATTACTGGGCTCTGACTGGCACAATATTACTGGGCTCTGACTGGCACAATATTACTGGGCTCTGACCGGCACAATATTACTGGGCTCTGAGTGGCACAATATTCCTGGTATCTGACTGGCACAATATTACTGGGCTCTGACTGGCACAATATTAGTGGGCTCTGACCGGCACAATATTACAGGTATCTGAATGGCACAATATTACTGGGCTCTGACTGGCACAATATTCCTGGGCTCTGAATGGCACAATATTCCCGGGCTCTGACTGGCACAATATTCCTGGTATCTGACTGGTACAAAATTCCTGGGCTCTGAATGGCACAATATTCCTGGTATCTGACTTGCACAATATTCCTGGGCTCTGACTGGCACAATATTCCTGGTATCTGACTGGCTCAATATTCCTGGGCTCTGACTGGCACAATACTCCTGGGCTCTGACTGGCACAATACTCCTGGGCTCTGATTGGCACAATATTCCTCATATCTGACGGGCACAATATTACTGGGCTCTGACTGGCACAATATTACAGGGCTCTGACTGGCACAATATTCCTGGGCTCTGAATGGCACAATACTCCTGGGCTCTGACTGGCACAATATTCCTCATATCTGACGGGAACAAAATTACTGGGCTCTGACTGGCACAAAATTACAGGGCTCTGAATGGCACAATATTCCTGGTATCTGACTTGTACAATATTCCTGGGCTCTGACTGGCACAATATTCCTGGTATCTGACTGGCTCAATATTCCTGGGCTCTGACTGGCACAATACTCCTGGGCTCTGACTGGCACAATACTCCTGGGCTCTGACTGGCACAATATTCCTCATATCTGACGGGCACAATATTACTGGGCTCTGACTGGCACAATATTACAGGGCTCTGACTGGCACAATATTCCTGGGCTCTGAATTGCACAATACTCCTGGTATCTGACTTGCACAATATTCCTGGGCTCTGACTGGCACAATATTCCTGGTATCTGACTGGCTCAATATTCCTGGGCTCTGACTGGCACAATATTCCTGGGCTCTGACTGGCACAATATTCCTGGGCTCTGACTGGCACAATATTACAGGGCTCTGACCGGCACAATATTACAGGTATCTGAATGGCACAATATTACAGGGCTCTGACCGGCACAATATTACTGGGCTCTGACTGGCACAATATTACTGGGCTCTGACTGGCACAATATTCCTGGTATCTGACTGGTACAAAATTCCTGGGCTCTGAATGGCACAATATTCCTGGTATCTGACTTGCACAATATTCCTGGGCTCTGACTGGCACAATATTCCTGGTATCTGAATGGCTCAATATTCCTGGGCTCTGACTGGCACAATATTCCTGGGCTCTGACTGGCACAATATTCCTGGGCTCTGACTGGCACAATATTACAGGGCTCTGACCGGCACAATATTACAGGTATCTGAATGGCACAATATTACAGGGCTCTGACCGGCACAATATTACTGGGCTCTGACTGGCACAATATTACTGGGCTCTGACTGGCACAATATTACTGGGCTCTGACCGGCACAATATTACTGGGCTCTGAGTGGCACAATATTCCTGGTATCTGACTGGCACAATATTACTGGGCTCTGACTGGCACAATATTAGTGGGCTCTGACCGGCACAATATTACAGGTATCTGAATGGCACAATATTACTGGGCTCTGACTGGCACAATATTCCTGGGCTCTGAATGGCACAATATTCCCGGGCTCTGACTGGCACAATATTCCTGGTATCTGACTGGTACAAAATTCCTGGGCTCTGAATGGCACAATATTCCTGGTATCTGACTTGCACAATATTCCTGGGCTCTGACTGGCACAATATTCCTGGTATCTGACTGGCTCAATATTCCTGGGCTCTGACTGGCACAATACTCCTGGGCTCTGACTGGCACAATACTCATGGGCTCTGACTGGCACAATATTCCTCATATCTGACGGGCACAATATTACTGGGCTCTGACTGGCACAATATTACAGGGCTCTGACTGGCACAATATTCCTGGGCTCTGAATGGCACAATACTCCTGGGCTCTGACTGGCACAATATTCCTCATATCTGACGGGAACAAAATTACTGGGCTCTGACTGGCACAAAATTACAGGGCTCTAACTGGCACAATATTTCTGGGCTCTGACTGGCACAATATTCCTGGGCTCTGAATGGCACAATATTACTGGGCTCTGACTGGCCCAATATTACTGGGCTCTGACTGGCATAATATTCCTGGTATCTGACTGGCACAATATTCCTGGGCTCTGACTGGCACAATATTACTGGGCTCTGAATGGCACAATATTAAAGGGCTCTGACTGGCACAATATTCCTGGGCTCTGAATGGCACAATATTACTGGTATCTGACTGGCACAATATTCCTGGTATCTGACTTGCACAATATTCCTGGGCTCTGACTGGCACAATATTCCTGGGCTCTGACTGGCACAATACTCCTGGGCTCTGACTGGCACAATATTCCTCATATCTGACGGGCACAATATTACTGGGCTCTGACTGGCACAATATTACAGCGCTCTGACTGGCACAATATTACTGGGCTCTGACTGGCACAATATTAAAGGGCTCTGACTGGCACAATATTCCTGGGCTCTGAATGGCACAATATTACTGGGCTCTGACTGGCATAATATTCCTGGTTTCTGACTGGCACAATATTCCTGGGCTCTGACTGGCACAATATTACTGGGCTCTGACTGGCACAATATTAAAGGGCTCTGACTGGCACAATATTCCTGGGCTCTGAATGGCACAATATTACTGGTATCTGACTGGCACAATATTCCTGGTATCTGACTGGCACAATATTCCTGGGCTCTGACTGGCACAATATTCCTGGGCTCTGAATGGCACAATATTACTGGGCTCTGACTGGCACAATATTCCTGGTATCTGACTGGCACAATATTCCTGGGCTCTGACTGGCACAACATTCCTGGGCTCTGACTGGCACAATATTACTGGGCTCTGACCGGCACAATATTACAGGTATCTGAATGGCACAATATTACTGGGCTCTGACAGGCACAATATTACTGGGCACTGAGTGGCACAATATTCCTGGTATCTGACTGGCACAATATTACTGGGCTCTGACTGGCACAATATTACTGACCGGAACAATATTCCAGGTATCTGAATGGCACAATATTACTGGGCTCTGACTGGCACAATATTCCTGGGCTCTGAATGGCACAATATTCCTGGGCTCTGACTGGCTCAATATTCCTGGGCTCTGACTGGCACAATACTCCTGGGCTCTGACTGGCACAATATTCCTCATATCTGACGGGAACAAAATTACTGGGCTCTGACTGGCCCAATATTACAGGGCTCTAACTGGCACAATATTACTGGGCTCTGACTGGCACAATATTAAAGGGCTCTGACTGGCACAATATTCCTGGGCTCTGAATGGCACAATATTCCTGGGCTCTGACTGGCACAATATTACTGGGCTCTGACTGGCATAATATTCCTGGTATCTGACTGGCACAATATTCCTGGGCTCTGACTGGCACAATATTCCTGGTATCTGACTGGCACAATATTGCTGGGCTCTGAATGGCACAATATTCCCGGGCTCTGCTGGCACAATATTCCTGGTGTCTGACTGGCACAAAATTCCTGGGCTCTGAATGGCACAATATTCCTGGTATCTGACTTGCACAATATTCCTGGGCTCTGACTGGCACAATATTCCTGGTATCTGACTGGCTCAATATTCCTGGGCTCTGACTGGCACAATACTCCTGGGCTCTGACTGGCACAATACTCCTGGGCTCTGACTGGCACAATATTCCTCATATCTGACGGGCACAATATTACTGGGCTCTGACTGGCACAATATTACAGGGCTCTGACTGGCACAATATTCCTGGGCTCTGAATGGCACAATACTCCTGGGCTCTGACTGGCACAATATTCCTCATATCTGACGGGAACAAAATTACTGGGCTCTGACTGGCACAAAATTACAGGGCTCTAACTGGCACAATATTTCTGGGCTCTGACTGGCACAATATTCCTGGGCTCTGAATGGCACAATATTACTGGGCTCTGACTGGCCCAATATTACTGGGCTCTGACTGGCATAATATTCCTGGTATCTGACTGGCACAATATTCCTGGGCTCTGACTGGCACAATATTACTGGGCTCTGAATGGCACAATATTAAAGGGCTCTGACTGGCACAATATTCCTGGGCTCTGAATGGCACAATATTACTGGTATCTGACTGGCACAATATTCCTGGTATCTGACTTGCACAATATTCCTGGGCTCTGACTGGCACAATATTCCTGGTATCTGACTGGCTCAATATTCCTGGGCTCTGACTGGCACAATACTCCTGGGCTCTGACTGGCACAATACTCCTGGGCTCTGACTGGCACAATATTCCTCATATCTGACGGGCACAATATTACTGGGCTCTGACTGGCACAATATTACAGCGCTCTGACTGGCACAATATTACTGGGCTCTGACTGGCACAATATTAAAGGGCTCTGACTGGCACAATATTCCCGGGCTCTGAATGGCACAATATTACTGGGCTCTGACTGGAATAATATTCCTGGTATCTGACTGGCACAATATTCCTGGGCTCTGACTGGCACAATATTACTGGGCTCTGACTGGCACAATATTAAAGGGCTCTGACTGGCACAATATTAAAGGGCTCTGAATGGCACAATATTACTGGTATCTGACTGGCACAATATTACTGGTATCTGACTGGCACAATATTCCTGGGCTCTGACTGGCACAATATTCCTGGGCTCTGACTGGCACAATATTCCTGGGCTCTGAATGGCACAATATTACTGGGCTCTGACTGGCACAATATTCCTGGTATCTGACTGGCACAATATTCCTGGGCTCTGACTGGCACAACATTCCTGGGCTCTGACTGGCACAATATTACTGGGCTCTGACCGGCACAATATTACAGGTATCTGAATGGCACAATATTACTGGGCTCTGACCGGCACAATATTACTGGGCACTGAGTGGCACAATATTCCTGGTATCTGACTGGCACAATATTACTGGGCTCTGACTGGCACAATATTACTGACCGGAACAATATTCCAGGTATCTGAATGGCACAATATTACTGGGCTCTGACTGGCACAATATTCCTGGGCTCTGAATGGCACAATATTCCTGGGCTCTGACTGGCTCAATATTCCTGGGCTCTGACTGGCACAATACTCCTGGGCTCTGACTGGCACAATATTCCTCATATCTGACGGGAACAAAATTACTGGGCTCTGACTGGCCCAATATTAAAGGGCTCTGACTGGCACAATATTCCTGGGCTCTGAATGGCACAATATTCCTGGGCTCTGACTGGCACAATATTACTGGGCTCTGACTGGCATAATATTCCTGGTATCTGACTGGCACAATATTCCTGGGCTCTGACTGGCACAATATTACTGGGCTTTGACTGGCACAATATTAAAGGGCTCTGACTGGCACAATATTCCTGGGCTCTGAATGGCACAATATTACTGGTATCTGACTGGCACAATATTCCTGGTATCTGACTGGCACGATATTCCTGGGCTCTGAATGGCACAATATTAGTGGGCTCTGACTGGCACAATATTCCTGGTATCTGACTGGCACAATATTGCAGGGCTCTGACTGGCACAATATTCCTGGGCTCTGACTGGCACAATATTACTGGGCTCTGACTGGCACTATATTACTGGGCTCTGACCGGCACAATATTACAGGTATTTGAATGGCACAATATTACTGGGCTCTGACCGGCACAATATTACTGGGCTCTGAGTGGCACAATATTCCTGGTATCTGACTGGCACAATATTACTGGGCTCTGACTGGCACAATATTACTGGGCTCTGACTGGCACAACATTACTGGGCTCTGACCGGAACAATATTACAGGTATCTGAATGGCACAATATTACTGGGCTCTGACTGGCACAATATTCCTGGGCTCTGAATGGCACAATATTCCTGGTCTCTGACTGGCACAATATTACTGGGCTCTGACTGGCATAATATTCCTGGTATCTGACTGGCACAATATTCCTGGGCTCTGACTGGCACAATATTACTGGGCTCTGACTGGCACAATATTAAAGGGCTCTGACTGGCACAATATTCCTGGGCTCTGAATGGCACAATATTACTGGTATCTGACTGGCACAATATTCCTGGTATCTGACTGGCACGATATTCCTGCACTCTGAATGGCACAATATTACTGGGCTATGACTGGCACAATATTCCTGGTATCTGACTGGCACAATATTGCTGGGCTCTGACTGGCACAATATTCCTGGGCTCTGACTATCACAATATTACTGGGCTCTGACTGGCACAATATTACTGGGCTCTGACCGGCTCAATATTACAGGTATTTGAATGGCACAATATTACTGGGCTCTGACCGGCACAATATTACTGGGCTCTGAGTGGCACAATATTCCTGGTATCTGACTGGCACAATATTACTGGGCTCTGACTGGCACAATATTACTGGGCTCTGACTGGCACAACATTACTGGGCTCTGACCGGAACAATATTACAGGTATCTGAATGGCACAATATTACTGGGCTCTGACTGGCACAATATTCCTGGGCTCTGAATGGCACAATATTCCTGGTCTCTGACTGGCACAATATTCCTGGTATCTGACTGGCACAATATTCATGGGCTCTGACTGGCACAATATTACTGGGCTCTGACTGGAACAATATTCCTTGGCTCTGTCTGGCACAATATTCCTCATATCTGACTGGCACAATATTACAGGGCTCTGACTGGCACAATATTACTGGGCTCTGACCGGAACAATATTACAGGTATCTGAATGGCACAATATTACTGGGCTCTGACTGGCACAATATTCCTGGGCTCTGAATGGCACAATATTCCTGGTCTCTGACTGGCACAATATTACTGGGCTCTGACTGGCATAATATTCCTGGTATCTGACTGGCACAATATTCCTGGGCTCTGACTGGCACAATATTACTGGGCTCTGACTGGCACAATATTAAAGGGCTCTGACTGGCACAATATTCCTGGGCTCTGAATGGCACAATATTACTGGTATCTGACTGGCACAATATTCCTGGTATCTGACTGGCACGATATTCCTGCACTCTGAATGGCACAATATTACTGGGCTATGACTGGCACAATATTCCTGGTATCTGACTGGCACAATATTGCTGGGCTCTGACTGGCACAATATTCCTGGGCTCTGACTATCACAATATTACTGGGCTCTGACTGGCACAATATTACTGGGCTCTGACCGGCACAATATTACAGGTATTTGAATGGCACAATATTACTGGGCTCTGACCGGCACAATATTACTGGGCTCTGAGTGGCACAATATTCCTGGTATCTGACTGGCACAATATTACTGGGCTCTGACTGGCACAATATTACTGGGCTCTGACTGGCACAACATTACTGGGCTCTGACCGGAACAATATTACAGGTATCTGAATGGCACAATATTACTGGGCTCTGACTGGCACAATATTCCTGGGCTCTGAATGGCACAATATTCCTGGTCTCTGACTGGCACAATATTCCTGGTATCTGACTGGCACAATATTCATGGGCTCTGACTGGCACAATATTACTGGGCTCTGACTGGAACAATATTCCTTGGCTCTGTCTGGCACAATATTCCTCATATCTGACTGGCACAATATTACAGGGCTCTGACTGGCACAATATTACTGGGCTCTGACCGGAACAATATTAAAGGGCTCTGACTGGCACAATATTCCTGGGCTCTGAATGGCACAATATTCCTGGTATCTGACTTGCACAATATTCCTGGTATCTGACTGACACAATATTAAAGTGCTCTGACTGGCACAATATTAAAGGGCTCTGACTGGCACAATATTAAAGGGCTCTGACTGGCACAATATTCCTGGGCTCTGAATGGCACAATATTACTGGTCTATGACTGGCACAATATTACTGGGCTCTGACTGGCATAATATTCCTGGTATCTGACTGGCACAATATTCCTGGGCTCTGACTGGCACAATATTACTGGGCTCTGAATGCCACAATATTACTGTGCTCTGACTGGCACAATATTCCTGGTATCTGACTGGCACAATATTCCTGGGCTCTGACTGGCACAATATTCCTGGGCTATGACTGGCACAATATTACTGGGCTCTGACTGGCACAATATTACTGGGCTCTGACTGGCACAATATTACAGGTATCTGAATGGCACAATATTACTGGGCTCTGACCACCACAATATTACTGGGCTCTGAGTGGCACAATATTCCTGGTATCTGATTGGCACAATATTACTGGGCTCTGACTGGCACAATATTCCTGTGCTCTGACCGGCACAATATTACAGGTATCTGAAAGGCACAATATAACTGGGCTCTGGCTGGCACAATATTCGTGGGCTCTGAATGGCACAATATTCCTGGGGTCTGACTGGCTCAATATTCCTGGTATCTGACTGGCACAAAATTCCTGGGCTCTGAATGGCACAAAATTCCTGGGCTCTGAATGGCACAATATTCCTGGTATCTGACTTGCACAATATTCCTGGTATCTGACTGGCACAATATTACTGGGCTCTGACTGGCACAATATTACTGGGCTCTGACTGGCACAACATTACTGGGCTCTGACCGGAACAATATTACAGGTATCTGAATGGCACAATATTACTGGGCTCTGACTGGCACAATATTCCTGGGCTCTGAATGGCACAATATTCCTGGTCTCTGACTGGCACAATATTCCTGGTATCTGACTGGCACAATATTCATGGGCTCTGACTGGCACAATATTACTGGGCTCTGACTGGAACAATATTCCTTGGCTCTGTCTGGCACAATATTCCTCATATCTGACTGGCACAATATTACAGGGCTCTGACTGGCACAATATTACTGGGCTCTGACTGGCACAATATTAAAGGGCTCTGACTGGCACAATATTCCTGGGCTCTGAATGGCACAATATTCCTGGTATCTGACTGGCACAAAATTCCTGGGCTCTGAATGGCACAATATTCCTGGTATCTGACTTGCACAATATTCCTGGTATCTGACTGACACAATATTAAAGTGCTCTGACTGGCACAATATTAAAGGGCTCTGACTGGCACAATATTACTGGCCTCTGACTGGCACAATATTAAAGGGCTCTGACTGGCACAATATTCCTGGGCTCTGAATGGCACAATATTACTGGTCTCTGACTGGCACAATATTACTGGGCTCTGACTGGCATAATATTCCTGGTATCTGACTGGCACAATATTCCTGGGCTCTGACTGGCACAATATTACTGGGCTCTGAATGCCACAATATTACTGTGCTCTGACTGGCAAAATATTCCTGGGCTCTGACTGGCACAATATTCCTGGGCTATGACTGGCACAATATTACTGGGCTCTGACTGGCACAATATTACTGGGCTCTGACTGGCACAATATTACAGGTATCTTAATGGCACAATTTTACTGGGCTCTGACCGCCACAATATTACTGGGCTCTGAGTGGCACAATATTCCTGGTATCTGATTGGCACAATATTACTGGGCTCTGACTGGCACAATATTCCTGTGCTCTGACCCACACAATATTACAGGTATCTGAATGGCACAATATAACTGGGCTCTGGCTGGCACAATATTTGTGGGCTCTGAATGGCACAATATTCCTGGGGTCTGACTGGCACAATATTCCTGGTATCTGACTGGCACAAAATTCCTGGGCTCTGAATGGCACAAAATTCCTGGGCTCTGAATGGCACAATATTCCTGGTATCTGACTTGCACAATATTCCTGGTATCTGACTGGCACAATATTCCTGGGCTCTGACTGGAACAATATTACTGGGCTCTGACTGGCACAATATTACTGGGCTCTGACTGGCACAATATTCCTCATATCTGACTGGCACAATATTACTGGGCTCTGACTGGCACAATATTACAGGGCTCTGACTGGCACAATATTACTGGGCTCTGAATGGCACAATATTACTGGGCTCTGACTGGCACAATATTAAAGGGCTCTGACTGGCACAATATTCCTGAGCTCTGAATAGCACAATATTACTGGGCTCTGACTGGCACAATATTACTGGGCTCTGACTTGCATAATATTCCTGGTATCTGACTGGCACAATATTCCTGGGCTCTGACTGGCACAATATTACTGGGCTCTGAATGCCACAATATTACTGTGCTCTGACTGGCACAATATTCCTGGTATCTGACTGGCACAAAATTCCTGGGCTCTGACTGGCACAATATTCCTGGGCTATGACTGGCACAATATTACTGGGCTCTGACTGGCACAATATTACTGGGCTCTGACTGGCACAATATTACAGGTATCTGAATGGCACAATATTACTGGGCTCTGACCGTCACAATATTACTGGGCTCTGAGTGGCACAATATTCCTGGTATCTGACTGGCACAATATTACTGGGCTCTGACTGGCACAATATTCCTGGGCTCTGACCGGCACAATAGTACAGGTATCTGAATGGCACAATATAACTGGGCTCTGGCTGGCACAATATTCCTGGGCTCTGAATGGCACAATATTCCTGGGGTCTGACTGGCACAATATTCCTGGTATCTGATTGGCACAAAATTCCTGGGCTCTGAATGGCACAATATTCCTGGTATCTGACTTGCACAATATTCCTGGTATCTGACTGGCACAATATTCCTGGGCTCTGACTGGCACAATATTACTGGGCTCTGACTGGCACAATATTACTGGGCTCTGACTGGCACAATATTCCTCATATCTGACTGGCACAATATTACTGGGCTCTGACTGGCACAATATTACAGGGCTCTGACTGGCACAATATTACTGGGCTCTGAATGGCACAATATTACTGGGCTCTGACTGGCACAATATTACTGGTATCTGACTGGCACAATATTAATGCTATCTGACTGGCACAATATTCCTGGGCTCTGAATGGCACAATATTACTGGGCTCTGAATGGCACAATATTCCTGGTATCTGACTGGCACAATATTACTGGGCTCCGACTGGCACAATATTCCTGGGCTCTGACTGGCACAATATTACTGGGCTCTGACTGGCACAATATTCCAGGTATCTGACTGGAACAATATTACTGGGCTCTGACTGGCACAATATTACTGGGCTCTGACTGGCACAATATTCCTGGTATCTGACTGGCACAATATTCCTGGTATCTGACTGGCACAATATTACTGGGCTCTGACTGGCACAATATTACTGGGCTCTGACCGGCACAATATTACAGGTATCTGAATGGCACAATATTACTGGGCTCTGACTGGCACAATATTCCTGGGCTCTGAATGGCACAATATTACTGGGCTCTGACTGGCACAATATTCCTGGGCTCTGAATGGCACAATATTACTGGGCTCTGACTGGCACAATATTACTGGTATCTGACTGGCACAATATTCCTTGGCTCTGACTGGCACAATATTACTGGTATCTGAATCACACATTACTGGCATATGAATGGCACAATAATACTGGAATCTTAATGGCACAATGGTATTGGCATCTGGCACACTAATACTGGCATATTAATGGGAAAATTGGCTGTGGCTAATTAATGACAAAATGATACTGGCATATAATTGGGCGAATTGGCTGTTATAGAGAGAGAGAGAGAGAGATGTCTGTATGTATAGATATGTATTGTTTTAGACTTGTACAGTTGTCACCTCGTGGGGCTCCTGTGTGTTGTATAATTAATGGAGGTCCCATCTGTGCATAATTATGGTGCGCTTGTGTGTGGCATATTTATTGGGCCCCATGTGTGGCATAATTAAGGGACTCTTTTGTGTGGCATAATTAAGGGACTCTTTTGTGTGGCATAATTATGGGGTACCTGTGTGTGAGTGGCATAATTATGGGGACTCTTTTGTGTGGCATGATTATGGGGCACCTGTGTGTGTGGAATAATTAATTGGGCAGAAGTGAGGCATAAATAGTGGGGCTCTGGTGTGGCATAATTTGTGGGGCTCTGGTGTGGCATAATTTATGGGGCTCCGGTGTGTTGCATAGATATGGGGCTCCTGTGTGTGGCATATTTAATAGGCCATCTAACTGGCATTACTAAGGAATCTGTTTGGCATTGTATTGGAGGAAATCCAGGGGGGTGACACCATGAGTTTCGGCACCGGGTGACACCAACCCCAATGACGCCCCTGGTTACAGCATTTTGTAGAGTAACAAAACAGTCTAATAAAATGTGACATGGGATCAATATACCTTCACTAGAAACACCTGGTTAGGTTTAGAGGCACAGGAAAAGGCACATAGCAATACTCACAAAAAGATTGTGGTATAAAATAAACAGAGTGATTGTTGCATAGTGTATAATTAAACACTAAGGCCATAACATTTCTTGCCTTGCATAAAAATGAGAATCTATCTTGTGGCTTATTTTATCAGACTGCTACATTACTTAACCATCTTGTAGACCAGTGACTGTAGACTGGTAATTCATACGATTGCAGGTTTCAAGTGCAACAGCCAAAGTCAAATTAACCACCATGCAATTCAAATAAAAGATGGAAAGCAGCATGGTTGTCAACTAACATTTTCTGCTTTCAAGTCAATGTGTAAATTCATTCTTGCATAATGACTCGGTGGACAAACAAAAGCTAATGGGTCTATTCACTAAAATTCGTCTTTGGAGGTAGACTTTCAAATTTGGCACCTGAGTTTGACTTTGAAAAAAAAAATCCAGGTTTGAATTTTCCCCATTGAAAGTAATGAGAGAAAATTGATTGAAGCTACTTTTGAGACTAAGTTACTCGGGTGCCACATTTGATTTGCACAAACAAAGCCAGGTAAAAATATCCACAGGATATATGGTATCAATATCAAACCATATTTGCATTCTTTAAAACATAGACAGAGCTGATGCTTCTAGTGGTAACAGCAAAACACCCAGTTTAAATTGCTCATTAGCAATCATAGGATGTGGTTTTCATCATCGAGGACTTAGACATAAGACAATATATCCCAGCAGAGCAGAGGCAGGACCTATCATAGAGGACCAAATTTATTGTAGCTGGGACAGGGAGATTTTGGCCTTTCTGTACTCTCTGGGTGGGTGACTAAAATGGCTACTCCATCCTCATGCAGTTAATTTTCCAATTCACTTGTTAGTAGAGTTTCTACCCAGCTGGTAGTTTATTAACAGACTGGTTTAAAATATTGGCTTTTTAAAGAAAATGTGGCAATATTACTTTTTAGTTCACCACAGTTACCCATTTTAGTGAATTTTGGAAATACTGTGTCAAATGATGACTAACCTATATGACATCTTCTCTAGCCTTGAATGCCACTCTTCTTGCAGACCTCGTACCACAGGGGTGTCTGCATTTTTTTCCAGTTTCTGGCAATACAACATTTCACTGACAAGAAAATGTTAACCTAAATTTGTATCTTTTTTTTTTTGTCAATGATTAGTCAAAATGGAATAAAAAATTGTTTTGGTGATTTGTTTCAGGTCGTTTTAAAGATATTCTTCATTTAATCAGCTAACCCTCACCTCTATTGCATCTCAAACAACTACTGAATACAGATCACTGAAATGTATGGATTTTGGTGGGAACCATTTACCATCTGTGGAGCAGATTTATATACAATTCATGTATGCTGACACAATGGACAGCCTGTCAAACTGTATTCCAGGCTCAGAGAAAATTTACTTCCCATGTCTGATTCCCATTTCTTCACTGAACTAGATTTTCTCAGGGTAAACATTGTCATACAATAATGACCCCAATCTGGTAATGAGGCTAGGATGGCAATGTTTGTCAACGAAAGTACCCAGTAGGGTCATTGAATTGTGGGTCAGAAAATGTCTCTATATCTTTATGAAAAAGAGGACTATTGGCTGTATCAGCAGAAACCCTATCACAATAGTTTTAATAGTAAATTTACAGAAGCAGTTTTCCTAGACTTTGATCATGATCTTATGCTTAACAAGCTTAATTGCTCGGTATAAATAAGCAGTCGCTCTGCTGGTTTCGTTTCAGTTGTCCTGTTGTTTCTTAGACAGTATTTGGGACTACTTGATGTTTGACATTCTTAATGAATTTGTTAGTTGCAATTTTTTTTGAAAAGTTATCTGACAGGCTGACTGTGTCAAGGCTTCCCCTTTCAGTAGTGCAGCCATCAGAATTATCAGGGACCCTTTCTGAAAAAAATGCGCCTCCCCCTCCCCTGGAGGGTTTATCCATTAATATACCACTGATAATTTGCTCATTAATAGCCAGTGATAATTTGCTCATTAATAGCCAGTGATAATTTGCTCATAAAGTTGCCACTGATAATTTGCTCATTAATAGCCACTGATAATGTGCTCCCCCCCTCCTCCCCTGTACTTACCTGGATGCTGCTCGTCGTCCGTCTCTTCCGTGGCTGCGACTGAAAGCCAATTCCGCATCCGCTGGATGTAGACTGCCTGCTGCTGCCCGATCATGACTGTCTCCATAGCGGGTGCCCACAGGGGTCTGGGGCGGGTGTGCCCCCTGATGGCGGCCCTGCCTTTCAGTCCTACCATCGGTTGTTTTCAACCAATCAGATGCTTTTCTTTAAATAAAATCCTGCTCACTTTGTTCCCCAAATTCTTATGAATGGGGACTCTAGTTCGGTTTATAGAAAGCCAATAGCATTACATGTATTCCATAAGCCGAAAGTCTATAAACCGAACGACATTCGGTTTATAGACTTTCGGTTTATAGAATACATGTAATGCTATTGCTATTCTATAAACCAAAAGTCTATAAACCGAATGTCGTTCGGTTTATAGACTTTCGGCTTATGGAATACATGTAATACTATTGGCTTTCTATAAACCGAACTAGAGTCCCCATTCATAAAAATTTCTTTTGAACTCAGATATTAATGCCTGATTTTTGTATGTAAGTTTATTTGACCTTTACTACTTCATTATTACGGGTATCTGCTAGACATGTGCAAAACTAAAATTTTCGTTTAGTTTTCGTCCATTCGGACGAAAATTTTATTTATTTCGTCTAAAACGAATTTCGTTCATTACTGCATTCGTTTCAGACGAAATTCGTTCATTATTTTCGTTTCGCTAATTTTTATTCGTTCGTTTTATGGAATACATGTAATACTATTGGCTTTCTATAAACCAAACGAGAGCCCCATTCATAAGAAATTCTTATGAATGGGGCTCTCGTTCGGTTCATAGAAAGGCAATAGTACTACATGTTTTCTATAAGCCGAAAGTCTATAAACCGAACGTTTGGTTTATAGACTTTCGGCTTATGGAATACATGTAATCCTATGGCTATTCTATAAACCGAACGTTCGGTTTATAGAATAGCCATAGGATTACATGTATTACATAAGCCGACAGCCTATAAACCGAACGTTCGGTTTATAGGCTGTCGGCATTTAACTATACAGAGACAGAGTCTCCATTCATAAAATTATGAATGGAGACTTTGTCTCCGTGTAGTAAAATGCGGACAGCCTATAAACCGAACGTTCGGTTTATAGGCTGTGGGCATTTAACTATACGGAGACAGAGTCTCCGTATAGTTAAATGCCGACAGCCTATAAACCGAACGTTCGGTTTATAGGCTGTAGGCTTATGGAATACATGTATTCCTATTGCTATTCTATAAACCGAACGTTCGGTTTATAGAATAGGAATAGGAATACATGTATTCCATAAGCCGACAGCCTATAAACCGAACGTTCGGTTTATAGGCTGTGGGCATTTAACTATACGGAGACAGAGTCTCCATTCATTATGAATGTAGACTTTGTCTCCGTATAGTTAAATGCCGACAGCCTATAAACCGAACGTTTGGTTTATAGGCTGTCGGCTTATGGAATACATGTATTCCTATTGCTATTCTATAAACCGAATGTTCGGTTTATAGAAAAGCAATAGGAATACATGTATTCCATAAGCCGACAGCCTATAAACTGAACGTTCGGTTTATAGGCTGTCGGCATTTCACTACACGGAGACAGAGTCTCCATTCATAAAATTATGTATGGAGACTTTGTCTCCGTGTAGTAAAATGCCGACAGCCTATAAACCGAACGTTCGGTTTATAGAATAGCAATAGGAATACATGTATTCCATAAGCCGACAGCCTATAAACCGAACGTTCGGTTTATAGGCTGTCGGCATTTCACTACAAGGAGACAGAGTCTCCATTCATAAAATTATGAATGGAGACTTTGTCTCCGTGTAGTAAAATGCCGACAGCCTATAAACCGAACGTTCGGTTTATAGGCTGTCGGCTTATGGAATACATGTATTCCTATTGCTATTCTCTAAACCGAACGTTCGGTTTATAGAATAGCAATAGGATTACATGTATTACATAAGCCGACAGCCTATAAACCGAATGTTCGGTTTATAGGCTGTCGGCATTTCACTACACGGAGACAGAGTCTCCATTCAGAGACTTTGTCTCCGTGTAGTGAAATGCTATTGTATTCTATAAAACGACTCTATTTCGGCTTATAGAATGCAATAGTACTACGAATGGACGAATAAACGAATGATTTTAGTTTATTAACCATTCGTTCATTCGGCTTTCGTTAGCTTAGCATTTTCGTTCTTCGTTTTTCGGACGAATGGACGAAAATTCTATTTTCGGACGAAAATGCATTCGTCCGAAAACGAATGCACATGTCTAGTATCTACTACTCTTTTTTTTTTTTTTTTACATCATCGAGACAAGCAGTTTGAAATATGAAACTCACCCACTTAATAAAATAATGTTTTAATTTGTAAACATATAATTACAGGGAAAATGTATTATGTTGTGTATTATGTTATTCTATCTATTACTTATTTAGTTACAAGAATATAAATACTATATGTTCAAATCTAGCGAGGGACTCAAATGCTAACCTCTTCTCTCACCTAGTTCCAATATGACATCCAGAGGATAAATATATTAATAAATATAAATGTACTAAGCAACTGAGGTTGAAGAGCATCCTAAACATTTGCTTACTTGGAAACTGTCTAATCGTTACAGGCAGAGGCGTAGCTAGAAACCACCAGGCCCCGGTACAAAAATTGCCTCGGGGCCCCCTGACCCAACCATGCAACTCCACCCCAGAAATGCCACTTACATGCCTCCCAACTGTTCCGCTTTGTGCCTGGCCTTGTCTTATATCTAGGATAGCCTTATACCTATCCCATGCATGCTTAAACTCCTTCACTTTATTAACCTCTACCACTTCTATTGGCAAACTATTACATGTATCCACTACCCTCTCAGTAAAATAATACAAAGTTTCTGACCTCCACTGTTTTAACCTCTACCATTTCTGCTGAAAGACTATTCCATGCATCCATAACCCTCTCAGAAAGTAATACTTCCATTAATCAATGGCCTCATCTTATATCTAGAATAGCCTTATGCTTACACCTTTTCACTGTATTAACCTCTACCACTTCTGCTGAAAGGCTATCCCATGCATCCACTACCCTCTCAGTAAAGTAATATTTTCATTAGACCCTGGCCTTCTCTTATATCAAGGATAGCCTTATGCTTATCCCATGCATGCTTAAACTCCTTCATATATTAACCTCTCATCCACCACCCTCTCAGTAAAGTAATATTACTTTTCTGGACACACACAAAAAAAACGTTAAAATATTTCTAGCCTTATCAAAAGCTTGAGGTGGACCCCAAATATATGTATATAACTTGCTGCATGTATACTTATATGAAATTTTTATTATTATATTCAACTATTTTCATATGTAATGAAAATGTTATTGAAAAATTGTTAATTTCTTATTTTTATTACGTTTCCCTGCACCAACATTGCACCTAAAGGTCTTAACACAGCACTATACAGTACCCACAGCACTTGGCTTGTACTCATATTGCACCCACATTTGGCATGCTGCAGTATAAATTTTCCCGCCAGAACATACCACAGTGTACTTTGTCCCACTGAACTGTCCCTGCAGAACATGCCACAGTGTCACGTTCCCCCATAGTATACGTTATTTTGCCCCACAGAACATGCCACAGTGTTCCTTTTACCCCATAGTACATGTTATTTTGACCCACAGAACATGCCACAGTATCAATTTGGCCACAGCCAATTTGCCCATTATGCCACGATTGCCAATATGCCACAGCCAGATTGCCAATATGCCACAGCCAATTTTGCCCATTTGCCAGTGTTATTTTGTCCATTTGCCAGTTATTTGGCCATTTGCCAGTTATTTGGCCATTTGCCAGTGTTATTCTGCCCATAATTTGCCAGTTTTGTGCCCATTTGCCAGTGTTATTTTGCTCATTTGCCAGTTATTTGCCCATTTGCCAGTGTTATTTTGCTCATTTGCCAGTTAGGTGACCCTTTGCCAGTGTTATTTGCCCATTTGCCAGTTTTGTGCCCATTTGCCAGTTATTTGTCAGTTATGTGCCCATTTGCCAGTGTTATTTGCCCATTTGCCAATTATGTGCCCATTTGCCAGTTATTTGCCTGTTATGTGCCCATTTGCCAGTTGTGCCCATTTGCCAGTTATGTGTCCATTTGGCAGTTTTTTGCCTATGTTCCCATTTTCCAGCGTTATTTGCCCATTTGCCAGTTGTGCCCATTTGCCAGTTGTGCCCATTTGCAGTTGTGCCATTTGCCAGTGTTGTGCCCATTTGCCAGTTGTGCCCATTTGCCAGTTTGTTGTGCCCATTTTCCAGATGTGCCATTTGCCAGTGTTATGTGCCCATTTGCCAGTTATTTGCCAGTTATGTGCCCATTTGCCAGTGTTATTTGTCCATTTTCCAATTATGTGCACATTTGCCAATTATTTGCCTGTTATGTGCCCATTTGCCAGTTAAGTACCCATTTGCCATTGTTATTTGCCAATTTGCCAGTTATTTTCCTGTTATGTGCCCATTTGCCAGTTGTGCCCATTTTCCAGTGTGTTGTGCCCATTTGCCAGTGTTATGGGCCCATTTGCCAGTGATTTGTGCCCATTAGCCAGTTGTGCCCATTTGCCAGTGTTATGTGCCCATTTGCCAGTGTTATGTGCCCATTTGACAGTGTTGTGCCTATTTGACAGTGTAATGTGCCCATTTTCCAGTGTTATGTGCGCTCAATATGACAAGATTTAGCCATTCAATATGCCATTCTTTTGCTATCCCCTCTGCGCGGCAGGAGTGGAGCGAACAACGCTTCCCTCACAGCCACGGACCTGCACCGGGAGACAGCAGCAAGGAGGTAAGTACTGATTGGGGAAGGGGGGAGTCACACGGGTAGCGGGGGCCCACGGGGCAGCTGCCTTGGGCCCAAAGAATGAATGGGCTCTGGGCAGCTGCCCCGTTTGCCCGCACATTTTTTTTTGTGCAGGGCTCGCAGGGCACCAGTGGTAGGTACGCCACTGGTTACAGGGATTGCATTCATATTATACAATTGTTGCTATATAGAACTAAATAATGTAATTGAAATTGCTTTAGGAATTTGTGATCTGAAATGCGATGCACTGATCCTATTTATGGGATATATTTTATATGCATGAATTCTCCTGGAGACAAATTGTAAATTATAAATGCAATATTAATATAAAGTGTCCATAAAAGGCTCAGTCTGAGTTTAAATATCCACATTTCTCCAAAAATGGAAAAAAATAAATGGTTATGGACTGACCGTAATGTACTATTGGGTCTATTCCCTAAGCAGTGTACTGTGGAGGATTAATAATGGGAAAAGCAAAATCACACCAAAATAGCTAAACTGGGAAAAACTCCAATTAATCTATTATTTCAGCTTAACTAATTTTGCTACCTTTTTGCACTCACTAGTCAATACAACCTTATTTAAATCATAGCATTCCACATCTAACTCCTGCAGATCTTAGTAGCAAGCTTTTTAAATAATACATCTTCTACTCTTAAAATGCCGTGAAAATATGACTGATTTTTTAATGAAAATAATTAGTAATAGCAGAATTAATTATGTACATTTGGTGAAATATGATCATAAACTCCAAAGAACAAAATCATTCTGTGTTTAAGTAGAATCAGAGATCTTCCAACAGGCTGAATGATGACTGTGGTATAATCACATGCAAATGATAAACTGCTAAAATGAGTGGTCCAAGGTTTGGAATAAGTGTTAGGCATAAATACATGTAACAACATTTTCAATGTCAATAGATGATACACTAAAACAACACACACACACACACAAATGCTCTTTGGTTAACTGTGCCCTATTTGTGCAGCTACAGGTCAGATTAAATATTTTTACAATTATAAAACATCCAATGCATGCTTTTTACTTCGTATATGGCTCCTCCCTATCTACAGATGTCGTTTTGGGGCTAGGCTGGTAAACAGGACTAGAGTGTAAGTTCCTCACACCATTTGAATTTATATATATCTCACACCATTTGAATATATATACATATATATATATATATATTTGAATATTTGCATATGTGAAACATTTGAGTCTGGTGGACATAAGGCAAATTATTTTAACTTTAACAGACATACCGTCTAAATAAGATATTGGGAGATTGCTTGATTGTCTAGAATTGCCTGTCTTTTCCTTTAACTTACACTGTATCACAGTGGTTTTATTTTGTCCCTTATAAAATCAATAATAAAAAGTAGGTGCGTGTACATTTATTTACGTGGGTGCACACGAATTTGTGCGTTAGTAAATCAAACACACGGTATTCAAAGCTCACGTACGTGCAGGGACCTCAGTCACGACTGTAGTTGTTTTGTAGCCAACACAATTGATATCATTTTGCATTCTGGGGACAGCTTCTTTACCTCAAAGTGGTTGAGATCCAATAGCTGTACTGAGTGATAACACTTACATGGCCCCAAGCTGAATCCTATTCCAATAACGGGGTACAATACTGGTACCAGATTATTAACCTTTCCTTTGGGAGGAACTCAGAATGCTATTTTATCTAGGCTCTTGAGAGACCAATTACATTTTGGTATATATTGATATATCTATTTGACAAATTCATTGATATTCGTGTACCAAGCTTGCAACTGGTGGTAACCTAAAGAGAGTCATTCCACATATTATTCAAATGTATTTATCAAATGCAAGGATCAGGCAAAAACAAACACACATTTTCTTTATAAAAGGCTTTCTTCCCAGTTTAGAACGATATTTTCATATTTTCTGGGAAACCTCTATATTGGTTAATTTTGAACATCAATGATTGTTGATTTCATTGGGAGAATGAAAGATGAAGTCACAAAATCACAGGGTAATAGATGTCACATATAATAAACAACACCATGTACATTATATGTATGCATATTGGAACATGGCCACACACATATATATATATATATATATATATATATATATGTCAAATTGAAATGGATGTAAGAATAGCACATACCTTTTAAACTCCTGTAGCATCAGGGCAGAGAGTTCAGTACAGCATTTACGAGTGCATCTAACATATCTTCTCTCTGTGTCTTCCACACCCTGGACCCCCATCTTTAGATATCCAGAAAGATGGAGTTTGATGATAGATCTTTGGAATTTGGCAAAACACTCAGTCAGTTCAGCTGGATGTTCGTGCAATACATTGCAAAGCTGCTCGTATCTAGGTGCACAGACTGTGATTCCCTCCCAGTAGCTCCCTATCCTGCTAATATTCTGCAGCCAGATGCATGCAACTGACTTCCACCAGTCTGGAGCTGACCTGCAGTGACGTCATTGCATCATTAAGTTTCCCCCTAGGAACACTAGGCTTCTATAAATAGCAGCACATTAATTCTGCCAGTGAAAGATCTATCTGAAGCTCAGCATTAAACTCTGATTTTAACACCCCCATCTTCCACTTCCCCTGCCAGGAATTGCTTTATCTTCACTCTGCAGGCTATTCTGAGAACAAAAGCAAGAACTATATATAATACAGTGTATGTGTCTTTATAGTTATAGCTAGGTTGGTGTATTCATACATAAATAACCAATATAATATATGTGTGCTTACATATACACACACACACAAGCATAAATATAAATATATTAATATACTGCATTGTAAATAGACTGCATATATTTTCATATCTATCATATTTCTATCTGTACACACAAATATATATACATTATAAAAGTATGTGTTTATGTATACATCATATATATATATCTATATATATATATAAATATATATATTATACTGTGATCTATCTCATTGTCTAGATATATTCATTAGGTTTAATTTATGTAAGTACCTGTCTGTGAATGTAGATATAGATATATGAATAATAATAAAATATATATAGTGTATAAACACACACTAACGTAATGAATTCCCCTTCCATTCTAGACTGTAGTCTAACACGAAGGAACAGCGCCACAGGACTATAAATAGAAAATGCTTAAGAGTCAGCAGGAAAAGAAAATGAGAAGAAACTGAACCTGTATAGGTTTTTGAGCAGTGGAAATTCCCCATTTTGATATAATATTTGCAGTAAGTTTCTATAGTGCCTTTATAATGCCATATTAGTGGTTGCTAGGAGGCACATAGCTACTGCTACAATAGTAACCATTTACATGATAATGATTTTATTGAACAATGTTAACTGAAGGGTAGTAATAACAAGATGCTTTGTAACAGTGAAAATTGTCATTAAAAATGGGTATGTGGTATCATTTACAATAATAAGTAACAATGCTCTGAAAATCTCTAGGAGTAGTACAATCACACAGTGATAGTATGAAGAACCTGACAGATGTGATCAGGACTAGTCTTGAGCGAACCCGAACCGCACTGTTCGGGTTCGTACCAAACATTACGATTTTTGGACCCCGGACCCGAACTGTATGTAATGCTATTGACTTTCTATAAACCGAAATAGAGAAATTCTTATGAATGGGGACTCTATCTCGGTTTATAGAAAGCCAATAGCATTACATGTATTCCATAAGCCGAAAGTCTATAAACCGAAAGACATTCAGTTTATAGACGTTCGGTTTATAGAATCGCAATAGCATTACATGTATTCTATAAACCGAAAGTCTATAAACCGAAAGACGTTCGGTTTATAGACTTTCGGTTTATAGAAAGCCAATAGCATTACATGTATTCCATAAACCGAAAGTCTATAAACCGAAAGACATTCGGTTTAAAGACTTTCGGTTTATGGAATACATGTAATGCTATTGCTATTCTATAAACCGAAATAGAGTCCGCATTCATACGAATAGGTCAATTGACCTGTTCGTATGAATGGGGACCCTATTTCGGTTTATAGAATAGCAGTAGCATGACATGTATTACATCTGAGAGTCAAATAGAACCGTCCACTTTGAAAAATTCTAATAGTTTTGGGTGGTAAATAGTACATTTGCGTCTCTAGGTGCACTTCACATTTGAGAGTCAAATAGAACAGTCCAATACTGTGCTTACAGCGCACTTTGAAAAATTCTAATTGTTTTGGGTGCTAAATAGTACATTTGCGCCTTGCGGTGCACTTCATATCTGAGAGTCAAATAGAACAGTCCAATACTGTGCTTACAGCGCATTTTGAAAAATTCTGGCTACCTCCTCCTCCTCCTCCAGCGCCGCATCCACCTACACCGCCACGGTCACCGCCTCCTCAACCTATGGGTCACTTAGTATAAACTGAAAGAGAATACCCTGCACTCCAACCCTCTCTCAAACGGATAATTCTGTTGATCCTCCTGGCAGCCATGCTTTAGATTTAGATTTATGTTCTTCCAAAACTAAAATCAAAGATTCCATCTAGTGCTATTTTATGGCTCAGCTGTATTTTTAATTTGTATGTACCGTATTTGCTCGAATATAAGACGTGTTTTTTTACAGCAAATGCTCTGAAAAATACCCCTCGTCTTACATTCAAGGTCGTCCTATAATCTGACCTCAAATTGAGGTCAGACTATAAGACAGGGGTCCAGGTCCCCAGCAGAGCTGCAGGGGACCTGGATCCCCCTCTCTAACAGCAGGGGATGTCTGCGCGATGAGCGCAGACTCCCCTGCTGCCACCCGGCACGACCGCCGGGACTTCTGTGAAGAAGCCGGGTACTGTGAAGAAGTCCCGGCGGTCGTGCCGGGTGGCAGCAGGGGAGGTCTGCGCTCGTCGCACAGACATCCTCTGCTGCCCCGCTAGCCACCAGGGAGAATCGGGAAGCTGGGGGATGTCTGCACGATACGTGCAGACATCCTCCATGCTGCCCGACACGGCAGTCTATTATGACGGACCAGCTGTCCGTCATAATAGACTGCCGTGTCGGGCAGCATGGAGGATGTCTGCATGTATCGTGCAGACATCCCCCGGCTGCCCCCACTAGCCACCAGGGAACGAAACCAGGTGAGGGGGAGGGGGGAGGACACAGACAGACAAGGGGAGGGGGGGGAGAGAGAAAAGGGGAGGGGGGATAGAGAGAGACAAAGGGATGGGGAGGGGGGAGGACACAGACAGACAAGGGGGCGGGAGACCAGACAGACAAAGGGAGGGAGGGGGGAGACAGAGACAAGGGGAGGGTGGGGGACAGAGCAAAAAGGGGAGGGCGGATAGATAGAGACAAGGGGAAGGGGGAAGAGAGAGAAGTTTTGGGGGGAGAGAGAGACAACGCTGGGGGGGAAAGAAACAGCTGGGGGAGGGGGAGAGAGGCCGCATTGGCACATAAAAGGAAACAAAAACAAGAAATGCATTTGTATAATATAATTTTTTTTATTAAATATTAAAAAGCAGTTTACATATATACAAGTTAAACTTTTTTCCTATAGGGTAGTCTTATAATCAGGCTTTTAGTTTTTTTCCTTAAGGAATGTTCAAATTTGGGGGGGGTCGTCTTATAATCAGGGTCGTCTTATAATCGAGCAAATACGGTATTTTATGTTATTTGAAGTTATTTCCCTATCCATATTTGTTTGCAGGGCACTTGTCCTACTCTTACCCCCATTTTACTTCCTTTTGCAGCCCTCTAGCCCTTTCCAGGACTTTTTTAGAGGCATTTTAGTGCCCAAAAGTTCGGGTCCCCATTGACTTCAATGGGGTTCGGGTTCAGGGTCAAGTTCGGGGTCAAGTTCGAGCCCGAACCCGGACTTTTTTCCAAAGTTCGGCCGAACTGGCCGATCCCAAACATCCAGGTGTCCGCTCAACTCTAATCAGGACAGTAAACCCAGGTGGGCAGGATCCCCTAGTTTCCTACTATGTATATTCCTTGATTATCTCATTGTACAACACTGCAGAACATGCAGGTGCTTTATAAAAAAAATAATAACACTTCACTCACATAAGGGGATACTGCTGGATCTGCAGTAAGTGGGGGCTGCCAGACTATAACCCTAATGTTGTCCCATGTAATGCTATTTATATGGGTCTGAATGCATTGCCGTCACAAAATACCCCCCCCCCCCCCTTCGCAAAGAGGAAAAAAACATGCTTGCAGGCAGAGAAGGAGGTGAGAGGAGATCAGAAGATCCCCCCTCACCATCGCTCTGCCTGCCAGGCTGCACGGGGAGCCGAACAGGCAGCACAGAGAAACCTCCATGCTGCCTGTTCGGCTTTCCGTGCAGCGTGACACGGAAGTGCCGACAGGTCACGTGACCGGCGCGCTGCCACTAACCACCAGGGAAAGGTAAGTGCTGGGGAGATGGGGAGATGTACTGGGGAAATTGGCAGGGGCTTATTAATGACAAGTAACACTGGCATATTATTGGGCAAATTGGCAGGGGCATATTAAATGGCAAATAACACTGGCATATTATTGGGCAAATTAGCAGGGGCATATTAAATGGCAAATAACACTGGAATATTTTTGGGCAAATTGGCTGGGGCATATTAAATGGCAACTAACACTGGCATATTATTGGGCAAATTGGCTGGGGCATATTAAATGGCAACTAACACTGGCATATTATTGGGCATGACAGAAGTACATGAGAGAGAGAAAAAGACAGACGGACATGGGAGAGAGGATAAGACAGACGGACATGGGAGAGAGGATAAGACAGACGGACATGGAAGAGAGGATAAGACAGACGGACATGGGAGAGAGGATAAGACAGACGGACATGCAAGAGAGGAAAAGACAGACGGACATGGGAGAGAGGAAAAGACAGACGGGCACGTGGCCCTCCCGAGATCAGACTCTGGATCCGCCCCTGATAACATACGGAGGTTAGCTGAGGAGGAGTATTAGATAGTGGGGTAGGGAAATGAAAAATGTAATTGGTCCTGAAGAGTACATGATGCTCAGACATCTAACCTATTGAACTCCAGCTTCTTTGGACTAAGTTTCCAATACTGCTTAGCCACTCAAGCTAGGTTAATATCAACTGTAGATCGAAACTTTAGTTTAGGCAGCCTCAGGACTGGTTGAGGATCACAGGTAACAAAGAACTTAGTTTAGTTGGAACACATATTATCTTAGTACATATTACTGGTTATCTATCAGCCAGAAAGGTACGGAGAAGGAAGGGGGGGGGGGGGGGGGGGGGGAATATGAGGGTTGTCACCCATCTCCATAAATTGCCTAGGATGCTCAGCTAGTATTAGAGCCCAGTAATTTTCATAGATGTCTTGAGTACCAAGATAAATACAAAAAATCAGATTGCTTGTGATATGTGACATTCCAGCCAGAAAATATCAGACTGTACAAATAACAGTTTTAAAACATTGTAGGATTTAGTGAGTGGTTATTAAAGGCATGGAGTGCACCCCTTTTGAGAGAGCAGAAGGACTGCCTACCTTACACACTCACTGTAAAATGCATCTTTACATTCTGCTTACTGAATGGAGGGCTGTAAAACATCACTTTGTCGGTTCAAGGTTGATTCTTTGTTGCAGCCACTAAATGAAGGTGATGGTAAGTGGCAAAATCAAACATTGCACTGCCTGCTGTATAATCAGCCAATTTTTTATTCCCTATACATTTCAGGATTGATCATGAAGTCCATTAGCTCCACATCAAGATAAATAGACTAGGAGCTCTGCATTTCATGTGAAGTCCTAGTTCTTTTTTATGTCTTAGTGGCAATAAACTGCCAGGTAGCCTTGCGCACTAGGTAAGATAATCATTAAAAATGAGCTACAGTTGTGTTGAAGTGATGTGAATTTAGATATACAGGGACAAACTTGGTGAGTTTGCCTAGCATGGGAAACGCACTAGGTTTGTCCCTGCATAATGTACAGCTAAATTGGTGAAATGAAATGTTCACCTCACCTCAGCTCACCTGTTTAGTGAACAGTCTGCCTTTTGGGCTGGAGTTATAATTTCCTTAATTCTTCAAATCATGTTGCTTGTACACGTGATACTTGAAACACTAAGTAATGGCTTCATTTATACCCACACAAATACACACCATGGCACCATTACCTCTATGATGCTAAATAAAAGGCAACGAGAGAAGTAATGAATCATAGACTGCAACGGGTCTCTCGAAGTCTTGAACAACTCTGGTTATCCGAGCCGCCATTTTAATTCAGCGGAAGCTAGTGTGTGTTTCGAAAATCCACCAGATATATTCATTAGGATAATAAACAATTAATTCGAAAGAACATGACATTGTTCTATATCTATATATCTTACATTTATGTCATTTTAATACAACATCATACTATTAATGTTATTCTTTTCCCCCTTTCATTTTACTGTCATGATGCTATACCCTTCTATGGTACTGTCCAACCAACTTAAAACAACAATGTTTTAATATGTATATATGGTGGACATACCGCATGGCATTAATCTAAATAACGGATTAATGTTATTGCAGCAAACAGATTAATATTACATTAGAATGTAAACCCACAGGAAAGAAACACAAGGTGTATTGTGATTTTGTACAACCTATGCTTTTATTCCTTATTCCTGGTAATTAAGTACAATTGTCCCTTATGTTTTCATATTCAATCCTCAATAGTGTGGACTAGAGAAAGAGTAGGGACAAATATCCCCGCTCCCTTCAGATAGACTATCAAGGAGGCGGACGCAAACTCCTCTCTCACATGAAAAAAAGCATGCATGGCACTGATAAGGAAATGAAAGCCTGCGTGACACCTCTGAAATGTTCCAGCAAAGGCCACTCTACTATTTCATAATGCCATCAGGGGAGCCAGTGCCAGTCATTGATAAAGGGCCACTGAATTACTTAGTTTTATGTAGTGGATGGTTCTCTAATTTCTACACAAACACTAAAGACAGAAACATTCATTGACAATAGGTGGAAAACTGATAGACTGTTCCAGAGCTGTAGCTAGCTTTTTCTCTGACCAAGGCAAGAATATAAAAGTGCACCACCTACATATAATTTTATAGTTATATAAATAATAAGAACTTCTTGGGGAATTTAGCTGGTTGGGATGCTCATTTCTTACCTATTGGTCCACCTCTTACCTGTTGGTTTTACCTCTTCCCTCATTATTAGTGGTCTTGCAGCGTACTTGGCCACAGTAGAACGACTGTGCTGTGGTCTGATTAGTCCTACACTTTATGTTATTGATACTCAAGAGCAGACCAAGAGGGCCCAGCCCCAAAGGGTGCTGGGCCTCCTAAATGGCTAGTGGCGCTGGTTACTTAACTGCCATCACTTAATAAAAAAACACAAAACGAACCACAATTGCTAGAAAATAAGGCAACCCTTCAAAGGCACAACCACAAAATAAGCTCAGTGGTAGATCTGGGGATGGGCTGGGCTGATGGGGCAGACTTTGTCTTGCTGCCAGGGGGTATGGGGGTGGGAGCGGACTGCACCTGGTGCTGAGATGGACGGTCTGCCCCCACCTTCTGAAGCAGCGTGACGTGGTTCAGTGGGGAGCCGCAGGCAGCATCAGCTCTGAGTGTTAAACACACTCAGAACGTCCTCGCTGATCCCTCTTCCAGCGCATTGTGATGAGCTCTGAGTCTATGGAGGGCAGGGGGAAAAGGTGTACCAACATAGATGGGGGGGAAGAGGGGGAGAAGGAGTTCCAACATACATGGGAGGGAGTTAAATCCAGAGAGCCACTCTGGGTGCTGGGGCTGAGTCCTGGTTCTGCCACTCTGGGTGCTGGGACTGAGTCCTGTGAGTGCCACTCTTGGTACTGGGGCTTAGTCCTGTGATTGGCACTTTGGGTGCTGGGGCTGAGTCCTTTGATTGGCACTATGGGTGCAAAATAAAGGCACAAATGATACTCTCTCTGCAAACTGGCAGCACCCACAAGAGCACTCCTTCAGCGTTCAAAACCTGTACAAATCTTCAGACAGACGCACTTATGCAAGGGGGAGAAGAAATGCAAAGACCATAGAGTAGTATTGTAAACTAAAATTGATTAGTGATGGAGGTATTTATTGCACTCACGTCTCAAAAGGTTCCAGCAGGCTCATCAAACAAGTCCATTTAATTTCTTCAAGGCTAACAAATATAAAATGTAGAACCCAATGGCACAGTATCCCAAATACACAGAAGTAGGAATGGTGATTGCACTTACAATCGGGACTTACAAAAACACATAGCCCCCAGAATCAGAGTAAATAATAGCCACCCCACCACATAAATAAATAACCCTCCTCCCCTGAATAGATTATATCCGCCCCCTCTTCCAGGGGCTTGCACAAGACATCCGGGCAAGAATATAATTTTTATACAGAATAATTTTTTATACAGATTTTTATATGTGAAGAATTGGGACACCTATAGCTGGGGGCTGGACCGAGACATAAGGTTCTACTAAAAAAAGATAGAATTACAGAAATTGAGATGGAAATTTCAAACTTTAGGCCAATGTAGCAGAGTTGGAGAAATTGTACAATGCAGATGAATGGGAGCTACTTTGGCCTTAGGTTTGAAATTCCTATATAAATTCCCATCAATTCTCACTTTACTGAGAAGACCCTATAACATATGAAAAAAAAACCACCTTTCTTATTTTTTCCATTTAAAATGTATTTTCAATTATTTAACATAGCATGCAATTTCAATGCCTAAGTCTGTTATTGTACATTTTTTTTATTGCTTGGGATTTCCCAAATATTAAACACTATTTACAACTGAGTCTAATGCTCTGCGAGTCCAAAAGTAAAATGACTTGCATGTCTTAAATTTATAGTTGTACATACAAGAAACCACATTGTGTATTACAGCGACATTTTTTAGTTCATACAGTAAATACATCAGCACAAAAAGTCATTTTTAAAGTGACTAACAGTCAGTATTTAAAGACAAGTCACCTCCAATGTCCACCAGCCCATTAGTAGTTCAATCCAATATGTTGCCAAACAGAAAGTGTTCAGTTTACATTTCTTTAAACCACATATGGCTCCTTGTTGTTACATAATAGCATGCTCATTGGGTAAACGCACACAATGATTGTGTGCTTGAAATGCAAAAACAGACACTTTCGAACGATGAATGTGCAAAAGTCTGGATGTCTCCACAAAGACGTGGCTGGACATATGGGTAAGAAGGTACAACTTCATCAGGAGCCAGGCAAGACCCCCATACCATGGTGAAGTTGGTGAGGTTGACAAAATGGATAAAGCATGGACCACACTAATTTATTCACTGATTCACTGATACAGTTAGTGTATATTATGGTAAAAATCTTGTAATCTGGTACAGCAGTGAAGCACATTTCTTATATTTTGACTCTCATCACCCACCTGTGCTGATCTGGGATTGGAGAGGTGTTTGGAAGAACTTTAAAAAGTAGCACATTTCCTCAGCACTTTATCCATCACAGCAGAAGCACTTTATCATTTGGCATTCCTGGAAACCTTTGTTTACAAAATACGCTTTTTGCACTTGAGCTGGCTCCTAGTGCAAAGTGTGTTTGCAAGTGAACTTCTAATAAATGTTCTAATTGTTTTAATCTTATAATGGTGTTCCACTTTTTTCCCTATATATGTCCCCACATCTCTGAGGAGACATCCAGTCAAATTCTTTTGTAAATTCATTGTTCGAAGGTATCAGTTTTTATATTCTGGGATTGGGGAAGTCATTGAAGACAGTTAACGAGAGTACTGTTATTTTGTCTATATTCTGTATTTTTTCTATTGTTGGTTTGTATACTTTCCCCACAAGCACATTATTATGTTCCAAGAAGCCATATGAATCCTAAATAAACATTATTTGGAAAAATATTCCTTATAAATCCTTATATATTTCACCCAAATGGAGCATTCTTTCTTACAGCGGGGAGTGCCACAAGCTCTTTACCATGATATATATGATTGAATCAGATTTCCTAGCTGGTCAATGTGGGACTTAAGTGGATTGATTCAGTCCATTACATGGCCTAAATAGTAATATAGCAGGATAATTAAGGCAGGGTAATATCTAACTTATAGCTTAGGGACACAAAGATTTAATAGGTTGGAAAGTTAATGATCCTTGAGTAAGGCAGCAATTGAATTAGAGCAACTGGTACTAGCAAGTGATGACAAGGGAACAGTATATATGTCACTTACAAGTAATCTGTTGTGCTAAATATGTTTGTAGTTTATTTTTCCTCGTATTTGGGGGCAAGTACAAGGAGCATTTTGGGGCAAAGTTCTAAAAGTGTAAAAACATCAGTAACATTAAATTGGTTTGCATGGTGATTGCTCCACTTTTAGGATTGCGGTCACATTATTGACACCCCATGGTGTCTATGTCCATATAGATTCACTTTAGCGTTGACTCATTAGATTTGAACAATGACATTAAGAAATACACTTTACAATTTATTGGACATGACAATTTGAGCTAACTACCCTTTTTGCATCTTTTCTTTGAAGTAATCTGTGCTACTACATGCAACATCGTCATCAACAATTTATGAGAAAAATGATCAAAGCAAATCGAATGTATAATTACATCTGTAACTGTTGATGTGTCATATTCAGTTTGTCATTAAACTACTGTTTGGAAAAAAAAAAGATACAACAAGGTAGAATATTAGAATTGAATAACTCACTGGAGCTGTCCATCTCGTTTGGTGCTGAACTACTTTGTACTCTCCCTAAGGAAAAGCACATGCAAAATAAATGATAGGGTTACCTTTATTACAATTGTATAATAATAATATATATCACAGTACAGAGTCATAGTGTACTCACATGATCAGCTTTTAGTAGTTGTCATGAACACATGCAGGTTTGCCTTGCTTACTTACTGTTCTTAGGACATTTTATTACCAAGCAGCATATAAGCTCAACATGCTATGAACCTCAAACTGCATGAATTCTGCTGCTCGGTGGCATAATACAACTAGCAGCCATGATGCTTGGAGATTATGGTATGTATAGTTCATCAGTAGTTGTAAGATCACAGTTATTATGTTCCTTGTCCCACTGCAAACCAGGAACTGAACACCCAGGTGGTATTTAATGGTTTGGAGAGCTTTAATGCATATAGCAAAAACACTAATGCACTTGTTCTTTCCCTACCTAATAAGTGGTTAAAGTTAAATTACAGGCAGTGGATAAATAGAATTTTTTTGAGCAGTTAACAGTTAGTTATTTCCAAAAAAGTTAAATTGCAGCTCACAAATGGCTAAACAATGTGTCATTTAATACTCACTCCTATTAAATTGATAGTGGTACTAATTCTATTAAAAAACAAAACAAAAAAAGGGATTGGTCGGGCAGAAGATCAATTCAGTAGCACTCCAGAGGTATGAATACTCAAATCATTTATTACACAGTAACAGAAATATACAATATGTGACATCTCATTTTTTTTTTCTCATTTGTTGAATGGTGTCATACCACACCAAAAAAATTAGAAAATAATACTATATAAATCAAAAATGCACACATTATGCAACATGTATCAATAATCTCTAAACATTGTCACACTGTACTAATAAGTTGGAGAGATTGCGCCACGAAACGCGTAAGGCGTCTCTTTTTTCACTGTGTCCTGTCCAGTTTCTTTTTTGTACCTGCCTTTTACATGATTTATTAAAATGGCTTAATTTTGGCATTCCCTGTCTACTGTGAGCTCCCTCCGCAAACCGTTTGCTGCTTCTAAACTTTGATTGGTCCAAAAGAACACACATCATGTAATATGTATCAATAATATAATAGATAGGAAAAAGTATCTCATAATTGAGTATGTCATGTATCGAAACAATACCCACCAGTCACTCAAACAATATGTGTACTGTCAGCTGAATAGGATCCTGTCCCAATGCATATTTAAGGCCAGAATATAACCTCCACAATAATATTCCACAACATTTAATATAATACTTGTGCAGATAAAGCGCTAATGATGTAGAGGTTTATCAGGATTTTTTAGGAAACCTCTCCCTACAAAACGGATATCTAGACCAAGAATGTCAATCAACCGATTCTTAAAAGGTACTCCAAATAGGCCAATATTAATGCTTGCACAGAAACCCGGAAGAATGGGGTAACAGCCATCTCAGCTTGAACATGGAAATGTCATAACTCCATTGCCAAAATGCTTGCAACTTGGTTGACCTATGTGCTGGATGTCTATAGTGCAATACCATAGACGCAGCAGACAATTATCCGAGTTGCATTTCCAGCTAAAAACAGGACTTGAGAGTCTACTCAATAAAGAGAGAATTTCAGGCAATTAAGTTGGAAATTTCAAATTTTCGGCCAAAGTAGCCAAGTTGGAAAAATTCTCCAATGCAGCTTAATGTGAGAATTTTTCCAACTCAGCTATTTTTGCCTTAAAGGGACACTCCCACAAAAAATTGAAAGGGTTTGTATTTTAGCTTTCATTGTTGATTTCAGATATGTCTGACTAGGCACCACCGTTTTGTGAAATATAGTGTGGGTAGTATGGGGCTAGGGACACAGAATGCACTCTATAAGGCTGAATTCTGACCATAGATTGCATTGAATTGGAGGGTAATGTAACTATTACATCACAAGGGGGCAGACTTATGATCCTGTTTGATCTGGTCAGTCTCCTCTCTTTGTGTTGGAAGGCAGGTAAAAAAAAGTTCTAAATAGCCACCTAATCCTGCCCACTAGTGATACACAGGAGCCAGTAAGGGAAGTATCTTATGACATCATCATGCAGGCTCTGGCCACAGTTATAAAGTGAGACTTGGTGGAAGATTTTGGAGAATGTTGCATCATGGCTTATATACTTAAAATGGATGCTGGAGATAGACACCTAATTTATTTTACTTTTATATTCAATTAATTCAAACATATAAAAAAAACCCAGCGGCATATGTCTTATATATGTGTTTGTTAATGCACAGGTAATCTAGTTACATCTTATGCAAGTCGTAGTGTCACTTTAAGTTTGAAATTCCCGTCCCAATTGCCTGCAATGTTCTCTTTATTGAGTATACCCTCTAATGTAAACAGATGCTTGAAAAGGCAAAATAGGGCATTACAAAAAGACCATAACGGCATAGGTAAATGCACCAACATATGTGCCACTGGAAGCGCTCATTGACATCAGCTCTTAACTCAGTCTAATACACAAATCAATGTTAAAATATACAATCTATCTCAATAAATACACATATGCAATCTCCTAATGTGTTACTGATTAAAGCTATGCCAAATAGCATTAATAGTCCTTTTAACATGGTATACTACATAAATGCATAGAAATGCACAGACATTAATCGTCAAAGACATAATGAGATTGAATGTACAATATTTACAAGGAAAAAGCTCAGAGATATCTATTTAAAGAGAATAATTCAGGTTACTGTTACAGGAACACCCATTCAGACCCCGCAAAACTGGGTAGCAATAAAACAAGAGTACCACTGTTGTAGAAATATCCTTAATAGAATAGGGATAGATTATCTCCACAGATTCACCTGGACATGTGGAGGGATAAGAAAAGATAAAAATACATAGTGTAACACTGTATAAAAGGCACACACTGTTAAAAATACACTCACACATTAGAATTGCACTGAGAACCAGCTCAACTCCTAATCAGGCTCAATTTATCAGGTCACTGGTAGCCACTCTTCAGGAAAATGATCAATCATAGAGGAAATCTTTCCATGGAGTGCGCAAATAGATTAGTGACCTGCTCCTTAAAGTGTGAATTGCGAGCAGTCTCTTAGTTTTCCCACATCAATGTGGTTCTTATATTGTCCATGTATGTTATTCTTGGTTTTTTTTTCTTTATTTATATACTGAGGACATCTGTTCACATCTTGTTTGATTTATAAGTGAAGTAGTTTTATGCTGTGTATATTTTATATTGCACACCCAGTCAACCCTCTTTTTTTTAAATCCCTTTAGAATATGTGCACACCTGGACTCAATGAACGGTATATTGCTTAAGTGGAGAGGGAGAGATGGGATACTAATCTTAAATTAAGAAGAATATATTAATCTCAGTTTGCAGACAGTCCATGTCTCCCAAATAGACATACAAATATCATGTAGCTTGTTCAACTCAAATGAATTTACAGAGTATGGTAAATAAAATGTATCTTTCAAATTACTTCCAGGCTTCTAGGTGTGTTTATTTTTCAGCTTTTCACAATACAACCTCTAGTAGTCACCATTTTATTATTGACCAATTTATTAATTTTATTTGAAAGCTAACAAAGCAGAATCATTGCTGAATTTGAATTAGTAGAAGTAGAATCACAGAACTCCAATAAGAACAGAAGGTCCCAATTCCCAATTTAATTAGATATTTAAATGATACAGAATGCTGGATTTCCTGTATTACATTCCCTGCATACTCATATATTAGTCCTTTGAGCATCAGAATGGTGTGCAATGTAGTGTTTACCCCTCTGGCTTTGAAACTGTTAAATAATGAACCACAAATTAATTAAATAAGGTAGCTCATAGTAATGCAGGACTTGGTTAGTGTTGCTTTTGATAAAATATTATATATCTGCATAAATCAGATTTATACACTACAGTATACATACTTGTATAATGTTTTGTAAGTAGATGTTCAGATAAATGCCTTACTTAGTTACTGAACAACTACCAGTGCCACCTTGTGGTACATTGGGATCAGCACACATTATTTTCCCATAATACAGACTACTGTGCAAACACCAGAATCTAAAATGACTGAAACATTGAAATGAATAAAATACGTTTATAAATAGTAGAATAAATATTTTTTGTAATATGTCATGCAAAGAAACATGAATACAATATGAGGTAAGGGCTAATATTATCTGAGCCAGATGTGAGGAAACAAAACATGAGACTAATGTTGCAGAAATGGCTTTTATATTATTATTTATTTATAAAGCTGTATCATTCTTATGGAAAAGTAAAACATACAAATGGTAGATATAATAGGTTTAGATTTAAGAAAACAAAAAGCTAGGACAGCCCCAAAATGAAAATGGAATAGTTACACATGTGAAAAATGTTCTAATAGAATGAGATTGTCTAGCCAATCTTTCAAGTAGAAAAGGGTTAAATTACAGTGGAAACAGGAGTGGAACTACTGGTGATGCAACTGTTCCAATGCTTCAAGGTCCGCTGGCAGAAAGGCCCACAAGATGAGTTAAACAAGCTGGGCTCCCATTCCTGATTAGATTTCAGAATGCAAACTCCTCTAGACACCCAAGGGATATGGGCCTTTTATCCCTGTCCCACACAGGGTCAGGTAGGCAAGCTGGAGGGCTGGATAACTCAACTAACTGAAGACAATGTTATGGTTTACAATGCCCATCATGTTTAAACACTGTTTGGCTGGTTGTGAAATGAAATTCACAACAACAGAGGTAATAAAAATCAACTGGTAAGTCGCCAACCTGGCCGATTGCCACACCGGAAGGCTTGGCGTGTCATAGGTTCGTCAATGCTGTCCTAGAACGTCTTATACATATTGTTTAATAGTGTTTCTCTAAATTAATTTGGTTTAAAGTGATTGGGGCTGGGAGACCAACAGAATGATTAATTTCCCCATTATATATTCAGTAGTAGTTTGATCATCTTGCCATGGACATGTATAGGTAGATCCCCAAACCTTGGACAACTTGTTGGTGGTGATTACTGCCTGTTATGCATAGAAAATATTTTTTAGCTGCTTGATGTTGCAGAGAGTGTATTGTTATATTCCCTGCATCTCTAGAGATATAAGTGGCAATCATTTTTCTTCTTATGTGAAAACTTTGTAAAATTAGTATTTTTTTTAATAAAATTGTCCAGTAACATAAAGATTAATGTTTATCTAATGTTTATCTTATGTTTAATCTAACTCTTAAAAAGAATGTTAGCTGACAACTAAATAATTATCAGGTGGCCCTTTTTAGCTTGTCTGCCAGCTTGTGATCAATGAAACTGAAGTTTTCCTAACATATTTCTGTTTAACATTTTAAAACAACGAATGACACTTACCTTTCAGCGACAAAAAAATCCCTTACCTCTGTCATCAAGTTTCCTCTACCCCCCCCCCCCATTTCCAATAAAATACCTGACACTCCCACCTAGTAAATGCAATTCAATTTTGTTTCTGACTAAAACTGTAAAACATGAGAGCAATCAATAGCAGTTACTATTAATAACAATTTGAGGAGCTCCACATTCATTTTTTGTATATTGAGAAGAATCTATCAGATGTTTTAAATTTCCAGTCTCTACTAATGAGTTCCGTTTGGCACATAACTGCCTGTGCTTTCAACCTTAAGCTTGATAATGCAAATCTTTACAAGGCTTCGGGGAGAGCCATGTAAACATTCATCTGTTCTAGGCCTACTTAATCTTTTACACATTAAATGAATAATTCAGATGTATCTTCTCAAGATTCTCCTACACAATGTTCCTCTTGGAACAGAACGTTCTTTCAATAACTTATTTTTTCGTTTAACTCATTTAACTTTTTAATATCCTAATTAAAATATATATTATGGTGGAAGCACTTTTCATTCTAGGTATTTCATTCTGCTACGGCACTGATCTGAAATATTACCGACAAAAGTAAGATAGAACCTTTCTACCACCTGGGTAGTAACACGACTAGTTGCTATGGGAACACTAACATTCATTTTACCTACATATCCCTGAAGTCAAACGACATTTGCTGGGAGTTAAACACACAGTGTGGCTTTTGTAGATCATTTGTAGTGGTTTGTAGCTAAATTTATTTTTTTATTGGTAACATGACCTCCATAGTATATCTGAATTGACAGTACAACAAGGAGTATAGTTGTGTGTACATTTGTTTATTACATAGTATGAAATACATTGCTATATTAACCTTTCAAAATGCAGTAAGTGATTTTCCCTACTAGTGCTCAAATAATGTATTGCGCATGAATGGAATTCTGTATTTTTCTATAAGGATATCAACTACATAACTCTTTATTTGCTAAATAATGTAAGCAATATTTCAAGCTATTGACTCTACTCACTGAATAACTGATATGTTTAGCAAGTCTCCATACAGTAGGATGCCAGAATTGGTCCACTTGAACTGTAGACCTTGATATATCAGGTCCTTATGAAGCACCCCAAAGCGGTTTTGAAGGATTGTCTGCAGCGGCAGACAGAGAGAACAGCCGACGGTAGGGAATTCCAGTGAGAGACGCTGATAAGCTCTCTCTCCGCTGTTGATCCCTGTCAGCCGGTTGTAGCTGATCAAGCCTCACTTGTGAGTTTGCTCATATGTGCAAACTCACAAGTGTGCAAACTCACAAATTCACACATACTGAATTTTACTGAATTATACAAGACACTAAGTATCATATTGATTATAAGAACTGACACATTTATTTGATATACTGTCACTTTTAATTTTTATTTATTACTTTTCTTGTGCTCCTTTATATCTTTATTGTTGTCTTTTGTCATAAGTGCATACAGAGGTATTGTCGAAGTGAGCTGCAGCCCACAATAGTTTAAATATATAAGGTAGCGCCTAGCACACTTTTCTCTATTTTCTACAGTCAAGATGTTGACTTTTAAAATGATAAACTTGGATTAGCTAACACGATGTGCCACTGGAAAACAGGAGTGATGATTGAGATAATTGACCTCTGTAGCCTACGAAGATATTCCATAAAAAAAAAAAAATCAGCCACTTCAAGCTACAATTGTCATTTACAACATTCACAATATCTACATCGTATTTCGGATAACCTTGATGCTGATTTAATGGACAAAATTTTCAAAAACAAATTTTCGAAAACAAGGACATTTCTAAGTGACCCCAAACTTTTGAACGGTAGTCTATGCGGTATATGTTTAGGTACAGGTATGCCCTGCTATAACATGGGGCTAAGGATCCACTGACTGAAATCGCGACTGAGTGGAATCAGGATGTGAGACACTAGATCTCACAATACTTCTGCTTTAATGCAGAAGTTTATATTGAGATCCAGTGCTCCACTGGTTCCATGGGAGCCATCGGAGCACCGTGTTTTAAGAAAAAACGTTGTTATAGTGGATTATAGGTTTAGCTGTATTTATTTATGTATTACTTTATATTGTTGTATTTATATTACTATTTTATATATTTATATACATATTTAAGTATGTATATGTATTTATTTTATTATTATGATATATGAAGTATATTATAATATATAAATATATTATTATTTTTATATTAAACATTTTTGACAAAATTTCACCAAACTATTGAATTGAAAAAAGTAGCCTTGAACACCCCAAAGGTATTTTTTGTGTGTGAAAGATTAAAAAAATAGCTGAACTGGTAGCCTCCAACCCCGTAGGAATTAATGGGGCATTCAAGGCTACTAATTTGGATCGCCTGAGTTTGGTTAGATATTGGCTGTATCTGGCAGTAGGAGCACATTCAAAAGATTGTTTAGGGTTTAGTCCTTTCATTTACCTACCTACTTTTCATGTAGCTTGGATAATTTATCAACAATATTTTATTACTCAAACTTAAATAATAGATAGGTAAAGTTGTTGCGGAGGTTCAGTTATGTCCCCATTATCAGAGATTTCATTACATTGTTCAATTTATCTATCGATAAATGTTTTTCAGGACCTCAGACGAGTACCTAAAAAAAATATTATGGGAAGCTTGTTTTCCATTTATTGATTCATTTATCTGATGCAGTGAAATCAAATCCTAATGGACATTTGACATGAACACTCTCATGTGTGAGCAATGGGAAAATGAGAATTGTCCTGAACCTTTATTAATCCTATTGACGGAATCTCTGTTCTTCTCCATTTTTAAAGCCTAGTTAAATCCATAAGCAAATCTTAAGGCTTAGCGGAGACTTCAGACGTAAGGTTCATCAAATCAATTAACTACGTCACAAAATGGAAGTGAACTGGTTAACCCTTGAGATATCTGAATTAATGCTTTCCTTCTCGGTACTGCAGTGCTATAGTTACAATATTTTTATGGCATTCATCACTTAAAGTACACGCTATCTATGTTTCTATCGATTCAGGTACTGATGGAAATCAGAATCCAAGTATTAGTCAAGATAATTGAACATTTACCGACATCTTTCAATAAGCCAACATTGTTCCACGGCTTTGAGTGTAGGTTTCAGAAAGACAGGAAATCATCAAAGTTCTAGGTTTTATCTCTGAGCAGTCACACAATGTGTACTGTACTCCAGGAAGATAAATAGATCCTGGTGTTATAAAGGACCCAATTATATGAAGTCAATTCACCTCAAACAATGTATGAAGATGTGCAGTGATACTTATCATCTGCTCCTCTCCTCCGTAGGGATTCATGATACAGTGTTAACCGTGTTCCTCTAATCTCTCAGATTGGGTAGGTGGCCCCCAACCCATACATTTGCTTTGCATGACAGCTCGGATATGATCAAGATTTTTGGCAGATTCATTCTTAATGTAAAAAAACCCCAAAGATTTTTTGTGGAAATACTGAGGTAAGGTTCACAAAATGAATGCAGAGGAGATTAACTGTGTGCTGTCAGTGTGGAAATAAGTTTCTGCTAAAGCTAGAGGATTGTTTCACAGGCTGTATGGGAGCTATTCACTAAACGTGAGCTACAGATGAGTTGAAGTGAGATCAATATTTACATATATAACTAGGCATTATGGAGGGCAATTGAGCTCTTCTAGAAACTCACCAGGTTTGGCTCTGCACAATGCATAGGTAAGTCATTGAGATGAAATGTTCACCTTAACTCACCTGCAACTCACCGCTGGACGGATTGTCTTACTTTCTTATTTTATTTATTTAGTTTTTTTTTATCATGAAGAATAGGAATGTTTTACATCTGAACAGAATGCAATTTGACACATTTAAAAACATCTATACATACACAGGTAAGGATTAGGGGTCTATTCGTTAAAAGGTGAGTTGCAGGTGGGATGAAGAGAGATGAGGTGAGTTTAGGGGAGATGAACATTTAATCTCACCAATTTAGCTACATTGTGTAGGAAAATCCTGGTTAGTTTGGGGGGACGGGGGACGACGACGACTCACCAGGTTTGTACCTGCACAATGTGTAGTTAGAATGGTGAAATGTCCATCTCACCTCAACTCACCTCATTTCACCTCAACTCACCTCATCTCAACTGCAACTCACCTTTTAGTAGACCCCTTAGAGAGTGCATATAGGTAATATTACACATGTCCAAAGAATAGAATGTGTGTGGCACTCAAAAATAGTGACATAAACAAATATTTTACAAATGGATAGATACTTATTCAAAAAAGATGAAATGTAAACGTATCAAATACGTTGCCATAAGCAAAAATATAAGTAACCTCAAATAGTCAAATAGCAAATAAAGGTAAGAAAAAAAAGGGGAAAAAGTAAAAAAAAAAACTAAATTCTCCAGCCACGTAAAAAATAAAGAATAATGTACAAAAATAATGACTCTAAATAAGAGAACATCTACTGTAGGAAAATATGTATAAAGACTACCAATCTGTCACTAAAGAAAACTATCATCCTATCCTGAGCGACTCATATGAAGAAAAAAAACAATTGGAGCATGTAGTATTGTGTCAGATGTAGTGGAATATATGTCTGCCTCGGACCAGTGTGAAAAAGGAGATATATGTAATATAATGGTTGTAACCGGAATTTGAGTTATCCCCTACCCATCTGATAAGATACTCTGTCCAGGACATATGAAACAGACAAACTGTTTTGGGAAAAAGATGGCACAGACAAGATGGATCAAGGTGACACAGACAAGCTGGGAGCAATGATGGAATGGACAAGCTGTATGGGGCCAAATATTGCAGTGTCAAGCTGTATGGGCACACAAATTGCAGTGACAAGTTGTTTGGGAAAAAGATGAAACTGACAAGCTAAATGTAGATGAAAATGGCAATGGAAACCTGTTTAGGGACAGATATGTTGACATTAAACTGTGTTGGGACAAATATGGCACCAACACGCTGTTTTTGGCAAAGATGACACCGGCAAGCTGCTTGGGAACAGAGATGGCAATGGCAAGCTGTTTGAGGACAAAGAAGGCACTGGTAGGCTGCTTGGTGATGAAGATGACAGGGGTTGTTGAGAATCTTAGGTCAGATGGGTCAGATGAAGGAAGATCTGACCCATCAGACTCAAGATGTCTGCCCCTGATAGAGCTATACAAACAAAGAAGGCTCTGTATATTTTATTTGTATTCTTTGATGAAATAATTTTTGTTTAAGGGGTGAAATTTTGTCAAAAATGTTTAATATAAAAATAATAATATATTTATATATTATAATATACTTCATATATCATAATAATAAAATAAATACATATACATACTTAAATATGTATATAAATATATAAAATAGTAATATAAATACAACAATATAAAGTAATACATAAATAAATACAGCTAAACCTATAATCCACTATAACAACGTTTTTTCTTAAAACACGGTGCTCCGATGGCTCCCATGGAACCAGTGGAGCACTGGATCTCAATATAAACTTCTGCATTAAAGCAGAAGTATTGTGAGATCTAGTGTCTCACATCCTGATCCCACTCAGTCGCGATTTCAGTCAGTGAGAATCTGACCAAAGATTACTTAAAGAACAAATGTAGACAAAAAACATGTTATGTTTAGCTAAAGGTTGCTTCAACTGTAGGCATCTTAAACCTTTAGCTAAACATAACATGTTTTTTGTCTACATTTGTTCTTTAAGTAATCTTTGGTCAGATTCTCACATTGGTTTTAAGGGATTAAAATAAGTACATTTTTATTGGGATTAGTTATTGGAAAGTCCACTGATCTTGTATTCCATCTTCTGCCACTGAGTAGAGAACTGTGTTTCCACCTTGTATTGATTGGATGCCGATTTTGTTTAGTCAATATTTCATCCCCAAATCACATATAGTCATAATCTCTCGATAATCTATCCAATAAAAAAATGAGGGGCATAATCCATGAGTTCCAAAAAACCTTCACTTATATGGCATATGCATATAAGTGAAGTTTTTTTTATAACTCATGGATTATGCCCCTGATTTTTTTGGGAGGGATTTATTTACTATTTAGATATCCAGCCTCCTACAAACTTGTAATTTGCCTTGTTTGTTTCATCTGCTGTGGTTTCTAATTACACATATTTGCATAATATTTGAACTACTATAGATTTAGATATGTCATAGGGCAATGTTGATGTATGGAGGCGACCAGGGTACAAATATGAAACATGATTAATTATCTTTGTATTGACATTTTCTCCAAACGTTATGTCACCAATAATAATGTTTCCCATCTTTGGAATCATAGTTGAACAAGAAACCATAAATTATTTTTAAAAATCGTTGTTCTTATAAATTTATTTAGAGTGTAAAAACAAAGTCATTAAAATTATATTCTGTAATAAATGTACATCCAGAAATATCCAATATTTGAGGGTGAGAGGTCAGGAGGGAAAATAGTAGACAGACTAAAAATGTGGCAATATGTTAACATTTAAAAAAAACAAAACCATTTTATTTTCTAAATACTTAAAATAACAGAGCTTAAATCTCTTGCACTGAAATGGTTAAACTTCAGGGAAGCTAGAGGTGTAAATTAAGTGGTATAATAGACATCCTTTTTTAGTCTATGAAATAGATGTTGGACAAAAGAGTGGCAGTTTAACATGACACAGAGGCACAATATTATGGAGAAGAAACATCTCACTTGATAAACAGCTTCCACTGAGTGTGAGAAACAGAGAGTGTTGTGAAGTGAATCTTACCTTTCATCTCTACTGTATATTTAATAGAAGTATGCCTCAGTCACAATAGGTCAAATCCATTTTGGGATTGAATTCAGTCATTTTCAAGCAGCTTTTAGAGCTATTGATCTTTCTGAAGTCAATACAAGTTTGTGGTCAGGAGTTTGAAAGGCCATTTGAGAATTCAAGCTATTAACCCACTACTAGGGCCATGCCATGAAAATAGCACGCAAGCATATATAACTTGACTCAACACGAGAAGAGATAAATAAGAGAATGAGAAGAAAGAAAAATAAAACCTATTTTTCCACAGATGCAGAATATGAGGGCATATGACAAGGGAATTTGAAACTTAAGGTCAAAGTAGTCAAGTTTAATGAGTAACGTCCTTGGACTTGTGTTACACCCGTGATTGGTGCAAATTGAGGTACAATACTTTAAATAATATTATGGAAACACAAATCTCCAACGGCAGTTCTGGTTCCAAACAGGTTCAATTTCTACAACGGTCACCCCACCTTTCATACTGCGGAAGATGAGTTCCAACAAAATGAGTTCCAGCAACTATAAGTGGTTTGAATTCACCCTGGGAGAAATGAACTACATAAAACATAGATTTGTATGTGCATACACTAGAAGCATTGTGTATGTCATCGGTTAAGAAACATTTGGCACATCTCATAGGTCCAATTTGTGCCTAATTGTAATAATAATAATAATAATAATAAATATATATATATATATATATATATATATATATATACTTTCATTAGTCCCTAGCCTTATCTTATCTGCGCACAGACATCCTTAACTCTGAAAATAAATAGAATAACAAAAACTAATTTTCCTATAGAGTAAACTATTATTTAGGAGATTGGCGGATTGCCTTGTAATCGGCATTGCATTATTTTGGAGCAAATATGATATCTTTTTTCATTATGTGGTGCCAAGTAACTGACACCACTATCCCTTCAGGAGGCCTGACACCTGACTGTATCTCGGGCTGGGCTTTGCAATGTCTCCTTGTCAATGGTGTGTGGAGGCAGCTTGGTGCGCATCTGGATCTCTATGACAAGAGAGGAAGGGCAAGCGTATATATATAGTATAGTATATATATACTTCCTCGAAGCACACCAGCCGGAAGGGAGGTCTTTATATAAGTGTGAGCCTTGTACAGATTAGCAGTACAGTAGACCACCAGGGTTTAAGTGTCAGAGGTGGGGGATTATATATATGGGGGAATGCAGTCCATTTGTTCTGTAAGGCACCCCCAAATTTTTTATGACAGCCTTGCTTATATCCCTTAACTCTATTAACCTCTACTACAAGCAGGTCAGGTATTTCCCTGATACAATGGTTTGTCTGGACCAATCCAGCTTTAAATCCAAGACACAAGCAGTGAGACCTTCCACCAGGGGCGTACCTAGAGCATTTGGCACCCGGGGCGGACCCCGAGTGTGGCACCCCCCCCCCCCCCACAATAAAAATGCAAGAAAACAGCCACAATTTTTTCAATGTTTGAAAATTGTACAATTATAGTTACCAGGAATAGTGTGCCAGTCAGATACCAGTAATATTGTGCCAGTCAGATACCAGTAATATTGTGCCAGTCAGATACCAGTAATATTGTGCCAGTCAGAGCCCAGTAATAGTGTGCCACTCAGAGCCCAGTAAGTGTGCCAGTCAGAGCCCAGTAATAGTGTGCCACTCAGAGCCCAGTAATATAGTGCCACTCAGAACCCAGTAATATAGTGCCACTCAGAACCCAGTAATATAGTGTCAGTCAGAGCCCAGTAATAGTGTGCCACTCAGAGCCCAGTAATAGTGTGCCAGTCAGAGCCCAGTTATATAGTGCCACTCAGAACCCAGTAATGTACCAGTCAGAGCCCAGTAATAGTGTGCCACTCAGAACCCAGTAATATTGTGCCAGTCAGATACCAGGAATATTGTGCCAGTCAGAGCCAGTATTATTGTTTGTGCTAGTCAGAGCCCAGTAATAGTGTGCCAGTCAGTGCCCAGTAATAGTGTGCCACTCAGAGCCCAGGTATAGTGTGCCTGTCAAATGCCCAGTAATATTGTGCCAGTCAGTGCCCATGAATATTATGCCAGTCAGATGCCAAGTAATTTTGTGCCAGTCAGTTCCCAGGAATATTGTGCCAGTCAGTGCCCAGTAATAGTGTGCCATTCAGAGCCCAGTAATAGTGTGCCAGTCAGATACCAGGAGTATTGTAACAGTCAGAGCCCAGTAATATAGTGCCAGCCAGAGCCCAGTAATATAGTGCCAGTCAGAGCCCAGTAATATAGTGCCAGCCAGACCCCAGTAATATAGTGCCAGCCAGAGCCCAGTAATATAGTGCCAGCCAGAACCCAGTAATATAGTGCCAGCCAGAGCCCAGTAATATAGTGCCAGCCAGAACCCAGTAATATAGTGCCAGTCAGAGCCCAGTAATATAGTGCCAGCCAGAATCCAGTAATATAGTGCCAGCCAGAACCCAGTAATATAGTGCCAGTCAGAACCCAGTAATATAGTGCCAGCCAGAGCCCAGTAATATAGTGCCAGACAGAACCCAGTAATAAAGTGCCAGTCAGAGCCCAGTAATATTGTGCCAGTCAGAGCCCAGTAATATAGTGCCAGCCAGAGCCCAGTAATATTGTGCCCGTCAGAACCCAGTAATATAGTGCCAGTCAGAACCCAGTAATATAGTGCCAGCCAGAACCCAGTAATATAGTGCCAGTCAGAACCCAGTAATATAGTGCCAGCCAGAGCCCAGTAATATAGTGCCAGCCAGAACCCAGTAATATAGTGCCAGTCAGAGCCCAGTAATATTGTGCCAGTCAGAGCCCAGTAATATAGTGCCAGCCAGAGCCCAGTAATATTGTGCCAGTCAGAACCCAGTAATATAGTGCCAGTCAGAACCCAGTAATATAGTGCCAGCCAGAACCCAGTAATATAGTGCCAGCCAGAACCCAGTAATATAGTGCCAGTCAGAACCCAGTAATATAGTGCCAGCCAGAGCCCAGTAATATAGTGCCAGCCAGAACCCAGCAATCTAGTGCCAGCCAGAGCCCAGTAATATTGTGCCAGTCAGATACCAGTAATATTGTGCCAGTCAGAGCCCAGTAATATTGTGCCAGTCAGAACCCAGTAATCTAGTGCCAGCCAGAGCCCAGTAATATAGTGCCAGCCAGAACCCAGTAATCTAGTGCCAGCCAGAGCCCAGTAATATAGTGCCAGCCAGAACCCAGTAATATAGTGCCAGTCAGAGCCAGTAATATAGTGCCAGCCAGAACCCAGTAATATAGTGCCAGCCAGAACCCAGTAATATAGTGCCAGCCAGAGCCCAGTAATATAGTGCCAGCCAGAGCCCAGTAATATAGTGCCAGTCAGAGCCCAGTAATATAGTGCCAGCCAGAGCCCAGTAATATAGTGCCAGCCAGAACCCAGTAATATTGTGCCAGCCAGAGCCCAGTAATATTGTGCCAGTCAGATACCAGTAATATTGTGCCAGTCAGAACCCAGTAATATTGTGCCAGCCAGAGCCCAGTAATATAGTGCCAGCCAGAGCCCAGTAATATAGTGCCAGTCAGAGCCCAGTAATATAGTGCCAGCCAGAACCCAGTAATATAGTGCCAGCCAGAACCCAGTAATATAGTGCCAGCCAGAACCCAGTAATCTAGTGCCAGCCAGAGCCCAGTAATATTGTGCCAGTCAGAACCCAGTAATATTGTGCCAGTCAGATACCAGTAATATTGTGCCAGTCAGAACCCAGTAATATAGTGCCAGCCAGATGCCCAGTAATATAGTGCCAGCCAGAGCCCAGTAATATAGTGCCAGCCCCCCCCCCCCCCCACCCCCATCACTTACCAAATCGCTGCTTCTCCCGGACGGATGACTCCTCCGTGCAGTCTTCCCTCCTGCACGGAGGAGGGAAACACAGTCGCCGGATGTGACGTATAGTCACATCCGGTCGCTGTGATTTATTTTTTTATTTTTTTTTCACCCGGCGGCCGCCTGAAAAAAAAAAAAGGTAAGCAGCGCGGGGGTTGCCGGCAGCACCCCCCTAGTCAGTGGCACCCGGGGCGGGCCGCCCCCCCCGCCCCCCCCTCGGGACGCCACTGCCTTCCACCTATACATGTTAGATGTATAGGTGGGATTTGACTAAATGTTGGCGGAACTCTAGGCTGCTGCCTAATCTGCACATTTGCACATTAAACCATCAACTGGTTTATTTTCTGTTAGACAACATGAATTGTATAAATGGACAAAGATCCAAAATAAATAAATAGAAAACCCCCCAGCAAAACTACAACTGCAAAGGTTGATGAAGAGTATTGCAGAAAAAACCCAAAGCGTGTAGAAAATTGATATGATTTGAATAATTGTGACAATTTATTTGGCACTTTTTATTTCTTCTACATCTAACAATAAAAGTATATGTAACAATTTGGGATTCAGAGAACCCAATTTCCCTTGTAGTACCATATCCAGCTTCTGCACATTTTATTTCTCACCAATTCTTTCCTATTGCATGTTCGTGAATGTGTTATCAGTAATAGAGAGAATGATTTTTAAATTGTAATTTTCAGTGCTAGATTGTAATTCCTGTCCCTTGCAGGGTCTCATATTTTTTTTTTTTTATCAGCAGTAAAATATTGAGTATTTTAGAACAAACACACTGGGATCTGGATGCACTGTATCTGCTTGTGCTTTGGGTAATCAAATTCCTTCCAGTGGCTGCAGACATGTGCAGTTGGGCAGAAATTCCAAATTCTCTTTTGTTTGGTGTTCTTGGATTCAACTTTGGTACATTTTAATTGACTGTCTATGAGCTTTATTATTAAGGGTCATAATAGTCCTATTGCAAGTGTTATTAATAAAATGAGCATGATTTATAGCAGAGCCCATTCATTCTATATCTGTAATAGTACACGTGGGCAAGAAGCTTATGATGTTTCAAATCAAAGGCATTTAAATCTCAGAGGTCTTCCACTGCCTGAACATCTTGTTCTTGTATATCCCATCTCTTATTAGCCTAATTCAGCAATCTGGATAGGATGCAGTGGAGGCTTTTGATATCCAAGCCTACTGATCTAATTCAGGATCTCTGTCATTGCGGTTTATTTTAGTGTGCATTTAGGCTGTGTATGGACGGGAAAGGATATGACAGAGAATAGGGGTGGTGCATGAGAGAAAAACAGAAAGGTGAAGAGAAGGGAGGGGGCGAGACTTCAGAATATTAATAATGTCAGTGCAGATATTGCTATTTACATTAGAGGCTGTGAATTTCCTTCCCTGTTCTACAGCAAAGATGCTGTAATGAAGCTTGTCTTCAAATTAATTCCAGCTTGTATACAGTATGCCAACATTCCCTGTTAGAGGCACTATTTACTAACTAAAACAGCATCCTATCTGAGCTGTGACATTAGCGGAGAGATGGAGAGAAGAGTCTGTATGCCGTGAGACACAAACACAGTTACACCCAATGGAATGAGCTGAGACTTATTCCCCTCAGTCATACTCTCATAATGCAGCATCATCAACCATTTCTGAAATATATTGTATAGACACTCTATCTTTCATTCACCTCTTACACACAGAGCAGACACATTCTGCTCTGTTAATGCACTTTTTACCAAAGTCACATGCCTCATGTGTATAACACACCCTACAAAGCGTTCCATTGGATGGAGAACTAAATGACATTTGTAGGTCTGTGAATCACATCCGCATTCACAGAACTACAATCAGGGTAGGGCTGGCATCTTGTGGCCCAGGGGGCAATTTTCCTAGCCCACCAAAGGCAGAACAGATATGCTGACAGATTTATAGACATACAATATAATTGGATAGAAATATAAAGAGTGACATTTAGATTTAAAAAGTGGCACAGCCCCAGTCCATTGAGTCAGGTTAGTGAGCAATCCTGTTTCCAGCCCTCCCCTGCCTGCAGCAGTATTCCACAAATAATCTGATAAGACCTGCTTGTTTTCATACAGTACTAACGCTCATCATACATTTGCAAGGTTTGGAAGACACCAGCAGACTTGTGTATATATATTTTATCAACATACCTCTTTTGTAAGTACCCTTATGGACAGTGGGGTTTTTTACATAATTAAATCACAATATTACATGCTGCTTCTTGTTTGTTGCATGTGTGTATTTTTCAGTATTGCGGTATTGAGGTCAGAATCTGCCTCCACATCAGGCAACACTGCACTGGATTTGATTTTTATGTGAGGCTATTTTACTGGAGTTTTTATTTAACATTACTTTGCTTCTCTTTCAGCAATTGTTCTGTGTTTTTTTTCTAGTTAGTTCTTTTGATCTATCATGCTGTATAAATATATAAAAAATTCTCAATGGGGATACCATGCACATTTCATACAACCTTAGTGATACTTCCTTGCTTATATTCTAATCCAACTACATGAAACACTGATAACCTTGTAAGCTGCATTTACCACTCTTAAATCATTAAAGGGACACTACCACTTGCATAAGATGTAACTAGATTACCTGGTCATTTAAAACAAGCACATATATAAATCATATATCACTGTTTTTTCATATGATTGAGTTAATTTGCATGTAAAAGTAAAAAATAAAACTAGGTTTTTATCTCCTGGCTCCATTTTGTGAATATTTCCCATGATGCATCATTATCCAAAGTCTTCCAGCCAGACTCACTTTACAACTGTGGCTAAAGCCTCTCTTACTGGCTCCTGTGTATCATAGTGGGCAGGACTAGGTGGATGTGTACAACTTTTTTTTACTTGCTTTCCAACAAAAAGAGAGGAGATTAGCCTGATCAAACAGGATCATAACTCTTCCCCCTTGTGATGTAATAGTTACATTACCTTCCCATACAACGCAAGTCTGTGATCAGAATTCTGTCTTATAGACTGCATTCTGTGTCCCCAGCCTCTAAGGGGTGGATCAAAAACACTATATTTCACAAAATGGAGGTGCCCAGTGATTCTTTTACATATTTTATTAAATACAGTCCCATAACAAAAGACATATCAGAAATCAAAAATACAAAATAAAAAAATTAAAAACCTTTTCATTTTTTTGGTGGGAGTGTCCCATTAAAGGACAAGTATGAGCAAAAAAAAAATTGAAATTCTATTTCATTGGAGGATTGCATTAAGTGTAGATGGTTTGTATAGAAATGATATACAAATAGTGTTTGTTAAAAAAAAATCCAGCAGCTCCATTATGGATCTGCTTCCATTAATCAACAGCAGCGCCCCATCGGCAGAGAATTCTTGCGCTGACTTGCAGATCACCTGACTCTTATGCCTGTGCGGTGCCGTAATCACAATTTTAGCAAGTGCACTGGTGCAATTATGTGAAACTTTAGCCCCAGACGAAGACACCTGCTGCAGCACCACATGGGTAGGATGATTATGTTAATAAACAGGGAGTCTATGTCATAAGCAGGCAAACTGTGAGGGGGATAAGTTGAAAGATGGCGAAGGAAAGAGTTCAGGAGTTAAAACTATGTGTAAGGAAGGAAAGAGGCAGAATGAAATGTGTCGATTATGGGGGAGTGTGATTGGAGTGGGAGTAAGGTTTTAAAGCACATTGTCAGGAGCATGAATGGGAACTTGTTGAGAGGAGGTTGCTGATTGAGTTTGGAGACAACGGTGGCACAGACAAGCTGTTTGGGACATGTTCCTGGGTACAGTTCGGAGGCCTGGGGGAGTTTTCGATCTGGCTTAATAAAATACAAACTCTAGCCTTACTACTGTATAATTTGTAAATGGAGTCAGCCTTTGTTGGTGGGCTCTTAGCAACTGTCGCTATTCTCCATTGGATAAAGTATTCATTTTTTTTGTTATCAGATATGCTGAATCCTTTACACCCTTTTCCTCACTTTGCTTAAACATACCCTCCAGCATCAATTAACTGTTCATAGACGCCCTTCTCTGTACAGACGCATTTTTCAGCAATCAAAGATATTTTGATTCCCCATTTCTATCCCCATTTTAAAACAGTACTAAATTAATAGAAGGATCTCTCCTCGGGTCTCTTGGTGTTAGTGTATTTTATTGTGTGTAAAATATTATCTTGATTGTGTACGACCTATAAATACAAATGATAAATTATGCAGATTAATTTTAGAAGATGTTACCGTTGTCTATTGTAGACGGTGAATAACAAACCAATGTGCACTTGTCTTTTTCCTCCTTTTTTGTATGTTTATAATAAAATATTTTATTTAAAAAAAAAAAACTGTTCATACACGCTGTAGAGGCTTTTCCACCATGGAACTCTCCAGCACCCATATGACATTCTGAAATTTTTATGAACATTTAATTAAACCTAAAGTGCCTATTCCTCTCTTTGGTAACCTGCGGCACTCTTGGACTCCTAAATAACTTGCAGGCCAAATTGACATATTAATATGTATGAATATTTTTTATTTATACAGTGCAACAAGTGTGCTCAAGTGATGGTTCAGGATAGGAGTCTAGAGAGCGTTTTTATTTTACCACATCCAAGTTACTATCTCTCCTTCATGTAATCACAGTGTATGTTCATTGCAGCCTTAGGCTTACCCTGATCAATTATTCATAACATATAATAAATTACACATTCTATGTTATAATGAGAGGAACAACTGTTCACATGCAGTACCTGTTAAAAGGTCAGGGTTGCAAGCTTTGTTCCCGGCAGGTGAGTGCATGTTGTTTTCAACCATCTAAGGTTGATGTCAGATAAATAACATCTGTTATTAGCTGCCAATTTGTCTGGCACATGTGCTAAAATACTATATTGAAAAATGGTTAGGATTATTATTATATATGTGAGATTAGGAGAGGTATTAGAAAAAACAAAGTATAGCAGCATATAAAGTATGTTGGAAAGTGGAATTGATTGCATAAAGTAGAATGTTAAGGTCAGTCCAAACACTGAGTAGAAACAATTCATAATGAGTTGGGTTATTTCAAAGCATAGGGAACACTGTATCCTGGTATAGATAGACCTTCATCTTTGTTTAAAGAGTAGGGAATATGAAGGAGCTAAACTACCATTCAAAGCAAGAAATTAGAATGGATATGCACAATAGCAAATCTGTGTTTCAAAATAGAAAACATTACAACTGGGGATGTTTGCAATAAAAGCCTTAATCTGTATTAGGAAGACTGGATGTCTCATACCAGAAATGTTACACAATTTACCAAGAAACATAAACGTGGATGCAATGCTTAAAGGGGCAGTCTGCCCAGCTTGTGTTCTGTATGTTGCCCATCTATTCAATATGTGTGAAAGACACAGATTTTTTTTTTACTTTGAAACAAATTATAGTTCTCCTACAGAGTTTCCTTGAAAATGAGTGCAGTTTTAGTCAGCAGTTGTTTTTTTGTATTTTTTTTTATTTTTCAATTTTGTAGCATTTTACATAAACTAATAAATATAACAAAATATAATACAAAATAAATAACATAAAAATAAAGGTAGATATGCAGCTGTAAAGATCTAGAAAACATTTAGAATAACATTGAAAATAAAGACTGTTTTCTTTCCTTTACTTGATCCAGTATTTAGAAAAAGTTGGATGCTATCGGTGGAATTACCTTGTTAAATTCCCTTTAGCATATTTGGTGAACAAGTCCACTGATTTAAACAACATACGTATAACATGGGAAATAACAGACAAACATTCTGGTAAGTGAAATAATACATAATATATTAAGTCAGGGGTGTCCAACGTGCAGCCAGCTGGGCATCGAGGAGCGGCAGTCTGAGCTTTGCTCCGGTAGCCGCACCTCCAACCAGGGCCAGCCTTAAGTGTTCCGGCACCCTGTGCAGGCCACCCCCATAGTGACCCCCTCCTCTCTATCCTCATGTCTGTCTGTCTCCTCTCCCTCCATGTATCTCTCTCCCCCTTCCCATATTTGTCCCTTTCCTCTTTCTTGCCATGTCTGTCTCTCTTCAACCCCCCCCATTTTATATCTCTCTCCCTTCCCATCGATGTCTCTCCTCTCCCACACCCCATATCTGTCTGTCTCTCATCCTCCCCCCCTTATCTCTCCTCCCCCTCATATCGATTATCTCTCCTTCCCCTCACTATATCTCTTACCCTCTCCTTCCTCACCTCATACTTCTTTCCTTTTCCCCATATCTCTTATCTCTACTTCCCCTCCCTATATCGCTTTCCCTCTCCCCATCTCTGTTCTCTCACCTCCTGCCTGTTCTCTCTCCCCCTCCCACAATTTCTGTTCTCTCTCCCCCTCCCCATCTCTGTTCTCTCTCCTCCTCCCTGTTCTCTCTCCCTCTCCTCCAATTTATCTTCTCTCTACCCCTCCCTATCTCTGTTCTCTCTACCCCTCCCCATCTCTGTTCTCTCACCTCCTGCCTGTTCTCTCTCCCCCTCCCACCATTTCTGTTTTCTCTCCTCCTCCCCATCTCTGTTCTCTCTCTCCTCCTCCCTGTTCTCTCTCCCTCTCCACCACTTTATCTTCTCTATACCCCTCCCCATCTCTGTTCTCTCTACCCCTCCCCCATCTCCGTTCTCTCTACTCCTCCCCCATCTCTGTTCTCTCTACTCCTGCCTGTTCTCTCTCCCCCTCCCACAATTTCTGTTCTCTCTCCCCCTCCCCATCTCTGTTCTCTCTCCTCCTCCCTGTTCTCTCTCCCTCTCCTCCAATTTATCTTCTCTCTACCCCTCCCTATCTCTGTTCTCTCTACCCCTCCCCATCTCTGTTCTCTCACCTCCTGCCTGTTCTCTCTCCCCTCCCACAATTTCTGTTCTCTCTCCCCCTCCCCATCTCTGTTCTCTCTCCTCCTCCCTTTTCTCTCTCCCTCTCCTCCAATTTATCTTCTCTCTACCCCTCCCTATCTCTGTTCTCTCTACCCCTCCCCATCTCTGTTCTCTCACCTCCTGCCTGTTCTCTCTCCCCCTCCCACCATTTCTGTTCTCTCTCCTCCTCCCCATCTCTGTTCTCTCTCTGCTCCTCCCTGTTCTCTCTCCCTTTCCTCCACTTTATCTTCTCTCTACCCCTCCCCATCTCTGTTCTCTCTACCCCTCCCCCATCTCCGTTCTCTCTACTCCTCCCCCATCTCTGTTCTCTCTAATCCTCCTCGAACATCTCTGTTCTCTCTACCCCTCCCCCAAGTTCCTTACACAGAGCTGTGCTGCTGTATAAGTATATCCCCTCCTCTACACTGAGCATGGGGTCATACGCAAGGGTCAGAGGGAGGGAAGAAACGCACCGGCAGCATGAAGATAACAGGAGCCCACAGCCTAGGGGGATCAAGGAGCCCACAGCCCCGTTTCAAAGAAACCCTAAAAAAACGTTTGGTAAGTGTGTGTGGGCTAAGTGTATGTATGTGAGTGTATGTGTAAAAATGTGTAAGTGTGTGTGGGCTAAGTGTATGTATGTGAGTGTGTGTGTATAAATGTGTGTATGTGTGTGTGGGGTAAGTGTATGTATGTGAGTGTGTGTATAAATGTGTGCGGGGTAAGTCTGTGTATTTGAGTGTGTGTATAAATGTGTATGTTTGTGTGGGGTAAGTGTATGTATGTATGTATGAATGTATGTATGTGAGTGTGTGTGTATAAATGTGTATGTGTGTGGGGGTATGTGTATGTATGGTATGTGTGGGGGGATATGTGTATGTTTGGTGTGTGTGTGTGTGTGTGTGTGTGTGTGTGTGTGTGTGTGTGGAGGGGGTAAGTGTATGTGTGGTGTGCGTGTGAGTGGGTGGTAAGTGTATGTGTGGTGTGTGTGTGTGGCGGGGTAAGTATATGTGTGTGTGTGTGTGATAAGTGTATGTATGTGTGTGAGGTAAATGTATGTATGCGAGTGTGTGGGAAGTGTGTGTGTATAAATGTGTATGTGGGTGTGTGGTAATTGTCTGTATGTGTGTGGTGAGTGTGTATATGTGTGGTAAGTGTGACTGTGTGTGTGTGTGTGTGTGGTAAGTGTGACTGTGTATGCATGTTTGTGTGTGTAGTTAATGTAACCACTGCACAAATTATTTATAATATATATGCACACACAAATGCCTATATGTATATAATTATATATATTATTCTTTGAATGACTGAAAAATGAATGTGACCCACGCACACAAACATTTGCAGAATAAACTTGGACACCCCCTGTATTAAGTTGTTTACTGAAACCTTAGATAGATTCAGTCCTGAAGTGCATCAACATTTTACTTAATGTTTAATAAATGAGCATGCACATATTTATCACATTAAAATGCCAAACAAATTAACCTCTCTGACAAAGTATTGTAAACTATATTAATAGAACATGTGCAGGAAAAAAGTGCAGTGATGAGTGGGGAACACCAGGATGTTTTAGGGATGAATAATGTAATGTTGCACCATATAAAAATATATTGCACTGCAAAACCTGAGGACCATGTATCACTATACTAAAAGAGGAAAACCATTAACTTTTATTTTCCAATTCCATTGATCTGTATGCATCATTTGCAAACTAAATAGAAAATTATACTTAGAGCAAAGACAAAACAGGTTTTTTCCCCCTAAATAAATGGCCGCACTAAAATGAATTTTAGTATTATCACTAGATTGTTTTTATTTAAAGGAACTCTGTCACTCTAGACATTGTTCTCCTACTTACGGCATCACCTTGTGGCTTGATATACAAATTACACATCCCCCACTGAAAATTAGTTAATTTGAATATCAAGCCACAGGTCATACGCAGGAGACACCGACACCATATACACTTTTGAAACATATAATTTACTTATTTTGTGCATTTGAATGCAATTTTGCTAACACAATGCTTAGAGCATTTGTCATCATTTTTATTCTCTTCATTCATATTAGACGCAATCTTTATGTTCACAAAATTCTTTTAAGCACTTATTTCTGTCAGAACACTGAGTTTTAAAATGTTTTGCAACTTAGAGAATTTCCTGATGACCAGTGATCTTTTACAATGTTGCAATATTTACAACTTCAGCTCACAGGCACATTTGCTCTTGAGGTCCTATGCAATGGGTATCATTTAAAATGCAAATGATCTTTAGCTGAAGTGAGGCATTTTGACACATTCAGAGTTCACTGAGAGAGCAAAACTGTTGATCAACAGACTCTACCAAAACAAATCACCTGTGAGAACCCATCCAAGTCTTAGTGCATTTTGCCATAAAAAGATAATAAATTGGCAGTCATTAGCATTTTTTGATATCTTTCAGAAAAACTACGCTGGTAAACAGGGCAAATTCAACTTATTGTGTACTTTAAATCCTTAGTCAGGCAGTACTGATTTCAGTAGAAAACAATGGAAACATATTCACTCTCCTTTTCTGATACATTACATGATTCTAGCTTGATGCATAACTTTGCCTAATGTTTATGTTATTCGTTGTTGTTGATGGTTAAGCAGATAAACCCTTTCCTACAGATGAATAATGACTTATCAGACATGCAAGGTCTAGGTCTGTGATGCTGGTTCCTATTCTGCAAAGTTCACTTTTGAATTGTTGTTGAAAGATAGCATTCTCTCCTGATTGTACAGTCTAGCTTGACATTTGATTTGTCTATTGCATCCTTAAGATGTGTGTGTGTGTGTGTGTCTATATATATATATATATATATATATATACATAAAAATAATGAAAGAAATTATAGATCTGTGAAGGCATTTTATCACTGCAACTTCTCAAGCAGGACACACATTTTATTTTATGCTTCTCATATTTATTAAGTACCTATGGGGCAAGCTGGTAGGAATTCCCTAGATATTTTGTCCCTTAGAACATCATAAGCTTGTAGTGAGCAGGCAGGGGGCAGCAGATACATATTTCACATATAAAGCTGGCACAGAGTTTGTGTTTGTGGGAGTAGCGATGTTTGCAAGGAGAGAAAGAAAAGGGGAATAACTAGAAGGGGGAATGGGCAACAAAACAAAAAACAAAATCAGTTTCTTCTCAATACTAATCTATTGTTTAAAATGTGTTTGTTGGCATTTAAGGGATAACAAACCCCCCATAACATTAACATTCCTATGTAATTTGCATCATTGATACATACATATGTTTTAAACAACAATTTAAAAAAAAAAAATTGAAATCCTATTCCTGAATATTTATGATATACGGTAACTCATATTGAAAACTGAGTGATAGTGTCACGAGTCACGCAGGCATCTCCAGGCTGTATCCAGTTACCGCTGTATCTTTTTTACTTTCCTAGCTTCATTTTTCCTGTCTTTTCCTTGTATTTTTGTATTCTGGATACTCTTTCCTAGTTTGGCCACAGAGTGGCATTTTCCCTAGTTTGGCCACAGAGCGGCACCTGCCCAGAGCAGTACCAGCCCAGTCCGGCCACAGTGTAGCACCTGCCCAAGCCTAGCCACAGACCGGCACCTGCTCAAGTCTAGCTATAGTCTTGCACCTGCCCTGTCCTGATGTCATAACTTACCTCGCAGCAGATCCCCGGAGTATCCCCTTCTAATCGCGCACCCAGCTGTGCCTGACTTCACACAGCTGGGGACGCGTGTTTCTCCACTATCGGAGCTCAGGCGCGCCTCCGATGACGTCACGCCCGCCAACAGCGCGCGAGGAACATTTAAAAGTGCTCTTCACAGTAATACCTATGCTTTGTGATTCTCGTGTTTTTCCTGAACTCCCGGCGTTTTACTATTTTGGATTTCTTGTTACCGATTTGGACTGCTCCCTGGATTACTCTGATCTTCTGGTTTCCCTACTCCTGGTCTGTTACCCGTTTTGCTGTTTTTCTGTGTATGACCCTGGACTGTTTAACGTTTATGAAGTTGGCTGATTCCCCTGATTCTGGACTGTTTAAGGTATATGAAGTTTGCCGATCCCCCTGATCTTGGATTTGTCCTTGACTATTCTATTTCGCATACTGTACTGAGGAGATCTCTGCTGATTATCCTGATCACACGGAGTTATCGTGTTATTTAATCCTGCTGAACCGTGTCACCACGATATTTGTGGTTCTCCTTTTATTGGATTACAAATATTGTCAAGGACAGGAGACGATATCTCTCTTCAGTCAAGTATCATCTGTGTCAGGTTCGTGCCGAATTCCAATATTATTTTACCTGTGTGTACTATATCCAATCCTGCATAGCGGTCTCTCCTCCCTCCCTATATCAGTACATCACACCTGAGCCCTGTCAAGGGGCTTCCCTGAGTCCTGAAAAAGGGACTGTCTGAACCCTGTAAAAGAGGGTTCCCTGAGCCCTGTAAAAGGGGATGTTCTGAGCCTGTAGAGGGGCTGCCCTGAGCCCTGCAAAAAGACTGTCCTGAGCCCTGTGAAAGACGCTGCCCTGAGCCCTGTAAAAGAAACTGTCCTGTTTTAGAGCCCTGGAAATGGGGCTGCCCTGGTTTAGAGCCCTGTTATGGATGCCCAGTATTGGAGCCCTGTTATTGTTTTGCCCTGTCATAGAGCCCTGTTAGGAGCCTTTACTGCCTCTTTGTTTTTATGTTCTGGTCCATTTCAGGTTTTCCTGCTGTTTATTGTTCCATTCCATTTCTGGTTTTCTCGGGTTCCCTCTGCCTTCTTTCCTTAATCCTATGTAAATGCTCCCACACCAGTTTGTTCTATTTCTTCAAGCTTCCAGACATCTACAGGTTTGTTCTACCTCTGTGTGTCAGTGTAGTTTCAGTTATTATATTTAATTACTAGTTTATTATTAGTTCTAGTGTTAGGGACTTGTCATATTGGGAGGTATCTTGAAGCTGGCAAGCTTATCATCTTATGGCCATCAGGTGTAACAAAACCCTGGTCCTGTATTTACGTTTGAATGTTGCTATGTTTCTTTAGTCCTGTATTTTGTTAATTTGTTCTGTACTTATGTCTGTGTCCATGAATATCTCATTAGTTCTATAGTTATGTCTTATTCTTTGCCTGCGTATGTATGTCCAGTTTTGCCTTTGTCTGCCCTTTAGCCCTGCACCCAGTATTTAAAATATTGTGTTTCTGCTCTGTTTGTGTTAGCTCTGCTCTGCTTGGTTTATTTCTGTCTCAGTCTGCAGTATCCTGTTTATCCTGTCAGAGTTGTTATGTTCCCTGCCTGCTTGTCACAAACGGGGTACTGGATGACATGAGACCCTGAGCTCCCAGATGCAGGAGTCCAATGTGTGAGATGTGAAGACACAGGGCCTGGTGCATGGTAACTGCCCCAGCAGCTTGAGGCTCCAGGTTTGTGTGACTACATTCCAAGGCCCCGTGGAAGCAGCTGTGGTATCCAGTTACAGACAAGGGAAAACAGAGGAATCCTGCAGAGATCCTGGAGCAGGCTGAAGCAAATATACCAAGCAGAGCAGAGCAAATAAAAACAGAGCTGAAACAAGATGAATGAAATGCAGAGTGCATATGTACAATGATACCAGTCCAGTGACTGTCCACTATGAACCATGTTGGTATCATGGGCTAATCTAATGCTGACTCGAAGCAGTGTAATGCTGCTATCAAAGCATTTCTAAACCAGCTCTGAGAATGCCTGCACTAGTTTTCAAATTGCCATCAGCTTTTATCTTATAGACATTTTTCTATATAGCAGTTATTACAATCCACATGAAGACGCAAATCAGGAAGTTAACAGCCCTTCGTTACCAAAACAACTAAAAACTGACTGGACCAGACCTGGTTTCCTAAGTGCTCTTTGGCAGAGAGACATAAGGCACTCCTCACCAATAATAACAATAATAATAAAAAAGTTAAGAGACTTTGGGGGCGAGATTAGGAATTTAACCTTGGCTTTATTTTTGTAGAAAGGCCAGATGGTCCTTTAAGGAATAAGTGATTGTTTTAAGACCATTAGAAATGTGTGTATCTGACTGCATGCACAAAAAAGGTCTATACATTATATTAGCAGAATTGGATGCAAATACATAAAGTAATAAAAAATTGTGTTTTAAATGTATCTGTGGCGTTTCCTGCTGATGACATCACTTTGTGTTGTCCTATCAAACCACAAATAATATCATGTAACAAGAAATAAATGCAGATGTGCTCCTAGGCCGCAAAAGACAAGAACTGCCCCATAAGAACAGAACATAGTGTGTTATAAAAGTAGAAACATAATGTGTTATAAACATAGCAACAATAAATGCATACAATAAACAACCCAGTCAAATTGTGAAGTTGGTATTCAAACTCAGTCCAATTTAAGGATGAAGCCAGTGGTCTAAACACTGTCCAGTAAAGTTTAAAAGGGAATATATAATGTTTCTCTTTGCCACATGTCAGGGCTGGATTAATGTAGGGACCGATGGAGCTGCAGCTCAAATAGAATGATGAAAAGCAGAGCCAGTGCAAGAGCTAATACATAGACAATAAAGAGACTTGTTCAGCACTTCTGTGAGGTGTTCATTCCTACTGCAAAACAACAACATATACCTGAAAATAGACCATACCGCCTAAAACCCATAGGCCGGGAGGCCTTACCTAACGGTTGGCCAGGGGTCTGGGAGGTTGATGCCATTTGGGTGGCTGCTGAGGAATATGGCTATGGCCATAAGAGAGCAGATATCTGTGCCTTTGTTCCATGCTGCACTCTCGCGGCTGATCGCTTTGCAGCCAGATATTTAAAATAAGAAAAACTACCACAACAAGTGGATATAGTCTTACATTTGAGGTGAAAAGGTTTAAAAGTTATACCAGGAAGTATTACTTTACAGAGAGGTACAGAGATAGGTCCTTATCTGCCGACACATTCCATGTTTCTATAAATGACTGCTAATTTTGCCATTTTATACAATGTTTATACATTACTGTGGATTTTGCCATGACATGCCAAGTTTATATATTACAGTGACCCGTGATGCTCTGACCGCAGAGAAGTGGACAGGGTATTCAGCTGCCTGCTTGCACAGAGAGGCTGGTGAGGGGAGATCTCTTGATCTCCCTGGCCAGCATCTCTGACGGCAAGCGTTTTGTTTTTTGTTTTTTACATTGTTTTAAAGGGGAAGCATTTCTTTCTGCCACTCCAGGCAGTCAAGGCAAGTGCCGCCCTAGGCAGTCACCATGCCTGCCTCATGCTGAATCCAGCTCTGGTTATGGCACTTTAAAGGTTATTACATTTTTAATTTGTGTCCAAAAACATTGATTTGTATTTTCATTTTATATTATATTTTATTTCAATAAAAAGGCCCACAAAAATCCTGAGCACCAGGCCCATGATACTCATAATCTGGCACATTTAACGTTGTGCCAGACAAATGTGACCAGAATGGAAAACAGAGACAAAATACACGGATCAGCTATAACATTCTGTCCACTGACAGGTGGCAACCCGGTAGAGGCAGTGTAATGCTATGGACAATGTTCTGCTGGGAAACCTTGGGTCCTGTCATTCATGAGGATGTTACTTTGTTACCATCTACCTAAGCTTTGTTGCAGACCATGTACACCCTTTCATAGAAACTGTATTCTCTGATGGCATTGGCATCTTTAAGCAGGATAATGGTTTGAGGAACACAACAACAAGTTCAAGGTGTTGACTTGGCCTCTAAATTCCCCAGATATCAATTATATCGAGAATCTATGGGATGTGCTGGACAAACAAGTGAGTGGTTATAAAGTTATTGCTTATCAGAGTATAGTATTGTCAAACACTCTTCAAATGTATAAAACAAAGATTGAGAATCAGTCACACAATTAGCTCTATGTTCACAAAAAATCTGGAGAAAGAAAAATGCACACAATCGACTTTAGGGCAGCTCAGGAACAAATGTCCATCTCCACAGATGGGGAATTGTTGATGCAGCTACTCCCAGGACTTCAAATGCCGACTCACAATGCCTGATCTTCAAAAAAAAATATTTTTCTTTCACTGTTTTTTTTTAATTGACTATAGGGTTGCAATTAAAATTTTCTTTAATTGAGCTTTCAAGTACACCCACAGCAGCCTATCAGATCTCTCAAAATCACACTTTTGGTTCTTAAAGTTACATTAGTGTGACCCACTTTTTGCTTTGTGAATTTGGGGACCACCATGCTTGGGCTTCATAACAAGGAGTTCTGTGCCCCTGCAGGATGGCAGAGATATCAATAAATCATTAATCTTCATAGTGACTCCACTAGCATTACATAGATACACTATAGAAAGTAAACTGAAATTGAGCCTTTACTATGGTTCAGAAGTATAAATTATCTAAATTTGGAAAATTTACACTGGTAATCCTCACATAGGAGTCCAGTATCCCTCTTTAAAATCCTTGAGGTCTGGCAGGCTATTCTTGGGATAACCAGCAAGGCTAACAGCTGCTAACAGCAAAAGCTATAGTTTTTGAGGCTGAGTGGTTCCTCATTCCTATGTATTCTCTCTGACATTCACATCCAGTTCCTCCTCCTATTAAAGATCCCTCCAACTCTTGGCATAAACAGGGTAGGTTTCCACCCAGGAGAAGGACAAAGGGTGCAGAAACCAGATGCTACACCACTATCTTAATCCCCTACCTCCCAATATACCCCACTAGTGACCTGGGACTCAAAGGGGCATAGTTTGTGTGCATGAATGTCAGTGCTGCTGTGCATTCACAACATTCTTCACATGTGCATATTTGTTCTCCAGTGTCCTGGGGAATGAACAGGACTGCTTGATAGCAGCCCAAATCAGGACTGTCCAGTGTAAATCAGAAGAGTTGAAGGTATGGAAGTTGCTTCGCAGCTAAAATATGGTGTCCTCAGAGGTGGTTAGGCATTTGTATTTTTTTTTAGGTTTTATCTATTGTTTTTCTGAGCTAGCGTTGGAGTTGACATGTATTAACACCAGGCTGTCACCTTGTCTTTGTTAATTTAAATTTTATTTAACTCGGTGCAGAACTATTAACATGCATTTGAGTTTTGATTCCCACTTTGATCTCTGCTGATAGGGTCAGTAAAGTCACCAGACTACCAACTTCTTTTAATCACATATTAAAGGTTATAAAAAGACCTTTAAAATGCTTGTTCCATTATTGCAGTAGCTTATTTTGCCGCAGATACTGTAATCATAAAGTGCAAGATCTTTTGATTGAAAATGACTTCAGCCAATCACAGCCATAAAAACATTAACCACTACAGTACCTATACTTAACTCATCCTTTGCATAAACTGGTCTGTAATTTTCTTTAAAACAGAATCGCCTTTAAACATACAATTGCCCTCCAGCCCTCTTTCTTTATAGTTTCCTGACTCTTTTATGCAGGAACTTTATACATTATCTTTAATTGTTATCTGCATTCACAGATATCCCTCAATGTTGCAGTTACTATATGATGCAACATGGACGAGTGGTATGAGTGAGATAACAGATATATATAATGGCTGAGGTGTAAAATCATCGGTATTTGTGTATGTGCATCCTTTTGGAATAATTGCGCTCTCTGCTATTATTCTCCTATACATTAAATTAACTTCTAGCAGTTTTTTTTTTGCATTTTTGCTTTACTTGTGTGTGGTTATTAAGCAAGCAGGTGTGGTCCTGACTGTGAGATGTCTACATTTGTGCACAGTGAAGTGATGAGATACCAAATTTAATTGCATGATACTATGTATAATAAGAGCAAATTGTAATCTCCTGTAAATCAATGGAAGTTTTACATTAGGAAAGGTGGGATGGCTTGTGGTACAACAATCTGGTAAGTTCACTATTAAATGAGTTACCGGAACCTTGAGATGCAATGAACATTTTATGCCATCAACTTAACAAAACATCATACCTGATGAGTTTCTCTTGCACAAAGAACAGTGTTGGCCCTGTGTAAAGCATATTTTAAAAGTAAGTGGTTTAAAATGTTTATCTGTGCATAATCCATTACCCAACTCATTCAAAACTTCGAATTCACTTATTTTCAAATTTGTTTTACTCATATCTTGATACAATCCTCTACTAATAATTGCAAACAAATCCATAAATGTTACTCTAGTATTAACCAGATTATGGGTTTCACAGTGTTCAGTATGTGTTTTGATATTGAGGGAGACCCAGCATGTGTGACATGATACCAGATTCATGGATTTATAATTATACAGAGATCAAAATAAAATTTAGTTTTTTAACCATTTTACAAAAGAGTCGATGCCAGTTTGATGAGATGGGAATTCCTCTACAAAAGGCTTTTCCCATTTACAAGTGTTAATGGCTGTACATCAGTGACTTGATCCCCGCTGAAATGTTTGTTTGGATTTATTAAATTGCCACCATTCCATTTATGAATTAAAGCATCGTTGACTGCGCATTACTCGTGGTGTTAGTCTCTGCACCTTGTTTTCATTTAATAACTACTTTTGATGATAGGGATTTGTCATAACTACAAGTGACCATATTATTTTTATCAGATAGACAGCAATATCAACCCATATTTCAGTTTTAATGTCTACACTTCTCTCCTTTGTATTCCAATAGTGTTCATACTTGCTCCTGTAAAATGGAGCTTGAAGTCTTTGAGTTTGTTAACATCAGATTGTTTCTTTGTGTTTGATAATTATGCTTTCAATACCACGGATTGAAAATTGAGCGAAGCAAGCAACTCACTCAACACTTTCCCTTTTTTATGCCATAAAACAATTTGAAAGCTAATTTCTACTGAGTGTTTAATCATTTTATTCTATGCTAATAGCTAACCCTAATGGATATGCATTTTGCAGTGAAAGAAGCAGGTTTTTATAATTTCTGTGGTGTAGAATACCTAACAATGAGTCAACAATTTAATTAGATTGGTAGGTGTGATTGATTAGTTCGTATGGTATGTTGCATTACCCATTTCCATGCAGATTACTTTGAGTTGTGATCACAGTTTTTTAAGCTTCTCATCAAGGTAAATTAAACATTGCTCATTGACAAGCTACATTTATTTTGATCCCAGATAGGATGAATTAAGAACAGTAGGGGAGACTTTTGAGTAAACTGTTAGATCTCAAAATATCCATCTAATAATATAACCTAGTGTGCTAAACCAGGTTTATTTTCAGTATAATTTCTATAAAGCACCTAACAAAAGGGCAACCTGGAATTTAACATAAATAGTTTATCATGCAGAGATGTCAGAGCAAAAAAACACTTTAATTAAATTATCCTGTGGGTGCATAGATTATTTATATATACATATGTGCAAACAGTCTGATTGCACTTTTAGATAGATGCTAGCGGTTTGGCCTTTTTGAAAAACCATTTTATATGTTACATGGCCTTATGAAAGGTGTGAGAAAGCAAATGAGAAGCTACTTTAAGACTGTGTGTCTTTAATAACTACTCATTAAGTATTTGCAGGTTTTTGCCTAGCTTTCCTTTAATAATTTTTTTCAATATATGGAATTATCAGCTTTATGTTTTAATCCTTGAATCTCTCTTCCTATATCTGTCTCAGAATAGAAAGGGCAGGGTGCCTATGTAATAGAAACGTTGATAACCAAGACCTATATGGCATTTTCCTCAGAAATGTAAGGTACGATGTTGACATGAATGGTTACATGCATTAAAATGGAATTCTGATGCATGTAGGTATTCAAGTTTGGTTTCATAAGGATATCAGCACACAAGCAAATATTACAAATTTGTTTAAATATATGGATATCCTGAACACAATTTATATATTGATTAAATCCACTTCTACCTCATTAGAACTGTTCAAAATATTCTGATAAAGGAGTTTACTATTTATCCAGACCGGTGAGTGCTCTGAATGTGTCGACTTCTATATATTCGGTATATTCAGTCAGATTGTACCTGGGCACACAACATATATATATATATATATATATATATATATATATATATATATATATATACACACACACACACACCTGTGTATTTAATCTCATCCACGACATACTGTATCCCTGAAATTAAAAAAGTGATCACCCTGAAAGGGTGTGGTATAAGGCCTCCTGCTGCATGAAATAAGAATACTATATAATATATCTCCATATCTCTGTGTAGATTGACAGTCAGTATTTGCATGTTCTACCATAACCAAACAAAATGAATCCATTGTCTGGAGGTATCTTGCTGTCAGAGAAGGGGTTACTTCCTTACACCTGCATATCATCAATTTCATACAGAGTAATTTTACCATGAAAGCCTGGAGCTTTACAATACAATGTTTAAGTGGGAAATTGAAAAGCTAACTAATACTCATTGAAAGAAGGAGAATAAAACAATGTAGATAATCCTTTTGCACTGCCAGAACCCCAAATATGGTTGCCACCTTTTCTTCTAACAAATACAGGCCATAGTGGGTCAAGATCGTTCAGCAGGGGTGGAGTCACCCAACATTACATTATCCCTCGAGATTTAGCTTTAGTCCCCCGTAACAGGACAAGATTCAGTGACACAAAACATCACTAATTACTGTTTTTTAACTCAGATTTTTCTATTGCAGTCTATGGGATGTTATGACATGAGATAAATTAACTGAACTTATTGAATAGACCCCACAGAGTTATAAACGCTGCATTACCCAGTCTTGTTGAGGTCTGTGATACACTCATATATGCCGCACATTACTGTAGACTAGACTACCTATGATGCTCAGCTAACATCATTGAAATTTTTGGCTGGCTTCGTATCATAAGAATTGTAGCTCACAGCTAACACCTGGAACCCCATATGTTGTTAAATACAGTTCCTATGTGACAAAAAAGGGGGACAGGAGTGTTCCTCATGCAGAGGAGACTTGCCATGTATTTTGGGTCTACAATACCCTGGGCAGGATTCGTCTGCTAGTGGAGGTATCTCCTTTGCATTGATGCAGCTCCACAAGCAGCCCTGCTTCTCCTGAGCATCCTCTCCCAGCTACATGCACCAGCCACCAGTTCCTCTGTGCACAGCCAATCACATAGTTAAGACAGGGGTGGCCTTTCTATCAGTCAGTTGTAACTGCGTGCAACTGATATGTAGCTTCACTACTGATGCCTGGTTCCTCCTTAACCGGCAAAATAAATACCGGTGTTACCAGTGCTGGTATTTCAGTTATCCAGGCTACAACTCTAAACACTTGATTACCAGCTGTGTTGGTAAAATACTAGCCAAACTGCAACCATAAACCAAAGATGGTGTGCCCCTGCACCAGTCAGCTGTACAACCACACCAAGAGCTTCTGGTGGTGCTCAGTATGCCAATAACTTTATTCATAAATTTATGAATGGAGACTTTTTCTCCGTATAGTTAAATGCCAACAGCCTATAAACCGAACATTCGGTTTATAGGCTGTCGGCATTTTACTACACGGAGACAAAGTCTCCATTCATAATTTTATGAATGGAGACTCTGTCTCTGTGTAGTGAAATGCCGACAGCATATAAACCGAACGTTCGGTTTATAGGCTGTCGGCTTATGGAATACATGTATTCCTATTGCTATTCTATAAACCGAACGTTCTGTTTATAGAATGGCAATATGAATACATGTATTCCATAAGCCGACAGCCTATAAACCAAACGTTCGGTTTATAGGCTGTGGGCATTTAACTATTCGGAGACAAAGTCTCCATTCATAATCAACAGTGCGGTTCGGGTTCGCTCAACACTACTTAGTACTTCTACTGAGCTGTAAAATGGCAAATAATGGGTAAAATCCCCAATGGTTGAATTTGTTTGATTGGCTTTAAATTCTATTTTTTTTAACAGTTCAGGTATTTTAACTATGCAAGATGTCATGCTGTACATAAGCAAAAATGTATGTTGGTGTTACTCAACCCCTTTAATAATATAAGGGGTGCTCACAGGAAGAATATTAGCATAGAAAACAAAAGAGAAAAAAGCAACCTTTTTTAAAATGAGCATTCCTAAGCAAAAAGGACACAACCACTAAGATAGTATAATTATTATAAATGTGCCTTTAATAATAAGTACCAAAAATGATTTATACTGTATATGTGGTCTGATATACCAAAAACATTTATTTATAAACACACCTAATGTGCAAATACGAAAAACATTTAAAATCACACAGCCAATGACTAAGGTAAAGGTGTGTCCAACACCTGAATTTGACCCTGGGTTATAATGTTAATAAATCACACTCATAATTAGAAATGTGTCACTGTGACAAATAAGGCAACTTCCAAGATTCACGAATCGACAGCACAATACAGAAATAATGCCATAGTAATAAGTGCCATAGAAAAATATATTATTGGATGATAGTTACTCATCGTATTCCACTGTTTTATTTTTTTTTATGATTATTTTCTCTTCTGTATTGTTATTGAAAAATGTCTTTCTAAAAATATTTGAAAGAGAAATTCTTATCCTGTCAAATGTGTGGATACTAGTATATTTCACGTTGTACACTCCACACAGCACAGCAGACCCATCATAATAGCCACAGTTAATAACTTAGTGGTTTATCCTCTGTATAACTTAATGGTCTGACCGCAATCATGCTTCTCAAATGTGCCTCTGTAAGGAACTTCATCTACCATAAAAGGTAAGAGTCCCATCGGTCAGTTAAGAGGTTTTGAGTCAAGAAGGATTTCCAATGTAAATTCCGGAGCTGACTTGCTTGGCTACCTTGTTTCCTTTTACTGCAGCATACTGGTTGTTAGAGTGGCACTTCTACTCAGGTTGTTTCACACAGTGTCCGCAAAGTTGTTTGAAAGATATGCAGGAATAGTGTCCACTGGATACCTAATCCTCTACTTTGAACTCACAGCATAACGTGATAATGCAAAAAAATCATATTTTACAGCTTTCTCCAGGGGATCAACACTCCCGTGATTACATTTGTAGTGATCTTCTAAAATATGCAAAAATCAATGCATGTTTGAACATGCTACATGTTATGCAAACAAGAGTAACATATTAGGTTAATATGATATATGTGCAGGAAGATATTGCAGTCTATCTATCTATGCATTACACAGGGCCAACTGAGCTCTCCTTGCAGAAGAAACTCACAAGGTTTGTCCCTGCACAATAAACAAATAAGTTGATGAGATGAAACATTAATCTCAACTCACCTTTCAGTGAGTAGACACCATAGCCATAGCTGGACCCCAAACAATTGCATATTTTTGTGACTTTGCATTATGTTATGTTAACATTTATATATGCTAACAATTTAATTTTTCCTTTTTTCCTTCTATTTTATACTAAATTTTACTTTTTATATAATATGTAAAGGTCTTAATGTTTTTTCTGGCACCGTCTGTTGTACTTTTTACCCTTCGATCTCAATAATAAGTGCTCCGGTGGCCATGGTAACCGAGGGCGGGATTGATATAAAGCGAGTCTCTACACCAAGGACGTCACTGCCCTGATGAAGCCCGGAGTGGGCGAAGAGCGTCGCAGTTAGTGACGTTTACGGAAGAGACTTTTGCCTACTAGCGGGATTCTGAAAGAGGACTACCCTTATCTGCGATTTGTCATCTCGGACTTTCGTGTACCGATCAACCGGTGACTTTTTTAGTTCATTTTTTCTACTCATGTGTTCTGAGGAGATCTTTTTCTTATATTGAAACTCCAAATATATTTAAGGAGCTATTAATAAATCCTCCAAATATCCTACACACTCTGTTGCCCTTATTATATATCGGAAGATAACATCATTCCCTGACAAGGGAGCCGAGAGGAGCATCAGGCATCCGGAGGATTGTGGGACTTATAGTCCATCTGCCTCTCACACCTAGAGCCGGTTATATTTGGCTCTAGAAAGTGTGAGTATTTTTCTTTTGGGGGAAATACCCATTCACATACATTGTATATACAGGTGTTCACATTGTTTTGTTTTATTCATTTTTATTTCATATTTCTATGGAGATTGTATACTGATACATCGTTAAGAAGAACAATTGTTTAGATAAGTATTTGATATTTCCCTTTTTTATCACTGCGCAACACTCATTTATATTTTTTGTATTTTCTTATTTCTGTGCCCCTCTGGGGGAGTGGCACGGGTGTTTGCTGCACTTACACAATATATTTTTATTTATTTATTTTTTCACTTAGAGAGTGCTTATCACTATTTATTTAACATAACTCTAAGACTCCGATCCAAGTCCCAGCAGAGCTATTAGATGTCATCTAATGCTGCCAGACACTTCCACTAGGGTTTCTATGACGGAACATCGGGGTCAAGTGACCTCATGGTGAAAGTGTAAGGCAGCATCGGAGGAGGTCTGTGTGTGCCAAGCAATGCACAGACATCATTAGGCTGCCCCTAAACTAGAAATTTGGGGATGCACTGGTTAGTCTGGCGGCAGACTGTCAAGTCTGAGGATGGGTTGGCAAACCTGGAGGGATGCATTGGCAAGTCTGGGGATGCACTAGCAAGTTTGGAGGTAGATTGGCAAGTGTGGATGATGCATCGGCTAATAAAAGGAAATACATTTTTTTATAATATTTTATTAAATATGAAAAAAAAATTAATATACACAGTATGATAGTTCTTCTTATAATCAAGGTAATCATATATATTCGGGGAAATACAATACTATGGCCCAGCCCAGTTAGTGTAAAATGAGATATATAATTTAAAGAATTTTGGGCTCTATTAAACGCCCTGTGTTATTTATCACAGTTTTTAATATCCATCCCCTCCATCAAAAGTAATTCTAGTAGCTGCTTTGAGAAACATTGTATCCAATGGAAATTGATGCATAGCACAAGCTATGTTCCAATAAAGCATTGCTCTTTTTCTGTGTAGCTCTCCATACAGAAGTCATTGGTGCTGCCTGTTAATGTAAGTTGCAGCTGGCCAGACTCTGACAACATGATTTCTCACACTGATTGTGGTGCTAAAAACATAATTGTTTCACTTTGGCTGAACATTGCTTGTTCAGTGTATTAAAGTCATATTACCTGTAAGCTGTTTTACTGAATCATTGTGATGTCTAAAAAAGTATTATCTGATTTGTTTCAGTTTTACAAATCTTAGATGATAAAACATGCAGACAATATACAATAGCTAGAACAGACATAAAAAGAACCAACATATTCATCATTAAAATCTTATTTACCATTCTCCTCTTGCAAATCCTCTATCTTTAAAATACACTTTATCTGTTTTGTAACCACAAGAGAAACTGCAATGCTTTTTATTAAAGCTTGTACTGTGCATGAATTTCTATTTGATGCAATATTTCTATACTTCTAGAAGCTCTTGATTGAGAGACTACTGGTTATCCAGTGAAGAATGCTTGTGAATGGCAAAATAAGATAGGACATGATATTGAAAGAATCTGGAGCTGGAGGTTTGTGGATTAGTTGAGGCCTGTAGGTTCTTTTGCATTTAATTAACTTCATTTAAACAGCTACTAAACCTTTAATAAAGAGGCATAAGTAACATGCCCAGTGGCTCTAGTATCAGGATAAACTGGCATATATTTTTTTTACGCTACTTGTCTTTTTATACACTGAGGGGAACCTGCCATGCTTCCCTGTGACGCAAGACTGCCACCTAGCTGGTATTTTAGTGGCAGGTCATAATAAAAAATTACATATAAAACATACATATCAGCCATAACCAAAGGGTGGACTCATTATGTGCCGATATTCAGCCCCAAAACGATGCCTCCAAAGACTGGTTTGATTCAGAGAAAATCTGACACACAGGGAACCAAATTACAATCTACCCAATATGCCCCAATGTACCTCTGAATAGCTCCGCAATTTGGACATCAGAGCAGATTCTGTGGCTATAGCTGTTGAAACAGAAAGCAGCCGAAACATGTTCGAAATGCAATGAATTGAAGTGGTACCCTCTATCCCAAATATACTCCTACATATGGGGAGGATTGTGAAAATAGCCAAAGTCATCCTGAAATAAAAAATAAATACCCTGGACCCCCACTAATAAATGGGCCAAGGAGCAGCCCAAAATGGCTTCCAGCCACCATAATATATGGGGGGCCGGGGCAAGTAGCTCTGGTCAAAAATACATTTTACACATGGAAGGCAGGTAGCTTTAACCATAACTGGGGATGGTCAATTGCTCCTAGCCCCTATATAATATACAACCCCTGGGGCCATGGCTAACGGTTCTTACTCCTCTAACAAAAACTGTTTCTGGAAACCTCACAAATGGCTCCCAGCCTCCCAGGGCTGGGGCAGTACAAATGTGTCCCAGCCCTCATACTATACATCGAGGGCTAGGACTTCTTGCCCTGGCCCCCTATATAATGACATTTACCCCACTGAGGTTTGAGTGCTTCACAAAGGCACTAGATCACACCCTTATAAAAATAATGAATCCCTTAGGGTCTGGAGGCTGTTCAAGTGCCTCCAGATTCCTTCCCAAAAAATAATACCCCCCCTCCATGGGGCCAAAGGTCCCAGACCCAATTCAACTTATAATAAAAAAATAACCAATCTATTCCCCCATCTGTATCCTAAGGCTGCACATTTCTGTGTTTTTTTCTGCCACCACTTTTTTATTTTTTTTACTAATAGGTGGATTCTTTTTATTTTTTTTGGTGGCCCTTTTGTTGAAGAGGAGGATCCATGGGCATCGTGGGTTGTTGGTGAACTTTGGAAACCGGTAATATTTTATTCACAGGACACCCTTTTGGTGGTTTTCACTGCCCACCACAGGCACCTAAAGGGTGTTTTTTGTACTTATGACTCATCCCTCACCTGAGCAATGTAGCGGTGGGAGGGTGTAGGCATGTTGTAATTATTTTTTGTGTAAAATATATTTATTAAGGCTTTTAGGTATATAGAAAAATAAGAAATTTTTTAAAGACAAATGTACCATACAGCTCAGAATCACATAGATCATACACCAGCGTCAACAATATTTATACAATATGATGTAAAATAAATTGTGTGTATCAACATTTATTTACCAGTAAGAGCTGATCTGGTGGAGTGGGTTTATTAAAAAGAGAATGTAGGGAGAAAAAAAGAAAGAGAACAGTGGAGGAAAAAGAAGAGTGTGCTCACGGGGAGGTCTCCGGTCCAATGATATATAAATATGACCTAATAAGAACCATATCCCATATGGCTATATACAGTGGGCCATAAAATCTAATCGAGAGGAAGTGTCTTTTCAGCTGCTGTCAGGTCCGCTTGGCACTTAGTACTGGTGAGATACGTGGACCAGTGTAGCCATTTGTTTTTATGCATAATACCCTTTTACATTTGCTGTTTGGGTAATATCTTCTAAAGTGCAAATGGACTCCACTGATGCGAGCCATCCCTTCAAAGTAGATGGGGTCGTCTGTTTCCAATGTCGTGGAATAAGCAGTTTTGCTGCCCGAAATTAAGTGTATAGTCAGAGAACTTTTATAGGCCCCAATGGGGTGTGGTGTGAGGTGTAATAAAACCGTCAGTGGGTCATGTCTAATGGAGTCGTCTCCAACTCTTCTTATGACCTGTAGTACCCCTTTCCAGAAAGGGTGGACCAATGGACAGGTCCACCAGATATGTTGGAGGGTACCTTCGTGTCGTTTGCATCTCCAGCATCTATCTGTAGTGTTGGGGAACAGTTTTTAAATTTTGGAAGGTGTCATATACCATCTTGTAAGCAGCTTATAACTGTTTTCCTGTATGTGCGTTGCTATGGAACATCTCCATTAGCGCGTAAAGCCGTGATTAGTGGTTCTAACGTTAAGATAAATAATAGTGGGGATAGGGGACAGCCCTGTCTGGTGCCATTGGACAGGGTGAGCTGGTCCGAAAGAGTGCCATTGACATGAACCCGAGCCGTGGGGGCCTCATATATCGAGCCAATCCATTTACGCATTGACGGACCGAGTCCCACCTGGTCTAAAACCGCATGCAAGAACGACATGCAAAAGGCCTTTTCAGCATCAGTGGATAAAAGCATGGCAGGTAAATCCTGTGTAATAGCGTAATGCATCAAATTAAGTATTTTCGTCCTATTGTCTCGTGCCTCCCGTCCCGGGACGAAACCAGCTTGATCCCAATGTATGAGGGAGGAATGAAGACCTTGAGTCTAATACTTAATATTTTAGTAAAGAGTTTGAGATCTATATTGAGCAAAGAGATAGGTCTGTAACTTGCGCAACAATCAGGATCCCAACCTTCCTTGGGGATAACCGTGATGTACGCTTCTTTGGTCTGGGGGGGCAGAGAACCGGTGTCCATTAAAGAGTTCAGGGCATTCACAAAAGGGGCCCTCAATATCTCCTGGAATGTCTTATAATATAAAATTGTCAGCCCGTCTAGGCCTGGGCTTTTCCCGGTAGGGGAGTCCTTTAGGCCTGGGTAATCTCATCAACAGAGATGGGGGTGTCTAGGCAGTTTGATTCGTAAGCTGTCAGTTTGCGGTATATGTGGTTGTCTAGATATCCCCTAATTCTCTGGTGGAGGTATGGGGAATCACTAGCGGGGCCCTGTGGTGTCAAATTATAGAGGTCTCTGTAAAAATCTCTGAAAACTTTAGCTATTTGTGGGGTGGTATGTACGACCTTTCCACTGGGAGTCTTTATCCTGGGGATAAACGTTACATTGTGTCGGTCTCGAAGGTGCCTGGCCAATGGTTTTCCTGCTTTTTTCCCATGCTGATATAGGTGACCCTTCACCAGCATATGTAAACGCAGATCTCGAGAGTTACAGAGGTCAGCCAAACTGGCCTTAAGGGTAAGGAGGGATTGGTAGTCCGTAGGGTCTAGGGAAAGTTTGTGTTTCGTCTCGATGTTATTGATGTCATTCAAAAGTTTAATCATTGCAGCAGAATGCATTTTCTTTTGGTATGCCCCTATATTAATTAAGTGGCCTCTAATAATGGCCTTATGTGCCTCCCAGACCACAGTGGGAGGAGTTTCAGGGAGGCAATTTTCTGAGAAATATTCCCTGAGGGTGTTGGTAAGGGAAGTGAGGTTGGCAATGTCTTTAAGCAAAGATTCATTGAGATGAACGTGTTGCCGTTTAGAAAGTGAGGGCATGTTCAGTCTGGCTGACACCGGAGCGTGGTCACTTTATGTAATATGACCTATATCGGAATGTACCAATCTCGGGAGATGCCTATGTGAAATGAATATGTAATCTATACGGGAATATCTCGAATGTGGGGATGAATAAAAAGTAAAATTTGGTAGTAGGGTGTAATATACGGCAGGTATCGGCTAATTGGGCACCATGTAGTGTTTTTTTAACCCTTTTAATTTTAGCAAATCGTATTGAGGAAGCTCCTGTGGAAGAGTCGAGTCTGGGATCCAAAGTCAGATTGAAATCCCCTGCCAGTAGGGTCACCCCAGTCGCAAAGTCCTGTAACCGTGTTATAGTGGTATTCAAAAAGATATGCTGATTAATGTTCGGAGTATAGATATTAGCCAATGTCAGTGTTTCGGAGCCTATCGTCCCTTTCAAAAATATGGCCCTGCCCTCGTTATCTGACCACTGGTCCAGTAAAGTAAAGGGCAACGTTTTAGAAATAAAAATAGCCACCCCTTTTTGTTTTTTAAAGGGCGAATGGGAATAATAGGCCTGTGGGTAATAAAAATGATTAAACTGGGGTACTTTACGTCTAGCAAAATGGGTCTCCTGGACCATAGCAATATCCGCTTGGAGAGCTCTGAGTTCTCGAAAAAGGCGCAAGCGTTTAGTAGGAGAATTGAGGCCCTTAGCATTAATTGACAATATGTTTATATTAGCCACCGAGGTCATAGAGCAATAAGTGGTGGAGCGTGGGAACCTGACCGAGAGACCCCCCCCATGAGCACTAGGAAAAGAAGAAAAAAGAAAACAAAAATGGAAGAAAGAGCATTTGATAACAAAAGGAACCATGGGAATATAAATCAAAACAGTAACAATTAGCCAACTAAACGGCTGAAAGGGCTGATGTGCCAAGTGGGATACCCGTGGCATCCTGGTGGTGCCAAGGGGTCCCAACTCTAAATACAGAGGCATAGCACAGCTGTGGGGGAAGTGGCTGTACTCTCTGAGAGTTCATCAAACAAACAGAACAGGCTCTGTAACCAATGAGCCTAAACATAACAAGGAGGTAGGGTAAAGCCCTTACCTTACGTCTATTAAGTAGCGCATACTAACATAATGATATTTACCATGTCCATGTCTATATGTGAAAAAATGTCGGGTGTCGGACAGGGTGTCGAGAGGGGTTTAATACTAAGGAAACGGGTAGTTAACAATAAGGGTGGAGTATACTGGGGGGGGGGGGGGGGGAAAGACCAACTGCATGGAAGGAGGAGGTATATACAGATATAATGCTGGGTGTCAAAAGGCGAGTGGGAGATCCCTATGGGTCATACATTACTTTTCTCCACGAGTGGTACTTTACCATTCGGGTATCCGAACATGTCTCTGTGCATAATGTGATCTGTCAATAAACCAATGGGGAGCTAATGCACTTCGGAGGTGTTAACCCTTTTACCCATAGGGATATTGTTAACGTCTGGCAACGTCAAGTTGAGTCCTAGTCTCCCATCAGCATGTGGTATCGTCTAAGTAAATGGCACTCTGTCAAGCAGCTCCCCTTGCTGATTGGTATTGTAGCAACTCAAAATTGGGCGCTGGGGGCAGCACTTTTGCAGTGTAGGACGAATATTTAACTAGAGATGATCAAGTTCTATGTGTAACTATCATATTGGAGGTAAGTTTCACTGGCAGACAAGTCCAGTGGTATGTATGTCCCGCCCACCATGAAAGTTGAGTAACTTAACTAGCGCATCTGCAAAATGGCAGCCCAGTAAGTCTGATCAGAACTTTTGTGGTGTACATGTTGCAGTAGAACTAAAGAGTACTCATAATTACCCCCCGATAGAAATGTTGAGAACCTTATACGATAACAAAACAATACAATGATTCTATACGATACATGTCTCTCTCCTGACCGAGAGACCCCCCTTTTTCCAACGTCCAAACTCGGAGGGGGGGGGGGGGGAGGGCTGTTAGGGAATTTTATTTAATTATTTGGGTCTTTTTTAAATGGAAGGGTCTGGAGGCACCTCACCAGACTCCAGAACTCGAGGTGGTTAATTGAATTATTATGGGGGGTGTTTGTGGCCTTTGAGATTGGGTATATTTTATTATATTGGAGGTATTCTAACTAACTTAGCAGTAGTAGGCAGTGTTGAGAAAAGCAGTACTCCCCACTCGCAGTTACAAAATATTAATGTGGGGTCCAAAGTGATTTTTTTTTTTTATTAAAGAGAGCACTATCTTTTCTCCTAAAGAAACACATGGTAGTTACTCTTGTTTTATTATTAATGTGCTTGTTCAGAGGTGAAAAATACTTAAAAATGTACAGCATTTAAACTTTTTATCGTCTTTTTTGTGAGGAGACATGTTTCTGTGGGCTCTTTTTGATAGTAGGACTTGCCAATACTCACATGGCAATGCTAAGACTACTCCTGCATTTTACCACCCACTGCGGACAGTCAGCATATCCTGCTACATTGCCAGTGTATCTCACCTATCCTCAATAGACTAGCTTGAACATAAGATATAGCAGCAGTCTTTGTGTTCTGATCTTCTGTTCCCAGAGCAACCCAAGGACAATCTCTTTTTGTAGAGTAACAAAGTCACATGTTTTGCCTTTGCCTTACACAGTGACAATGTGAGAGGATGTTCCGCTGATCCTTTGTGTTCGGATCTGTCTCTTTCTTCATGGATTGATAAAATGCAGGCTTTGTTTACTGTTTCTCCATATATAGGGTGATACACTGCTTTAAAGAACAATTACAATTGTTTAACCCTTGCTTTCTTAGAGGAGGCATGGGTTAAAAAAATCATATCTCCCTTCCCCGAAGTGATCCCGATGTGTATTGTTACAGATACATGCAGATTTACTTTTTGCTTTGTGAGTGGGGACTCGGTCTGTTCATCTGATCAGGGCCTCTCTCTGTTATGCATTTTCAAAGGGAATCAACAGAAGGAACCTGTTTAATCCCTTACTGACAAGACATTTTGACCTTGACTTTCCCTTGGTGACAAGGGCTGTTTTTAAATTTCTGGGGTGTTTGTAATTAGCTGTAATTTTCTTATCTCTCACATACTGTACCCACACAAATTATATGTTGTTTTTATTGTCATAAGAAGGGCATTCATTAGATAGCATTATGTTCATCGTGTCTTATATTTAATAAATATGTAATTTACTACCAAAACAATCATAAAATATGATGAAAAAACAAACACTTTTTCTAACTTTGACCTAAAATATAATTTACACAAATACAATCATTAAAAAAGACCCTGTCTAAATAGTTTCTAGTTATGGGAAAAAAAAACAAAAATGGTGTTTTTTGTTTTTTTTCCTATATTGACCTTTTGACCCCAACCCGAACCCTAAATTAAACCCTAACCCTAAATTTAACCCCAACTCTAACCCTTATGCTAACCCTTTATATATTTTAATTTTCATTTAATGTTAACCCTATCCCTTATGCTTACCCTAATTTAATTTTAACCCCAACAGCTATTCTAACCCTAATCCTATATTTTAGCTAATTAAGTCTTTTTTTCCCATTGCAATGTTGCTGACTGCCTCTAGGGGCAGTCAAGCAACATATTCAGAGCGATGGAAGTGAATGTTTTTTCACTTCTGAAGCTCTGACCAGATGAGGGCACAGCCATAAGCTCTGACCACAAGAGGGCACAGCCATATTGCAGGCGCATGCTGCTCCTGCAATATGGCACCCACGATTGCTCTCTGGAGTGATCGTGGGTGCCTCAGAGCCTGAATATCGGTGCTGGCTATTGTCGGGAACCGAAATTCCTGGCTGGACGTGCCTGACATGTCCATTGTCGCGAAGGGATTAAGGTACCCTCTGCGGACCCCCTTTGAAAACACTTAACTTTTTTCAGTTGTTCTGCTAATATAGAATTCATTGTCCCTACTATGAGGATAAACTGGCATGTGACTTTCCTTAGTTTTTACATGTGATCAGCATAAGGGACTGTAACTAAGTCCTCTCTGTTGACTCCCTTTGAAAACGAGGGACTCTCTCTGCATTAACAGAGAGAGACCCTGGTATCTGACCGACCCCAATTAGACAAGTGGAGCAGACCCCCGCTCTTGTTGGCGGTGGTGTGCGCTATGACACTGGCATGCACCAGCCTCCCCAGAAGACTAGAGAACAAACCAGTATGTGTCTACAAGCCTGTTTTTTTAATCCCTATTTCCTCTAAGGAGTCAAGGGTTAAAAAAACTAAAAAAAAACTTAAGTTGACCTTTAATTCACTTCAAGGATCTTGTATTTCAGTGTCCCTTCTCCATACTGGCAGTCACAGGCAAAAAAAGGAGTTTTTCTTCCTAGTGTTTGTTCCTCCCACTAAAGGGTGATACAGTAATGTATGTGACAGATTACAGCCCCAGGAAGCTGCAGTGTGCTGAGAGAGTAGATTAAGGTTCACTAAACAAATTTCTTTCATTTTCTCTAACTTGTCCTGCCAAGCGGAAAAAAATGAACTTTCCAGAAATTGTTCTTGAAATCCCATTAGTTCTTTGAAAACCATTTCCCCAGCAGCTGCTCTGCACCCTCACCCATCACAAGCATTTGCTTCTGTTTCTCCCACAATTGTCTGTTTATTTCTTCTTTTGTTATCTTTGCTTAACTCTTCATCTACTTACATGGAACAAGTTAAATTATTTGCTAATACCATATGGATATAGAGAATATAAATCAGTTTTTACATATAGGTGACTTACACCTGTGCTGAAATAGGTATCCCTCCTGAGTTTAGTGTTGGAAAACTCATTTCCCTATTTTCAGGCCTACTTCAAATGTGCGTTTTTGCAGTGATGTCCAACACTCCTCAACAGGCGTCGGCTTATGAAGCTGTGGTGGGATTTTATTATTAGGATCCCACCAATGATTATCTGTACTTTGGGAATCGTTTATACTTAACATGCTCTCTCAAAGTACTCAGTCACTGTGTTAATTACTAGGGAATATTCTCTTTAGGATGTAGCAGCTTTTCCAGGTCATAGGGGAAATGGAGAATTCACAACAATGTTTTGGAGCTGCATGCAGCGTGCTTCCTTCTGTCAAGGTTATTACTAATCTAAGAGATCATTTCATCTGTCAGAATGAACACCAGGACACCAAATTCATATGTTAACCATATGGAAGGTGAAGGCACAGGTACCAGACTTCACTGTAAAGGTTGTCTTGTGAAGTACTACTGGAGACTCTCTTGGGTCTATTCACTAAAATTCGATTTTTCAGGTCGACTTTCATAATCAGACTAAGTCAAATTAGTCAGAATGCCTCCTGTCCATCAGAAATCATCAGAAAGACTCAACTTTTTTGTACCAGCAGATTCATATGTTCACCTTGTGGAAAGCATGAGCTCCAGACCCCTTTGTCAAGAAAGCCAATCATGCCAAGTACTACTAATGACACAGATAGGGAAACCATCTTGAGCACAATACTCTCCACTAGTTGTTCTGGAAAACAAAATGGTAAAAATCAGGAATTCATGATCTGGAACATTTTTTTGTTCAATGCAGGGCCGGTGCCACCTATAGGTAGGCACCGGCCTAGGGGACAGACAACAGATATGAGGGGGAAGACAAACATGGGAGGGGAGGACAAAAGACATGGGAGTGAGGGGGGACAGACAACAGATATAGGGGGAGGATCGACATGGAAGAGGGGACAATAGACATGGGAGGGGGGGACAACAGACATGATAAGGGAGAGAGATACATTCAATGGGAGGACAAGAGAGGAAGATAGGCATAGGAAGGGAGAAGGACAGATGAGGGGGGGGAGAGGAGACAGACAGGGGGACACATTAAGAAATGTACCTTTTCTTTAACAAGAAACAAAAAAAATGGTGGCTTGTGTGTATGTGACTGTCTGTGTGTGTGACTGTGTGTGAGACTGTCTCTGTGTGTGTAAATGTGTGCACGAAACTGCTTGTGTGTTTGCATGATTGATGCGCGGTTGTCTAGCTGTTATAAGTAGGTTGGCTAAGGAGGTACAAGGGGCGGCAAAATAAGGGTTCGCCTAGGGTGGCAAAAATCCTTGCAACGACCCTGGTTTCGGGCATAGCAATATCCCAGTTAAAATACCACCCACCCATTAGGAATCATCATAAAGGATTCTCAACCAGTTTAAACATAAGCTGATTGATAGCAGTACCTTTCACTCATTAATTTTAATAGGTGGGGGAATCAGAATGCTTTTTTTTTCTCTACCTCCTACTCTTAGAGATTTCAGATAGGCAGCTTTTGGCCTGGGTTTTGCCACTGCATGCTTACTTGCAGTGTGGTTTAAAATAAATCTGGTATGGGAAACATTTGACTAGTTTTCCCTAACTTACTCTGGGTTTACTCACTCCCTTCTCTGGAAATTCCAGCATGGGCATTTAAAGCAAACTTTATCACAGGGATCATTTGGAGAACTGCCATCCCTAATAGCTCCTGTTGGTGGGAATTAGGTTTTCAGATAATGGATTCCAGAAAACTGTTTCTTCGTGCCTACCAATGCCATTAGGTCGCACTTTCTCTAATTTCATCTTTTGTGGCATAGTGAACCCACTTTTGTGTGCCTTTACCCAGCGACAGCACAGAAACAAGATTCATCTTGGCACCAGGTGGCAGGTACTACTTATTAGCTCTACCCAGGTCAAGAGCTGCACTAATTAGTTTCTCAGAGTGTTACCTAGTGTGTTGCTTAGAAATACACAAAATTAATCAACTAATTATATGCTTATAGGAGAAATTGTAAAGCATTGTCAGGATTGTGGCCTTTGATGGCTGAGCTAAACTGCACTGTTCATAACCCCATGAAATAAGGAAGGGTAAAGTAACTGAATGGCAAGTACACATGGTTAACTGAGAAAAGAGAGACAGTGCTTAATATGCAACCGAAAGAAAAACAAGCCTCTTTGTACATTTTCTATGGTCATTTGATAAATATCAGTTCCCATGAGTTCCTGTAGCAATTAAGCCCTGGACATAACACAAGATGAAGTAAAGTAAGTAAGAGATCAAGGCGGGAAATAATAAAAAGATAAAAAGATGGGAGGATAACAAAGAAGCAGATATAAGCTCTGAAGTATAGATGAGATAGAAGGAACAGACAGGCTGAGTTGTGTTGCTAGGAGAGGAGAAGCATATTGAAGCTAATGCGGAATTTAAGGCTCAGGGAAAGAAGGGACAGGCTCATCACTATTCAAATCTACTTCTTTTCAGGACAGCCATTTCCCAGATAAATGAATACTGTGGTAAACAAAGTAAGAGACAGAAAAAAGGAACTGTCTTAAATAATTACACAATTGCAGTTCAAATTTGTTCACGAGGGCTACTATTCCTCCAGACTTATGGTTTTTGTTTACAACAATTATTTAATGTGCTAAGTCATGTAGACAGATGTTATGTACCACAGTCCTCTGTAATCTGCATTTAGCCCATTATGATTTTAGGTATAGGCCAGGAATTTCTAACATATACAGGGCTATTCACTAAAAGGTGAGTTGAGGGGAGATGAGGTGAGATAAATTGCAGATTTGGGATTTTAACAGTTGGCCATATCCTCTGATAGCTATGATGCGAAAAACGTTGGAAATGCCGGTCTTATGGTGATGGCCTTTCTTTTCATGAGACATCAGTAAAAACATTGAGCAACACCCATGTTTATATCCCGACATACCTGTTGATTCCATTCAAATCAGTCTGTTGTTAGGTAGGTGTCATATGCAAGTTGGGCAGTGTCAAAATATAATTAATACAAATAGTGTCGTTCCACTATATGGACAAAAGTATTGGGACACCTGACCATTACACCAACGGGGAATTTCATGACATCACATTTTAAATATATATATATATATATATATATATATATATATATATATATATACACATTGTTAAGTAGTTGGTTCCCCCTTTGCACTTATAACATCTCCCACTTTTCTGGGAAGGCTTTCCACAAGATTTTGGAGTGTTTCTGTGGGATTTTTTGTCAATTCATCCACTTGAGCATTTGTGAAGTCAAGCACTGATGTTGGACAAGAAGGCCAATGTCCATGAAGATATGGTTGAATGAGTTTAGTGTGGAAGAACTTCACTGGCCACACAGGACCCTGACCTCAACCCCATCGAACAACCTTTGGCATAAACTGCAACGTGGATTGAGAGCCAGGCCTTCTTGTCCAACATCAGTGCTTGACTTCACAAATGCTCAAGTGGATGAATTGACAAAAAATCCCATGCACTGGTGCACAGTTATGCTGGAATAGAAAAGGGCCTGTTCCCACAAAGTTTGAAACATAGCATTTTCTAAAATGCCTTGGTATGCTGAAGAATTAGGATTTCCCTTCAATGAAAGAAAGTCCAACCCCTGAAAAAGAGCCCCATACCACTATTCCTATGCAGGCAGGTAAATGTCTCCTGACATGTGCCAAATCCAGACCAGTTATGGAATCAGTAGAACATTGGCAAGCATGTGCCTCAGCCCTCAGTGTGAATTTATGTGGTCTCCACTTCGTGGCTGAACGGCATCATGCCAAATAAGCAGTAAATTCATAAACATAGTATATCATGGCCAAATTTGCAGTAATGCATAAACTTGGCATATCATGCCAAATGAGCAGTACATACATAAACTTGGTGTATCATGCAAAATAAGTAGCAAATACATAAATGTGATATATCATGGTCAAATTAGACATAATGCATATGCTTAGCATATCATGGTCAAATGAGCAGTAAATACATAACTTGGTATATCATGGCCAAATGAGTAGTAATGCAAACGCTTGGTATATCATGCCAATGAGCAGTAAATGCATAGATTAGGTATATCTTGCCACTTATGAGCTTTAAAGCAGGCAGAGTGTCTGTTACTTAGAATGGTCTGGCTCTGTCAGTGTGGGGGGCACTCCAGGAATTTTAGACGTGTGGGTGGGAAGGAAGGAACCGGCATCCACATCATCTGGGGCTGATCTTGCCTCCTTTTAACCATGTAAGAATGGGTGAACAGGTGATTCTTTGTATTAGGTAATAATATACAGATTAGAAGCTAATACATTGAAATTTTTTCTAAAACAAGTAGCATCATCGCCCACGTCTTTTTTTCTTGAAAGACTTCTCCCTCCCACCTCCTCATACAATAATAAAATAAAATCATTCCACATCTCTGGTTTTGAATGACTTATTTTCACACTAAGAAATATCTAATTTGCTGCCAGTGTATGAGAAAGGGACGCAAAAAGAAAGACATATTGCAAAAAGGTGGAAGCCAATTCCTTATTATCCCCTTCACTGGCAGAGGAATGCTTGGCAGTTAAAAACTTTTGAATATTGGCAACAGTATGGATTCCATCTATTTAAACCCTTTGTGACATTTTTACCTTGACTTTCCCTTGGTGACCATGGCTGTTTTGACATTTCTGGGGTGTTTGTGTTTAGCTGTAATTTTCTTCTTTCTCACATACTGTACCCACACAAATTATATGTTGTTTTTATCATCTTAAGAAGGGATTTCATTAGATACCATTATGTTCATCATATCTTATAATTTAGTACAAAAAAATCATAACATATGATGAAAAAATAAACACTTTTTCTAACTTTGACCTAAAATATAATTTACACAAATACAATCATTAAAAAAGGCCCCATCTAAATAGTTTCTAAATGTTGTCCCGAGTTCAGAAATATAAGTTTCCATATTTTTCTGTTTTTTTTTGCGAGTTATGGGGAAAAAAACAAAAATAGTGTTTTTTGTTTTTTTCCTATATTGACCTTTTGACCTGAACCCTAAATTTAACCCTAACACTAAATTAAACCCCACTCTATCCCTTCTGCTATTGTTTAATATATTTTACTTCTAATTTAATTTTAACCCTATACCTTATGCTAAAAATCATTTAATTTTAACCCTAACAGCTAATCTAACTTTAATCCTAGTTTTAAGATAATTAAATCTTTTTTTTACATTGCAATGTTGCTGACTGCCTCTAGGGGCAGTCAAGCAACATATTCAGAGCGACGGAAGTGAATTTTTTCTTCACTTCCGAAGCTCTGACCACAAGAGGGCATAGCCCTCCGTCAATATGCTACTCTGTCAATATGGTGCCGTGGGGCGATCGTGGGTGCCCCAGAGAGGAAATTGCGGTGCTGGCTATTGCCTTGACATCGACCAGCACCGTTAGAGTGGTTTTGATTACGAAAACCACTCGTTTCACTGCAGGACGTGCCAGGCAGTCCATTGTCGAGAACGGAGTCCCCGGCAGGACGTGCCTGACACGTCCATTGTCGCGAAGGAGTTAAAGTTAGAAGTGTCAAAATAATTTTTTATATGTATTCTTTTTTTCATGTCTAGTACATCTGACTGTGTATCCGAACCAACAGCTCAACACGAATCCTAAATATCTATCTAACTTTTGGTCCCAGAGGCAGGTAAAATCAGTTGTGGACCTCCAGCAATGTAGTCCAGCCAAAATATTTCCCCAGTATAGCATTAACATGTTATTGTTATCTGCAGCTATTTTTGTTTTTGTTTTTGTGGGACATGTATTTTAATGATTGGATGTATTGTGAGTTGTATGAAAACCAGCAGAATGGTATATGTGAAGATTGACGGTCCTCATATCCTTTAAAACAATAAGCTATACATTAGCTGAATATTTTTTTCTTTTACAGAAATGTCAGCTTTAGTTTATCCCGGAATGCTGTTATAAAATTACCTTTTATGATGTCAGCTTTAAAAACAAGATGACTTCTCCCTGCAGTCTAGTTTCTATAATAATGCTGCTTACATTTGATATCACTCTTGTGTGTATCAAATTAAACAATTAAAGGAACAGCAGCCTTTTTCCAGATAATTTTGCTCCTCAACATTTAAATGTAATGTCTCTTGAAACATTATGATGATAATTAATAATTGTGTGACTTGGTGAAAGTTCCTACTGGGCCTTACATATTCATAATAAGACCTGTATGTCTATAAAGTGAGTCTGCACCTTAAACTTGCTTCAAAGCTTAATATATTTATATATATTCAAAACCGAGAATCAAACAATGCAATAAAATAAATAAATAAATTAGACTGTAAAATGTATTATGATGTGGTAGAGTTCAGGGCTTCAAATAAAACACACATATTTTATTCTGCACACACGGAAACACTAGCTTTCATATTCCACCAGTAAAGAAAAAAAAAAGAAGAAAAAGATAATCTTGTCTGTGGAATATAACTTCATATTCAGTTTTTTTTTTTGTAGTTCAAAAATTGATGTCACAGGAGACAGGAGGAGCTGAGCCCAATGTGAGAGATGAGCAATGTGGGGATAAGAAGAATATTCAGCAGCACTGAGCCGTGCGGTGAGAAAAACACATTATTTTGTGAAAATATAGTGATATATCCAAACAAGGCAGAGCAGAAATAACATATTCAAATAGAAAGAAAGAGCACTTTAACAATCAAATGCTTGGGAGCTTGAAGAAGGAAGACAAGTAACACACTACTTAATGCTTGAAGGGTTAAACATTATGTACCAAGAAATGCACATGATACAATAAAAGGGGTTGCAGATGAATGTATTATGACACAAACCATATTAATTACAGATCAGTTTAAGCACATTGCATTGAAATAACGACAGAGTAGAACCATTAAGTGTCTAAATACAAAGAGAATTGCAGTAAATTGAGATGGGAATTTCAAATCGTAGGCCAAATTTGCCAAATTAGAAAAATTCTCCCAATCAGCTGCATGAGAGACTTTTTCCATGTATGGTAGTAGAGGGTAATGTTCATTACCTATTAATGTTTACCCCATACCCTGTCCAAAGAAAGCCTCCAGTTGTTGTATGGAGTTTAAATAGGCCACAGCATTTATTTATACACAAAACCTTAAACTGTATTAGCCAAATTACCTCCATTTATTTTTTATACCTTTTATTATCATATAATTTAACATATAACTTAAAACATATCAGTAAATCTTCCCACTTAATTGGCAAGGACAACCAGCCTAGTGTGACAAAGAAAAGCATTAGTACTGAAACATAAGTGCAGAACATAAAACACCCACAAAGGGATGGAGGGCGGGAAATTCACTGAATCCCCAGCCACTCCCACACAACTGTTATTCACCAATTACTCACACCCCTCACACATACATAGCCCTCTGTCTACCTGGGCTGTGCCTGTCTCCCAGGGAACTACTCAGCTACTTTGGTCTAAATTTTTAAATTCCCATCTCAGTCCGCTACAATTCTCTCTATATTTAGAAGACTCTTTAAAGTTTGCGAAACAACCCTGTTAAACATTATGCCAAAGAACAACCCCCATCTTTATGCATTATAATGACAATGACCCACCAAAGAGATTTACATGATAATACCAAATTAGAAATTGCAAATAACTTTCCCAAATTATCCATGAGAGGGTCATACCAAGATACCACTGCTGTGAAAAAACAGGGAAATGCTAAAAAACAGATAACCAAAATAAAGGGAGGGATGGACAACCAACAGAATTGGATAGCTTATTAAATGTGCTGAGAAACAAAATGGAGGTTCCTTAAATAATAACCAGCCCCAATGGTGGTCTAGCCAATCAGATACCTAACTTACTTAAATCCACCCCAGCATCAAGTTGAGCCCTCAGCTAATAAAACTGTAAGACATCTCTAACAAGTAACTAAACCTGGCTGGAAAACAGATTATATTGTAGGTTATATGTATAAAAAAAGTCTGCAACATCAAATTTGGCAACACATCAACAAAGTCCTGTGTACAACCCTGCAGATTGAATACACTCTAGCTGATATTACAGCGCAATTGAACCACCCACCCACAGGAGATGAAATTCACAAAAAACTGCACAAACTTACATTAAGAATTTGTGTCGCAGTTATGATGTGCATTATAAAACAATGGAAATCCCCCATCCCACACCCAAATTTTCAAGAAAATCTAGTACATTATGACAATGGAACAGATCACAGCACCACTTCAAGATAGCATTACCACCTTCCATAAACTCTGGGACCCTGGCTGGTCACACAAAACAGAAGATACTGGGCGGAAAAATTGACATGTCAATTGACATTACCGTGATCCGTCGAATGTTGCTTATCTGCATAGAACTTACTTTTTCATAATTCTCCAAGCACACCATAACTATGTCAGGTTATACTCAAGTACTATTTTCATACTCAAACCCTCTCTTTATTATAACATCAGTAAAATGGGACCTATCCTTGACAAAGAAAACATTTAGTATATGCTCTGTAAATTTGTAAACTGAGTATGACATACACAAATACCGTGCACAACGTTGTATTCTCCTTTATTACTTTGTTTTGTCATTTGCTGTAAAAAAAAAAAAGTCTTGCCCCTGAAAGTAAAGGTAGCAAAAATGCGCAATCTCCATTTCTTCAGTAAAAGGATGATTACACGTTTTGTATAGATGCTAAAACTATGGTATGCGGGAAAATAGCACCTCTGTCAAAATGGAATTGGAGGACATTTTTATATCTTTATATTTATTTTTATATTTTGGTTAAGTCACCCGATATTTTTGGTAGTGTTTAAAATTTCTACGCATTTGTATTTTTTTTTTTTGCCGCTATTCACTTTATCCAATGAATGCACAAATAGTGGCAATTGTTGTGCTGATTTTATACATAACCCCCAAACACTTAACATCCAAAGTCAGGATAAACATGCTAGTAAATAGTAGCATTCCAGTGCAAGATGGTATTTTATTTTGTTCTACATACTTGGCAACTCCAGGTACAAGGAAACCTGCTGGGAAACTAAATGAGTATGAGTCAAAAATAGAGTGATGAATGTTAGAAGGAAAATTTGTATACCTCCAATAATCCTCCATGTAAGCTGCATGGATGAATGGTTAGAAGGCTAATGCATTAACATGAGCAGAAAACACAGACAATGGGTCAACATCTTGCAAAACTTTGCAGTACATCACATACCATGCACTAAGATGGTTTTAAAGATGAAATAAACTCTAGTTCAGTAAGAGATGCAAATGATTTAATACCCATATAGTCTGGAGGTGTAATTTGGTTTTGTGCTACCCTAGGCACAACTAAATTTGGACACCCCCCTTCCACCCACATTTCACACCGAGGACTTGGCCCAGCACCCACATTGCAAACCCTGGTCATTGCCAGCACCCCAGGAAATGTCCCATCACCCACACTGCACACCCAGGACATGTTCCAGTACCCACATTCAAAACCCAGGACATGCCCCATCATCCAAATTGCACACCAGGACTTACCTCAGCACCCAAGGACATGCCCCATCACCAATAGTGAATGTGCAAGACATGCCCCATCACCCACATTGCACACCCATTATTTAACCCCAGTACTCTAGGACATGCCCCATCACCCACATTGCAGAAACAAGACATACGCAATCATACACATTGCATACCCAGGACATGTCCCATCACCTACATTGGAAACCCAGGACATACTCCATCAACCACCACACCACAAGATACGTGACCTCCGACATGCTGACCTCAGAACATGTGCAGGGAGCGTGAGAGGCAGCATGGGAGAATATCTGTGCACCTGGGCAGCACATAGACATCATGCTGCCTGATTGCCTGCAGGGGGCGGGTGAAAGAAGATCTTTAGATCTCCATAGCCAGCCCTTCTACCGGCAAGCTTTTTATTTTTTAAGGGGCAGCGTTTTTAGCCTCCTCCCAGGCAAGTGCCACTCTAGGCACTTGCCTTGTTTGCCTTGTGCTGAATATAGCACTGCATATAATATGGTCACATTTAATGTCTTTAAAATATTTATCAGTGCTGGATATTGTACAGCTATTCATATAGTGTCCATATGTTCAAACATGGAAGCATAATAATAATGTTAAATGTGCCATTCGCTGGGGGTTGGGGGGCTAGTCACTGAAATATGAGTTGCAGGTGAGATGTGATAAGATGAACATTTCAGCTCACCAGTTTTACTATAGATTGTGCAGGGGCAAACCTTGTGAGTTTCCCCCATTAAGCAAACTCACAACTAGGTTTGTGCCTGCACAAAGTATAGTTAAATTGGTGTTCATTTCACCCTAACTCACCTTATCTCACCTGCAACTCACCTTTTAGAGAATAGCCCCCTAAACGAATGAAAAAAAAACCAAGCTACATTTTCATTACAAATGTATTTTAAAGAAAGAAATAATTAATGTGAACAAGCACTGACAATTATATCATTGCTTTCTATTACCAAAAAATCAAAGGCTGTGACAAATAAACAAATTTGAAAAACTTTCAAGCTAAATTAATATTGTTGTTTAATACATGATGAATAAATTATGCATTTTCATACACAAAAATATGAGTTTTTTTAATGTCTGTTTCTCTTTGAAGAGGAGACAGATGATGCAGATGAAATCTTAAATTAGCAAAGCAGACGCTCCCCTTTCATCAAACATTAAGAGAAAACCTTGACTTCATATTTGCTTTTTCATGGACTTGAGCAGCATTTGTGCATTGATGCTGCGGGTACCAAGACCTGTATATGACTGAAGTTCAAGTAAAAAAAGTAACGTTAAACCTTTCTAATGTGGGAATGCCAATCCATACTTGATTTTCAGCTGCCTCTTAGAAACATATTTCAGTTGTTTTATTATTTATTTAATCATTCAAATAAACATTTACTCCTAGAGCAATTTTTAAAAAAAAAAAAGAGTTACATTCACTTCTTGGAGATGGAGCCATATTTTTTTAAAGGGATCCTGTCACCTAAATATTATGTATAATGAGAAAATAAAGATAAAAAAGATCTACACAATGTAGTAACATTTGAGCTTTAAAAAAGTTAGTCAAGATGAGATGTTGTGTTCACTGCTGAGATCCACTTGAACTTGACCTCTTTCTTCTAAATAATCTCTGCCTTGCTATAGCCTGCATAGACTCAACATTGACCTTAAGCCAATTTTTACTAGCTTTCTAGGAAAATACCGGCTGAGTGGCAACCCTACTCCCATCACGAACACCTTAAACTAATCACAAATGCATTTTCATGTTACTCATGTGTTGTCAAGCTCACTGGTACAAAATGGTTAACACGAGTCTGAGCGTGGGCTGCAAGATATGCCAGCTAAGTCAATAATAACAGTGCAGACATTCGGACATATCAAAGGAGAAGCTCTATCCGTCTGAAAATGATTCTGGCTTTTATTATCAGTAAACAGACTCTTTCCTTATTATTTTCTTCATATACGGTATATGTTTAGCTCTTCAAACCATTGCACAAAGAAGTAAATATCATCATTTGTATGTATTATTTTAATTCTCTATTTTGGGCACTGCAGTAATTTGACAAACATAGAAACACGTTATTTTAGTGTTTAGTAACAATGTGTTTTAAGGCCCAGGAAAAGGAATTCATCATAGGGTTTTAATATTAGGAGGTCTAAGATCAGTGACCAAGAATCTCTAAGTTGTATAAAAAAAAAAGAGCCAGCATTATTGGTTTTCTGAATCTAACCCCCTCCCATAACTGCTTTCCTGTGAGGTAGGAAGAAACCAGCGCTGCCAACACTAACTGAGTAAAAGTCAATTTCCTTTTTTATTTTCTGCAGGAAACAATAAGAAAAATGTAATTCAAATGAATGGAATATCATGTTTCTCTAGTGATGTTATCAGATAATGTGTTGCACTGTTTTGAGAGCCTACTGTGTACAAGTGCAAGGTCACTTAGAGTCCACAAAATGTATTCAATTTTAGCAGCACAGAAAGTGTCTAAATGAAACAAACCTTTATATAATCAGTGATGATGCACCTGCAGAATACATGCAGAGTAATCACTGGGGGCTTGAGTAAAATATTTAAAAAAACATTAATATGGGATTTATTCAGAATGCCTGCATCAAATCACACTGGAAAAAAGTCTGTGCACTATAGAAGCAGTAGTCTTCAACATCCAACAAAGTGCAGTCTGTCCCTTTAAGCAGCAATATAGTCTTTCTATGCATGCACAGATTCACACACAAACGGTTATTGGCCAATGATAGGCCAATGGCAGATGATCAGCGATGCCTCACATCACAGCTAGATCACAGCGCAAGTAAGTTATTTGTTCTATACAGTATTTGCATTGATGCTGCTATATTTCATGAGGTCTGAGAGCTTTTACTATATCTTATTGGTGAAAATGAACCATTATCCAAAATGCGTCTGGTCCTAAGCATTTTGAATAAGCGATACTTAACCTGTATTTTCTTGTAATCCCTTTAAGCAGATCCATGGTAGAGATCCATGTCTATGGCAGCCTTGTGACCTGAAACATTTTCAAGTGTTTGCGTTCCCTGTCTAACCAAATGAACAGTGGATTTCTTGGGACGACTGCTGCAAACCAACCAGCTACAGCTAAGTTGTAAGTCCTACCAAGGAACAAATAAAAGTAAATAACTCTCCATTTTCATAACTTCAACATTTTTTCCATCCCACAAGCCAACAATTTGAGATATTGTTCCAATTGCCTGGAACTGTGTGGCAACTAGATTCTGCAGGAATGATTTTGCAGGAGGAAGCCCTGCCAAAGCGCTATTTTAGATAATTGGTGGACCTTTGATTAGGGAGTTCATTTGAGAACCCAGGTTTTCCATGCCACCATCTGACCAGGGTTTAGTAACTGCAGCTATTGGTGCTGCTCGGGCCCCTGTCCATAAATCAGTGTACTTTTTGGACTGGATCAGCAGGGCTTCCAAGGCTATCCAATGGTACCCTGGGATACCCACCACTCCCCAAGGTTCACCCCAAAAGAGTGACAATGTGGGTTGTGGTTATTTCTGGCGATGGTGACTGGATTGTGGCACCAGGCTGTTTGGGCAGGGTATTGCATTTCTTAAATGGCTTATGCTCTTATCTGATTTTGTTCATCATATAAACCTGATTACTGTTCATTAAAAGTGTTCCTGTTTTAAATCAACATCAGTGTTTGGAACGGATGAGTATCGGATGGAGACGCCTAGGTGTCAGCTTGTATCGTCACAATGTTTCAGCATTATATTAAGGATGTTTTTAAAGAGACAGCTTAGAAAAAATTCTGTTCTGGCAATGGGATGAGTGCCAAATAACTAAACAATTCTCGCTTTGCATCAAATCTAACGTGCTGGAGGATTCACCTTGACCTGTCGATTTGTTGTCTAGGGCAACAGCTACTTTCACAGACATTCAGGTTTGGACAGTCTTCTTAGCTGTTCAGAAAAATGTATCCTTGGATCCCATGTATTCCATTTACTTTTCTTTATACTGAAATAACCTCATATTAACTATTCCAGAATAATTATCTCTGCCCTTGCATTAGCATCTGATCCATAATGTTCCTCTCTGTTAATATCAGTGTTTTCCATCAATTAGTTAAACATATTTCCATTGAATTAGTCATTCCATTTCTGCTATCAACTTTATAAAGTTTTGCATATACTGATTTCCAACATAAATAAAAATATTTTCTTTTCCTCTCTCTGGCATTTCGGGATCCTTATCTGAGATGTATCTTCAGAGCCTGGGGACACATGAATAATGCATAGAATTTTGGTTTCACAAGCAGAGAGTAAAGGCAAAAAGTCTGATAGATAAGGACAAGTCACACAAACTGTCAGGTAAGGACAGAGCAGGGACCGACAACAATAAACAAGCAACAGAATGCTCCTGGCAGGTCTGACAGGCAGACATATGTACGGGAGAAGTTGGGCGATTCATCAACAAGACAGTGCTTAGGTTGATAGCTCCCTTTAAGACTATACAACCACGCCCAAACCAGCAAATAGGAGAAAACAAGGGCCACCACAAGATATTGTGGGGGCCCTCACAGATCAAATGGTCTGGGCCCTCCCTCACCCACTCCATTCCCTCCCCACTCCATTTTCTTCCTTTCATTCCTTGCCATAGCAACAACTTTGCATCGACCGGACATGCCCCAGCACATGTCCCTGCACCCATATTGCACACTCAGGATATATCTCAGCATATGCCCCATAAACACATTGCACACCCATGACAGGAGTAGCTTCGATCATCGGGGCATGTATTCGCCTACAAATAACTGATAACTTAAAACCAGACTGTGGGGTAGAAAATTGGCCACAGCACTTTATTTCAATAGTCATTGCATTACATTTTATACATTCCACAATATATACCAGTATTACACAATGACTAACATAACATTTCATATAACATCAGAAAACCAATCAAGCATGCACGAGTATCCAGGTGGCTGCCGAATTACATCCTTGTTTGTATGTATCCTGAGGTTCGAGGTACCACTTTCCCCTCGAACCTCCCTCCCCTTGATTGACTCGTCCCATTCTGTTCCTCCATTATCCCTCCTGGATACTTGGAAAGCTTCCGATGATGCTGTGACATAAAGTACATACAACCGAAAGAACCATTAAAACAGGGAGGGTGGGTGGGACAAAAGGTAGGGAAGCTTCTCCTAAAATGGCTGCCTAACTTCCTGCTTCCTGACATTTATTCCCAAAACTCCTCCCACTAACTCCTCTGATGGACATGTCCCCTCAACACTATGTCATGGACGCCCCTCCCTGACCCTGTCTGGGGGCAACAGGACTTACCCCATCACCCACATTGCACAACCAGGACTTACTCAATTACCCACATTGCACACCCAGGTCTTACCTCAGCACACCATGATATGTCCCATCACCGACACTGCGCACACAGAACTTACCACAGCACCCCCAGAACGTGCCCCTTCCAGGACCAGATTAAGATTTTTGACAACCTGGACTACAGTCACTGTAAGGCCCCAGTAATCAGGATGCCAGGGGGCACAGCTTTAGGTAGTTTAACAGCACCACAGCGTCACTCAAACTGGAAGGCAACAGCACATTCACAGTACTCTGTCTCCAGTGTCCCAGACCATGAAGCTTCAGCTGAAGATTGCAGATCTTAATCCAGCCAAGTTCTTCCTCTGTCCAGGAAAGCAAGACTGTCCTGTGGACCGGAAGGAGGCCCCTGGGCTGTAGCCCCTAAAGCCCATGCCTTAATCCGGCCCTGGCCCCATCACACACATTGCACACCCAGGTCTTACCCCAGAACATTCACCATCACCACACATCACTCCCTGGACATGCCTAATTACCACACTGCACTCCCAGGACTTACCCCAGCACCCAAGGGCATGCCCGATCACAACATTGTACTCCCAGTAACCCCAGCCAGCAACCACAGTTCCCTAGTTTCTAGTGGCAGCATGGTGGATGTGCACAATGCCCAGGTGCACAGACATCCTACCATGCTGCCTCTCATGCAGGTCATGTGACCCCTGGCGTTCAGATGTCAAACATGTGCAGGGGAACATGAAGCTAGGGAGGATGTCTGTGTGCTGGGCAGTGCACAGACCCATGCTGTCTGCACCCTGGCAAAGGGCTGGTGAGGGGAGATATTTTGGTCTCCCCAGGTTGTCCCTCTGCTGACATTTCTGGTCTTACCCAGGTACCATAAAATGACACAGGAAAGGAACATTAACAGCTATAATCATTTAAAAAAAATTGCATATGTGAGGGGGGAATCAAACCTTCACATACGTAGATGTACATGCAGACACATTTCTACATATATTCAGCTGTGCACTGTGCGTATGAATATAGAAAGCTATTAAATTATATTTTCCTCAGTGACCATGGCAACAAATAAACACTTTGAAATGGGATCACATAACATTGTAGCTGAATGCATATTGGTACAGAAAGACATCATGCAGTGAAATATAGAGACAGTCATGAAGTTTTTACTGCATTATTGTGTGACTCATACTTTTAGCCTAGAGATAGCTGAGCAAGTGAGCATTAATCATGACATAATGCTAATACTTGGTGTTAAACCATGCATATATTTTCATAATAACATGCAATATATTCATAAGTACATTCACAATCCTTGACAAATACGTTATAGGGCATATTTACTTAATACCAAGTTTACTAGATGGCTTAAAAAAACAAAACATGTTTTTTTCTTCCTTAGCAAAAGAATCCTATAGGGATCCTATTATGCCTTTTGGCCTGCTGTCTCTTACGGTAATGTCTATTGGTTCCTTGACTCAAATCTCCCTAAGTTTATACTCCAGAGATGGTTCTAAACTTTTAGGGTTCCCAGGAAAAAAAATCAGTCTTGATTAATAGCATACCTCCAGAAAATATCCTCAGATGTAGATGTGGAAAAACAGGACAAAGGGAGAAGGAGCAAGACTTAAGTATAACACATTTATTGTGCAATGAACAAGTAAATAAAAACCTTGCGTTAAAAAAGAAAGTGTACAGTATCTGCATAAGCGTCCTCCTTCCGCACATGAACATTTTCTGGAGGTATGCCATTGATCAAGACCCCACGAGGGGCTCCTGGATGTCTATTATACTGAGCAGGTTATTGCTCAGTAATATGTGAGTGTACTAGCAATATTTCATAAGCCATTTTGTTTAAAAAAAATATTATACTGCATTATAATTTTTTTGTCTTTTATTTCCTTTTGTACAACACTGAGAGGTAGGAGCGCACTGATTCACTCTTTTATTTTTACACTCTTTTATTACAAGTGAAGCACTAGTTTGTTTCAATGCTGCTATTTCAATCACATAAAGGGGCAGTTTATTTTTTATCTATCTGCCCTATGTAAGCACTTTGCCCCCTTTTCTGTTCTCAACAGTTAGGGTCTGTGTGCCCTCAGCAGTAGTGGCCATGGCCTGCCTCTCATGTGGCTCCACAACATGGGAAATCATATTTGATGGGTCCATTGTTTGTCCTCACTCCTGGAGGTCTGTACACTGTACCTCTGTCTGCTGAGGGGTATCAGGAGGATGGGAGTGCATCATGGGCTGGGCTTCATTCCAAAGACTTGTCACCAGCCCTGTTATCACCTGTACTGGGGTTATTTACAGGATGTGGTGCTAGTGATATCATACATGATGTCATGCCCCACAGCCCTATAACGTCCTAAGGCACCCTGATATTGCAATTCTGGCATTCTGTAAAAGTTGGAGTGCTGCCCTGTTACGTTCAGTGTGCAGAACCCTTGAGCGGCGATAGAACCACACAGATATGGAGATAAAGGGAGTTATTCCCCTTCCAGCTACCCTTACCCACAGGTTGAGAGCAATGATGCATCTGGAACCTCAAGAAACCCCAATGAGAGTAGACAGGAAAAGGGTCAACATAGAAACTACGGCACAGGAGAAAAAAGATCAGTGAAATCATACGTTGGGTCAGGAGAACGGAAATCAGGATTCACAGAAAAACAAAGCAGGAGATTACAGGAACCACACTCATTACCTAGGGTGTAAGCACACCCAACTGCAAAATGAAATTTCAAATAGCAAGCATATTAGCTTAAGTGGCAAACAAAGTCACGTGAGCAGAACCATGGGATGAATAGGTAGGGCAACTGCACAGAAATAGGCTATGCATAGCCTAGTGGTCACACATGGAACTGCAGGAAAGCTGTGGTGTATTGATTAAGCTGCTGGACCCACAAGTTTAAAACCATGAATTTGAATTCTGCTACAAACGGACTGATGTGGAACCATAGCATGCCCTGACTCTCTCCTCACTGTATCCTTTTAAATTCTGTTTCCCAGACTTTAAGAACTAAGACTTTAAGAACTAAGACCAATCATTAACTATTTATTGGACTGCTCTATTATTACTTATCTCCATTTTGTGCCAATGTGCCACCATCCAATACCCGTGGGCCTGTCCAGTTCACAATTTACCACAGGTAATTGATACTATACACATAGGTGTCACTTCCCTAAAGTCCAAGTATGGAGGTCGAGTTTAGCACTAACCTTGACTTCCAAAATCAAACAGACTCCTCGCTCTATCTTGGATGCCTCATCTTGACCTCACAAAATAGGATTCACTAACTTTTTTGAAAGGTTGAGATGAAGCGAGAGGAAGTCAGGTCCTCGTACTGTACTTGACCTTTAGGGAATAGACTCCATAGTGTGCCATCCTGCATTCTGGGATGTGGGGGCAATAAGCTGCTGCTTAATCCAATGATATGGTAGCACCACCACTGGTCATAGTGGAGTTGTCACTGTTATATATTACATAACACCTGATAATGGAAAACTACCTTTGGAATGTCTGTTTTTTTCCCCCTTCTATAAGGTTTCCTGTGTGATTCAGTTCATGAAAAGAATATTTTTCATCTATGACATTCAGCCATAAATCTAAATTTGTCTTGAAAGTCTTAAGTGCCTTCTGGCAGAGAATAATAACTTTGTTATCTTTTCCTTTGGTAGATCATATTATCCATGGATCATAACTACTTGATCATGGTTTGGATACAATACATGCAGGGATCAGCACAAATCCACACATTAAACATAACAAACTACATATTTTCTTAAAGCAACATATTTTTTCACGTTTTCTTAAAACTTTAAACTCCAATAAAAAAAATGGGGGTTCAGTTACAATATATAGTTTAGCCTGCCACTTTTTCAATGTATGTATTTATTGATGAGTTGTATCTTCCCAAAACTACAGCTTGAACAACAGTGGAAACCGACCTACAAATTGGAACTGTAAAATGATTTGGCCCCCTCTGAGTGTTTGAGAATATATTAGGTTATGTTAATATTGCTGTTCAAGGACGCTGTTAGCAAATTATGAAGTCATATTTAATTGAAAGATTACATCAAGTGAAGGCATTTTACATCCAAATTATTTAGTGAAAGAATACAGATTAAGTAGCTTAATGAGCCCTCTCTGCTTGTATAGCCCTATTAAGGGCAGACAGTTTGGGTGATATCTGTCCTTCATCTAATCCATCTGACCCAAGATTCTAAACATCATGTTTGCCCACGATAGAGCTATAGGGAGCAAAGAGGGCTCTGTATTTGTATTATTTCAAAATATCGGTCAAACATAACTTACTTTTTTGCCATCAGTTGTCCTGTAACATTTATATTTGTAATGTACAAATTGAATACCCAAAGATAAATTGATTCTATTCAGATACAATATTAATTTAATGGCATATAAGATCTTAAATAAAATTCTAAATATGCAATAAACATAACCAATCCACTAACCCATAACCCCCCATTTGGCAGCCACAACAAGCTGTAGGCCTATACCAAAGGCTGACCCCTGCTACTGCAGGGATCATGTACCTTAGCATAAACCCCTTTAGCTCCAACACTACATAGTAAGGAACAATAATTTAACATATTAGATTAAAATCAGGCAGGGTTGGCGCTTTTATGACTTGCTAACTTTTAACAGATGCCCTCCAAATGTTAACCCCTAATTTACTCCCACCGAACCTAAACTTCTCTCCATTCAGTAACTAACCCACCCTCTCTCCCTCCCTTGCAGCCATGACAGCCTTCCCCCAAGTTCTCAGACTTTTGTTGTATTATTAAAGAAGCTGTAAGAATGTTTAGTTAAATATCTTTTGCTCTACAGGGACATGTGCATCTAAGCCCCAAGCTTATAGAGGTTCATTTTGTAATTGAATAATTTTACATCCAAGGGTGAATGTTACATTCATTTTATTATGTGGGTAACTGGATGGGGTATTTGGGCAGATCATTATCAGAAAACCTGACTTTCTTTACTCCATTCAAACACTAAACTAACATAAAAATCTTAGCACTGACTATTTTTAAATGCATTAATAGGTTAATATCATTTTAGTTTAACATGCCGTGCAATGTTACACCGAGGATTACTTGTGCTACCAACTCCATTTCTCCATTCATCATGACATGTTTATCTTTTTCGATAGGAGGTTTTTAATGTTACACACAAATCAATCGATCTGAACTTCTACAGACAAAACAAGACTTCTGTTAGATGTAGGATTTATGGGAAATCTGTTGGATACACGAAGTGAAGTTATAAACTGCTCATAACATTCTGTGGGCACTAATAAGAGATCTGTCAGGTACATAAAGCTTGTGCAAGGCCCACATAATGAAGAGAGCACTATGTTAAGCTGTATGAAGTATTTTACAATTGTATAAAATACTTGGGACTTACGTAACACATTGTGCCTGCTAGCTTTGAATGGCTATGTAGACAATAACGAAGAGAACAGCTAGTTCTGTAAATCTCTTTTTACATGAATACAATAGAGATTTCTCATAAGGCATGCTCTTCACTTATCTAAACCATTATTTTTCTACAAGTGCTATCCATACCTCGAAACTATCCCACTTAAAGTGGAACTGTCCCCATTCAGGATTCTTTTCCTGTGGTCCTGATTTTCACAGCATCCCACATTGCCGGGGGCAACGGTTTTTAGGCATGCTCTCCCACTATGGTACCCACACCTCTCTAGGCCATGCTGACTATCACATTAATGTATAATGCACAATGTTTTCAATAATATCATTTTTGTGAGGAGGCGAGATTTGTGATTTGTGGAGTCAAAGGTGTATCCAATTGCTTTAATTTGAACACATTTTATTTTAGATGATTTTCTTTTTCTAAGATGAGAAGAAAAATGAAAATCGATTAGTATTCCAAATTTTGCCAGTGCAAGATTCCCAGGTAAAGGACAGTTGATTGGCAAAAAAAAGCAAGAACTGTCCTTTAAGTTAAGAAAAATTATTGCTTTTGCTAACAGTAACAGTTTTACAAATGTAAATGTTCACTTCTTTTTCTCGTTTAGGTTGATGCGCCTGGAACAAGCGTCACTAATCTTTTAATCCTGTAGTCAAGCTTGTTCCTGGTGCAGCAACCTAAAAGAGAAAGTAAACATTTACATTTATAGACTTGTTACTATTAGCAACAGCAATGATTTTTTTTTTTTTTGTTAATTTAAGGGACAGTTCTTCTACACCTCTGAGGAAGGCCTGTGTGACAGATGAAATGCACCAAACATTTGCATGAAAAAAAATGTCCATTGAAATTGTGCTTTAATATTTTGGAACTTATCATTTATGCTATCCTATGCACTACATGTGTTTTATATGTCTATATTATGATATAAGGATTTACTCAATAAAGAGAGAGTTGCAGGGAAAAGATTGCAGGGAATGAGAATTTCAAACTTTAGGCCAATGTAGCCTAGCTGGCAAAAATCTCTAATGCAGATGAATGGGAGAATATTTTCCAACTCTGCTACTTTGGCCTTAAGTTTGAAATGTAAGAATCTGTGAAAATTACATTGGCGTGATGACGTGACAATCAACGTATGGGTGGAGCGTGCTGAGGCCCGCAACAAGCAGAGCGAGTGGTATGCCGTCACAGAGCACTGATCCACGGTGAATCCTGATAGCGGTTTCTGGAGTAGTTGCTTGCTGAACGAACCCCTTGAAATTGATCAGCCTAGACTGGGACCTCACAGAATATTCCCTGTACATCTATCTTTATTGACCAGACCCTATAATTGTGTTTTACTTGTGAGAAATTCAAGATGACATTGTTTTTATGACCATTGCATATGCACAAAAAAATATTTAATTAACAAAGGTGCTTGCACTGTTTCTTTTACATTTTTGGTATCTCTGAGTCTGAGGCTTAATGCAACCTTCTGTATAATTACTATCACTGAGGTGCAGACTTAATCTAGAGTATAATTTATAGAATGTCATTCACCTCAGATTGCCCACTGTGATCCCTTTCTGATTAAAGGTAAAGTGAATCTAAAGTGAACAAAGGTGAACGGATGCATTCTCCCAAAACATGAAATAGATTTTTTAAAAATACATTTTAAATAAATCAGTAGGTGGCGTTTGGGAAATAATAATATATAGCAAATGGCCTTTGCTCCTCCTTTTTAATGCATACAAATATTAAAAGCACAAAAATAAATGCTTCTCACAAACGTATGGTTACATTTTGCAATACTTCCTAAGGGACTGCACACCACAAGTGCTGCTAATCTCACTGGCACGGTCATGTATTAAGGGAGGGAACTGCGTAAGTAAATGTGCTTCTCGATTGTCATTTTGTTTACATTCTTTTAAAGAAACCCCAGTGTATATATGTTTCCCTTCATAAACTAAACATTTTGTAATTTCTTGCATTGGAGTCAGGTCTTGTAAACCCTATAAATCTGCACACGATGAGGAACTACTTCACAGTCTACAACAAATATCCATGAAATTAGTAAAACTCTACCCCTTAAATAGTTTTAGGTAATACTGCTGTTACTAATGAAAATGATGAAGCCAGTAACATGCAATTTAACAGTAACATTGTTAGCAAAATAAAATCAATACAACTTTGACCAAACAAAAATAAATACATAAGAAACATATCTCTGTTAACAGACACATCAGAAGGAAATTCCTTAAAATATGACTAACACAACACCATGGTAACACAAAGTCAATAATGTATAGCTCGAAAACCTTGCACATCTGAACAAATTAAATACTGTAACAAACCACAATGACAATGTTATACTGATAACTAGCGACAGAACAATGAAATAAGTCTTTTTTTTTTATGCAACGCTAAAACATTCAGTTTTATAGAGATCTGGTAATAAAGGAATTGTACCTCCTGTAGAGGCAGCATTGGCACAAATGAACAAACATTTTAACATATATGTTGGTGCCTTTTGTGTTTTGTAGCAGCACAGGAGAGTGGGAAGGTATAAAGAGACAGCAGTCTGGTTTAGACGTGATCTAGGTCCTTCGGTATATTTACTGAAGCTGTCTGTTTGAGACACCAGAAATAACAAGACTGGATTTTTAATGACTACAACAATTTAGTAGACATGTGCATTTGTTTTCGGACGAATGTATTTTCGTCCGAAAATAGCATTTTCGTCCATTAGTCCGAAAAACGAATAACGAAAATGCTAAACTAATGAAAGCCGAATGAACGAATGGTTAATAAACGAAAATCATTCATCCATTCGTGCTATTGGCATTCTATAAACCGAAATAGAGTCGGTTTATAGAATACCTATAGCATTACATACATTCCATAAACCGACATAATGAACGACTTTCGGTTTATGGAATGCATGGAATGCTATTGCTATTCTATAAACCAAAATAGAGTCCCCATTCATAAGAATTTCAATTGACCTATTCGTACGAATGGGGACTCTATTTCGGTTTATAGAAAGCCAACAGTATTACATGTATTCCTTAAGCCAAAAATCTATAAACCGAACGACGTTCGGTTTATAGACTTTCGGTTTATAGAATACATGTAATGCTATTGCTGTTCTATAAACCGAAAGTCTATAAACCGAACGTTTATATATGAAGTACATACATGTAATACTATTGGCTTTCTATAAACCGAACTAGAGTCCCCATTCATAAGAAATTCTTATGAATGGGGTCCCCAAATTCAGTGAAACACATTCACATTTATAAAGACTGATAACATTCCTACTATATCTACAGTGGGAATAAAACAAACAAAAAAACCCCACATGAACTGGTGTTTTTAGCCATAGTAAAAAAGCAGCACTTACCACTAAATAATCATATAATAATTCACAGGGGCTCCACCATCACAGTAACTTTCAACTACACAAACACAATATAATACACAAAGACTCTTGCTCACTCTGGGAAAGTGCTGTATACAAGTTATTCCTTGTTCAGATATTATTAAAATAATAAAAGTAGCCTTTGCAACTGGTAACACATAAAACATCTTCTCACATGTTTCATCTTAGAGGAGCTTACTTTTAGGCTATACATGCTGGTGGATAGTGAGTAGTGTCCTGTGCTCTAAAAATATACCTTTGTTTTGCTTCCTTAATCCTCAAACCCCATAACTACTCACAGCCATTTTCAGGAGTATTTAAAAAAACACACCCTGGATGGCTAATGTCCTTTAAGAAAACAGGTCCGACTCTGTGCTTAGCTCAATGTTTGGTTTGTACAAACATTAAAATAAAACAGAACCTTGACAGTTTATAGGTACCCTTTTGGCAAGTGACAGGACAAGCCAAAAACAACATCTTAAGGAAAGACAAACCAATATTGCTTTTATTGCTTAGTACCAGTAGCTTCTGCAGGTAATGTGTCTAAAAAAGAGAGACAAACTGGGGACTGTATCAAGAGGACTAGGTAATGTGTCTAAAAAAGAGAGACAAACTAGGGACTGTATCAAGAGGACTAGGTAATGTGTCTAAAAAAGAGAGACAAACTAGGGACTGGATCAAGAGGACTAGGTAATGCGTCTAAAAAGGAGAGACAAACTAGGGACTGGATCAAGAGGACTAGGTAATGTGCCTAAAAAAGAGAGACAAACTAGGAACTGGATCAAGAGGACTAGGTAATGTGTCTAAAAAAGAGAGACAAACTAGGGACTGGATCAAGAGGACTAGGTAATGTGTCTAAAAAGGAGAGACAAACTAGGGACTGGATCAAGAGGACTAGGTAATGTGTCTAAACAAGAGAGACAAACTAGGGACTGGATCAAGAGGACTAGGTAATGTGTCTAAACAAGAGAGCCAAACTAGGGACTGGATCAAGAGGACTAGGTAATGTGTCTAAAAAGGAGAGACAAACTAGGGACTGTATCAAGAGGACTAGGTAATGTGCCTAAAAAAGAGAGACAAACTAGGAACTGGATCAAGAGGACTAGGTAATGTGTCTAAAAAAGAGAGACAAACTAGGGACTGGATCAAGAGGACTAGGTAATGTGTCTAAAAAGGAGAGACAAACTAGGGACTGGATCAAGAGGACTAGGTAATGTGTCTAAACAAGAGAGACAAACTAGGGACTGGATCAAGAGGACTAGGTAATGTGTCTAAAAAGGAGAGACAAACTAGGGACTGGATCAAGAGGACTAGGTAATGTGCCTAAAAAAGAGAGACAAACTAGGAACTGGATCAAGAGGACTAGGTAATGTGTCTAAAAAAGAGAGACAAACTAGGGACTGGATCAAGAGGACTAGGTAATGTGTCTAAAAAGGAGAGACAAACTAGGGACTGGATCAAGAGGACTAGGTAATGTGTCTAAAAAAGAGAGACAAACTAGGGACTGTATCAAGAGGACTAGGTAATGTGTCTAAAAAAGAGAGACAAACTAGGGACTGGATCAAGAGGACTAGGTAATGTGTCTAAAAAGGAGAGACAAACTAGGGACTGGATCAAGAGGACTAGGTAATGTGTCTAAAAAAGAGAGACAAACTAGGGACTGGATAAAGAGGACTAGGTAATGTGTCTAAAAAAGAGAGACAAACTAGGGACTGGATCAAGAGGACTAAGTAATGTGTCTAAAAAGGAGAGACAAACTAGGGACTGGATCAAGAGGACTAGGTAATGTGTCTAAAAAAGAGACAAACAAGGCACTATGACAACAGGACATGGATATCCATGCTACTGAGAATGGGAATAATAAGTACATTTACTGAAGGAAAACATTTCCATGTTCAATCATGCTAACATCTCTGCCATACTTGAAATGGCTTTGTTATTTAATGCATATAATTTTCTGTTCAGCTATGAATAATATAGCTTTGGATTTGTTTAGAGGGGGCTGGTAGCTAAGAATTGGAAACTCCACACAGAGAAACTGCTTTCAAGAAAACAACAGTCAAAAACATACAATTGTAAAAAAAAATTACCTCTTTATGTGAATTGGAAATTACACTTCCTTATTTAAGGCTGTGGTTGAAGGCAAGTATAACTGTTCAAAGTTTTGATGATAGGTTTAAAATGAATGTATCATAAAAAATGCCATAAAGTCCTGTGCATTGTAATTTTCATTTTCATGAACGTGGCAATTTACAAACAGTTCTGTGTGAGACTGTTGTTGAGTTCTGGGAATTTAGTTGTTCAAAGGATTAAATCTTGCAATTATTATTATTATCCCTATCTCTAAAATATTCTTTACTCTTTGTGTTCTTTGGGCTGTTAAGCAGTACACTGTTGTGATTTCACTACTTAGCCTTGAATCTCGACACACTGATTTAAAAAAAAACTGTATGTTCCACTAATGTCAAAACCTGGCACTTCGGATGTTTGGGAGAATCATATCCCTTGATGCTCAGTCAGTCTTATGATTGGTTGAGCACCATTGTACACATATGGTTCCATTCACTATAATATGACTTTCAAAGTTTGAATCTTCCACATTGAAAGTAATGGGAGGTGAAATGATCAAAGCTATTTTTGAGTCAAATTTTGCCTCCCGTTACTTTTAATAGGGAAAATTCAAACCTGGGTTTTCTTAAGTTGTCAAACTCGGGTGCTGAATTTGAAAGTCAATTTTGAAACTCTTGTGGTGCCAGTGTTAACCATCACTTGGTTATTCACTAAGCTGTTTACTGTAGACTTTGGCTTGTTCAGTCTGTGTTGCAGTTTAACATATTATGGACTATGTTAAAGAGGGACTAACCCTTTCTTAACAACATTTAATCAGACAGAAGTTAAATTCTATGCTCCCAGGAACTACTGTTCATTCTAAACTATGCTTTCTTTAAAATTATACCAGTATAAGAAATACTATACTACCTGATTATGACAAATTATTTTCTTTTAAACACTTCCATATAGATTTCTTTTCCAGTTGATTGAATAATCATAGTGTATAAGTTATATCCCTATGCAGACATGCCATTTAAAGAAAGGCAACGTTTTGTATTATTTGGGGAACTGGGAGAAGTGATTTTGGTGGTGTTAGCTGCATAATAGTACCACACAAGGCTATCCTCAGTAAGAATATAATTAACATTACTGGCATTTTAGCAGCACTGAACGGATGAGGGGAACAACCAAGAATCGATCCAGCAACTCTCATGTTGATAAAGGCAGTAGATAACAGTTGATAAAAGCAGTAGATAATCCAACCGAGCCATCACATCATGCACACCATACGTTCTGTTATGCATCACTATTCACATGTGCAGTATCACAATAAATGTAAATGTCCAGTGACAGCAAAATTTGCATCAATTGATACATACCAGTGAGTTATGCTTGAACCTTTTATAAAAACTTCTAAGAATGAGGTAAGCTGTTTTATTAATGTTGTATTTCACTAGTTTTAATATACTTGGTGACTCTTTACAAAGATAATATCACAATAAAACAGAGTATTAACAAACTTTCTGTTTGCTACTTTTTATAGCCTCTATGGTTATATTTACACACAGAATTCCTGATAAATTTCTGAATGAGTAGAGTTGATCCTAAAACTTTCAATACACACTACATATGTATAAGTATTGGTACATCTGACCATTATACCAACAGGGACTATTATGACATTGCATTCTAAATACATAGATATATGTAGTTGGTCCCCAGTTTACAGCTGTAACAGCCCTCATGTTACTTGGAAGGCTTTCCACAAGATATTGGTGTGTTATGTGGGAATGTTGGACCATTCATCCTTTGGAGAACGCTCATAATCTCTGGTCCAGTTCATCCCAAATGTTTTCGATGAGATGAAGTTCAGAGCTCTGTGGGGTCCATGGTTGGCACAATGTAGTCAAGCAGGTAACAATCTCCTGGCATCTTCCAAATCCAGACTCACCCATCAGACTGCCAAATAGAGAAGACTACACAGAACACGGTTCCACTGTTACAGAGTCCAGTGGTGGGGTGTTTTACATTACTCGATACAAAACTTGCTATTGTACTTGGTGATGTGAAGCTTGCATGCAGCTTAATGGCCATGGAAACTTCCTTTTTGGTCCCAAACAGCTTGTCAGTGCCAAAATGATCCCTAAAGCGTTTGTCAGTGACACCTTTTTCCCAATACAGATTGTTAGTGCCACCTTTGCCCCAATAAGCTTTTCAGTGCCATAATTGTTCCCTTAAAACTTGTGAGTGCAACATTTGTCCCCAAACAGCTTGTTATTTGTGGGGCTCCTGTATGTGCCATATTTAATGGGCCATCTGACTGGCATTACTAAGGAATCTGTTTGGCATGGTACTGGAGGAAATCCAGGGGGTGAAACCATGCGTTACCGCACCGGGTGACACCAACTTTAGAAATGCCTCTGCTGATAAGTGAACTGCAAGTGAACTACAAAAATCAGACATTAATACCTAATTTTGCATCTCACTTGTCATGCTACTTTTAGTGAATAGCCACCATGTATTATCTACTGCTGCCATGTTGAATAATGTTTTTCTATTGTTGCATGTCAGGAATTATATGCTCCTATACTAAATCTACCTTCTTAGTTCTCTGTATATGTCACTTGTCCAAAGAATATAACTGATGTGACTAATATATTTCAAGATTTTTTAATTTAAATATGAGAATGTAAAATGATTGATATTATTTCTTTTAATTAGGGTTTCAGAAGTTTTAAATACCAGCTTTCAGAGATGACAAATATGTTCTCAATTTTTCCACATTGCATGAGTTTTCAATACAGTTTAATTTACACTCTGTAAAAAGTAGCATATTGTTTTTATAGAAGCACAGCTGAACCTGACACATTGGTCTGATGATTCTAGACACCAGCTGGGCAAGTGCTAAGAGGAATTCTGTCTGAGACCTACGAATTAGTCTATTGCGGACGAAACGTGTACAGGTGTGTTGTTTATTCATGCTGACCGTGGCTTTACAGGGACATGTAAAGGGACATTCCAACTTGTTTAACCCTTGCTTCCTTCAAGGAAGCAAGGGTTAAACAAAACATGTCCCGGGACTTGTAAGTAAAACCAACATGTATCTTGATAGACACACGCTGGTTTACTATCTGCTGTGTCTCACATGCGAGACTCAGCAGTTCCTGGTTGTCGCGTGCCGACAAACATCAGCACGCACACACTCAATCAGAGCGGGAGCATGGCAGCCTCCTAAACCCCTGCCACAATCCCAGTCCTTAAAACCTTAAGCCGACTGGGTTCCGCCATAAAAAGTGCTCTTTCCAACCCAGACTGGAAACTCATGTTGAGGAAATTGATACCAATGTCTGACAGGTGAACACCATCTGCCCTGTAGTATCTGGCAACTGCTCCTCCAGCTCCCTATGCCGAACCACCACACCTCCCATTCTCCTGACAAGGCCGACATTAAACAATTTCTTTTAATCCTACTCTTCCCAAAGCCACCCGGTTCCCTAGCATGTCTCCACTGAAACCTGGGCACTATCTCGGACTAGACCACAGCTACCCCTGGTAACCAATCCCTCAACCTATTAATCTCTTGCTTCATGGTATGAAACAACACCCTCTGAGGAACAAGCCCTAAATCATTCCCCCCAGCATGTAAGAGGACTACATCTGGCCGCCTCCCCATATTCAGTAAATGAATCAGTTCAGAAAATACATCCCCCCAAACCATATCCCCTGAAACCGAACCATTTAATTTCAAGAAGAGAAGATTATCCAAGCGACCAAACCTGGTGAGACAGAAAATGTACACCCAGTAACCTGAAAATCCACACTCTAACCACCCAGCAAGCCCTTCAAAGCCCCCAAAGAACACCTGCACCCAGTTAACCATGCTGGACAGAGATAGGAGTGGAACCTCTGAGACTCCCACCTCCCAATATTTTTCACCATGTCCTCACCTAAACCCAACCAAGCCTCCTCTGTGGCTGCCCCTATGCGAAAGGAGTGCGTCCCATAAAGAAAAGGATCCCACCCCAGGCGCTTCAAACCTAACCGAAACACCCTAAAAAACGGAAAACATGATAACTCCAAACCATCCTCATGAACTAAAAAAGCCATCCCCCACCGGCCGAACCCCTTGGACACCCATGCCACCGGGCACAAAGCCGACTCGGGAACTTGATATAGCACAACATCACAGCCCTTACCCAGCTGATCAGTTTTAGACTTAGCGAGTAGTGGAGCAAACCCGAACCGCACTTAGGGCGCAACTTAGCAGGGGGCGCTGGAACCGTGAAAAAAACAAAATCCTCCCCCTTCCCCCTTACTTACCTCCTTGCTGCTGCTCTGTCTCCCGGTGCAGGTCCGTGGCTGTGAGGGAAGCATTGTGCGCTCCCCTCCAGCCAATGCGGATTCAATAAAGTTTGTTTAAACTTTTTTTTAAACAAACTTTATTGAATGCGCATTGGCTGGATGGGAACGCACAACGCTTCCCTCACAGCCACGGACCTGCAGTACCCAGACTCACTTTAGAGCTACATACTACCTCACCTATATGAAAGGCCCCAAGAAAAGTTAACAAAAATGCCACTGAAACACCTTGACTGCCTGTTTTACCAAAAAATGTTTAGTAATATCCTCCCAACCCCAAGGCCTTAAACCAGAAAGCCATAGCTGCCATAGATTTATCCAAAGTCTTGGGGAAGCCCCCCCCCCCGCAAATAAACTAGTGAGAAACCAAAGGAGGTTTCCTCGGGCCTTCTTGCTGCTTCCTGCTGCGGCAGGCGACCTACTCCTCCGTTTCCCGCGTACGGATGCATCCTTGGGGCTCAGCCGTTGCGGAGGCCTAGTCCTCCGTTGCGGCCTCCGTTCTCCCGCCGGTCCCACAGCAGCTAACACCAGTTGCAGATGATCCGTGATCCATCCAGAGCCTCTATTCACTGCAGCAGCCCGAATCCCCTTCAGCATGGCGTCCAGAGCCGCTTCCATCCTGAAAAACAAAGAAAAAACAAGCAAAACTGACAGGAGTGAGTATAGCCCACAACTTTAACTTTGCCTGTCAGTTAAAATCTGACTGATTCTGAGATGGAGGGGTCTATTTATATGACCCTTCCCACAGCTGTGACATCACAAAAACAACTTAACCCTTTCATGTGTCCCACCTCCTCATCCTGTCAAGGCTCCTTGCACTTAGGCAGTTCCAGGAGCATCAGGAAAGTTACGTTTTATTTAAGACTCAACACCTGATTGTGTACAATGCAGTAACCGGGGCAAACAAGTATTTATATTCCATTTGGTGCTAGTATGCATGGGCTGGGAGTCCCACATCTGGGCACAGTGCGTACGCCCTCTTTGCATATATTTAACAACTTTTACGGCTACTCCAGCTATATTTTAAAAAAATATAATGTACGGTGGAGCATTTTGCTTTAAAGCGAACTTGTTATTCACAAAATGGATAACATGCTCTGTGTTAGGAAGTATTGGCACTTGCTCTTATCTTCAGCAAATATGTAGATTACAAGTTATAATTTCCTCCTCCTTCAACGTGGCTGAAACATGCAAGCCAAATAGATGCTCAATAGATGTACAGTATGCACACTTTACAACTATGATGGGGGATGGGGGTGTAAGAAAAACTACAAAGGGTAAGTTTTAAAAGTATATATTATAAAAATAGGTATAAAAACTGAGTAATACATATTTGTATTAGAACTGCAGCTACCAAAGTATGCCTACCAAAGTGTCTACTCAGCATAGACAAAATGGGACCAGATTGGTCAAAGTAGACAAATTTCTGAATTTTAAAAAATTTGATGAAACTCAACATGGTTTTGATTTTTGCCATATTTGGTTCGGTAATTTTGGCCCTGGGAATCCTATGGATTCACCCTACTCAATATGTACTGAAATCCCCCCAAATTAACCCGAAATCCACTAATAAAACAAACCAAGTTTGGGGCATTTCAATTTTCCAAATTGGAGAATTGAAAAAAATAATGTGTTAAATGTAAAATAAATTCCTCCTGGACTAGTGGACTGAGACTTTCCCCATAAATTAAAAAATTATATCCCTGGCCCCTATTAAAATTATCAGGCCAAATGGTTTCTTGTCCCATTAATATACATTGGGAGCCCCGCATAAAATAGGGCTGGGAGCTCCCCAAATTGCCCTTCCCCCAATTATACACCATGGGCCAGGGCAACTAGCCCTGACCACCACTATCAAAATGGGGCTAAGAACTGGCAAATGCTTTTTGACCCATACTATATACAGGAGGGGAAAACACTAGTAAAACCTGTCCTCCCCCCCCCCCAAGTAACCCTGCCCTCATGGTCAGGTAACCCCATAAAATAAAAGAATTGACACCCTTGGCATCCGGAGGGTATATATTTTTATATACCTTTTTGCCAGGACAATTTCTTTGAATATGTGGTTTATTTTTATTTTTGTATAGCCTACTTACCTGTGTCAAAGATGAAGATTGAGGGCATTGCCGATGGAGTGGAAGATTAACAAAGGTATCATTGTTTTTCGCAGGGCACTCTTTCGGTGCTCGGCAGCACCAAATTAACCTTTGGGGGGGGGGGGGGTCTTTTGTTTGGACCCAAAATCCAGTCTACTTACCACACAGTATCTCCCATTTTTAGGAGCACAGAATCTTTGGTGTACACAAGTGTGTCACAAAGCTGTCTAGCAAAAAGCTTTAGCAGTGCATTCTTACAATAATAGCTACATAGCTACAGTATGTGTCTATATTACTTTATTTAAATAATTTGGTGGAGCCAGCTAGCCATGATGGTGGAAGGGTTCTTGTGAAGCTCCGTGGATGATCTGCACATACAACTCCGAAAACCCCATTAAAAGCTAAAATGGGTTGACAGAACAAGCCCTCTGATACTCCGAAGCCCAAGGGGACCAAGCAAACTACAAATTCTCAGACACCAAACTCTGAGTCCAGCGAGTGCCGCTGAAACGTCTAAAATGGCAGCTGCCCCTTCCAAAGAGCCCCGTCAACAACATCGTACATCTGATCTCGTGGAGGGCCACCAGCCTCCAGAGGACTGGAAAGAGCTCTTACATAGGATACCTACAAAAGCGGACATGACTGTGATTATAAACGCAGCTATCCAACCCCTGCGAGATGACATTGCAGAACTTAGAACAGACATCAAGTCCATAGATCAACGGGCCTTGGCATTAGAAGCCAAATCACTGCAAATACAGTAGATTGTTGACTGGCTTAATTTCAACATACAGCAACAGGAACACCACATTTATACTTTACAGCAACAGGTTGAAGACCTGGATAACAAAATACACAAAAATAATATACCCGTACGTGGTGGTCCAGATACTGCGAGTGAAGCAGACCTTAAAGTTACTGTGCAAACGCTTTTTGACACGATCTTGCAAAGGTCCATGGTGGACCGAGATAGACAAAATTTACAGATTACAAGGTGACAGAAGGTCAGCTATTCCTGCTACCGGAGATGTAGTCTGCTGTTTCCACTACCCAATGGACCGTAATGCAGTTCTAAAGGCATACAGGTCGGGCACTCCGCAGAAAATAGGGAATGAAGAGATTTCAATCTATGCCGACTTATCCCGGCCCCGGCAATTCCTCAAACCTGTTACTGCAGCATTACACGCAGCAAATATACAATATTCCTGGGGTTCTCCCTTCGCTTAACAAGTAAAGAGAAATAATCGGAATCACGTACTCAGACACCCAAAGGACTTACCTTCATTCCTCAGCGGTCTTGCGCTCCCGGGCATCGAAGTCCCGGACTGGTCTTCGACGACAATATTCCCAACACCTCTCGTCAAACTGCTCCCACCGGCTGACATAGATGAGGATTACATATTTTCAATAGCTTTTCCATTTGCTTTGCAGACTGTGAGATGACCGATTATAGTTAATATTTCCTGAACCTTGTACATATGTTTTCTTTATGCTCCACCGAATGACTTGAAACTCTGAAAAGACCCTGCCTGAAGTTATTCTTGCGAGACACGCTCAAGGTGTCTGAAGAAGGACTGAATGTAATTTTCGCCACCATAATTTCGGGACTTACCTCACATAACTCACGCTATCTCACATGGGTGACACCCAATATCAGCCTTAAATTTTTTTGTAGTTTTTTTTTACCATTTTAATTGCTTGGATTATTATATTTTCACCTGCTTAACTTAGGTCCCAGATTGTGGCCCTGGCATCTGTTACCCCCAGTGGCACGCCAACCCGCCCATGGTTAGGGTGGTTTTGGCAGTTTGACCAGGATAATTTTCTTTTTTCCTAGCCATAAAAGCCCCTTGCAGGACTCTTCTGCCGCAGGTGAAATTTCCCACCTGGGGATTATCTCCTCCCTTCCCTATTTTTTCTGTCCTCTCACTTTTCCAGGTCTTTTCTCCTATTTACTATGTGTCTCCTCTCTCCTCCTGTTCCCTTTCCTCCTTATTTTTCCCTCTCTTCTTCCTTCTCTCCTTTGAACTCTCCTCATTTTATATATGCCTCATGCCATACCATAACAGTTTTTTATTATGACAATCCATAGGATAGCTGTTAGATCACATCATTCTAATTATTTGTATGCTCTACAATCTGTTCAAGTGTTGCCTCTTGGCTTTCTATTAACCTCTTCTTCTCCTTTCCTGTCTCCCCACTCACTTCGGACTTACTTCTTTAGGCCCTACGACCCAGTGGCGGAAATACCGTTGTCTCAGTGGTCGCAGCTGCGACCGGGCCTGTCACTCCAGGGGCCCGGCCGCCTTGCAACCCCGGCAACTGGGGTGCCTGCTGGCATTGTGGTGGTGGAACATCAGAATTCCTGAGGCCCCGCCAGCGCTGCGGCGCTTTAAGAGTGCAACTGGGCCCCAGTATGACATCAGTATGACTGGGCCCCAGTAAGCCATCACTTCCTCTTCCTCCCAGCTAACAGAGGGCAGAAGAGACTGCCAGGGAGGAATTCAGAGTGAGAGTTCTGACTCCCATCATCGTGAGGCAGCCACTGGACCCCAGGGAAGTCACCCTCCCGCACCTAAAAGGTAGGAAACAGGAGGGTGACAAACATTTTTTTTAAAGATTGTGTGTAAGAGAATCTGTGTCTATATGTCTGCTTGTGGGTCTGTATGTGTATCTGAATGTTTGTCATTAAGTGTTTCTGTGTATTTTCATGTGTGTTTACATGTGTATCTGTCTGCATGTGTGTCTGTGTGTGTATCTGTTTGTCTGCATCTGTCAGTGTGAGCCCCTATGTACGTGTAGGTATGTCACTGTTTATATCTGTATGGATGTCATTCTGTGTATGTACATGTGCATCTGCATGTGCGTCTAAATGTGTGTCTGTCTGTATCTGTGTATGGGTATCTGCATGTGTATCAGTATGTGTCTGTGTATCTATATGTGTGTCAGTGTTTGTATCTGTAGAAGTGTCATTCTGTGTATCTGAATGTGTGTCATTCTGTGTGTCCGTATATTAGCATGATGTCTGTGCATTTATCTGTATGTGTTGTACAAAAGATGCATGGGGGGGGGGGGGGCAAGGCACTTTTCACAAAGGGGGTCTATGGTTTCTATTTACGCCTCTGCTATGATCCCTCTATTTTGCTACTTTCCCCCTTCCTGTTTTTGTTCCCCCTTTTTTCTCTCTTGCCTCTGCATTGATGTTTCATGCTATTACCTCTTGACAATACCATTTTTTATCCACCTGCATGTTGCAATATATGTCAAGCATTGCTTCTGCGTAGGCTTTGTAACTTGCAGTAAGACCTACTGGTTACTACCGTATTTGCTCGATTATAAGACGACCCTGATTATAAGACGACGCCCCAAACTTTGGATATTCCTTTAGGAAAAAAACTAAAAGCATGAATATAAGACTACCGTATAGGAAAAAAGTTCAACTTGTATATATTAACATGTAAATTGCTTTTTTAATAAAAAAATTACCAGTATATCAAAAATTGCATTTATTGTTTTTATTTCCTTTTATGTGCCAATGCTGCCTCTCTCTTTCCCTTGCCCCCAACTTTGTCTCTCTCTCCACCCTTAGTGTTGTCTCTCTCTCTCTCCCCCTCCCTTTGACTCCCCCCTCGCTCCCCTTGTCTCTCTCTCCCCCCTGTGCCCCCTCCCTCCTCTTGTCTCTCTCTTCCCCCCCTCCCCTTGTCTCTCTCTTACCCCCCTCCCTCCCCTTGTCTCTCTCTTCCCCCCTGCAGACGTGCAGACATCCTCCATGCTGCCCGACACCTCCGTCTATTATAACGGACAGCCGGCCGTCATAATAGACGCAAGTGTCAGGCAGCATGGAGGATGTCTGCACTATGGTGCAGACATCCCCCGGCTGCCCGATTCTCCCTGTCGGCCAGCGGGGCGCAGACCTCCCCTGCTTCCGTCCGGCACGACCACCGGGACTTTTATGACGAAGCCGGAAGTACCCGGGTTCATCATAGAAGCCCCGGCGGTCGTGCCGGGCGGCAGCAGGGGGAGTCTGCACTCATCACGCAGACATCCTCTGCTGTTAGAGAGGGGGATCCAGGTCCCTTGCTGCTCTGCTGGGGACCTGGATCCCAGTCTTATAGTCTGACCTCAATTTGAGGTCAGATTATAAGACGACCTCGATTATAAGACGAGGGGTAGTTTTCAGATTTTTTTTTCTGAAAAAAACCTCGTCTTATAATCGAGCAAATACGGTAATTATAAAACACAATACATTTTGATTTACAAATTATTATTTTTTTATATTGTGTTAAAATTGTAATTGAATTAGTGAAATCAGTCGCTATGTAATTAAAAAAAGTGTACATTTTCTTTTTAATATGGTTAATATATATTAAACAATGTTGATTTATTTCCTTTGAAGTGGCCTTTTAAGTGTAACAATGTCCTACAAGACATAAAAAGAGTTATTAGACTATAGATGTGGATATAGTATGGCTTTGTTCTCATTAACGCTTTCATTTCACAAATGTTCTGACACCAGAGGTTAATATACCACAGAAAGGGCTGTTACCTTCTTATGTTGAGCACATTGAAGTATCGTGCTCCAGTGGGCAGAACTCTAACACCCTGGGCAACGCTAGGTCGCAATGTATTAATATAATATTTAAAAGACCAAACTTCGGGCAGTCGACGAAGGTTTGTTGTTGCCATAGTATTCCAATGTGTATCTATAGAAGCAAAGGTCTCTCTCCTTACGCACTGAAGAATACTTGTTATACTCAAGAGAAATTATGAGAAGAAGTGACTTCAAAAAAATGAGTAGCTGAAAAGTAGAGCTAACATGAATAAATAGGCTATGGGGAACAATTAAATGGAGTATGAGCAACTACAGAGATGGGTGATAAATGGCAATGCTGGGAATTATGCATAGAGGTCATATGGCATAAAAGTAATTATAGTTAGTAGGGAGGGGTTTCATGCAAGGGCAGGTAATTATCCTAGGTCTGGTCTTTTAAGAAAACATCAGTGCTTTTTCTTTATTTCACTTTGATTTTAAATATTCAGATTGTAAGGGAACACTAAATAATGTAATTAAATAGTTTATTTTCCTCTATCATTTTTTTTTTTAATACTTTATTTTATAAATATTTTCATATAAACATACATAGACAATATCGCTTAAGGGTCTCATGTTAGATTAAAGAAAAATTTCTCCTTTGACAATGTGTTAAAACCATACAATATATACAAACACACATATAATGTGGAGAACAACACCTTACTTGAACTATCGACTTTCTACTGACCCCGGGAGGTGGGGGGGGGAGGGGAGACGGAGAGAGGATGGGCAGCGCAAATATCAGACAGGACAGGACCAGAATGAGAGCTAATAACCCCCATTAGATGATCATGGATATAGCTCATGGCAGCTCCCCGGAGAGGGATTAGGTATCACTATATTATGAGCTGTTATATTTAAATTCATGACAGTAGGAATCGGGTTATGATCTCTTCTCCCATTTATCCCATATTTTATTATATTTATCTAATCCCATTATGTGGGTAAAATATCCCCTTTCCATGAGCCGTTCTATTCTAGCCGTTAATTCTATTTGATTTTCTATCTGCACCCAATGGATCTTCCCACCTTTATTCCACTTCCTTGCAATCACAAGCTTGGTTGCTAATAATATATGTATTATCTGGGGAAGATCCACCTTATCTATTTCTTCCAAGTCCTGATGCAATAAGGCCCTACGGGGGGAACCCGGGAGAGTCTTCCCACAGATATCAGAGATAACACCAAAGATCTTTCTCCAGCAGTCGCGCAGTTCCCCACATTCCCAGAAGATGTGGAGAAGTGTGCCCCCGCTCATTTTGCATCTCCAGCACCTTCCATCATGCATGGGATTCATTTTTTTTAACCTTGAAGGTGTCATATACCATTTGTTGGTCAGCTTGTAGAATACTTCTTGTAAATGTAAACAGTGTATATACTTTCCTATGTCATTCCAGCACTTATACCAACTATCAGCATAATCTATATCCTCCAAGTCAGAATTTAGGTCTCTCTCCCAACTCCCCCATGCAAATGGAACATAGTGCTGTTTCAATTGTTTAATCCAGTTCATGCAGATTTTCTTACTTTTTTTCTTAGGTTTACCATTAAATAAGTTATCAATCGACTCTCCTTTATCCTTATTATTATGTGTGTAAAGGTTTTCTGCCAGAAAGTGTTTTATTCTAAAGAATTTAAACAATTCCCTCGATGGCAGCTCGAATTCCTGTCTTAATACTGCAAATTCTTTGATTTTGTTCTCTACAAATAGGTCATCTATTCTCTTGATGCTGCCCTGTCTCCAGGTTCTTGTCACTAAATCCTCCATATTATACTCTAGTGCTTCAAAAGGGGTTGTTCTCAGAACCTTACCACTTATCTTACATCTCTTTTTAAAATCGTACGAAAATTCCATAAGATCTGTGAGAGTACTCCTTAATATCTTTTGTTGTATAATTTTCTGATGGTTCTTGTTCAGCCATAGAATATTCTCTAAGTTATCCATTCCAGAAATTTCTTTCTGTATATGCCACCATCCTGAATCCCTATTGGGGGTCCATTGAATCCTTTTTACATGCATTAAAATCGAGGCCTCCCAAAGGTCCTTAATTTGTGGCATTCCAAGGCCCCCTCTTTTAGTATCCTGATACATAGTCTTTCTGTTTATCCTTGGTTTTTTACCAAGCCAAACAAACTCCATTAGCTTGCTTTGTATAAGTGTCAGTTGTTCTGTTTTTATTTTCCCTGGGGCCATTCTAAATATATAAAGCCATTTAGGGATGACAAAAGCCCTAACGGTATTAATTCTACCCATCCATGAGATGGAGACATGTCTCCATTTATTAAGTTTGGCTTGTATTTGTCTAAAAATCTTGTTACAGTTAATTTCTGCCGTATTTTTTCCATCAGACGGTAACGTAATACCCAAGTATTCAATCCCAGAGCCGTCCCATTGAAAGGGATAGTTTTCTCTCAGCCTCTTTTGTACATCTCTAGGTGTAGCTATACAAATTGCCTATGTTTTCTCTAAATTTAATTTATAGTTGGATTTTTCCCCATATTGCTGGATTAGCTTTAATAGCTCTGGGATTGAGCACTCCGGGTCAGACAAAGTCAAGGTCATATGCAGAGATCTTATATTCTATATTGACCATTCTTACTCCCTTGATATTCTTATTTTGTCTAATCAGGTTTGCCAGGGGTTCCAATGATATTATATACAATAACGGAGCCAAGGGACACCCCTGTCTCGTTTCGTAGAGTATATTGAACCAATCCGACTCAATGTTCTGCCCAACTACTTCTGCTGTGGGCTTCGTGTACAACAGTCTGATAGCGTCCAACATTCCCGAACCAAAACCCATAGGTTTTAAAGTTTCCTCCAGGAAGACCCAGCTGACCCTGTCGAATGCTTTTTCCTCATCCAATGACAGGGCCAGCTTAGGGTCTCCCCGAAGGTTTGCATTTTCAAAGATATCTATAATCCTCCTCACACTATCCTCAGAATTTCTAACTTGTATAAATCCTACTTGATCTTCATGAATCAAGGATTTTATGCAGCCCTTTAACCTATATGCCAATATGGCCGCAAATATCTTGGAGTCGTTATTAATTAAGGAAATTGGGCGATAGTTTTTTATGTTAGTAGTATTTTCCAGGTTTAGGGATTGGAAGAATTACTGCCTGAAGTGACTCTCCAGGGAAGCACTTTTTCTTTATGGCTTCATTAAAGAATTTTGTCAAATAGGGAATTAGTCTAGAAGACAATTTCTTATAAAAGATGCCAGAAAAGCCATCTGGGCCAGGGGCTTTTTGCTTTTTAGATGTTTTATAGCATTTGCAACTTCTATTTCAGTTATAGGCTGGTCCAGTTGTTTACTTTGTTCTTCTGACAGTTTATGTAGATTAGCCTCATTAATATATTCTCTCACCTGATTACGAGAGAAACCCTTATCGGGGAGATTATAAAGGGAGGAGTAAAAGTTCTTAAATTCCATACCGATTTGTTTGGGAGAAATTGCGGTTATTCCACCATTCATGATTTTAGATATTCTTGCCTTACTGTTCTGCCTTTGTAGCTGACTGGTCAATATTTTATCTGGTTTATTTCCCAGATAATACCAATTTTGTTTGGTACGTATTAAAGTTCTATTTGCTCTTGCAACTAATTTCTCATTTATATAATTTTTTATCATTTTTATATCACATTTCATCTACGATTTAGAAAGATTTCTCTACTAATTAAATTACCCCTAACTACGCATTTATATGCGTTCCATAAAGTATTCATCTGGGTCTCACTCACCATATTTTCTCTAAAGAAGTGGTCTGACAGTTCCTCCAACTCTTCTACATACTTATTATCATTCAACATGTGCTCCTTAATCCTCCAACTCTGCCTAACACCAGTCTTTCCACCCCTGACAACCATGGGTGTAGGAACCCCAAAAAATCTGGGGGGGACAGCATTTTTGCTCGCCGGGTATAGCAGCAGTAAAAATAAAGCTTGTCACAGTGTATATTATATCACCAAGTTCCCACCAACATTACCAGGATCCTTGGTATACAACAGATACATTCACAGAACAACATCTACATCAGGCAGGTGCATTTTATCACTGTTACATGAAATATAGTCAGCGAGCTGTGTGTACACCATAAAACATACATCAGTATGAACCTACCACTTCTGCTGGAATGCCATTCCATGTATCCACTACCCTCTCAGTAAAGTAATACTTTCATTAGTCCCTGACCTTATCTTATATCTAGGATAGCCTTATACCTATCCCATGCATGCTTAAACTCCTTCACTGTATTAACCTCTACCACTTCTACTGGAAGGCTATTCCATGCATCCACTACCCTCTCAGTATAGTAATACTTTCATTGGTCCCTGACCTTATCTTATGAATGGGGCTCTCGTTCGGTTCATAGAAAGGCAATACTACTATACGTTTTCTATAAGCCGAAAGTCTATAAACCAAAGGTCGTTCGGTTTATAGACTTTCGGTTTATAGAATACATAGAATTACATGTAGTAGTATTGCCTTTCTATGAACCAAACGAGAGCCCCATTCATAATGAATGGGGCTCTCGTTCGGTTCATAGAAAGGCAATACTACTATACGTTTTCTATAAGCCGAAAGTCTATAAACCGAACGTTCGGTTTATAGACTTTCGGCTTATGGAATAGATATAATCCTATTGCTATTCTATAAACCGAACATTCGGTTTATAGAATAGCACTAGGATTACATGTATTCCATAAACCGAAAGCCTATAAACCGAACGTTCGGTTTATAGACTTTCGGCTTATAGAAAACATATAGTAGCATTGCCTTTCTATGAAACGAACGAGAGCCCCATTCATAAGAATACAGAGTCTCCAAATTTTTATGAATGGAGACTCTGTCTCTGTGTAGAGAAAGCCAATAAGACTATTACATTCATTCCATAAGCCGAAAGTCTATAAACCGAACGTTCGGTTTATAGACTTTAGGCTTATGGAATACATATAATCCTATTGCTATTCTATAAACCGAACGTGTAAACTGAACGGGTGACCCCAATAGTATTGTACACCTCTGCGATGTAGCTCAAGTGTTAGAGGTGCCTCTAGGTTAGGTCTGACAGGTCTTGGTAAAAAGAGATTGTAGTGTTTTCATATGTCCATGAACCTAACTCTCTGGCCTTTCGTAGAACCACTTCTTTGAGGTGGTAGTCGGTTACACAGCATATTATATCACGGGGGGGGTGCTGAGGCTGGGCCCCGTGGGCGTATGGCTCTGTGTGCTCTATCTAGGCCGAAGTTGGCTTCAGCAGGGCGGCCTAGTAGCGTGTTGCAGATGGCTGCTGCCAGCTTTGTCGTATCTTCCACATCAGGTGGGCGAGATTTGGGGACACCTCTGAGACGAATATTATGTCTCCTACCTCTGTTGTCGAGGTCTTCAAGCTGTCGTTTGTAATCCGCTAGGTATAGAGCCTGTTGGGCAGATGTCTGAGCCATGTGGGAGAGTTGTTGCGATTGCTTGGAAATTTCGGCCTCTTGTTTAGTTAGTCGATGTGTCGAAGATCGGTGCGGAGAGCCGCCACCGCCTCTGTGACAATAAGTTTCAGCTCCGTTATCAGCGTTCCAAAATATTCCTTCCATGGGGCGGATGAAAATATGGCCAGAGCCGATGTCGATGTGGAAGTCGAGGTGGTTTCACTATGATGCACCAGTGGGCCCCTGGTCGGGTCTTCCGATCCCAGGGAAGATGTGGGTAAGTGGGCCTCTGAGACCTCGTGGTCGTCCGGCGGTTGCAAGGCCAGGTCCGCTGGTGTGCGAAAGTAATCCCTCAGGGAGGCCGATACTTGCCTGCCTCTGCCTACTGGGGTGTCAGGTTCACCTGGGGGCTTTTTATTCCTGCCCATCTTCGTTGATGTTAGCGGATTATCAGCTTGATAGCTGGGGAGGCTGGGAGCCAAGGAATTATGCGGCCATCTTCGTCAACAGCTGGACACTCCCCAGTTGTTTCTTACTTTTAAGTGCACCATTTCGTTTTCTTTTTCACAGTTGTTATTATATTGTGATGTATACAAAGGATACACTATATTTTTGGCTGCAGTAACTTTTTTTCAGAACACAAATGGAAAACACCAGCTGTGTTCAAATCAAGTGGAAGATAAAATGTGAGTGGTAAATGGAAACAGAAAAAGTGTGAAGGATTTTGAAGTGCTTGGTCTGGGGCATACCATTCCTTTTGGGTGGATGTTTGCCTAACCACTCACACATTAAACTTAACTGAGATCATCATAGCTGCCTTCAACTGTTGCTTTTGATAAAGCTCTCACAAGAACTTAAATATATTTTATTTTCCTTACCAAAGAGGAAAATTGCTTCCTTTTTGAACTGGATGACACAACAGGGCCATTTGTTCTGCAGTACTCGAGGGAAGAATCATACCTTTGGATTGCTTCAGTGGGAGGCTGGAGTTATCTGCATAGTTTTGACTAATTTCACAATTCCAGTGAAAATGTCCCGATCCAAACTCCTCTAGGTTTTAAGACATAAAAAATATGATCACATTTCATATTTTCCGCTGTGCTAAAATTTCAGTGTATAATAAATTCACATTTTTGCAGCCTGATCATCTTGGTATGGTCAAAGTTTTCCGTTGGGATAGACTCTAAGTTTATTAGCAAGAACAGGTTATTGATATATATATAATGTACTGCCTTGTATTCCTTCTATTATGTGAAATTAGTCTCATCTGGGTGATTGCAAGAAAAATTTTCACTAAGTAACACCCGTCAAAGGGAACATTTTTTCAATTCTTATATTTTAGTGGGCTTAGGGGGCTTAGGAGTGTATGACCAAGCAGGGTAAAATGAATCACGGAAGACCAATGCAAAGGTCAGTGTGCTTCAAATGCCTCAGATGCTTACAGTTTTTCTGCATGGTGTTGGCTGCAATGGTATCAGATTAGTTCATGGCGTTTAATCTTCCAATGGTGCAGTAAGTATTTACAACTATAGAGATCCCATCAAAACCACTGTAGATTTGGCCGATGAACTTTTTTTTGTTTTAAACTTTTGTATGTTATGTTGGATTGTTTCTGGTGCATCTTTTATATTACCACTAGTACTTTTGCTTAGCTCAGTTTCATGAATGGTATTTTTCTTTTTCTAAACGGCAGGTCTTCCTGTGCAGGTTGAGATGTGAATCCATGTGATTTGCCTCCAGCAGTTCTGTTGCAATTCATTTTATATTCTACGTTCTTTATCTGAGTGTTCTGGTTATACGCCCGGGGTTCTCTACTGGTCCTCGAACTGCAGGTTGATTGTGCACAGTTGGAATCCCTAAACTACCTTCACCTGCAAGTTCTATGTCCTTCTCTATAGATAATCCAGATGTATCTTTTATTTCACAGAATCATTTTTTCTTCCTATGTTTTGCCATCTGAACATTATCTTTGGCCTTGCTCAGAGAAACTTAAATTGAAATTTTCTTTTCAGCTTCCTAATTATTTTGAATTATTTTTATTATTAAAAAATATTACTAAAACAGGATTGAGAGCCTAAATGTTGAGTGGGTTTATCTACCATATATGATACTATTTTATTTTTCCTTCTTGGTTTTCTTTATGCATTATCAATCTCTATGGCCTTTTCACTGTTTCCTATCTCCAGAGGAAAGATATCAGTTTTCATCTGGTTAATCTGTAACTGTAACTCTGCTTTCATCGTTAACATTTCCGACTTTCACATATTTTGAAATGTCGAAACTCTTTTTCTATTTGTAGAACTCTATTTGTGCTGTCAAAATTATATCACGCATGTTTTTGTCTATTCTATGGCTTGGCATTGGAATGACATTGGATATATATATACTACTATATAATCATTTATTTTTACGTAGTGCTTTTCATCCCAAGGGACTCAAAGCACTTTAGTATGTACATTCCTGGCAGCAGATTACAGATGTTATTATTCGAAAATTAATGAAAATTATTATATACGTTTCAGAGGAATGAAAGGCTCAGCTGACCCATCCAGGAATCTACATTGAAACCTTGCATTAATCAACTTATATAAGTAATCTTATGGTATTTACACATTAGTGACATCACTAGAGCTAAGCACCAGCATTTACTCATATATAACCTAAATTTACAAATTATCCTACTGCTCAACAGAAATCTCTGTATAGCTAAAATAACCCCTGTTGCTGATCCTTATAACTTCTTCAACTGCATTTATATAACCATTCCTCATGTCCCATATTATATTTCAATTAGAGCAGCAACTGCCAGAACATCGGGCTAACACAAGGTTAATAGACAATTATAGATGTTGCTATAAAAAAAAACTCTCTCGCAATATCCTTGAACAGTTATATGTTATGTAAAGAGATGGTGAGGATGCGCAGGGTATAAAGGCAAATGATAAACATTAAACTTACCTTTTCCACTGTTGGTTTGCTTTGCTGGTACAAAACATTCACATAGAAGAGAAAAAAACAGTAAAAGACATAGTGCAGGCTGTTTCAACAATCCCCTTTGGTGGCAATGACTCCCTAGGATAGCTCCACTCACATATGGAGGAGCCTACAGGTCCAGGCTCAGGATGATGCACATAGTGTAAATGGCAAGGTAATCCCAAATTCAGAAACTGGACTCTCAGACTTTCAGGCAGGCAGATGATAGTAAGACATGGAGGAGAAGCAGACAGTAGTATAAATAAGCAAGAGGTTTTAATTTAAAACAACGCAGTAGTGGTTACGTTAGGGTTTCTTGGAAACAGTGTGTATGTGCGATGATGTTTAAATGCTTATTCGAAAGGGTACGATATTCCACATCCGGGACTTGTGCTGTAGCTCCTCCCCTTCCATCTACGTGTTTCGCAAGGCTTTGCTTCTTCATGGACGTTACCTCCATCACCTACCTCTCCATTTATTTTCTGTCATTAACCCTTGCCTTGCCCTCATTCTACCTGCAGTTAATTCTCCTACAAATCTACTTAAAAGCTAGTCTTTATTTGCAACAAATATTATAAAAAATACTATGTGGTAAAAACAATGTGGGAATCCCAGAGCTTAAAAGGTGCATATTGGCCTGCAGCAAAGAATAAAATATAATTCATTGAATTAAATTAAAATAAAATTCCCATAATCTTCATTAGAATTCTTAAACTCCAAAAAAGACCCTGTATAAACAATAGCTATGTATATAAAAAGAAGAAGGAGCAACCTTCTACATACATGTAGATATCTTCAGCATTATAGCATATAAGTCATATGTGTGTTGGGAAATATATATACTTTTATTTAAACAAACTGTGTATAAAAAATGTTTCTAAAAATAAAAATAAATGTTACACACTTCTATATGTATATACAAGTGTATAAAAATACTTCTCTATAAAGATTAATTCTTAAAAGATTTTAACTATAAGACCTTTTCTGAAAAATACCCCACGTTGTTTTTTCACAATAAAATATGAACTTACAGTTTATTTGTACACATACATATTATATCAATTGAAAAAATGTTTTTTTCAATAATAAAAACAACATTTTGAAATACAATAATACATCCATGAGTACCTTCCTGCTATAGTAATACATACATAATACTATTCTGCCTGTTAACCATTCAAAGAGAAGATCCATTCTGCCTGTTAACCATTCAAAGAGAAGCCGGTCCGTCATAATAGACAGAAGTGTCGGCAGCATGGAGGATGTCTGCATGTATCGTGCAGACATCCCCCGGCTGCCCAAATCTCCCTGGTGGCTAGGGGGTCAGCCAGAGGATATCTGCACGATACGCGCAGACATCCTCCGCTGCTGCCCGGCACTTCCGCCGGGACTTCTATGATGAAGCCGGGACCTTCCAGCTTCATCATAAAAGTCCTGACGGACGTACCGGGCATCAGCAGAGAATTATATATATATATATATATATATATATATATATATATAAAATAACATATAGTTGTATTAGCAATATAGTTATGTATGTTTCTGTATTATTTTCTATATAATTATGTATTTTATCAAATGGAGAGCTAGTATAGAGAACTAGGAGAAGTTCCAGAAAGTGCAGCAGGAGGAGCTATAAAGGAAGAGTATGTGACACTGCAGGCGTTAATGAAAGGGGGTAATAAATGGTGACGTCACCAGAAGAGTTTACATAGAACAACAGGAAGAAAAGTGAGGTTATTTGGAGCAAAGGGAAATGTCTAGAGACTTTTAAATGGAGTACAGACCAAAAGTAAAAAAATGTTTTACACATTTTAAATAGTGAAAGGTTATGTACAATTCTAGGAGGTATTAGAAGTTAGGTGTGGTTAGAAAGACTAGAATACATGCAGAAATGGATGAGGAAGTAGACAGGATGTTTTCTAAAAGATGTTTTAAAAGATGTTCAATTTGTAATACCCACTTCTCATTTGTATTGTAGAACATTCTCTTGGGTTCTTGAAAACGGTTTGAAAAATTAGTTAATTCTGATATTTTGAAAAAGAACAAGGGATTCTTAAAAGATGCAAGGGACTTAAATGGCATTTCTGTCATTAATATCAAAATGATTCCATTACCGCTGTAAAATGTTTTCTTTCTTTTCTGAAATATCAGATTCTTCTCATTAAATGAAACGACAGGCTGAAAGGATTGCTCAGATTAAGCTATGGGGCAAAATAAAAGACATTCAAGCGCCAATGCCACATTTTTAAAAAAAAAACCTTAACTAGTCCTCATTGTGATGGTTAGGGTTGCCACTCCATTGTTGTTTTACTGGCCTGACAATAAAATAAAGGCTTGAAGCCAATATTAAGTTTAGGGGAAATAGCATGGTCGGTATTTTTTGTAAGAAAAGGTAGCAACCTTAGTGATGGTCGACATTAATGTTCTCCAACTGTTTGAAACAAAGGACCACATACCATTTAGAAACATAAGGTGGGGGCCAGATGCTATCATTTAAGTGTTGTAGTACAATAAAGCAGATGGATTTTCTTCAGGAAAAAAAAATTAACACCATTGTAAAAACAGGAAGTTGCTTTAATGCAGGTAATTTCCAGAAGCTTTATATTTACTGATGTAGTTCAATGTGATGTATTGTTGTTTTGTGAATGAACACATTTGCTTGATCCTAATTTCATTAAATAAACATAATATTCTACCAGCCTTCATTGATGGGTGTTTTTAGTGACCTATAAACCTCAACCATATATTTTATCAGCACTGTTTACTTACCAAAAATATTTTATTGAGAATCATGGGGACCTATGAAATATTAAGCACATACATTACCATCTTACATATTATATTTATTTCATTTAACCCCATTGATGTTACACATGGCTTTTTAACCAGAGCTTAGATTTTTTTTTACAGCAGCAATACAATTATTTTCTGTGATTGTTTTTGCTACCTTAATTATAGTTTTACATTATAGGGATAATAAATTATTGTTTTTTTTTATTGTTAGCTATAACATGAGTATTGATAGACATAGTCACACCGCAGGAAAACTGATGTCTTCTCTCCTCAGTGTGGTTATTATTACAAGTGCCACCTGCTTGTAAACAGCTTGCCTGAGGCAGGTGGACTCAATTCCCATCCATAGACTTCACTTCAACCAGAGTGCTAAATTCTATTAGCCAACATAAAAAATAAATGATATATTAAGGAGACTTGCTCAATATTTCAATCAAATTAAGTTGTTCCTTTATTCCAAGTGAAGTGGCACTGGCTACATGATATATACTGTCTGAAAATATGAAACAACTGGAGGGTGTTGGACTACACATTATTAGTTATAGCTTTGTTCTTCCATTGTTTTGTGTAGTAATAGATTGTTTCTCAACATTGTTTCCGTAGAAATTATTGTGGTACATATTTGGTCATGCTCTGTATGTGTGCATATCATGAGCAAATCATAATTTCTAATTTAGATGTGCACAAATCTATATATATACACGTAATGGTACTCTATCACCTAAATATTATTTATACTCTGGATGTAGAGAATAAATAATTAGCACCAGTGATTTATATATTGGGAGCAAATGCATAGATCATTCTTGTATACTTATATACATTCACGGTAAAAACAATGTTTAGGTTTAGGTTTCCTTTAACCTCTTTGTGACAGGACTGTTTTTGAAATGTTGTACTCTAATGTGACAATGGCATTGGCATTTCTGCAGTGTTTGTATTTAGCCGCAGTTTTCCTCGTTCTCAATTACAGTACACACAAAAATTATTTTAGGATCTACTCAGCAAATACCAATTTATCCCAAATTGGATTCTGTCGGAGACTTCAGCGGAATTTCACAAATCTCTGATATGTGGCTACTCAATTTTGGGCTGTTCTGAAACCAAAGCATTGGAAGCCTACAGATTGGGCATTTGGAGAAATAAACTTTAAAGTCCTCTAAACTATACTACAAAACATGTTAAACTACTTTATTTTACATGTACATGCCTGCATATATTCCTGTTTTGAACATAGCTTGTGTACTAATTTATTAGTGATTTACATGATGGACGCAACTTTATTAGTCCATATTAATGATATGTAGCATCTCCCTTTAGATAAACCACTCCCTTAACTGTGGCATCCATTTTGATACATGCTGTTTTTTTTTTTTATGTAGCACTGTGTAAAAATTGTGTAAACAGGTGTCACTAGAGAGTGTGATAATATGTACCTTTTGTTCTATGTGGGACTACAACAGTAACAATGGGATACCAGGATGTTCACACTTTTAGCTAGCAAAACTTTCCAGAACTCTCCATGGCATGCTGTTCTTCCTGACTTACCAAAGACAAATGAAAAGGTCACTGGCGTACCCGGAAGTAGCGACAGACTTGTAGCAGTGGATGCACACTTGTGGATGCGGCTTTGAAGTTACTGTGCCGCTGTCTGATGTACACAGACTGAGCTTGCTTTTACCTTTCTACATGCAAGTTGTAATTGTTTTAAAAGCTGATCTTAATACTTTCTGTGTAGGCCTAATATTGAGGTGGCCATTAAACTTTCTGTTGCTACGCTATGGTCTGTCTCTTCTCCCATACCTAGATATTGCACATGGAATCACTTGCACAAGCCTGTTTGTGTGTAGTGGGGACTGAAATTCTGAGGCCCAGACATGGCCTCTTTTTCATGTGAGTGGTTTTCCAGAAGGTGAACAGAACATAAATTAATTATATATTTTTTACAGTTTTACAAATTTGTATTTTTTTTTTAATTCTTTTACATGTTACTATGGTCAAGTCTTCTCTGATACCCAACAAACATTACATTAGGTCATCAAATCTAACGAGGAGAGAGGAGGCAAGGGGAGTATGGTGAATACAAATGAATACAGTACTTTTAAAAGGAATTGGAATAAAGGAAATTGAAATTAAATTAATTTGAATGCACAGAGTAGTCAGATGGACTGTTAATCCTTAATAACCAGTTGTCCCAAAGTGTAAAGTTTTTCAATGACTGGGAGTAGAACCTAGCAGTGTCTCTCTCCATTCTAATTTGTAGGAGAATTTGGGATTTAACCAGCTCTCACAAAAGCTTGTTTTGCTGTTTTCGGTTTCATGCCACTACTATTCTATATGCTATTAAGAAATGAGCAATAAAGCTTTCATTCTCCCAACTAATTTATGTCCAATTTAGATAAAAAAGATATGCCACTGGATCTTGTTTTAATTTTACATCAGAGTTAACGCGTATAAATTCAGATTGCTTATTTAATGTGAATTTCAATCTATCGCATCCCCACCACATATGCAAATAAGTTATTATTAGTATTAAAGATTTTTACCCATTCTCGTCTGGAGATCATGTTTCTCGTAAAGTAAGTACTTTTGAATAATGTTTTCACTCTTAGATAGGTAAATATTTCTGATGATGGAATATTGAACTCCTGGGTGAGAATTGGGAAAGATTTCAATTTGCATTGAGTCATAATTTGATTATTTATTGACCTGAGTAATTCCCTGCCTAATCCATGATTTTAGAGATAGATCCTCAGCCTGTTTTTCCATGATCGTACTGCTCATGAAGATTCAAATTTTGTAGTTAATGCCAATCTTTTTTTAAATCTTGTGGCGTTCCTTAAATAGCTGATCTAGTATACAGTTTACAATGGTGTTTTTTGGATACACCAAATAGTAATCCCAGAATCCCTGGTTTTCAGTACTTCGCATTCAATATCATACTAGCCCTCTCTTTTAATGTTATCGAGCTTTAATTTATAGATGTGTATAATAATGCTAGCCAGGTATTGCTGTTTAATAATGGGATAATCCAGGCCTCCCCTAGACGTTTTTTGGCTATCGCTTGTATATCAAACCTTGGTGTTTTCTCCCTCCATATAAATGAGGATATACTGAACTGGAGCATAGACAACCAGGGATCTGGGATTCTCAGTTGTACCATTTGGAACAGGTAGTTACAGATGGGAATTATATAGCAATGTATTACCTGGATATCAGTGGATGTGCTATACTTACTAGCCTGTGTCAACTGCCTTATTACTGTCTCAGGCCCCATGATCTGCAGTAGTTTACTATCTGCATATGTTATCCCATTTACACATATGCATCTGTCTATCTATACATGTATGTATGCACATAGTGATATATATATATATATATACATGTATAGACACATATGCAGGGCCGGCCTTAAGTGTTCCGGCGCCCTGTGGCCTCCCCCATGGTGCTCCCGTCTCTTTCCTCCCCCCTATGTATGTGTATCTCTCCCTTACCATGTTGTCCCTTTCCTCTTCCTTGCCATGTCTGTCTCTCTCCAACTCCCCCATACCTGTTCTCTCTCTCGCTCTCCCTTCTCTCTCTCTCTGTTCTGTCTCTCTCCCCCCCCCCCCCCTTGGCTTTTTTTTTTTAACTTTTTTTTTTTTCGTGCGGGCACCCCCTTGGTTGTTGCACCCTGTGCAAATATGTATGCAACGCCAGCTAACATGCTCTGCTCTCTACATACACTCGTGAAGCTTCTCCAAGTGTGGCAGCCATTATGACATGTGCAGCCGTGTGCAGCATTCCCCATGAGGGTACATTCCTTAGTATCCATGACACAACTTTGTGAGTACAGGATGATATAACAAGCTGCTATGGTGTACTGGTATTTTAAATGCACTTACCTTTTCTTCACCACCTCATTGGACCTGTTATTCCCATCAACAGCATTCACACTGTCCAAAATCTGCTGGCAGAGTTTTTTATTCCTCCTCTGCCTTGTACTTTAAGCCACTGCCACTATCACCTGGTTGTAATGTTGGCACAGTTTATGTACCAGCACTGAGTTCTCCTCTGGTGAGAAACTCGGTTGGTACCTCGTAGTCCTTGACTTTGCCCCTCTGCTGCTTCCACTGACCTGGTCCCCCCCTCCCTGGCTTGTCATTTATTTTTCTTTGAAATTTATGTTTGCTGCCTGCTGGCAGCTAACCCTTTAATGAAATAGAGGTGTGGACATGTGCTCATTATATGCAAACATTCGACCTTGTTTAGGTTTGAGTTGATTGCACCTATCATTTGGATTGATTTCTTGAACCTGGGCTATTTAAACAAAATATTTAGCCTTGCTTCTAGTGTTTTCTGCATAAAGTTAGGCGCTAGCATGAAAGGAAAGGTGAGTTACCATCTGTCTGCCTCAAATGATGACCTGTTACCGGCTGTACGGGTGCTGATGGAAAACAACATCAGGTAGTTATTATTACTTTTTAAGAGCTGAGTAGGGAATATTCTTTAGTTTGTCTTCCCAACTCAGCTATTATGGTCTGCATTTTGCTACTTGGTTGTTGGTTCACCACAGTTCACTGTTTATTGAATACATCTAGATGTTGTGCATTATATTTTTCTAGAAATTATTATTATTGTAATAGTTCATAAAATGGAGACATTTCCTGTGAAAAATGGTTACTGACACATTGTGAACTTACATGTAACAAAAGTTTTCAGGCCTTTGTTAAGCATTCACTGCGAGCAGGAGTAGTTTAGATCTAATATGTCAACTCAATTTAGTGAAATCTTTGGTTAATATACAATATTATGATGTGATTGTTTAAACTGTTAGATACCTCATCATTTATAGAGCACAAGTCGGACCAGCTATCTATGTGAATGAAAGTGATAATGTGCCACTGCATTTACTATACACAGTGATTAATGCAGCTCATGTCAGATGTGAAAATACCCAATCCACAATGACATAAAAATACAGAAAAACAAAGGCAATGACACAAAATACATTGTGATTAGATTAGAACAATAATAAATTATAATTTACTGGAATAAAACCCCAAACGTGTGCTCATATGCTTCCATAAAAAACATACTTGTAACAAAAAACCTATTTCCTATTTTTTTTTATTATCAGTTTTAATCTAATATTTATTGCACTTGTTTGTTTTTCTGTGTGATAAGCCTGTTATCTGCCTGTACTTTGTAGACAGCTCCTGCATTTTTCAAGCAATACATCTATTTTGTGCATGTATTCTGGTGGCAATCAATCATTGTTATGGTTTGGAAAAATGAACTATCTTTACACATTGTGCAATACTTACTTTAAGGATGATCATCGTAACGGCCTATTGAAATAATAATAACAAACATATATGTTCAGGTTTGTATGCATGTAAGTATGTTTATTTTAGATTGGAAGCCTGTACTAGCAGTGCCCTTTCCAGTCTTTTTCTAATGAGATCTTAACTTTATTTTGATTATGAATACAGAAATGATTATAATTCTCAAAATAAAGTTATCCCTGGTTTATAAGTGAGTAGTAATGTAATTTAAATATATTCATAAAATACTGGTAAAAAAAAAAGCCATTTATGGCTCCATCTTAATTGTATTGTGACTTGTTGAACCAAAAAGGTAGAACATTGTTGCTGATTCTGAAACATGTATCTGACTCCAAAGCTTACAGACTTACTGGCAGGAAGGTAAGAATGTGCTCTTCAAGTTATAAATATCTTGTTAAATTAGTGATTTGACTGGCAATGAACATTTTATTAATCCCATAAAACTACTAATAAAGAGAATTATCTGACAAAATGAGCCTATTATTCTGTACTGCAGGGAGCACATATATTTATCACCTAGTGCTTCTCTAACATAGTCTGCCAATTCTTTTTACTCTATCACACACTCACACAATGTAGAGTATTCAAACCCCCCTTCACAGCCTGAGCTCTGCATACCAGTGCATATTGTATGAGCAATACAAAGGGACAATAAGTTATATAATGTCTTGTCTAGCATTTTAAATGGTCTCTACATCCAGTGCAATAAACAAGAAACATTCATAAAATTCTTGAAATAAATGGAATAGAATAGAAAAGTCATTTATTTATTTATTTATTTATTTTTTGACACTCAGATTTAGAAATTATGAACTTGTCAGATTTTAGTCTTGTGTGTCATCATTGTGTCAATTCTTCAGTCATAAAAAGAAAAGTCGTTCTTTAAAACCTCAATGAGAATAATAGACAACACCTACTCCCAGCTGGCCAATCACTGTTCTTAAAACTTTTTGAGGGGAAAACCATTTTTATTAAAAAGTGGTGTATTCTTTTAAATCCACAGAAAAAAAAAAAAGCTGGCTCTCCTCTCACCTTTCCAAAATTCCACTAAGTGCTCTGTTGCCTGGAGTCACCCCAAACTCCAAAATACAGTCAAAGAAAAGAAGGCTTGTCACTAGAGTTGAGCGGACACCTGGATGTTCGGGTTCTTGCTCGAACTTGACCCCAAACTTGACCCCGAAGCTGAACCCCATCGAAGTCAATGGGGACCCGAACTTTTTGGAACTAAAATTACTTCCTATGGCTGCAAAAGGAAGTAAAATTGGGAAAAGAGTAGGACAAGTGCCCTGCAAACAAACATGGATAGGGAAATAATTTAAAATAACAGAAAATACATAAAATGTAAAAATACATCTGAGCCATAAAGCAGCACTAGGTGGAATCTTTGATTTTAGCTTTGGAAGAACAATAATCAAAATCTAAAGCATGGCTGCCAGGAGGATCAATAGAATTTTCCATTAGAGAGAGGGTTGGAGTGCAGGGTATTCTCTTTCATTGTTCAAACTGAGCTCAACTACTGATGCATGGAGAAAAGGCCTTCACAAGCCTCTGCTATTGTGTACATAGTTTATACATAGGTTGAGGAGGCGGTGACTGTGGCGGTGTGGGTGGAAGCGGCGGTGGAGGAGGAGGTAGCCAACACTTTTTTTTTTTTTTTTAATTGGGGTAGGCCCCAAAATATTGGGACATATAAAAAAAGAAAACAGAGAATAAGTGCACTTGAGTATATTAATGGCTGGGTGAGGCCGGTATAAATGTCTATTCTGCACAAGGTACAGACGAGTCTGGTGGGATCCATGCCTGGTTAATTTTAATAAACGTGAGCTTGTCCACGTTGGCTGTGGACAGGCGGCTGCACTTGTCTGTGATAACGCCCCCTGTCGTGCTAAACACACATTCAGACAATACACTGGCTGCAGGGCAGGCCAGCACCTCCAAGGCATAAAGGGCAAGCTCAGGCCATGTGCCCAATTTGGAGACCCAGAAGTTGAATGGGGCAGACCCATCAGTCAGTACGTGTAAGCGTGTGCACACGTACTATTCCACCATGTTGCTGAAATGCTCCCTCCTGCTAAGACATTCACAGACGGCCCACACTTTCTGCAGCAGCTCTGATATGTCTGGGTAGTTTTTCAGGAATTTCTGCACCACCAAATTCAGCACATGCACCAGGCAAGGGATGTGCGTCAAACCGGCTAGGCCCAGAGCTGCTACGAAATTTCGCCAATTATCACACACCACCAGGTCGGGCTTGAGGCTCAGTGGCAACAACCACTCATCAGTCTGTTGTTTCATGTCCGTCCACAGCTACTGCGCGCTGTGGGTTTTTCCCCCCAAACATATGAGTTTTAAAACAGCCTGCTGTCGTTTCCCCTTGGCTGTGCTGAAGTTGGTGGTGAAGGTTTTACACTGACCGGATGAGGAGGTGGCAGAGGAGGAGGAAGCGGAGGAGGAAGCGGAGGAGGAGGCAACAGGAGGCAAAGAGAAATGCCCTGGAATCCTCGGTGGCGGAAGGACATGCGCCAAACTGCTATCCACCTCAGGCCCAGCCGCCACTTCATTTGCCCAGTGTGCAGTTAGGGAGATATAGCGCCCCCGTCCGTGCTTACTGGTCCACGTATCTGTGGTTATGTGGACCTTTCCACAGATGGCGTTGTGCAGTGCACACCTGATTTTGTCCGCCAATTGGTTGTGAAAGGAAGGGATGTCTCGCCTGGAAAAGTAGTGACGGCTGGGAACCACGTACTGTGGGACAGCCACCGCCATAAGGTTTTTAAAACTGTCCGTCTCCAACAGACGGAATAACAGCATTTCAAAGGCCAGGAATTTTGAAATGCTGGCATTCAGGGCGAGGGATCACGCGTAGGTAGGGCCATACTTCCTCTTTCTCTCCAGTGTTTGGGAGATGGACAGCTAAATGCTTTCATGGTACAGTGTGGAGATGCCTGGGGACGGTGGCGGACATGGTGGTATTGCTGCCACATCCTATGTTTGCAGGGTGGCAGGTGCCACTGTGACTCCAGAGATAGAGGAAGAGGCCGAGACAGCAGCAGAAGAGGAAGCAGGAGGACCCTGGGACCTTTCTTGGTTTTTGAGGTGCTTACTCCACTGCAGCTTGTGCTTTGCATGTAGATGCCTGGTCATGCAGGTTGTGCTCAGGTTTAGCACGTTTATGCCTCGCTTCAGGCTCTGATTGCACAGCGTGCAAACCACTCGTGTCTTGTTGTCAGCACATTGTCTGAAGAAATGCCACGCCAGGGAACTAATTGGAGCTGGCTTTGGTGTGCTCGTCCCTGGGTGCGGTGGGCAGTAGCAGGCATACTGTCTAGGGGACGGCCGCTCCGCTTTTGCACCCTGCTCCATTTTATGCTGTGCTGGTGCATCTGTGCGACCACCGCCTCTTCCTCCAAACTGGACACGTCACTCACATGACCTTGATTCCATGTGGGGTCTAGGACCTCATCATCCTCCACATCATCTTCCACCCACTCCTCAACCCTGCCCTCCTTGCCTGTCTGCACACTACCGAAAGCCACAGCAGTTGGCACCTGTGTTTCGTCATCATCAGAGACGTGCTGCGGTGGTCCTCGCATGTCCACATCCTGACACATAAGTGGTTGTGCATCAGTGCACTCAATCTCTTCCACTTCTGGGGCAGGGCTAGGTGAATGGCCCACGGAAACCCCGCCAGCAGAGTCATCAAAAAGCATAAGAGACTGCTGTATGACTTGTGGCTCAGACTGCTTGGCTGATTTGCAAGGGGGTGAGGTAAAAGACAGATGGCCATGGGTGCACACCCCAAATTTACTTTTTATCACCCCAAAAATTTGAATGGGTCAAACTGCGCTGTAAGCACAGTGTTTGACTGTTCTATTTGACTGTCAGATATGAAGTGCACCGCAGGACACAAATGTACTGTTTAGCACCCAAAACTATTAGAATTTTTCAAAGTGCGCTGTAACCACAGTATTTGACGGTTCTATTTGACTCTCAAATATGAAGTGCACACCCCAAATTTACTTTTTATCACCCCAAAAATTTGAATGGGTCAAACTGCGCTGTAAGCACAGGGTTTGACGGTTCTATTTGACTGTCAGATATGAAGTGCAGGATGCAAATGTACTATTTAGCACCCAAAACTATTAGAATTTTTCAAAGTGCGCTGTAACCACAGTATTTGACGGTTCTATTTGACTCTCAAATATGAAGTGCACACCCCAAATTTACTTTTTATCACCCCAAAAATTTGAATGGGTCAAACTGCGCTGTAAGCACAGGGTTTGACGGTTCTATTTGACTGTCAGATATGAAGTGCAGGATGCAAATGTACTATTTAGCACCCAATACTATTCGAATTTTTAAAAGTGCGATGTAAGCACAGTATTTGATGGTTCTATTTGACTCTCAGATATGAAGTGCACCGCAGTACAAATATGTACTATTTAGCACCCAAAACTATTAGACTTTTTCAAAGTGCGCTGTAAGCACAGTATCTGACGGTTCTATTTGACTCTCAGATATTAAGTGCACCGCAGGACGCAAATGTACTATTTAGCACCCAAAACTATTCGAATTTTTCAAAGTGCGCTGTAAGCACAGTATTTGACGGTTCTATTTGACTCTCAGATATGAAGTTCACCGCAGGACGCAAATGTACTATTTATCACCCCAAACTATTAGAATTTTTCAAAGTGAGCTGTAGGCACAGTATCTGACGGTTCTATTTGACTCTCAGATATGAAGTGCACCACAGGACGCAAATGTAATATTTACAAAAAATGTAATATTTTAAAACAACAATGTAACAGTAGTATTTAAGGGTTTTATTAGTCTGCAAGAAATGCAGTACACAAATGTACTATTTAGCACCCAAAAAACTGCAGTATTTAAAAATGCCTAGATGTTGCCCACTGAGCTACCAGAACAGGATTAAAGTCATGTGCCTGGCACACATGCAGTTGCAAGTGCACTGCACTCTCTGTGGCACTGGGCTCAGGGCAAGGTACTAAATAATCGCTGTAGTTTGAATAAAAGCTGTAGTTTGCAGATTCAACACCAGAATTCTTTCCTAATCTGTCCCTCACAGCTGCAGCATCCTCTCCCTACAATAATAAGAGCTCATGTGATGTGCGGCGCTACGTGACTCCAGCTTATATATAGAGGCTGGTCACATGCTGCACTGGCCAATCACAGCCATGCCATTAGTAGGCATGGCTGTAATGGCTTCTAAGGCCAAACGAGTCAAACGCTTGTTGATTGGCTGCCCTGCAGCCTTTCAAAACGCGCCATTAAATCGCCGAACACCAAACTCCAACCCGAACACACAGTGAAATGTCCTTGTTCGGGTCCGGGGTCCAAAAACTGTAATGTTCGGTACGAACCCGAACTTTGTGGTTCGGGTTCGCTCAACTCTACTTGTCACTCCAGTGTTTTTTCAAATGTAAAAAAAGAGTAACACTTTTCACAAAATGAGACAAACGCTTATCACGTTTCGTACTGGTGCTTTCTCAAAAGCTGTCTCACATATTCTTTTAAATCGCTAAGTTTGTGCCTATTTAATTATTATATTTTATTCTGATTCTTTTCTGTATAGGGGAACAGCAGAGGTGTTAGGTAGCTGCTATTAGAACTTACCACTACCTCAAAACATTGGTGCTGAGGTCGCCCTGTTATTATATATACAGTGGAAACTTTGTGACTGCCCTTCATCAGGAACATGCATAGTGATTTTTGGCAGTGCTATAAAAAAACCTTTGAGAAGTCCCAACACAGTGCTCAGTTGCTCTAATCACAACTTGCTGTTGCTGTGATCTAGCTTTAGCCATTGGCATTGAACCTCCTTGGATCTTTCACATGCAGTTTGTTATTTGAACTTTGATTTTTAATATCTACCCCTTAGACATATTTATGTATCTATTGATGGTATACTTCTATTTCAATTTTTTTTATATATTCTTGCTTTCATAATAGATTGCATTAACTACTATGCAACCTGTGTAATGGTAATTTGAGAGAGCCAGGCCTTGAGAAACTGCAGGTTGTATAGGGCATATTCATTGCAGCCCTGTGCTATTTGTCACTGTACTTGTGCAGTGACAGGATGAAGAGAAATTCATAACCTGGGCATTATGGGAGCTATATTTATCATCACATATTTTATATCACATGTACGGTTGCTAGGCTTACAACCCTGCTGGTATTTTACCCACAGGTCAAATAATATATTGATAAAAGGCCAATGTTAATGCGGGTGGTATTTTACCTAAAGCTGTTATTTTACCTATATTTACCTATATATTCTTTTAGGAGACTATTGGTTTTGTAGTTCATCAGCATATGAAGGTCTGCAGTTGGACACCTAGAGTCTTTGTTATGATATGGTAATATTTGCAGTGACCTAAATACCATGATTGCAGGAGTCGCAGTCGCCACCCTCTAAGAGGCCTAGCCAACCAGCTGCCTCCTGCTGAGACCATGTAATATGCTATCCTGCCACCTTGAAAGATGCATGTGAGTGATACAGCATATTGGACAGAAAATTACAGCTCTGCCCCTCTCTGTACCCTGGGAAGCTGGTGCATCTCGTCCTCAGTTTCCTTGGAGGATTATCTCAGGGATGATCTCATCCTGGAGCAACTATGGGAAGGGGGAGCTTCTGTCGGTAGTGCTTGCTCAGGTAGTGCTGCACAGGCATTACACAGCAGTTAGGACCCTGACAGGTGGTCTAGCACAGTTCATCTTGTGTATGACAATGCGTCCGTTTCATCTTGATAGTGTAAGAACTGACAAATACGACAATAGCCTCCCTAATAAATTAACCCCCTAAAACTAACCCCAAGCCCTAATACCAACCCTAAAACTAACCCCTGACCCTAATACTAACCTTGAACTTTAATACTAACCCCCAATACTAAGCCCTAATACTAACCATGAACCATAATACTAATCCCTAATAACCTGAGTCCTAATACTAACCTCTCTAAAACTAACCCCAATACTAACATTCTATTCGATCCTGCGAATAACTGTTTATTGCGCTAGAGGTTTCATTGAAGCGGCTGCATGGAAGAAGCCATGATGAACCATTCCATGCCCACCGGCCGGTTTTTGTGCTGCTTGATGCACTTTACTGGGTGTGGGAGCTTTAAATCTTCTGCAGGTACAGGCTGATGCGGGTCTGCACTTCCATGGTGCTGCACTCCATGTTGCCCATTCCAACAGCCTCTACTCTCCTGACAGCAAAGGGAGGGGGGGAATCAGTATTGCACAGGGGGAGAAATCTATATTGTAGTGCGAGTCTATATTGCACTGTAGAACTGTAATGCAGTGGGGGGCCAGTATGGCATGGGGGAGGGGGGGAGAGGGGGGTGGGGGGGGTTGGGCATTTCTGGGGCCTGTGGTTTCTAGTTAGGCTTCTGATTAGTTGCATATAAAGTCTCTGACTCCTACTCATGCTTGTACATGTTACCATTATAATATGTGAATATTTATTTGCATAGTGAATTTTTGTTAACCTAGAAGCAGAATCAACAGATAGAGGTCCAACTTTTAACAATTTGTTAGGACTCCCCTCTAACCACATCTGCCCATATCTCCTTGTTTTCAATCTTATTGGGGAGACATTATGGATTTTTATTTGAATTTCCACTCAGCAGCTTACAAATTCTTTTGAGATTTTGTATTGCCAAGTTTGAGAATTATGAGCTAAAGTCACCAACTGATTTGCGTTGTGATTACACCACCATAGGTGGTAAGAAAAACATGGTACTCAAATTCCAATCCCTCAAATTCTCACAAAAATGCTAATTCAATCCCCACTGTCACACACTAGCTGTTTGTAATTCATTTACATTATGCAAAATAAAAATGACATATGTTTTGTAATTCGTTTACATTTTGCAAAATCTGAATAAATTACATGGATGAGAAAAAAAGTAGAGATGTATACCATACCTCCCAAGTGCAACTATTTTAGAGGCAGAGACAGGTATATTGCACCCAGTCAGTCTTTCCCCTGCTATTGTCTCTCTTTCTTGTGAGCTAAGAATTGATGGTTTATCACAGAACTCCAGAGCAATAAACTCACAATAAAACTCACAATAAAGTACATGCAATACATGTTATTTTATTTTAATTTGTGTAAATAAAATACTTCGTTCTTTTTCAAAATTAATATATATAAAATATATATAAAATAGCTAATAATTGGCCATGAAGTCAATGAAAATGTTCCAGCAATGCCCTGCTCAGAACCAGCTCTATTTAGTATTAGGCAGACAAGGAAAGAGCCTATGGCATAAAATAGGGTTGTAATGTGGGTGATTGGGCATGTCCTAGGGTGATTGGGCATGTAATGGGTGTGCACTATGAGTAATGGGGCATGTTCTGGGCTGATGGCATGTAATGGGTGTGCACTCTTGGTGATGGGGCATATCCTTGGGTGATGGCATTTAATGGGTGTGCAATGTGGGTGATAGGACTTGTAGTGGGTGTGCTATGCGGGTGCTGGGGCATGTCTTGGTTGTGGAGTGTGGGTCCTGGGGCATGTCCTGGGTTTGCAGCGTGGTTGATAGGCCATGTCCTTGGAGTTCAATGGTGGGTGATGGGGCATGTCCTGGGAGTGCAACATGGGTGATGGGGCATCTTAGGTGTGCAATGTGGTTGATGGGGCGAGTCCTGGGGTGCTGGGGTGCATGTGGGTAAGGGGTGCCAAATTTAGTCTGCCTAGGGCAGCATAAAACCAAAATACACCACTGCCTGTAACCACACCAGTCATTCCCAAAAATTTAAGTGTTCATCTTTGGAAATTTGAAATGTAGGGAGGTATATGCTCAGATGACAAATATATACATTTTTTTAAATAGGTTTGTATTGTCCCAAAAAAGCAAGTCCAAATTGTTTGAATGAAGGTCCCCAGTCTTATAAACATGGGTTTGCATTTTAAAGATAAATGTATTGCACAAGTACAATTATATAAATTATATTTTCCTGTGCATTGTCTACAAATAAATATATTTCCTGCTTTATTTTTTATTTACACTTATAGGAAAAGAAGATTGATTGCTGGAAGGAAAAAAAGGCTTGCAATTTCTTTTAATACTTCAGAATGCAAACCAATGTCTAGGAATACAAATGTACGATAGAACCAAAGATTTATGGCCAAAAATACTTTGAATTTAGTATTTTACAAAAAGGGCACCATTACTTTATTCTTGCACAAACATTTGGATAAAAACACTATCTTAATTGTATTAGTGATCTATACAGCAGCTCCGAAATGATTAGCACCCTATAATTGCACAGGTGTACACCATTCCATGATTTATTTTATGTAAAGAATAGCATGCACTGATTAAATTGCGTTCCATTTCTTTAAAAAAAAGCATATATTTATATATTATATTTGTACACTTCATAAAATGTTTGTTTGGTAAATGATGCAAAATTACTACACATAACCTATAAAGATTTTAATTAATTTCTTTAATATATTATAAATATAATTTCATGGTTCATTAGTAGAATTAATATATTGTGAAATTCATCTACAGGATTTTTTGCCCAACTGTTTCCTGGCAGGGACTGTATATTTCCAGCATTTTGCTGGATTTGAAAGAGACATTTTTAAGATGAGACTGTAATATTAATAAAGTCAATGGACACTGAGGATCACAGAATAGCTCTACTATACTGCATACACCCTGCAGCCATTAAACTGGTTAACTTTCATCTAAGACATAAATATAACAATATAAGCTCTAGCCTGCATGGTATATAATATATTGATCACTGATTCTATCTTTTGGTTTTCCCACAGTTAATAATAGAATATTCTTCAATAAAACCCACTGATACATTTATAAAAGATAACAAACTCCAGCCTCAAGGCTCACATGTGTAAAGAAATACTAAAAGTGATGACAATCACCTCCGACTTTCCACAGTCTGGCACAAGTGCTGCTCATTCACTGCTTGATATGATGCTTGCTAAGCTTGCTGGGCCTCCACAATGCAATAAAAATGTTGATTACTTTACCTTTTACTATAACAGATAAACATCATCTTTAGTCTTGCCTAGTGTTGCCTAAACCTAGCTACTTGAATTCATAAGAAATTCTCCTGTGACGAAGTGCCCTACGCCACTTGGTCCTGGAGAGGCCTGCTTGCCAGCCTCCTCCCCTGTGACTATGGCCCTGGGGTGTTTGGCCCTTTAAGAATGCTATTTGGGCCTATGCACTTGTATTGGACTGTGTATGGCCCTTTAAGAACATATTTGGGGCATGGTGAAAATGCCCCAAAAAGCCAACTTTTGAACTACTGGGTCTGATTTTTAGTTATGTTCATTTTTAAAGTATGCTGATTCTGAAAATGTATGTTTTATGTGAATGTGATGCATATTTTGAAAGTTATTAATATTGTGTAAAACCTGTAAATTTTAGCTTGGAAATAATTGAGCTGATACAAAGGTTAACTCAATTATCTCCCAAGCAGAGGGGAGGAATGTACTGTAATTATTAGGATCCAAGTCTTTGTTCTATTCACTGTGCTTTCCCCAAGTTAAGATTGGACCCTATCCTTTAATCCCAGTCATTATGTCACCTTTCCCATTGTCTTTATGTAAGTCATTTAGTTTCCTGTATGTATCTGAACTGGGCACCTTTGTATCCTAAAAGGTGTGAGGCAGGATTTCCCTTTGTATGTCCTTAGGTTAAACTTTAATCCTGTTATAGTTCCTTTGTCTAATCTGGTTTGTCAAGATGTTCAACTGTATATATTCTCTGTTTCGGAATCAATAAACAGTTCTGGTCAGTTCTACTTCACCCTTCAAACGTAGACTTGTCTAGTTTTTGAAAGGGAAACTGCCCAGCATAATCACTAGCTCTTTTAAGAGCTTGTTCTTCCCCACACGGTCCTGGAGGACAGAAGCTGATCCAGGGTGGACAGAAGACGGCGAGACTCCAGTTAAGCTACGGCGGTTGTGGAGTCTGCGGTGGTTGTGGTGTCCGGTGCGGTGCTTGTGGTCCTTGGCGCAAGCTAGGAAGCGTCCATCAACGGAAGGTACTCGGTCGGAGTACGGGGAGTTCCGTTACAGATCCTTTTGGATCAAAGGAGTAGTTAAAATGTAAACATGTATGAGCAAGGCCCTGCTTTCATTAGTAAGCCTAACTTATTAGTGTATTGATGATATTAGTACATTTTGTTTTACCATTTTTCAGAGCGCAGGAATATGATGGTTTGCTATAAATAAGTGATAGTAATGATGTATATTCATAGTTGGCAACTGTCCCAACTGTCCCATCAATCAGGGGAGCTAGCAAAGTATTTTTAAATGCAGGGAGGAGGGAAACACAGTCACTGGATTTGACGTGATGTCATTTCTAGTGTCAATGTTATTGTTTTGGGGTTTTCCGGCCTCCGCATCCAGCTGGTGCGCTGTGAAGAGGGAAAGCGAGGGCTGGGGGTAGCTGCCTTGGGCCCCCCAGGAGTAACTGGTACAGTACTAATTTTGTTGGCCAGAATAGATGCTAAATCACCAGGAGTTTTACTTTAAAAACTTCATCAGTATACCTAAATATGGGTGTGTACCTATGTATATGTATGTATGTGTGTGTGTGTGTGTGTGTGTGTGTGTATATATATATATATATATATATTTAGATACATATAATTGTTTAAAATATAATTCTATATTATTTCTGGAGAGAAAATGTGTTCTTTGCTCAGATATATATCAGTTCCACACATCATGTTGACTTGCCTCAGGTTTAGTTAGTGTTGGGAATGATCATTTATCATTCCTGGATTAGAGAAAATGATATAATGTGCACTGTGCTTTATCGCAGTACGATTGCATGTAATAGTTTATTGAGGTATGATTTTTCCTGTCTGAAGAATCTTCTTGGCCATTCCTCTGGATTAGGGGGATGTATGATAAATTTAAGGATTATTTGAAAGAGATGATTCCACAAGAGAAAAGGTTTATGCACTGAAAATATCTAAGATATCTGACTGAATAAATAAGATGGAAAGGGGGTGACACACAGAGAAGGGAGATAAAAAATTAAAAGGTAAAAAAAAATGACCTACATAAATACAAGCACAGTTATTGATTTCATACCCCAAACTAGCACCATTTGTGCTCCACGCCTGCACTGTAAAAAGTGGGGGAAAATATGTTCATTTTCCGTTTATTACTGTATGTATATTTTAATTTATCTTGACACTTTACAGTGCAGGAGGAAGGACCTCCATCAAACACATTTCTCAGCATCTTATTTTTATACATGGATGGCACTGAGCGCCGACAAAACCAAGTGCAGGCGTGACGGAGGCAGAGCAGACTTCCAAAATGTAGGGACTCTGCTTTATTTATTATCATACACACATTTAGCGCCATGTTTATAAATGATCTCCATTGTATCAGGAGCTGTTTCCCATCTAGTCTGTCCAATTTCAGAATACTTTCATTAGTCCCTGGGCATACATTTTATTTAGGATAGCCATATAACTTTCCCATGCATGCTTAACCCCCTCGGAAGTTCGGGCACAGCGTGATTAGGTAAAATGTAGCCGGTGCTTGCTTTGAGCACCGGCTACATTTTCCCTGTCACAATGACAGGTAGGATCCTGCTGCAAGTCCCTGTAAGAAATCAACATAACTTTTAATTAAAGAAAAGAAATCAGTGCGCATATATAAGTCTGTCTGCATGTGTGACAGTGTGCATGTGGGTCTCTAAGTGTGACTGTGTGTAAGGGTATTTGTAATTGTGATTGTGTGTGTGTCTGTAAGTGTGTGTGCATAAGTGTGACTGTCTGAACTTTGCACCAGAGCAAAACATATTGGTGATTTTTAAATATATGCTGGTGTGAGTATACCTATATATGTGTGTATACCTATGTATATGTATGTGTGTGTATGTATATGTGTGTATATATATATATATATATATATATATATATATATATATATACATTTATATATACACATATATATATACACATATATATTAATTGTTTAAATATAATTCTGTATTATTTCTGGAGAGAAATTTTAGGTAGTGTTGGGAATGATCATTTATCATTCCTGGATTAGAGGAAATTATATAATGTGCACTGTACTTTATCTCGGTCCGATTGCATGTAATAGTTTATTAAGGTATGATTTTCCCTTTTTTTTAACTTTCATTGGTCTCTGGGGATACCTTTTATTTAGGATAGCCTTTTACCTATCCCATGCATGCTTAACCCCTTCGGAAGTTCGGGCACATTAAGTAAAATGTGACTGGTGCTCGCTTTGAGGATCCCGCTGCAAGTCCCCTTTTAAAAAAAGAAATCTGTGTGCATATGTAAGCCTGTCTGCGTATGTGACAGTGTGCATGTGTGTCTGTAAGTGTGATTATGTGTCTCTAAGTGTGACTGTGTGTAAGGGTGTTTGTAATTGTGACTGTGTGTAAGTGTTTCTGTAACTGTGTGTTTGTTTGTAAGTGTGACTGTAAGAGTAACTGTCTGTCTGTAAATGTGACTGTGTGTTTGTAAGTGTTAATGTGACCATCTACGTCTGTAGATGTGATAGTATGTAGGTGTAATTGTGTGTAAGTGTGTCTGTAAGTGTAAGTCTGTAAGAGTGTCTATAAGTGTGATTGTTTAAGTGTGACTGTATGTAAGTGTAATTGTGTGTAAGTGTGACTGTTTGTAAGTGTGACTGTTTGTAAGTGTGACTGTGTTTAAGTGTGACTGTGTTTAAGTGTGAATATCTGTAAGTGTAACTGTGTGTAAGTGTGTCTGGAAGTGTGACTGTGTCTGTATCTTTGAAGAGGAAAAATAGACCAATTCACATGTCTATTAAACTGGCTACCATTTATTGTCATAACTTAACTGTTCCAGCTTCTGACCAGTGCTTGATTAAAGTGAAATGCAGTCTAAAAAGCTGGACTATTAACTAACCCTAGCTGCAACGTGTGTTTTAAATAAACTTCCATGTGTCTGCAACATGCAAGCTATATCTCTGCCCAGACTATGCATGTGAAGTAGCAGCATTTAGCGAGAGAGAAAGAAAGCAAACCAAAGTACTCTGACAGCACAGGGTATATAGGATAAAATAAAGCTTTTTTTGCTGCATTCTCCTGCCTGACAGCTGTTTTTTCTGTTCTGTAAGTTTAGTTAACCTACCATAAACAGCCTACTGCTTCTCCCTCCCTTGCTGCTGTTCCAGTGGGCATGTTTGAATTTCTGGGGGTGGCAAGTCCCAAGGAAGCTGGAGTTTAATCTGCGCCAGCACATCCCTGATGTGCTGAGTGGAAGAGGCATCTGAGACTCCTAGCACCTGACTGGAGTCTGCTTCATACATTAATGCACATACAGATAGTGGCATTAATTAAAGGTAAGTTGCAAGTGAGATGAACATTTAATCTCAATAATTTAGCTATACACCGTGGCTTGCTCTGTCCCTGTACAATGTGTGGCTAATTTGGTGAGATTCAATTTTCAAATCACCTTTTCTAAATCTACACCTCAGTGGGAAATATACATGATTAAGGAGCTCTGTACAGCATTAAGATGTGTGGATAAGGATGTACTAGACTGATGTACATCCCTATCCGGAACTCTTTACTATATCGGTTGGAGGAAACCTGTAGAAGGAACTCTGGAGCTGTGCATACCGCTACCATCCCCAGGATTGCCACAGGTATATGTGTGTAACTCCTAATACTCAATTAGGTGCCTGTTCAACATTTTATACAGATGATTATTTCCCATTTCTCTTTTATCTTCTTATACTTCCAACTATTCAAGCCTACTAAAATATAAGCCATTTATTTTTATATCTCACTGTGGTGACCTTTATTATCCATTATTCACTGAGGGTGTGTCCAGTGCACAGAGTTTAATACTAATTATCTTTTTTTAAACATGAGAAAATCATGTATGTAGTAAAGGGGAATGCTCATTCTATGATATTAGGAAAATAACCCCATACCCCCCAATAAAAGACACCTGATGTGTATGGAGTTAAATAGGCCAAGCAACTGTCTGACCAAAACTATCTCCGTTTATCATCATAACTTTTTACTTAATATATATAAAATATATATAAATATATAACTTGAAAAAACATTCAGTGCAAATACAGTTACAACTAGTCCTTGCCAATCTATCCCACAAACATCAACAAATCTATACCTTTTAAAACTAAGGCCCCTAGGGTGTAAAAAACCCCGCCCCCCTCGTCCATAATTTCTTGCCACTTACTTTCAAACCCGATGCTAACCCCCAGCCGGCTGTTAGCTCGGTGGGCATGACCGTTCTAATCATTCCTAACACTAGAGGTTAGGGGAGGGGCCACCCAATCCATCCACATGACTTAAATCCCTCCACTTTAATACTGGATTGGCAAGGACAAGCCCGCCTGCTTGCAAGACAAATAGAAACAACAACCAGAGGCATCGCTAGGGGTGGGCTACTGGGGCTGAAGCCCCGAGTCTCAGCTCCATAGCCCCGAGTCTCCGCCAGGCACTACTGTCAGAATGATTGCCAGCAGAGCACAGTTGCTCATGCTGGGAGCAGCTGGCTCTTAGCGTGTGTCCCTGAGTGACAGGGAGCCCCACGCTATATGTGTGCCTCTTCTAGCAGAGACCTGCTTCTGACAGAATTTCCTTGCCTGATGCCAATCAGACGTGGGGGCGGGGCTTACATCCCTGGCCCCACCCCCTCCCCTACGAGCAGGAATAAGGCAGCATGAAGGCAGCTGGTCTCTGGCAAGAAGAGTTCAGCAGATCCCTCCACATCCTAGAGTGTAAGTGAGAAGCCAGAGCTGTCCCCTCTCCACCTAACAAGGTAAGGACATAGGATGGGAGACTAACATTAGTTTGTCTGTTTGTTGTTGTGGACTACCCTTTCCAGCCAGCATTATGGTGTCTTTTGGCTGGCTGAGCATCATGAGAATGGTAGTTCACAGCTAACATCTACTTTGTATGAGCTGTTGACTAAATGTCTCATAATGCTCAGCCAGACTTGCCTGGTTGAGAATTATGAAAAAATGGAAGATTAAGTGTGTTATTGTTAGCATAATCTACAAAATGATCCACATCACTATGGTCTCCTCTCCAGATAATCAATAGGTCATCAATGTATCATTTCCAGAGCTCGGCCGACCGCTCACCTGAACAGGTTAGTCTATCCCCTGGGGTTGGGAATAACACACAAGGGTCTGATTGTACTACAGTGGGTTTATCTTTTGAAGATTTATGTTCATTAACTGTTTTGGAAGATCTACAGTATATCCCTAACGATACTGTCACCATCTGCACTGGCCTAAAGCCTCACTCCACATTTTACCCTGTTAATAGCAGAGGGTTGCTTGGGATTGAGCTTCTTCGCTGGCTTGGGGGTGTGTCCCCCTGGGTGGATTCTCATTCGCGCTGCCTTTCCCCTCCCACCGGCAACAGGTGAGACAAGTCTGTTTTTAATTTACTAATTTGTTTGTGTATTTAATGATGGTATTGTTTAACCCCTTAAGGACAGAGCCTTTGAAACATTTTTGTCCTTTCTGGACAATGGCTATTTTAACATTTCTGTGCTGTTTGTGTTTAGCAGTAATTTTCTTCTTCGTCATTTGCTGTACCCACACATATTATATATTGTTTTTATCGGGATAAAAAGGGCTTTCTATGGATGCCATATTTTTGATCATATCTTATTATATTATTAAAAAAAAAAAATAAAATATGGTAAAAAAAAAAAATACACAAATTTCTTTGTTTTTATTTGAAACAACTTCTCCTCATCGACATGCTAAATAGACATAAATTTACAGATTTTGGTATGTGTCACTGCCAAATAACACCCCAATAAGTGTTCAGCAACATCTCTTGAGTACAGGGATACCCCCCATGCATAGGTTTGTTGGATTGTTTGGGGGGTAAAAGGCCAAATTTGGGAGGTGAAGTTTTTGGTTTTCCAATTTGAAATTTTGACATGCAGACAGCCTGCACCCATGTCCCATTTGGGACATATTTGAAAACAGCCAGTGTATTTTACCCCATCAACCCATATATTTTTTAAAAGTAGACACCCTACGCTATTTCAAATGGTGGTATTTTAACACTTTCCATGCACTAATTCTACCACCAGCCTTTGTCAAAGTTTGTGGTAGTAATTTTTGTGTGTTTTTTTTTCACAAATATTGTATTTTAGACATAAATTCACAGATTTTGGTATGTGTCACTGCCAAACAATAACCAAATATGTGTTCAACAACATCTCCTGAGTACAGGGATACCACCCATGCATAGGTTTGTTGGGTTGTTTGGGGGCTAAAAGGGCCACATTGTGAAGGTGCGCATTTTCAACTTGGAATATTGACGTGTAGCCAGCCTGAGTCCATCTTTCATTTGGGACTTTTTTTTAAAGTAGGACAGTGTATTTTACCCCAAAAAGTATATATTTTGTAAAAGTAGACACCCTAGGCTATTTTAAATGGTGTTATTTTAACACTTTCCATGCACCAATTCTACCACCAGCCTTTGTCAAAGTTTGTGGTAGTCATTTTATTGTGTATTTTTTCCCACATACATTGCACTTTAGACACAAATTCACATATTTCGGTATGTGTCACTGACAAACAATACCACAATATATGTTCAGCAACATCTCCCGAGCACAGGGATACCACCCATGCATAGCTTTGTCAGCTTTGTTGGGTGTTGAAAGGCTACATTTGAGAGGTGCGCTTTTTGATTTTCAAACTTGGAATTTGAACATGTAGAGCAAGGAAGGGGTTAATAGCTCTTATAAGAGCCTTTGTAGTACTGTACAAAAAAATTAACCCCTAAAAATGCACAGACAAGAAAAAATGTTCTGCTGTGCAGTGATCAGTGGCAGGGAAAGGGTTAATACACTACACTATACAAAGGGTATGGCTTTTATAAAAGCCCTTGGGACTCACAATTTTTTAACATTTTATTTAATTTATTACAATTAAAAAATTATGTTATACAGATCTGTCTCTTTCCCTCACTAAAACTCAAGTGAGGAGAGGGAGGCAGATCCATATGGGTCAGAACAATATTTACGAACCAGACGAATGGTGATGCTCATCTGAGAAATCACCAAACCACCTTTGCCACTGATCGGCTGTTACTGATCGCTATACACGCGTTCAGACAGCTTCAAAAGGAATACACGTAATCCCCTAGTGGGTATAACTAACCCCTAGCGAGTCTGACAAAAAAAATGCTGATAGCAAAAAAAAATCCTTCTGCGACTAGATTGCTCCATATGCGCTGCTTAGGCAGTGACCATATGCACTGCTTAGGCAGTGACCATATGTGCTGCTTAGGAAATGATATACGGCAAGGAAGGGGTTAATAGCTCTTAAAAGAGCCTTTGATATACTGTAATAAATCAAAGTAAAAAAAAATAACCCCTAAAAAAATGCACAGACAGCAAAAAATGTGCTGCGGTGTAAGATCACTGCGTACACAGCGATCAATTGCAGGGAAGGGGTTAAATACTGGAAACGGCTTTTATAAAAGCCTTTGGGTCTCAATTCTATTAAATATATTATAATTAAAAACTTACATTATACAGCTCTGTCTCCCTCCCTCACTAAAACTCAAGTGAGAGGGAGGCAGATCTACACGGGTCAGATCAAATATTTACAAATATTGATCTAACCAGACGAATGGTGATGCTCATCTAAGCAAACGCCAACCCGCCTTTGTCACTTATCAGCTGTTACTGATCGCTATAAATGCGGTCAGACAGCTAAAAAAATTTTTTTACGTTAAACGTAGTCCCCTAGCGGGTATAATTAACACGTGACGGGTGTAATAAAAAAGTTTTAAAAAAATTAAAAATGCTTCTGCAGCAAGATTGCTGCATTTGCGTCAGATCGCTGCTTAGGCAGTGATCTACAGCAAGAAAGGGGTTAATCTCTCTTAAAAGAGCTTTTTTTTATACTGTAATGAATTACAGTAAAAAAAAAAATGAACCCCTAAAAAATGCACAGACAGCAAAAAATGTGCTGCTGCGTATGATCACTGCGTACACAGCTATCAATGGCAGGGAAGGGGTTAAATGGCTTTTATAAAAGCCCTTGGTGTTTAAAATTGTATTAAATATTTTTTTTATTATTTTATTTTTTACTTGATCTGATCTGTCTCTCTCCCTTACTAAAACTAGTAAGGTGAGGGAGGCAGATCAAAACTTGTCAAAGGCACTATTTACTAATATTGCCTTTGACAGTATGATAAGTGCTCATCAGAGCACTTACCATACATGCCTGCACACAGATCACATAGATCTGTTGTGCCGGCATCGACTGGCTCCCCCTAGAGCATCGGAAGTGAAATACTTTCACTTCCGATGCTCTTGCCATTAGAAGGGAAGCGCTGCCTGTACAGGCAGCGTTCCCTTCTACTGAGCCAATGGGGTCACTCAGGAGAGCGACCACCATCGGTTCTGGGGAGCTGGAAGGTGTTACTAAGTGCCTCGCTAGCGAGGCACTTTAGAAACACCGCAGATGCTTAGAAAGCGAACGATCGCAGTGGGCGCAGCCATTTTTAAATGGCTGCTACGATCACTCCGTGGAGTGATCGTAGCGCGCCCCTGCACATTTGGGGGGTGTTGCACAATGCCTCTACCTAGAGGCATTGTAGCAACACCGTTAGAGTTTAGTGCATGACGTGCCAGGCACTCAGTTTAGTGCATGACGTGCCAGGCACGTCACCTGTCGGCAAGTCATCGATTTGCCGTGACGTGCCTGGCACGTCATCTGTCGTTAAGGGGTTAATGTATTCAGACTGCTTTTGTCTGTCCCCACACTCCAGTATTGGTTTTATCTTGGATTCTAACAAATATTTTTCTATTTGAATTTTTCACTGAACTGACGAGCTTCCTGGATGTTTTATTGCTGGCACATACTTTCTTTTTGTGTTTCTGTTTATCTGAGCCCTGAGTAGGCTCTTTTTGTGCTCCAGTGCCTGGGAACACTCTGCACTCTCTTTCCTTTAACCCTCTGAAGGCTGGAGCTGGTCGCTACTATTTTGGCATTTGTGAGCTTTATTGGTGGGCTGATTTACATTAGAGTGTGAGCTTTATTGGTGGGCTGATTTACATTAGAGTGTGAGCTTTATTGGTGGGCTGATTTACATTAGAGTGTGAGCTTTATTGGCAAAATGATTTACATTAGAGTGTGAGCTTTATTGGCGGACTGATTTACATTAGAGTGTGAGCTTTATTGGTGGGCTGATTTACATTAGAGTGTGAGCTTTATTGGCGGACTGACTTACATTAGAGTGTGAGCTTTATTGGCGGGCTGATGTACATTAGAGTGTGAGCTTTATTGGTGGACTGAATTACATTAGAGTATGAGCTTTATTGGCGGACTGAATTACATTAGAGTGTGAGCTTTATTGTCAAAATGAATTACATTATAGTATGAGCTTTATTGGCGGACTGATTTACATTAGAGTGTGAGCTTTATTGGTGGGCTGATTTACATTAGAGTGTGAGCTTTATTGGCTGACTGAATTACATTAGAGTGTGAGCTTTATTGGCAGATTGAATTACATTCCAGTGTGAGCTTTATTGGCGGACTGATTTACATTAGAGTGTGAGCTTTATTGGCGGACTGATTTACATTAGAGTGTGAGCTTTATTGGTGGGCTGATTTACATTAGAGTGTGAGCTTTATTGGCTGACTGAATTGCATTAGAGTGTGAGCTTTATTGGCACATTGAATTACATTATAGTGTAAGCTTTATTGGCTGTCTGATTTACATTAGAGTGTGAGCTTTATTGGTGGCTGAATTACATTAGAGTGTGAGCTTTATTGGCAAAATGATTTACATTAGAGTGTGAGCTTTATTGGCAGACTGATTTACATTAGAGTGTGAGCTTTATTGGCGGACTGAATTACATTAGAGTGTGAGCTTTATTGGCACATTGAATTACATTATAGTGTAAGCTTTATTGGCTGTCTGATTTACATTAGAGTGTGAGCTTTATTGGTGGACTGAATTACATTAGAGTGTGAGCTTTATTGGCGGACTGAATTACATTAGAGTGTGAGCTTTATTGGCAAAATGATTTACATTAGAGTGTGACCTTTCTTGGCGGACTGATTTACATTAGAGTGTGAGCTTTATTGGCAAGCTGATTTACATTAGAGTTTGAGCTTTATTGGCATGCTGAATTACATTAGAGTGTGAGCTTTACTGGCAAAATGAATTACATTAGAGTGTGAGCTTTATTGGCGGACTGATGTCCATTAGAGTGTGACCTTTCTTGGGGGACTGATTTACATTAGAGTGTGAGCTTTATTGGCAGGCTAATTTACATTAGTGTGAGCAGGGCCGGCCTTAAGTGTCCCGGCGCCCTGTGCGGGCTTCCCCCATGGCGCCCCCCCCGTCTTTCACCCCCCTTTGTATGTGTCCCTTTCCTCTTCCTTGCCATGTCTGTCTCTCGCCCCCCCCCTGTTCTGTCTCCCCTCTCCTGTCTCTCTCTCTTCCCCCTTGCTTGTTCTGTCTCTCTCTCCCCCCTCCACCTGTTCTGTCTCTCTCACTCCCTCTCCCCTGTTCTGTCTCTCTCTCTCTCCCCTGTTCTGTCTCTCTCTCCCCCCTCCCCCTGTTCTGCCTCTCACCCCCTGTTCTGTCCTTCTCTCACCCCCTTTTCTGCCTCTCTCTCCCCCCTCCCCCTGTTCTGCCTCTTACCCCCTGTTCTGTCCCTCCCCCCCCCTTCCTTTGCCTGCAAATGTGGATCAAGGGAGGGGCGGAGCTAACCAGCTTAGAGGTGTAGCTCCGCCCCCACCCTGTGAGGCACAGCAGCGTCTGATTCACTGGCAGCAAGACAAAGTGCTGCATGGCTCCCCATGCTTAGTGCAAGCATGGAGAGCCGAGCAGCACTATCTCTTGCTGCCCGGGGCTCCCCATGAAACAGACGCTGCTCTGCTTCACAGGGTGGGGGCGGAACCACACCTCTCAGCCGGTTAGCTCCGCCCCCTCCCCGGACCCAGCAGAGCTTGCTGAGCAGAGGGCTGGTGAGGGGGGATCCCCCAGCCAGTGCCTCTACCGGCTTTTTTTTTTTTTTTTACTTTTTTTTTTCTAGCGGCCGGGCGGGCACCCCCTCGGGTGTTGCGCCCTGTGCGCTCGCACAGGACGCACACCCCTAAGGCCGGCCCTGAGTGTGAGCTTTATTGGCAGGCTGAATTACATTAGAGTGTGAGCTTTATTGGCAGGCTGAATTACATTAGAGTGTGAGCTTTACTGGAAAAATGAATTACATTAGAGTGTGAGCTTTATTGGCAAAATGAATTACATTAGAGTGTGAGCTTTATTGGCGGACTGAATTACAATAGAGTGTGAGCTGGATGCTGGGGTAAATTCTGGGGGCTCAGGTAAGACCTGTGGGTGCAATCTGGGTGATGTGGCAAGTCCTGGGTGTCCTCTGCGTTCTGGGGTAATTCCTGGGTGCAATGTGGGTGCAGAGGAAGAAAATAAAAACAAGAAGTACATTTTTCAATAACATTTTTATTACATATAAAATAGTGTTCTTTACAAACACACACATATAGATATATAGATATATAGATAGATCAATGTATATCTATAGATCCCCAGAACTGACTCCATCAAATATTCATCAACTCACCAACTTGCCTTTCAGTGACTAGACCTCTGTGTGTGTGTCTGTGGGAGACACTGGATGTATGTCTTCTCATTGGCATGATATACAAAGATTATGCATTTACTGATCATTGGCATGATATACAATGTTTATGCATTATGGCAAAAAAAAAGTTACAACCCACATATCTCAGAGTAGAAATCATGTATACATATGCATTTATTGTTAATATTATATATATACCAGGGCTTCACAAATGCGTTTTAGGAGCCAGAAGAACAAAAAATATAGAAGCCAGACAATGGCATATACACACAATCACACAAATATACACACACAATCACATGCAGTCATACGCACAATCACACAAATATACACACACAATCACATGCAGTCATACACACAATCACACAAACATACACACACAATAACATGCAGTAATATACACAGTTAGTCACATCCATCCATTCATACTGTGAGATTCAGTGGTAAGGAGCGTAGCGCTGGGTGGCGGGTGGAGAGATGAGGTGACTCCAAAAGTGACACAAAAAAGGGTAAGGCGGTAGAATAGTCAGTCCAATCCAAAAGGTCAATGCCGGTAGTCAGGATACACAAAACAGGTATAGAAGTGCAGGTAGGGATACAGCAATAAGTATAGTCCAGGGAAAAAGCCAAGGTCGGTACACAGGTAGTTCTTCAATCAAAGTAGCAGGTAAATGGGGAATAAATGGTACTGAGAACAGACACCACAGCTCAACAAGCAAGCAATGATTGAGGTGAGTGTGGGTTTTTTATAGAGCTGTTGATTAAGGACCTCTCCCCTTTACACCTGGGGACCGCCCCTGCACCATGTTGTGAAAACGGAGAAGAGGTACAGCCTCCTCTTCCTATTCTCCCTGCCCCTTTGCCAACAACCAATCGCGCAACGTTTCTCGCGAGTAAGCTCCGCCCCCTAAACCTCTTGGAAGTAGTTGCATTCACTGTTAGCGGGTGAATAGCAACTCAAGGCCGGGGATGCGGCCTACCTCGCGGTCGAGCTAAAGCGCGATGCCGGCAAACAGGGACAGAGGATGACTTTGGCTGTGAGGGTCCCCTGGGCAAGGTAGGTGAAGGTCCTGGGACCTGACACATACGGTCAGTCACAGACACACACACACACAGTCAGTAACATTTATTTTTTATTTTTTATACTATATATCTTTATTTGGTTTATTTAGGTTATAAACATATCTTCTAAATATTACGTTGTACAGACAGACACACACACACACACATACAGTCAGTAACATACAGACAGACACACACATACAGTCAGTAACATACAGACACACAGGAAGCTGTCGGTGCACACAATTCCCCCTTGTGCTCCACTTAGGGTTGCTACCTGGCCGGTATTTTACCGGCAGGCCGGTAAAAAATTGGCATCAGGCTAATGTTAAGTCTATGGAGACAGTACCAAGGCTGGTATTTTTTTGAAGAAAAGGTGGCAGCCCTAGCTCCACTGGATTAAACAAAAGGGAATGTTTTTTTATCTCAGCAGCGATGGCACCATTTGGGAACAACAGTACCCGGACTCCAGGTCTAATTTCAATCAAATCTGCCATGGGCTCCAGCCCCAGGTCTTTTGGAGACCTAGCAACGCCTCTGACAACAACTAATGGGGAAGGTGGGCGGGAATGATTCTCTGCTGTGTCCATACCTAAGATGGCTGCCGGATAGACGGAGAGTAGGGTTGCCACCCGGCCGGTAATTTACCGGCACAGCCGGTATTTAGGGTCTTCAGGCCGGGGCCGGTATATTAGATATACCGGCCCCGGCAAAGCCTGGTATTTTCCTCCCCACTTCCCCAGACCTCAGTACTTACCTCCTCGCTGCTGCTCTGTCTCCCGGTGCAGGTTCGTGGCTGTGAGGGAAACGTTGTGCGCTCTCCTCCAGCCGATGCGTATTCAATAAAGTTTGTATAAACTTTTATTTTAAACAAACTTTATTGAAGCCGCACTGGCTGGACGGGAACGCACAACGCTTCCCTCACAGCCATGTATCTGCACCGGGAGACAGAGCAGCAGCGAGGAGGTAAGTACTGGGGTCTGGGGAAGGGGGGGAGGAGGGTGGCATAACGAGCATATTGAGTGGCTAAATCCTGGCATATTGAGGGGCATAACCCTGGCATATTAATTGGCATAACCCTGGAATATTGAGTGGAATAACCCTGGCTTATTAATTGGCATAACCGTGGCATATTAATTGACATAACCCTGGCTTATTAATTGGCATAACCCTGGCATATTAATAGGCATAATCCTGGCATATTGAGTGGCATAACCCTGGCATATTAATTGGGAAAATCCTGGCATATTTATTGGCATAACCCTGGCATATTAATTGGAAAAATCCTGGCATATTAATTGGCAAAGTCCTGGCATATTATTTGGCATAACCCTGTCATATTAATTGACAAAATCCTGGCATATTAATTGGCAAAATCCTGGCATATGGAGGGCAAAATCCTGGCATATTAATTAGCAAAATCCTGGCATATGGAGGGCAAAATCCTGACATATTAATTGGCAAAATCCTGGCATATTAATTGGCATAACCCTGGCATATTAATTGGCAAAATCCTGGAATATTAAATGGCTATTAAACGCTATTGAGGGGCTAAATCCTGGCATATTGAGGGGCTAAATCCTGGCATATTGAGGGGCAAAATATTGGTATATTAAATGGCAAAAGAATGGCATACTGAGGGGCAAAATACTGGCATATTACATGGAAAAAGAATGGCATATTGAATGGCAAAATATTGACTTATTGAGTGGCAAAATACTGACTTATTGAGTGGCAAAATATTACTGGCATATTGAGTGGCAAAATATTACTGGCATATTGACCAACTGCTCCCAACGACCCCTCATATTACATTAGACTGGGATAACATCGTAGTGAGGGTAGGTGGGGCGGGTGGGAGATATTATCGGAGAGGTAGGGGGAGTTTGTGAGAGAGAGAGTGAGAGTGACAGTCTGTGAGATAGTGAGTAAAAGTCTGTGTGTGAGCAAGAGAGACAGTCTGTGTGTGAGCAACTGCTTGTCTTTGTGTGTGATAGACAGCATGTGTGTGTGTGTGATAGACAGCATGTGTGTGTGTGTGCGAGAAAGCTTGTTTGCGAGTGTGAGAGACAGCTTCCTAGCAGTAGGAAGAGGGAAGTGCTCATGCCATTGTACAGAGCACTGGTGAGACCTCACTTGGAGTATTGTACGCAGTACTGGAGACCTTATCTCCAGAAGGATATTGATACTTTGGAGAGAGTTCAGAGAAGGGCTACTAAACTGGTTCATGGGTTGAAGGATAAAACTTACCAGGAAAGGTTAAAGCATCTTAACATGTATAGCTTGGAGGAAAGACGTAACAGGGGGGATATGATAGAAACATTTAAATACATAAAGGGAATCAACACAGTAAAGGAAGAGAGTATATTTAAAAGAAGAAAAACTACCACAACTAGAGGACATAGTCTTAAATTAGAGGGGCAACGATTTAAAAGTAATATCAGGAAGTATTACTTTACTGAGAGGGTAGTGGATGTATGGAATAGCCTGCCAGCAGAAGTGGTAGAGGTAAACACAGTCAAGGATTTTAAGCATGCGTGGGATAGACACAAGGCTATCCTAGCTATAAGACCGGGAACGGGGGACTAATAAAAGTACTCAAAAAAAAAATAAAAAAATTGGGCAGACTAGATGGACCGAATGGTTCTTATCTGCCGACACATTCTATGTTTCTATGTTTCTATGTTTCTATATATATATATATATATATATATATATATATATATACATATATATACACACACGCTTCTCACTGGCATGATATACATATATATACACACACGCTTCTCACTGGCATGATATACATATATATACACACACGCTTCTCACTGGCATGATATACATATAATATATATCATTTTAGTGATAATCCTCCCCCTTTGTGGCCCCACCCCTCAAGGCCCCTCCCTCTTGTAGCTCCACCCACACATGGCCGGTATTTTTTGGAGGAAAAGGTGGCAACCCTAACGGAGAGAGCAGCCTATATACCCTCCTACCTTACAGTCACTCCCCTATACACATCACTCAAAGCCATTCACACACCCTCACACATACATGGACCCCTCCCACCTAGGCTGCGCCTGTTTCCCGGGAAAATAACACACTTTCCTCTGTCCCAAGTGAATGTTTACTGATTTATTTAATGCAGGATTCTGTTTTTAATAGGATGGTCCACAATACTGGAAGCTTTGATTCCAGCCCAGCATGTGCTTTGTGTTTGTTATACACTTGTGAGAAATACAGTGTGTCAAATCTGATAGAGGGGTAGTGAGTTGCAGGTCAGTTGAGGTGAGATCAACATTTCATCTCACCAGTTTATCTATACATTGTGCATGGACAAACCAGGTGAGTTTCCCCACTAGGCAAACTCTCGTTTGTCCCTGGATAATATTTAGCTAAATTGTTGACAAGAAATGTACATCTCACCTCACCTGCAACTCAACTTTAGTGAATACCCCCCAGTCAGGGCCGGCAATTTAATGGGGCAGACTGGGGCAGCTGCCCCAGGTGGCAACCTGGCAGAGGCGGCACTTTGCTGCTCAGTGCAGCAGTCTTTTTCTCTTTTTATTTCCTAGGGGAGCATGGTTTAAGGAGGTCTCAGCCAATCAAGTGAGACCTCTCAACTCTCCTGATTGGCTGAGAGTTCAGAAGCCTACCATGATTGGCTCAGTCCATCCTTCACACGAGGAGCTCAAAGCACAGAGTTGTCTGCAGCAGTTAAGTTAAACAGTTAGATAGTGTGTGTGTGTGTGTGTGTCAGTGTGAGCGAGTGTGTGTGTGTATGTGTATGACAGTGTGAGTGAGTGTGTGTATGTCAGTGTAAGTGAGAGTGTGTGTCAGTGTGAGTGTGTGTGTGTGTGTCAGTGTGAGTGTGTGTGTATGTCAGTAGGAGTGAGTGTGTGTGTCAGTGGGAGTGAGTGTGTGTGTGTGTCAGTGTGAGTGAGTGTGTGGGAATGTCAGTGTGAGTGAGTGTGTGTGTATGTCAGTGTGAGTGAGTGTGTGTATGTCAGTGTGAGTGTGTGTCTGTCAGTGTAAGTGAGAGTGTGTGTATGTCAGTTTGAGTGTGTGTATGTCAGTGAGAGTGTGTGTATGTCAGTGTGAGTGAGAGTGTGTGTATGTAAGTGTGAGTGTGTGTGTGTGTCAGTGTGAGTGAGTGAGTGTGTGTGTGTGTGTGTGTGTGTGTGAGTGAGTGTGAGTGACAGACTATCTGTGTGTATGTGTGTGAGGGAGTGTGTGAATAAAGGGGTTAACTCCTGTTACTGCCTATATCTGTCTAGCCACCCAAGGGGTTAACTCCTCTGACACTGCCTCTGTCTAGCCACCCAAGGGGTTAACTGCTCTGACACTTCCTATATCTGTCTAGCCACCCATGGGGTTAACTCCTTTGATGCTGCATAGATCTGTCTAGTCACCCAAGGGGTTAACTCCTCTGACACTGCCTAGTTCTGTCTAGCCACCAAAGGGGCTAAATCCTCTGACACTGCCTAGATCTGTCTAGCCATCCAGGGGTTAACTCCTCTGACACTGCCTATATCTATCTGGATTGTGTTATAGGTCACTGGTCACATTAGGTTTTAAGGAATTGCACAGGGTATTATAATAATAATGTTTTACCATGACTCTCTTTTCACCTTATGGGTGAACGCTTTGAAAAAAATATTTTATTATATAAATAAGAAGTGGGCAGATAAAAATAACATTTTTAACAAGAGCTCACCTATGAGGTTAAAAGAAAGAAGTGGTAAAACAAACATTATTATGAAAATAGGCTGTGCAGTCCCCCAAAACATAATATTTGGCAACTGACCTATAACATGACTCAAATATTGTACATTAAGTTTAAATGCTCAAGCAGTTGGCCTGCCAATACTCGGGTCATATAATTTTGCATATAGAAAGGCGTTCTTAAATTAAATTATCACTTCCTGATCAGTTTCAATTTAGTTTAAATTCTCATGCCTGTGGGCTTTCTTTTGGGGGAGTGGGGGGGACAGCATTTCGTTTCTCACCCCAGGCAGCACGATATCTTGGGCTGGCCCTTTCCCTAGTGTTAGTTTGTTCTTAGCCATGTATGTGTCGGTCAAATGGCCTCTGCCATATATTTGATGGCATATGAAACGGAGGGTCTTACTATCATTGAGTGACTGTAGGCAACCAGGTCAACATCCATTCCTCACAAGGAATTTTGGCAGCTCCCAAAATGGCATGTACCTTAAAAACTAAATGCTAGTTTATCCTTATACTAGGGCCTGTGTATGTTTCACCTCTTCTCCTGCATTAAAAGCACAAGTGAAAAAAGTGTATAACTTTTTTTGTAGTACAGGTTGAGCATCCCTTATGCAGAAATCCATTATCAAAAATGACCTGTTATCCAAAACATTTTTCAGGATCTTGCCACAAGTTGCAAATTGAACATACACACACCTTTTAGAATGCAAGTGTACAACAGTTTATTCAGATTTTAACAGTGAAATAGCCTTTCCATTAGACATGTGCAAAACTAAAATTTTCGTTTTGTTTTCGTCCCTTCGGACGAAAATGTTTTTTATTTAGTCTAAAACGAATTTCGTTCATTACTGCATTCGTTTTAGATGAAATTAGTTCATTATTTTAGTTTCGTTTTATTCGTTCGTACGAATCAATTGACCTACACATTCCATAAACCGAAAGTCTATAAACCAAACTTCGTTCAGTTTATAGACTTTCGGCTTATGGAAAACATGTAATGCTATTAGCTTTCTATAAACCGTACTAGAGTCCCCATTCATAAGAAATTCTTATGAATGGGGACTCTAGTTCGGTTTATAGAAAGCCAATAGTATTACATGTATTCTATAAGCCGAAAGTCTATAAACCAAAGGTCGTTCGGTTTATAGACTTTCGGTTTATAGAATACATGTAATTCAATGCTATTCTATAAGCCGAAAGTCTATAAACCGAAGGTCGTTCGGTTTATAGACGTTCGGTTTATAGAATAGCATAAAATTACAATTCTAAGAAAAACATTACAAAGAAATGAAATGTAGCAACTAGTTATGATTTGATTTCCATTGTTTTACAAAGGGGGGCTACCTGGCAAATCAGAAATAAAGTAGATGAGAGAAATCCTTGCTGAAATAATAAAACCAACATTAGGTTAGAATGATTGGCATTTTCCGAAGTGGAGCAAAGATAGGACTGACAGAGTGAGTACAAAAGCAGTGTGATAATACAGATTACTGTAGTGCTTCAAGATAAAAAATATACTGAGATTATGAGTCCATCATTTATCAGCAGACAGGTATGTTGAACAATCAAATAGTAGCTTGATCTGATTACTAAAACCCGATGTGAAAGAAGCGACAATAAATGGTCTGTTAAGAACTCCAATAAGTGTCCAAGGAGTAATTATATTATACCCAGTCACATGATTTACACCAATTCCTCTACCTGCATGACCACTGCTTATATACTGTGAGATTTAAGTAGCATGGTAAAGGGTGTTATATTCTATTATATGCACTGCAAATGTATACTATTTTACTGCACTAGAGTCACTACAAAAAGAAAATAGAAATGGTTTAACTGTATATATTTTTACTCATTACCCATGTAGACTATTGTGTCAATACCTATGTTTTGCTTGATGTGACACAGATTTAATTGTTGCATTGTAATTGGGTCATATCGGTTTTTCTTCTGACTGACCCTATAAATCATTAGATGTGTCACTGCCATTAGGTCAGTAATTAGCACTGACCTTTTAATAAATTCCAAATGCCACTTCTGTTAAACTGATATATTCCCATTTGACCTTGCATGTTTGATAGAACCTCGACAGGAACTGTTTTCCTGAAAAATATTCATTTAAAAACAAAACTATTTGCTTCTCTTACAAGAGCCAATAATGCTTTTATTTAATCGTTTTGTGAGTGGTATTTTGTAACTGAACTTTATTTGTCATTATTGGGAGACTCACAAAAACTGAACTGCAAAAAGTAGCTATTAAAAGCCAAGTTGTGATAATTCTTACCTTGACTTTTCTTGACTTTTTGCAGTGCTCTTTTCAGTTGTTTGTTCAGTAAACTGTATTGTTGAAACGGGTACCAAGTGGTGCTACACCTGGAATCCAACTGACAGAAAAGAGTGATATCTTATTTTATTTTATTTACAATCAGCAATGTAAAACTGTTGTTTTAACATTGAATGTGGAATCTAAAGAAATGTGAAAAATGTATTTTAAATGTGTCTGTGGTGTCCCTTGCTCACATATTACTGATATCACCTGTGGCTTGATATGCAAATTGTAACAGGATGCTGCAAGATAATTAAATTCCTTTGTTCGCTGGAGTACACTCCTTCTTAACCCTTTGATATTTTAGCACCACCCACCAATCACTCCATGGAACTCTGTGTCGAGCACAGTGGACACAACCACCAGCATTTTGTACAAAGAGATGGAACACTTTATTGGGGTTTACAGCAGCCATTTTTACCCAACAAAATCAGATACCAATGGGGCAAAACAAAGAAACCTAAACGGATGTACAGGAATACTATGGTTGTGGTAATTGAATTTAATACCTAAACTTGTAGGCACCAATCACAAAAGGGCCAACAAGAGAGTTATCAATCATTTGGGGCGTAAAAACCCAAAAGCAGAATATAGACTATTTGGTACAGTCCTAACCTCAACATCTGAGGAAAGGGATTTAGGAGTAATAATTTCAGAGGACTTGAAGGTAGGTAGGCAATGCAATAGAGCAGCAGGAAATGCTAGCAGAATGCTTGGTTGCATAGGGAGAGGTATTAGCAGTAGGAAGAGGGAAGTGCTCATGCCATTGTACAGAGCACTGGTGAGACCTCACTTGGAGTATTGTACGCAGTACTGGAGACCGTATCTCCAGAAGGATATTGATACTTTGGAGAGAGTTCAGAGAAGGGCTACTAAACTGGTTCATGGGTTGAAGGATAAAACTTACCAGGAAAGGTTAAAGCATCTTAGCATGTATAGCTTGGAGGAAAGACGTAACAGGGGGGATATGATAGAAACATTTAAATACATAAAGGGAATCAACACAGTAAAGGAAGAGAATATATTTAAAAGAAGAAAAACTACCACAACTAGAGGACATAGTCTTAAATTAAAGGGGCAACGATTTAAAAGTAATATCAGGAAGTATTACTTTACTGAGAGGGTAGTGGATGTATGGAATAGCCTGCCAGCAGAAGTGGTAGAGGTAAACACAGTCAAGGATTTTAAGCATGCATGGGATAGACACAAGGCTATCCTAGCTATAAGACCTGGAACGGGGGACTAATAAAAGTACTCAAAAAAAAATAAAAAAATTGGGCAGGCTAGATGGAACGAATGGTTCTTATCTGCCGACACATTCTATGTTTCTATGTTTCTATTATACAGGAGGCATGATCCTGGACTGACTACTGCCCTTTAATATATAATATATATAGACATCGGGAGGTGTGGCTGTAGTGTCCAATGGGAGACGGAACTATGGCCCAAACCTTACATACGTGCTGGGGCTTGATCCGAGCTACTAATCCCTGAAGCACCTGCTTTTGGAATTTAAGAGAATTTAACTTAATTTCATATCCCAACCAATTAGAACAACTCTGCAATCATCCCCTAAGATAGCCCTACTTTGTACAGACACCAAAGAACTTGCTCTCACCAAGCACCAATACGTGCTGACCCACAGGATATGCATTAACACAACTCAAGCAATCTCCTCATACTGGAAAGGCCTCTCCCGAACACAAATAGAAAAATACCACAACATTTTGGAATACATTCCGGTGCAAAAAGAAGCCAAACTGTAGAACAGAATTCTAAAATTCTATATAATCTCTGTCTCATGGTCCTATACTTTCACAGACAGAATCCCTGACTGCTAGATAGTGGCACTCCATTGAAAATACCTCTGATGTATCTTTGATCAATAGTGGTCACAATCTTCATTATGACACAAAACTCAATACACACATGATATGCAAATGATACAGCATGTATATGATGTAAAGGCAACTTGTCACATCATGGTGACCTACATAAACACTTTTACAAACATTTTATACAAAATATACCATTTTAAAAGTACAAAAATAACTAATAATAATTAAGGTTTTATTGCAAATGGTCAATTTATTATGATAGTAGGGTATATATATAACTGCTGTGACTAATTGTCTCACTTAACAACTTACAACAAATAACAGTACTCTGTAAACTAGCTCTTTATGAGAGGGTGTATGTGTGGTATGCGTTAATGTTTGTGGACCTACAAATTTTTAGGTTTTTAAGATTTCACTATCTGCAGGGATATCGAATATGTTACCAAACTGAATAACAAAAGTGGGAGTCTAATTTTACCATGATTGTATTACCATGGGGAGAAAAGTACTACATCAAAATGCTGCTACTGTATTGTATAATTATGTTTATACACATGAGCGTCCTGCTGACATGCTCATTGATTTGCTTTTTTAGTTGATTATTTTTAGTGACCTCATATAATAACCACCATTTAATAACCACTCCAGAGCCTTGCTTCGGAATCTATTTGTGGATGTAAGTGCATGGAGGTACACAATTTAAAATACATTTCATGAAAACTGATACTTTTTCTTATTCTTAAACCTTTGAAAATGTTGCCGGTCATCATAATCAGAAATTCAACCCACTGAGCAGTTAATGAAAAGTACATATTTCATTTAAAGCAATTCAATGGTATATAATTAGTTGACTCTTGCTCAGGGGCGTACCTAGAGCATTTGGCACCCGGGGCGGACCCCGAGTGTTGCACCCCCCCCCCCCCCCCCACAATAAAAATGCAAGAAAACACCCACAATTTTTTCAATGTTTGAAAATTGTACAATTATAGTTACCAGGAATAGTGTGCCAGTCAGATACCAGTAATATTGTGCCAGTCAGAGCCCAGTAATAGTGTGCCACTCAGAGCCCAGTAAGTGTGCCAGTCAGAGCCCAGTAGTAGTGTGCCACTCAGAGCCCAGTAATATAGTGCCACTCAGAACCCAGTAATATAGTGCCAGTCAGAGCCCAGTAATAGTGTGCCACTCAGAGCCCAGTAATAGCGTGCCAGTCAGAGCCCAGTTATATAGTGCCACTCAGAACCCAGTAATATTGTGCCAGTCAGATACCAGGAATATTGTGCCAGTCAGAGCCAGTATTATTGTTTGTGCTAGTCAGAGCCCAGTAATATAGTGCCAGTCAGTGCACAGTAATAGTGTGCCAGTCAGTGCCCAGTAATAGTGTGCCACTCAGAGCCCAGGAATATTGTGCCAGTCAGATGCCCAGTAAGATTGTGCCAATCAGTGCCCAGGAATATTATGCCAGTCAGAAGCCAAGTAATTTTGTGCCAGTCAGTGCCCAGGAATATTATGCCAGTCAGATGCCCAGGAATATTGTGCCAGTCAGTGCCCAGGAATATTATGCCAGTCAGATGCCCAGGAATATTGTGCCAGTCAGTGCCCAGTAATAGTGTGCCAGTCAGAGCCCAGTAATAGTGTGCCAGTCAGATACCATGAATATTGTAACAGTCAGAGCCCAGTAATAGAGTGCCAGTCAGTGCCCAGGAATATTGTGTCAGTCAGTGCCCAGTAATAGTGTGCCACTCAGAGCCCAGGAATAGTGTGCCAGTCAAATGCCCAGTAATATTGTGCCAGTCAGTGCCCATGAATATTATGCCAGTCAGATGCCAAGTAATTTTGTGCCAGTCAGTGCCCAGGAATATTGTGCCAGTCAGTGCCCAGTAATAGTGTGCCTGTAAGAGCCCAGTAATAGTGTGCCAGTCAGATACCAGGAATATTGTAACAGTCAGAGCCCAGTAATATAGTGCCAGCCAGAGCCCAGTAATATAGTGCCAGTCAGAGCCCAGTAATATAGTGCCAGCCAGAGCCCAGTAATATAGTGCCACTCAGAACCCAGTAATATAGTGCCAGTCAGAGCCCAGTAATAGTGTGCCACTCAGAGCCCAGTAATAGCGTGCCAGTCAGAGCCCAGTTATATAGTGCCACTCAGAACCCAGTAATGTGCCAGCCAGAGCCCAGTAATATAGTGCCAGCCAGAACCCAGTAATATAGTGCCAGCCAGAACCCAGTAATATAGTGCCAGCCAGAACCCAGTAATATAGTGCCAGCCAGAGCCCAGTAAGTGTGCCAGTCAGAGCCCAGTAATAGTGTGCCACTCAGAGCCCAGTAATATAGTGCCACTCAGAACCCAGTAATATAGTGCCAGCCAGAACCCAGTAATATAGTGCCAGCCAGAGCCCAGTAATATAGTGCCAGCCAGAACCCAGTAATATAGTGCCAGCCAGAGCCCAGTAAGTGTGCCAGTCAGAGCCCAGTAATAGTGTGCCACTCAGAACCCAGTAATATAGTGCCACTCAGAACCCAGTAATATAGTGCCAGTCAGAGCCCAGTAATAGTGTGCCACTCAGAGCCCAGTAATAGCGTGCCAGTCAGAGCCCAGTTATATAGTGCCACTCAGAACCCAGTAATGTGCCAGCCAGAGCCCAGTAATATAGTGCCAGTCAGAACCCAGTAATATAGTGCCAGCCAGAACCCAGTAATATAGTGCCAGCCAGAGCCCAGTAATATTGTGCCAGTCAGAGCCCAGTAATATAGCGCCAGCCAGAGCCCAGTAATATAGCGCCAGCCAGAGCCCAGTAATATTGTGCCAGTCAGAACCCAGTAATATAGCGCCAGCCAGAACCCAGTAATATAGCGCCAGCCAGAACCCAGTAATATAGTGCCAGCCAGAGCCCAGTAATATTGTGCCAGTCAGAGCCCAGTAATATAGCGCCAGCCAGAGCCCAGTAATATAGCGCCAGCCAGAGCCCAGTAATATTGTGCCAGTCAGAACCCAGTAATATAGCGCCAGCCAGAACCCAGTAATATAGCGCCAGCCAGAACCCAGTAATATAGTGCCAGTCAGAACCCAGTAATATAGTGCCAGCCAGAACCCAGTAATATAGTGCCAGCCAGAGCCCAGTAATATTATGCCAGTCAGAGCCCAGTAATATAGTGCCAGCCAGAGCCCAGTAATATAGTGCCAGCCAGAACCCAGTAATATAGTGCCAGCCAGAGCCCAGTAATATAGTGCCAGTCAGAACCCAGTAATATAGTGCCAGCCAGAACCCAGTAATATAGTGCCAGCCAGAGCCCAGTAATATAGTGCCAGCCAGAGCCCAGTAATATAGTGCCAGCCAGAACCCAGTAATATAGTGCCAGTCAGAGCCCAGTAATATAGTGCCAGCCAGAGCCCAGTAATATAGTGCCAGCCAGAACCCAGTAATATAGCGCCAGCCAGAACCCAGTAATATAGTGCCAGTCAGAGCCCAGTAATATAGTGCCAGCCAGAACCCAGTAATATAGCGCCAGCCAGAGCCCAGTAATATTGTGCCAGTCAGAACCCAGTAATATAGTGCCAGCCAGAGCCCAGTAATATTGTGCCAGTCAGAACCCAGTAACATAGTGCCAGCCAGAACCCAGTAATATAGTGCCAGCCAGAACCCAGTAATATAGTGCCAGCCAGAGCCCAGTAATATAGTGCCAATCCACCCCACCCCCCATCACTTACCAAATCGCTGCTTCTCCCGGACGGACGACTCCTCCGTGCAGTCTTCTCTTCTCCCTCCTGCACGGAGGAGGGAAACACAGTCGCCGGATGTGACGTATTGTCACATCCGGTCGCTGTGATTTTTTTTTTTTTTTTTCACCCGGCGGCCGCATCCAGAGGATTCGGCCGCCTGAAAAAAAAAAAAAAAAAAAGGTAAGCAGCGCGGGGGGTGCCGGCAGCACCGGTGGCACCCCCCTAGTCAGTGGCACCCGGGGCGGGCCGCCCCCCCCGCCCCCCCCTCGGGACGCCACTGCTCTTGCTTAAAAATATCTGTATTGTAAAGGTTCTGTTCGTCTGTGTGCCATTCAATAAAGTCATTTCTTTGACCCTTAGTACTAGTTACTGACCTTATTGTAATGTATGTTATGTGTGTTGTCAAACAACACAGAATCTTACTAAATATAAATAAAACATAACACAAACACTGAAGATCGTTCCTGAAACATGTTTTGTTTTCAAATGTTCATTCCTCATAAAAAAACATAAAAAAATTTAAGTGCAGGTTACCCTTATAACTCCTCTTTATTAGTGATGGTAACACCCAGGGGGGAACTAAGACCTAGTATGAGCAAATCCAATGAGTCCACTCTCTAGGCGGCACAAAGTCATAATAGTCCATGAGATCTTCATGGCTATCCAAAAGCATCCTGTCACAATGCACATAAATGGGTTTATTCACAGTGAAATATGGTGAACTACCAAGTGAGCTACAAAAATCAGGCCCAGATAGCTAAGTTGGAAATATAAGCAAGATTAATAATTTAGAAAAAGAACAATAGTTGTTATATGCCAGCTAACAATTTACTCCGATTATGCCTAACCTTAGAAATATTGTGCCCTTTATCTTAAATGCCCATCTTTTGAGAAATCAAAGACTTGTGCATGACAAGCAACTACTCTTTGTGTCATGGGGTTAATTGGCTTTCAGTCCTTCTATGACACAGGTCAGGGAGGTCAAATCTCATCTTCATCACTTTTACCAAATCCATCCACCAGCTGCTTTGCATTCATCCATGGTCCTACCCTTTCCTCGTACACAGGCTGTAACCTTGGAAATGCCATGCCCGCCTCTCTGCCTCACACACCAACCTTGTTAATAGCATGAATTATTTAGCTAACCAGAATTATGTGAATGTTAATCGTGTTATACTTTATTTATAGAGCTGCCTTTCGAGAATTCCTTTCCCAGTTCTTATCAATTAGCATAAATACCAGCGTCAATATAAACACACACAGCTGTCAGAGTGCAGTTTGACAAACACAGCTTCATCATTGTCTGCAATTTCTTTCTATTTTTTTTTCCCAGCATGTAAAGCTGAATTTGTCTCTCTGCCTTTCACGAGTCACTGCTGTAACAATCTGAATCCTAAAACACCAGTAAAAGTTAACATAATAGAATATTATTATTCATATTACTGTTTTAGGGATACAACTGCAAGGGAAGGCACATGAAGGTCATTGGAAATACAAAAACAAATAGACGGTTTATAGAAAAGCGCATAACTTTGTGTTGGCATTGATCATTTTCACATGTACTTTTGAACTGACAAAAAAGTGCAACATGTATACATTTCCAAAAATATGTGGACGTGTGAAATACTTTCCATAAGAATGTAACATTTTCTGTTGATGTAGCTGTCTAGATTGAGGTTAGTAAGAAAGGTTATAAGGAGAACTTTTAAGCACACATTGAATTATCGTGTATTTTAAGCAACGAATAAAAAACCAGGAATTAATGAACAGGCATAACTCTAAAAGATTATGTTAATATATTTCTTCCAAATACCTCTAACATTTACATTATCTCTGGGAATGCTGGTTTGGTCTCCTATGTGCACATTTTTAATGATTTTCTTTCTGTTGTTTCTAATATGCCTGGAAAAAGTAAGTGATTGGTGAAACACAATGGATGCAATATGGTTCTTTCATTGACCCTGATGTTATTCCTATTCTTCACTAAAAGTATTTGAACATGGAAGTAGTCTGTAGTAGTAAATGAAAGTTGTATCCTGTTTCTATGGAGAAATCATTATCAACTTTTTGTGTATTACAACTGATGCTAACTAATTTAATACTCAATCAAATTAGGGTGGACCCAATGTGCGTCAATAATCGGCATTGAAATGGTGCCTCTGAATTGCGGACAGATTCAGATGCGACTGGTCACAATTCGGATATCTCCAAACAACGAATGCAGGCAAAATGCATTAAAACTAAGTTGTAGACTCAATCCTCCCCATATAATTCTATGGGAAGGACTTTGGTCTTAATTTGGGAGGACCTGGGCCATTACGAACATAAAATTCCTCCCATAGAAGTCAATAGAAGCACTTTGGCTATAGCTGCAATAGCAGAAGTCCTCACGAAATGGCCCAAAGTGTAATAAAATAAATGAAAAATGAAAAAAAAAATAGCATGATACCTTAACTAAATACATTAAAAGTAAATATACATGAAATAATATAAAAAAGATATACAGATTTTTAAAATGCATTAATTAATGTAAATATACTATTAGAATATATAGCATTAATGTTTTATAATTGTAAATACATATTTTTGTGTTTAAAATATGTTTACTTTAATTCTTCTCCACTTTTCTATTCAATTCTCCACCTGAAACCTGGAAAATTGAAATGGGTGAATTTTGCCTATATTACCCAAATTCAAAGTGTGTTCAAAGTGCATATTGGCTAGCCGAAAATCTATCTATTTCATGGTGAAAATGGGAGTTGTAGTTTACAGCTAACACCTGTCACACTATCTGCTGTTAACTACAGTTCCCATGAGACGCATGGAGACATACTGCTGGCTGAGTGTCATGGGAAACAAAGTCCACAGCAGATATATATGGAGATCTTAGGTGTAACTACAGCCTTGATGTGTGTATTTGATAATTGGAAACTATGTGTGGACGTAATGCTATCACTAAGAAGTAGCAACTACACAGGTTAGTTTGCCCATTAAATATCCTACAGCCAGATACCCATTACAATATGCCATAACCAGTTTGTCCATAAAAATATGCAGTGGTTAGATTATCCATAAAAAAATGCCATGGTTAGTTTGCCCATAAAAATATGCCATGGTCAGTTTGCCCATAAAAATATGCCATGGTCAGTTTGCTATTAACATATTTTACAGTGAACTGCCTATTAAAATAGCCCACATTCACTTCCTCATTAAAATATGCCACATTCACATGCCCATTCAAATTTTCCAAATGCAGGTTGCCAAACCAAAAATGTCACATACTGTTTCTAATACAATATGCCATATGACCCAATGCTTAGGATATGGAGAAGGAGAGTACTAGATCTAGGGCTGACCGGGGAACACTGTCCCTTTATCCTCCCTGATATTCAATGATAGAGTTTCCAGCAGGCAGGACATCCTCCATGTTGGGAGGTATTGTTTTTTAGGTAAGGTCAGATATCCTGGACTGGAACATATTATGAGGGAAATTGGGATGATCTCATTGGAGGAGCTAATGGGAGAGGTGACCCTCTTGGGTAGCCACAGATACTGGCACATGCAATTAAAACATTTTATAGACACAGGCAATATACATGAACAATATCCAAGTACACTAACAGTATATGGGTTTTTGTGTACTGTCTCAAATGCACCTAGAGTTTAATATCATACATTTACTGCTTAGTGATCAGTGGGTATTCGGGAGGTAGGCCATATTTTAGAGAATGTGAGAATGACTGTGGTGTTTTGACAGAACAACAGTGGACAAAGATTGTATTATTATCTCAAGTGTTCAATGTCTGTAGTAGCCCAAGAGAACAGCTAAAAAGTTATGACAAGATGGTAGAGGACCCAACTATGCTGCATAAGCTATATCCTTCTGTGACTGAGAAATGTTGGAGGTGTCAAGCAAAGAAAGGGGATTTTTTACAGATTTGGTGGAGCTGCTATATTATACAACCATTTTGGAAACTGGTTGTTAAAACAATAAGAATAGTTGAAGACCCAGACTTTTTGATGCACCCATTACGCAGTTGTGTATCTTGGTTCTGTGCTGCCCTAAGTCGACAAGATTCAGGCACCCCCCTCACCCATGTTGCACACCTACAACATGCCCCATCACCCACATTGCAAACCCATGACATGGCCCATAATCCCATTACTTGCCCCATTACCCACATTGCACACACATTAAATTCCCAATTACCCCATTACATGCCCCTATCACCCACATTGCATACACACTAAATGCCCCATCACCCCCATAACAAACACCCTCCCCGGTACTCACATGGCTGCTTTCAGGATCTGTCTGTGTTCCAGGAGGATGATACTTCGGAGGAGGTGGAGGAGCAGATCCTTGTTCTTTGAACAGAAAGATCATGTGACCCACGCTATGTGCTGCTTCCTGGCATGCAGGGAACTTCTGGTCTCTGCCTCTTCATGGCAGAGATCTTCTCCCTTCATCATTAAGGGTTGTACAGGGGTTGGGGGGTGGAGATTGGAGTTCAGGTGCAGGTCTCTGTTGGAGAAGGCAGATACCTGCTGCTCCGAGACTGGGGCAATGATAGAATGTGCGGTCCTCTGTTACTCAGGGGCCGCACATTAATTGCACTGAATATTTTTTTTGTATGCCTGCCTTGCACGGTCATTGGGAGCACCTCCTGGTTGCAGGGTTAGCCCAGGCCACCTAGAGTGGCCCCCTGTTACCTCCATTTTTACACCACTGGAGCCAAATTCAGGGATATTTATTAGCTGCATTTTGGTGATTTATGAAGCTAACATGCCCATTATTAATCCATTTTTCTCCAAACTAGTGTATATTGAGTCAACACTTTTTTTTTATTGGTCCATCAGTTTATCCAGCATTTGGTAAACCTGCCAAGCTTTTCAAAATTGTGTGTATTTCTCATGAAAATGTTATTCACAGAAAATTGACAACACCTTTTCAGTCTCATACAATCTCACAATAGATTGCTAGGTTCTGACTCACATCACCTTGTAAAGCTCCTTTATTTAAGATATAATTGTTAACAGCACAATTTGGTCAAATCGTTAATCAGTTAGAAAAAATACAAGATTCAAAAGCCTTTGAAATCAGTTATTTCCTCTGAAGGAAGGTGAATCTATAGAACATTTTCTCCAACTGTGTTTGAAACTGTTAAAAACAAAAAGCTGTTGTTACCATGTAATAAATGTGCCAGATACAAACACTGATATATGGTTATGGAACCTTTCTAAGATGTGGGAGCACACTGTATTTTGCTAACGGATATGGCCAGATGCCTGCAAAATAGTCGTTGGCTATAAATTAATCAGCATCATAAATGCTTCTTCTCGCTGACTCTGTATAGGTAAGAGAACTTCATGTGTCTAGATCCTGATTTGGGCTGAGATTAATATAAATCTTCCCATATAATTAAGTTATCTTTCTGATAACACTCTTGAGTGATGGCTGTGTTTGGAAGGTGGAGGAACCACAAATAGGTTTCCCATATGACTATCAATCAGGAAAGCAAGGTCCATCTTCTTTAGACCAAAGCAAAGACACAATCTCCTTGTAACCCTGGTTTGTTAGCTTGTCTTTGTGTGAGTTATTATTCTCATATGAGAAAAAGGACATTTTACTTTCATGGTCACTGCTGCCTACAAGAATGATTCAGGGATCAACATTCTATTGGTAAAAGAAGGTCCTCCAATTTAGCAAATTATTAGATTTTTTCCCAGGTGGTGTAACGCATGAGGTCCGGAATGGTAATAGACTCTGAGCAACCAAAATGAGGCGCTACGGTGCAGGGGTGGAGACACAGGGCTCGTGCTGGGTAACTGCACTTATCTGATAACTTGGGGCTCCAGGTTTTGTGCAGCCACATACCGAGGGCCTGTGGAGGCAACTGCTGTATCCAGTATAACATAACTTGGACTGGAGAAACCCTGCATACATCCTGGAGCAGGCAGGGATAATAACTTGACAAGAAAGTAGGATGTTGCAGGCTAGGATAGAATATACCAAGAGACAGACCAAGCAGAGCAAATGCAGAAAGCAACTAAGGCAGAAATGCATTGAATACAGAGTACAGAGCTACAGGGCAGAGGCAAAACATAAGCAATATAATGCAATCACCAAACTAAGGATAAACAATACAAGGTACAGGATTACAGTTAATATCATAATATAATGCATGGCACAGAAAAAGTGCATTGATACAGAAATTAAATGGACAAGCACAGATCTAACTAAGACTACATACAGAGGACAGTGCTAAGGAATATACAATCGAAAAAACTGAAATACAGTAACTAGCCCAACACTAGAGATGGTAAAATGGTGGAGGTTTAGTTCACCTATTGGCCAATATGATTAAGCTTACCAACCATGCCAAGGTAGCAAATGAAGAACATCAGTTTAAAGATTTACATTGAAGAGAGACACAAACAAAGAATACCCGTAAACTGTGCTGGATAGCAGAAACTGAAAGAAGCACAAATGGGCGGGTTGCAAATTTATACAGAACAGAGAATCAAGGCAAAACAAAATAATTAAAACCTGGAATGGAACAGAACAATTACCAGCAAGAAAAGGAGAGCTGGACCAGATCACAAGAACAAAGGGACAGAAGAAACATGTAAAACATATAACAGTATTCATGTCATGGCTAAACTAAGACATGGCTGAAACACAATCTTAAGGAATCCAATTTAAGCGACTCATGACATCCAATTTAAGGGATTCAGGTCAGGGCAGGTGCCAGTCTATGGCTAGGATTGGGAAGGTGCCAGACAATTTCTAGACTTGGGCAGGTAACACTCTGGGCAGGTGCCACTCTGAGGCCAACTAGGAAATGCCAAAACTAGGGGAGTGAAGGGCAAAGTAGCATGGAAAGGGACACCTTTTAACAGGAATCAGGAGAGGATCTAACAAGTCTCTAAGGCAGGATCAGGATAGCCCACTAACATGGCTCAGGACTGTACTGCCCATTGCAGGATTTCAGAACACAGGGCAGCCCCACTACGGGCTTCGGGACTCAGGGCAGCCCCATTACAGGGATTTAGGACTCAGGACACAGGTACAAGGATACAAGGAACAGACAAGAGTGAGCATAAATAATAAACAAGAGAGCAAGGCAAGAAAGGACACTGAAATGACTGGATACAGTACGGATGAGTCTTCATATGTACTGATCCATGACAGATGATGACAGTTGTATCTGAATATTCTTTTGCCTATGTACTGCATAAACATAGGGACATTTAAGATTTTTATTAATATGATTTGTTGCTCTGCACACATTCTGATAGGATGCCTTTGATCCTTTATATACCTGCATAACAACAATAGATTTCCATGGTTATTTATATACAAAGTCGCCTTGCGCATGTGCGAGTTATGATGCTTGTGCAGTGACGTCTCTATGGGGGGCCACCATTACATAATGCGCAAGGATAGACACACTTCTCCTCATCAAATGCAGGTATTTATAATGCATGTTTTTTCATTTGGATGGATAATCCTTGATAAAGCCTAGTTGGCAAAAGTTGGGGATATACTCTGCCGTGGGGTCACTCTCCTCTCCGCTCTTCAGGTTTTTCCTTAAAATTATATGTATACAGTTTTTTGAAGCATTTATTTGTGTAATTATGCCACTGTCCCGTGCATTTAAATATGGAATACAATATTTACCATTTTGCAAACATTCAATGGGACTATCCTTTTTCATGTGCCTCTCTTACTTTAAACTCACCAGGGTATACATCATAAGCACCTTCTTATTTATTCTGCTAATTCCTCTCCCTAAACAACCAACCTCTAGAACTATTATGGGCAATATTTTGTAAATTGTATAGATAAGTCTCGCTTGTGAAGATAAGTATGTTTAGTGATATGCTGGAACAGCTCTGCTTTTCTATGATATAGTTATAATACTAGCTGAGTTTAGCGATTGGAGTGTTTTTAAATTTGATATTTCTGACTGGAATTTTGACTGGAAGTGTTGTGTCTAAGCACAGCTCATTGATTGTTAGTCAGATGTAACAGTGCTGGCTTTGTATAATTTCTATTCACTAAACTACCTGTGTCACTTAAAAAATAAAAAATTGTTACTTTTCACAAGTGTATATTCAATTGTAATTGGGCTAAGAGTATCCACCCACTAATTTCACTGTGTGCTTTGGATATCAAGCCAGCTTTTAAAACCTTTCCAGGGTTCAAACGTTGCCTTTTGTTTAAATAAATTCCATAATTATTGTCAAGAATCTACCCATGTGCAGACTCACCCAGTCTGTATTCAGTCTTTTTTGTATTCATCATGTAGTGCTTATTCTTTATTTTTGTTCCTGCTTTCCCTTGTGTCCAGAAGCCCTGCAAAGGGGCTGTCCTGAAGCCCTGTAAGGAAGCTGCCCTGTCCGTGCATCTTTGTTTCTTATTCTCTTGCTTTCATCCATTTCTGGTTTGCTTTTTGCCTGTTATTTTGTTCTGTCCCATTCTGAGTTTTCTTTGTTTTCTCCTAACTTATTTCATTGCTCCTATATAAATTTGCCCCAGTTCATAAATTTGTTCTGTTTTCTTCAGCTCTCAATCTGGTCAGTCTCAGGTATGTTCTTTATGTTAATGTTTGGTGTAACTAACCTTCAATATTTTCTGTCTTGGAATTTGCGGCTAATCCTGTGTTTGTATCTGTGTTTTTGTTTACATGTCTCATTTAAGTTCTGTTACAATGAGATTTATCTTTGTCCTGTCTGACTCTGCCCTGTATGTATGTCTTTGCCTTTAGCCCCATGCTTTGTATTTCCTATTCTCAGTTTGGTTTCTGATTTGCCCTTCTCTCTGTTTTAGTTCTGCTTTTGCTCTTTAGCCCTGTACTCTGTATTCTGTTCTGTCCTGTCTCGGTTAGATTTTCTGCTATCACTCTTCTTAGCCTTCCTGTCTCAGCTTGCAGCATCCTGTTTCTCCTGTCAGAGTTGCTATGTTCCTTACCTGCTCAAGGATGTCTGTAGGGTTTTTCCAAGTTCTGTCATTTGGAGAATTTAGCAGCTGCTACCTCATGGTTCTATTATGTGACCACTCCAACCTGGGGCCTCAACCCTCCAGGGGAGTGCAGTTACCTTGCACCAGGCCCTGTGTCTCCATTATCTGCAAAATGACTCCTGAATATGGGGGCTCAGGGTGCCATGTTATCTGGACTCTGTTTGTGACAATTTTGAGTGATGAGCTTTCTGCATTGTTATATCATGATTTGGAGATTTGGGTGCTGTCTTGCCCATGCACCGTGGTTATTTATAGTGTGCAGATCTTGGTGGCGGCAGGAGGTGAGTAAAGAGTGTGCTGCATCTTCTTCAAATTCAGATTTATAATCCCACTTGTTCACTTTCTTTCAAGGAAATTTAGAGCAATGGCTCTCTAGTTTCAAAAAAATCCAACTATCCTCATGCCTCTGTAACTCCAAGGCAGCTCCATCTAAGTACTGGACACATTTGTATTGCTAGTATATAATCAATTTGTGGCCATTTTTAAACCCATTTAAGAGCTGACTGTATCACGGACATGATAGGACAAATATGCCCTGCATGATACTGAAGCGTAGGGAGCGTGAGCACCACTTACTAAGCTCATGCTGCTCGCGGCTCCCTCATGAAGCAGACTCCGCTCTACTTTATGGGGTGAGGGCGGACCTTCACCTCTCACCCGGTGTGGTCTGCCACCTCCAAGGGTCCTCCACTCCAGCCGTGTAGAGGGCTGGTGAGGGAGATTTTCTGATCTCCCTCTGCCCGCTGGTGCCCACCGCTGCGTTGCCCTAAGGCGGCAGCCTAGGCATCCTGATGCTGGAGTCAGCCCTGGTAGTAAACTCTATTACTACTTCATTCATCTGTAACGTCTAGTGTGCTTGGCATGTCTGTGTAACAAAGTTATGCTCAACTTATCTTGTGAATAAGTGTGGTTGTTGTCTGTTTTTATTACACAGGAAAGGGTCAAGTATTAAATGTTTCATCAACCATTTCTGTGCCATAAAAAAATGACAGAACATGTAGAACAATACTAGTGACTACTAAGTAGTGCCAATTTCATTGCACATCTGTTCCTAGTGATTCGTTTAGTTACTTCAGCTACTGCAGATGCTGACACACAATGCCTTTTCATTAAGAGCTTCTAATCAATTGTCAAATTTGTATAATGATTTTTCTTTAGTTTTAGATGTCCATAATTATATCTATAAATAAATACTGTTTGAGCAATAAGATGACTAGGGTTAATCAATATGAGTGTGTGTTATTTCTAGATATCTAAACTTTTAGTTACAGGTCTACAAGTGATGGACATAGGAAATGAATACTAGAGTAGAAAAATAATAATTTGTAAGTGGATTGAAAGCTGGCTGAAGGATAAAGTACACTGTAAAATGGAACATTTTCACAGAGAGCACAATTGCAAGTGGTGTACCACAGGGTTTAGTACAGAGCCCATTGAGTTTTAACCTTTTTACATAAACTACTTCTGACTGTGGAGAAAAAAAGCACTATCTCCATTTATGTAACTAAAAATAAATTATTCAAGCAATAAACTCACATGGACATGGAGGAAAGGACCCTTTGAATAAATGTGTGCACAAAATATTGGCAATAATAGCAAATAATAATCCAGACAAAAAATATTGTTTGCATAGCAGCTCGGACTTGTGGGTAATTGCCTGCAAATCAACATCCACATGGTAAATAGATGTGTTATCCATTGAGCATGGATCTATGTACACTTATACAAGCAGCTTTGAAATACATTGACATAGTAATTTAACAGTTAATAAAAATATGGGGAGAAAAACTGTGATAAAACATTTTCCATTAGGGTATTCTGTGTAAAATTAAAATGTAAATGTTATTATAATTTTAATGTCATATCATTCGAGAAATATGCCAGGGGCTTCACAAAATGATGCCAGAGGTACTCCCTGGGAACCTGAATGGAAGAGATAACAGGTAGCCTGTCACATAAAATGTATTCTTTATCGGCAATTGCAGAGTACCAAACATAGGTGACATACACACTATAAAATAAGCAACATCTAATTGAGTTAGAGTTTTAACGGCAGAAGCAGGGACAGCAACAAGAATCGAACACTGACTATGTAGATCTTCTTCAGAGACTTTTGTAGTTGCTCAAAGGGAATAATTGAACATGAAGTTAGGTTGACTTATTTATACTATGATTAGTGCTTCTTGACAAAACCTTTATTATTTATACTAACTTGTTTCCACAGAAAGAAAATCTATTATTAAAAGAAAACTAAAACTGAACTAAATTTCGTCTATCAATGCATTTGTAACATTAATATATAATACCTGCAATAAACAACTAATGTGAAGCAGCAGCATGTATACTATCAATATTCTATCTCAAATAGTGCATTAATAGGCTTTCATTACTTCTTGGCATTATATAAGGATATTTCTTAAGATATTAATGGGATAGGACTGAAGTAAGCAAATGGGTTTGGAGAAACTCTATGTAACATTTGTGTTATTTCTCCTATTTTGGGTACAGCAACCCTGCAGTTAACATTACTTTGACTGTACTTTTTTCTCACAATTTATTCAAAATTCTTTCAAGCTTATCTTGTTTGTTATTCCTGTTGCTCAACTGTGTAAAGCTGGATTCCTATTTCTCGAAGGATCAAATTTAAAATCGTGCTCTTTACATGCAATGTTGCCCAGAATTTTGCCCTTGCCACTAAAAATGAACTTACACAGTTTGTATACCTCTTCCACCTTTTTATCAAATTCTAGTTTTCTTACTCACACTCACTATTAAAGTAATCCTTAAAAATGCACCTATGAAGGGGAATTCATTGAACTAGAAACCAACAAATTTATAGATTGATTCCACTTGTCAAGCTTAACGATATGCAGTCTACCTTGTAAATATTTGACCAGTACATGCTTTACCTTTTATATCAGTTTGTTTTTGTTCACAAAATGAAGAATGTTTATTTTTTTTTCATTCTTACAAGTTGCACATTTTGTTGTATATTATAGTATGTATCATTTCATAAATAATTTTTTATATGACATGGGGTTTATTCAGGACCATTCAGGAATCAATAAAATTACTCAAAACGTATTCCATATGGCACTTAGCAACCCCAGTAATAGTTAGGGGACTGCCACATATATATATATATATATACAATGCCTGGCCAAATAAAAAGTTGCCACCAAAAAAAGGTCACACACTCTAATATTTCGTTTGACTGCCTTTAGCTTTGATTACGGCACGCATTCGCTGTGGCATTGTTTCGATAAGCTTCTGCAATGTCACAAGATTTATTTCCGGCCAGTGTTGCATTCATTTTTCACCAAGATCTTGTAAAGCAAAGCCTTCTCCAGCACATCCCAAAGATTCTCAGTGGGGTTAAGATCTGGACTCTGTGGTGGCCAATCCATGTGTGAAAATTACGTCTCATGCTCCCTGAACCACTCTTTCACAATGTGAGCCCAATGAATCCTGGCATCTTGTCATCTTGGAATATGCCATCAGGGAAGAAAGAATCCATTGATGGAATAACCTGGTCATTCAGTATATTCAGGTAGTCAGCTGACTTCATTCTTTGGGCACCCCCAGGCCTATTTGCTTAGTTAAATCCAGGTGGCGACTTTTTAGGGCCAGGCAGTGTATATATTTAATGCAAATGATTTATGTTATTTTGTTGACAGGTGACTTTATTCTGTAATATATTTCAGATTACCCTTTATGCTTTGACGGCTACATTTACTAATTCCTTAGAAATGACAGTAGATGTACACTTATATTACATTACAAAATGTGAATGTTTTCTTATTTAATTCTCACTTGCCATTTCTTTCATTCTTTTTTTCACACGGTTTCTGACACTTTTGCTAATATACCAGTAATACAGCTATAGACACAAACACTGTATATCACATATAAAATGATTTACACATTGTGTTAGCAGAATTGCAAGCAGGCACCTAGATTAAGAGAAAAATGTGTTATATGCTGTCTCCCATTTATGACATCACCTTGTGTTACCATATACAAATTGTTCTCCATTGCAGTAGTGGAATTAACCAACATGTCCTAAATAAAGTGGAAATGTTCTCACATTGTAATGACAGTTGACTTCTATATAAGTAATACAACATGGCAGATAAAAATGGTCATGTCTTAGTATATACATTAATATACAGTATAAAATATACAAATACATATATGGTCTGCATTACAGTGCAGGGCCAAACTGAGAATAAAAACCAGTCCTGGAATTTTTTTTTATACCAGCCCATTATAGTACACAGCATTGCACCAATTTATTTTTCAAAATAGTAGAAAACATACATTTTTAATGCACATTTGAAAAATAGACTGTTTATAGGTAAGACATGACACAATCCATAACATCATAAACATAGCGGGGTTACATGTTAATAACAAATGATGGTGAAAAGTGGTAAAAGTGAACAAATCAGCAATAATCAACCAATTGATCTAGCATTTTGAACTTGAACACTTGAACAAGGCATTTTCTGCAGTTGCTGGGTCCATACACTTTTTTTTCTTTCAATTTTACATAGACACTTGGGCAGAGTGTATTGTATGCACATGAATGGCAGCAATGCCAGGACTGTCAGATATTTGCTGGGGCTTGACAAATCCAGGTCTGTTGGCATGTATAGGAAGGAGGACAAATGTTTAAGAAATGCATTTATTTTCTACAAAAATAGGCAAAGGCAGTGAAGAATCGTCAGGAAACACACTTCGTACAAGCAACCTCCTACTTCTCTGAACCAGCTGACTCACCCTCCCAGTGCTTCCGTCAGACAAGAATGTATGCAGGATAAGTACGGGGAGATTGGGTGGCAGCATGCATAAAACTCCAGATGCTGTGTGTGGCCGAATGAACAGTTTATTCAGTATAACATGGCCACTGCGGCAAAGTGCACTCTTCACTCGGTGGATTGAATGCCAACACCTTACTGAATAAACAGTTCATTCGGCCACATACAGCCGAAAAACAGTTTTTATTTTCGGATTTTACCCATGGTGCCACCCAATCATCCCATACTTAACCTGCATATAGGCAGTAAAGAAGACTAGATTTTGTTTAATCCCTACACCACTCTGTTAAGTGGGAGAATAGCACTGCAGAGGTTCTTTTTAACCCCTATAATGTTGCTCTGGTTGCATGCACCCACATGCATTAACACATACATATACATATGTGTTCTCATCAGAAAATCAAAGAGGGGAACAGTTCTGCAAACTACAGAAGAACGGCAAGTTAAAAAAACTAAGTTCATTTGACACACAGTGTAAAACATCTCTTAAAAATCTGTTAAAAAATGGCAGTGATATCTGGTACATATCTATGGTCCTTCCTATAATAGTCTTTACTTGAAAAACTGACCTTCTGGTATGCAGGTGAACATCACAATTGGAGTACCTACTTCTCATATGTGAACAATATAGCAAGGACCGTTAATCTCTTTTAATGCAGGCAAGCATTCAGGAAATTGTTTCTGGATACATTCATGAAACGCACAAACATTTTGCTAAATGTCTTGCATATTATTTATTTAATCACCATAATTTGTGCAGAGCTTGTGCTAAATGTCAGTGGTTATGACCTTGATCACAGATTTCATAAAGTATTACTTGCTTATAGAAGCTGATCATTTTGTAGAGGTGGAGTTAAAAAAAAAGGGAGAAGTAGAGTCGATTTGTCAGGGTTCCAACCTGACCTCCTGACTAACGTTTTTAAAAGTCCTTATTATTGTGCTTAGAGGATGTTTCTGACAATATTGTGATGGAGATGAGGGACATCTCTGGCTATGTAACAGTGCAGAATGCACAATTAGACAGTGTTTGGAATATTAATGCCCTACACGGTTTTTACAATATCTCATGTCCAATAGCGTTGAAGATGTGCAAATTTAACTGTTAGTGCTCAAACCTTTTTTTCCTCACATGATAATGATGGTTATTCAGCTTCAAAATTGAAAAAGCAGCATTGCATTGCTTTTGATTAGTATTATTTGATACATATTTGATGATTGCTTGTTGGGACATTATTATACCATCTAAGAGTGTAATATGGCTACTTACTATTATATTCTTATTTGTTTCTTGACTTTACCTTTCACTGTCTTAAACTGTATCGCTTCTATAAGATACTATTCCATGCATCTTTATAAAGTAACATTAATCTATGTTTAACAGTTTCTTCTTTAATAGAAGCAAAAGTGCACCCTGTATATCTAGAGATGCACAAGGATCCACACTTAGTTCTGGCTTTCTGCCATGGTATGCTGTTGTTTTAAGATATCAAATCAATGTGCAATTATAGATGAAAAGAGAGTCTCTCACTGCACTAGCATGAGTGACAGCTGGTGATCTGGGAAGCCTGAATTTTTCCACAGTGAAACATGGATGCTTCTAGGGAGAGGATAAAATGGCTATGATAGAACTACAGTAAAAACAAAGTTTAGAGGCTCTTTAAGTTGGTTATTTTAACCTGCAATTTTTTCTCCTTTTAAATATACTCACCTCCATTAACATGCTAGAAAAATACAATGTGTCAGCAGATAAGAACCATTCAGCCCATCAAACCTGCTCATATGTCTGTCTTTTCCTCACGGGTAAACTCTGGTGTTATCAATTGTATGGAACTATCTTCAGTAGTTTCTCCCAAGAGAAATTATAATTTTAGCTGGAGTAAAATATAGCTTGAATTGAAATAAAGCTTAAAATAAATTACAAAAAGTCTGGCTTCTTTTAAAACTCTTCCTAAATCTTTATTCTGGTTTTAAATAGAAGATACCCTTGAGTTTTTTCAAATTAAATTGAAACGTTCTGGTTTGTTACACCAAATTACAGTAGGGAGATTGAACTGCATGATATAATAAATGCAGACATTTTAATTACGTCATAGGCAATATTGCATTCTTTATGATCTCTTCAGGCTAGATATATTAACAATCAAAACAGCTGTCTCATTCTTCTTGTAATTTTAATCAAACATTTTCAATTTGGTTTTATTTATTTTTGAAATTTTCACAATTTGAAAAAAACCCCCATTAATAAACAGTAAGGTGAAATATAGTGCAGGTTTGTAAGAAAAAATTAGTTTTCAAGCTAAAGGAAATCTGCGATACTAAGCAGCATTTCCTCCAGTACTTACTGTCATTATATCACCATAATCAATAATCTTAATCTTTTGTTCAGGATATCCTCATGTTTATCCCATTAAACTCCTTCACTGTATTAACCTGTTTAACTTTTGATGGAAAGCTAATGCCCCCAAGCTCTGTTAAGCATTATACCAACCTTAGAGACACTGAAAGAGAATGGATCAGCAGGTAAGAACCACTTGGTCCAACTAGTCTTTCCATATTTGTGCCAGTCTTTAGTTTTTTTGCCATATGTAAAATCCTCATACCTTGGCCTTATCTTCTGCTCATCTTCTGCACGTGTAAACTCATTACTCTACCACTTCTGCTGCAAGGCTATTCCATGTAACCACCACCAATGTAATACTTTCTGATGATACTTTTATACCTCTGACCCTCTAATTTATGATGATGTTCTCTTGTCTCAGCAGTTTCCTCCTTTTAAAAATGCTCTCCATTATAAACATCAACAAATATATGTGTAAGGGTTGGACTGCACAAACTAACACAAAATCGGTGTGTTGGGATTTAAACAGAGGAACAGAGAAACAGAGCAAGAGGAAACTAAGAAAACCTGGAATGGAACATCAGTAAAACAAACAGCAGGAAAATCAGAAATTAATTAAGAGACAGGGCTGAGCTGAGACAAGGCTACACAATACAGGTCAGACCCATTATAGGGCTTCAGGTACAGGTTCAGGTATAGGTCTCTAAGACAGGACTCTAGGATTCAGGGCAGCCTATTAGTGGGCTTCAGAATTCACGTTACATGGATCAGACATATACAGAGTCTCTGGTCATTTGTCACTGGGCGATCACAGGAAGGGGGCTAGTATGGAACAGAAACCTAGGGAATGGGACAGGACTAGACAAGTATCCCTCTATGACAAAACTAGAAAAGGGGTGCCAACTATGGCCAAGCTAGGGGAGGATGCCCCTCTGTGGGGGGATACCGATATGTGGCTGAGCAAGGAAAGGTTTGGGGAGCAACACTGTGGCCGATCAAGAAAAAGATCAAGGTACAATTATACCGTGGGCTGTTTAACCCCTTAGTGACCGAGTGCTATGTTGCATTTGACGTGCCTTGAAGACCAGAATTCCATTATTTTTGTCATACGTTTACTGAACTGTGAATTTCTTTCTTTGTGTTCAGTCCACCCACACAAATTATATATCATTTTTTAAAGGACAGATAGGGCTTTCATTTGATACTATTATTTTCATCATATGATATCATTTACTATTAAAAAAATAGAAAATATGATGAAAATATGCCATAAAAAACACTTTTTCCAACTTTGACCTGATTTTTTTTTTTTACACAATTACAAATGGTAAAAAAGACCCAGTCTATATATTTCTACTATTTGTCCTGAGTTTAGTAATATCAATGTTTCCTTGTTTGTCTATGTTCTATTTCACGTAATAGGGCAATAAACAATATTAGTGTTTTTTTTTGTTTTCTAACCATTTTCCTCTACAGTGATTTTTTTAACCCGAACCCTAAATTTACCCCAACTCTAAATTTAATGTAACCCTAAATTGACCCCCACCCCTTAATCTAACCCTTGTAATCATCCGAACCCCCATTTAACCCTAATTATTACCCTATTTGGACCCTAACCCTAGATCTAGGTTCAGTAGATCAAGGGTTAGCTTTTTCCATTTATTTATTTATTTAATTAATTTATTTAATAAATTTTCTATTTTTAACTGTAATACCGCCTAACTGCCTGTAGGGGCAGTCAAGTAGCGGTTTCAGAGCGACGGAAGAGATTTTTTTTTTCTCTCTTCCGTCGCTCTCCTCTGGGCATGCTGTATCGGAGGAGCATGCTCCTCCGATACAGCACACACCCGCGATCACCGGGTGATCGCGGTGCCCAGGAGGGCACAGATTGTGTTGCATGATGCCTCGATAGAGGCATCATGCAACACTTTAACACACATAGGCAGTGATGAGCTTTCACTGCCTATGTGTGTTTGCGCGCATACGATCACATTCGCTGTGATCGTATGCGCGCGGGGGGGTCGAGGGGGGGCTGAAAGCCCTCTCAGAGGCTGCTTCGGATCCGAAGCAGCCTCTGAGAGTAGCTGCAGGCATGTAGTGTTGCGCTAATGAGCGCAACACTACATGAAAACGGAGGACGTATATATACGTCCTCATGGTCCTTAAGGACCATGCTTTTCAGGACGTATATATACGTCCGAATGCGTTAAGGGGTTAATGGACATAGTGAGTCCCTATCTACAACCAGACTTTGAAAGGAAATCAGTTAGTCTGACAAACTAATATGGCAATAAACCAAAAACAGACACTAACAATACATATCTTAGTGCTTGAATTATCCCTTTCTTTAACACTGATATCCTCTAAACAAGCAAGTTCTTTTTTGGAACTAGAGATTTGGCTAAAGTCAGGAAGCCAAGGTCAAATAAGTGAAATATACATTGTCGTGGGTGACCAGAAACCCTACACAATATTACATGGAGTATTAAATGACTTGCAATCTTAACTATCTGTGGAGAGCATCATAACTGTGTCCTCATATTTATGTATTGCATATATTAAGATGAGCATTGACATGTCTCAGTAGTCTTACAACAGGCAAGAAAATATGTGATTGTTGGAAGATACCATGCATAAGTTAAATACACAAATTGTAAGAAACAAACAAGAAAAAATGATGATAAGACCAGAGTGGAATTGCATATAATTGCATTTCCGTTTGTTAAGACCAAAAATGATTGTATCTGGTATCATTATTTGCCTCTCAATATTATGAAGTGTGACTTTATATGGCAGCAATCTGCAGGCTATATCATTTACATATTAATACTATGTAAGAAAAAGCTATGTGTCTGTCCCTATTACAAAACTATAATAGTCTTTCAATCAATCTGCTGATTAGTTATTACAATTAAGCAAGTGTAAAAGCAGGCATAAAAAAATAGACCTTTTCCACCTGCGACTCACTGCACAACAGAAATACACATGCCCTGCAGTGTGTCGAGTCTGTTAGGAAATGATTGGTGTCGTGTTAATAATTTGATTGCTGTGTATGCCCGGTCAGGCATAAAGAGAAAACATTAGCACAACATTCTGCAAGTGACTTTACATTGATTTAAAGAGGCACCACAACACTCCTAGTCAATTTAGATCTTGTGAACTGCTAAATGATCAATTGACTCTAGATTATAGTGGGGCAGCACCTACACAGTGTCAACCCGACCACTGCAGTACCATTGTAGAAATGAATCAGTCTTTCGAAAAATAAAATTATCAATTTTTTCACAACAGTTCACCTTTATCTAAAATGGTTCAACATACATGCTTTATATGATTTTTTTAAACTATTGCTTCATTTGTTTTGTTTCTCATGTTTCCTCTCTGCTTCCTATTTTTATCCTTGCCATCATGCAGTTACCCAAGTGGTTGAAGGATATTAATATTTGTCTCAAAAATGGAATGCAAATGATTTGACACTAAATATGATCCGGACCATCTTTAACACAGGGCAAATATATTACCATATTTGCTCGATATAATATGACCCTGATCATAAGACGATCCCTGAAACTTTGGAGATTCATTTAGGAAAAACAGAACAAAAACCATAATTTAAGACTAATCAATAGGGAAAGTCTTAGTTATTAATTTACATGTTAAAAGTTTTTTTTCATATTGAATAAAAATTTTGAGGGAAACATTGCATTTTTGTTTTTATTTTGATATTAATGGACAAACTAATAGTGGAAAATGAATGGGCAAATTGGCTATGGCATAATAATGGACAAACTAACAGGGGCATATTAATGGACAAATTAACAGTAGCATATTAATGGGAAAATTGGCTATGGCATTTTAATGGACAAATTGGCTATGGCATATTAATGGGAAAACTATCAGTGGCATATTAATGGACAAACTTAAAGTGGTATACAGGGAGTGCAGAATTATTAGGCAAATTAGTATTTTGACCACATCATCCTCATGCATGTTGTCTTACTCCAAGCTGTATAGGCTTGAAAGCCTACTACCAATTAAGCATATTAGGTGATGTGCATCTCTGTAATGAGAAGGGGTGTGGTCTAATGACATCAACACCCTATATCAGGTGTACATAATTATTAGGCAACTTCCTTTCCTTTGGCAAAATGGGTCAAAAGAAGGACTTGACATGCTCAGAAAAGTCAAAAAATAGTGAGATATCTTGCAGAGGGATGCAGCACTCTTAAAAATTGCAACGCTTCTGAAGCGTGATCATCGAACATCAAGCGTTTCATTCAAAATAGTCAACAGGGTCGCAAGAAGCGTGTGGAACAACCAAGGCGCAAAATAACTGCCCATGAACTGAGAAAAGTCAAGCGTGCAGCTGCCACGATGCCACTTGCCACCAGTTTGGCCATATTTCAGAGCTGCAACATCACTGGAGTGCCAAAAAGCACAAGGTGTGCAATACTCAGAGACATGGCCAAGGTAAGAAAGGCTGAAAGAAGACCACCACTGAACAAGACACACAAGCTGAAACGTCAAGACTGGGCCAAGAAATATCTCAAGACTGATTTTTCTAAGGTTTTATGGACTGATGAAATGAGAGTGAGTCTTGATGGGCCAGATGGATGGGCCCGTGGCTGGATTGGTAAAGGGCAGAGAGTTCCAGTCCGACTCAGACGCCAGCAAGGTGGAGTACTGGTTTGGGCTGGTATCATCAAAGATGAGCTTGTGGGGCCTTTTCGGGTTGAGGATGGAGTCAAGCTCAACTACCATTCCTACTGCCAGTTCCTGGAAGACACCTTCTTCAAGCAGTGGTACAGGAAGAAGTCTGCATCCTTCAAGAAAAACATGATTTTCATGCAGGACAATGCTCCATCACACGCATCCAAGTACTCCACAGCTTGGCTGGCAAGAAAGGGTATAAAAGAAGAAAATCTAATGACATGGCCTCCTTATTCACCTGATCTGAACCCCATTGAGAACCTGTGGTCCATCATCAAATGTGAGATTTACAAGGAGGGAAAACAGTACACCTCTCTGAACAGTGTCTGGGAGGCTGTGGTTGCTGCTGCACGCAATGTTGATGGTGAACAGATCAAAACACTGACAGAATCCATGGATGGCAGGCTTTTGAGTGTCCTTGCAAAGAAAGGTGGCTATATTGGTCACTGATTTGTTTTTGTTTTGTTTTTGAATGTCAGAAATGTATATTTGTGAATGTTGAGATGTTATATTGGTTTCACTGGTAAAAATAAATAATTGAAATGGGTATATATTTGTTTTTTGTTAAGTTGCCTAATAATTATGCACAGTAATAGTCACCTGCACACACAGATATCCCCCTAAAATAGCTAAAACTAAAAACAAACTAAAAACTACTTCCAAAAATATTCAGCTTTGATATTAATGAGTTTTTTGGGTTCATTGAGAACATGGTTGTTGTTCAATAATAAAATTAATCCTCAAAAATACAACTTGCCTAATAATTCTGCACTCCCTGTATTGTTTGGGAAAACTGGCTGTAGTATATTAATGGAAAAACTGACAGTGGCATATTAATGGACAAACTAATAGTGGTATTTTAATGGGCAAACTGTCTGTGGCATATTAATGAGCAAATTGGCTATGGCATATTAATGGGAAAACTAACAGTGGCACATTAATGGACAAACTGGCTATGGCATATTAATTGACAAACTAACATAGGTATAATAATGGGCAAACTAACAGTGGTATATTGTTTGGCAAACTGGCTGTGGTATATTAATGGACAAACTGACAGTGGCATATTATTGGTCAAACTAACAGTGGCATATTAATGGGCTAACTAACAGTAGCATACAAATGGGCTAACTGGCAGTGATATTTTAATGTGCAAACTGGCAGTGGCATTTAAATGAGCAAACTGGCTGTGGCATATTATTGGGCTAACTAATAGTGTCATCTTAATGGACAACCTGTTTGTGGCATATTAATAGACAAACAGTGGAATATTTTAATGGGCAAACTGTGGTATATTTTAATTAGCAAACTAACAGTGGCATATTTTAATGGACACCTGGCTGTTGAGTATTTTAATGGGGAAATGGTGGCATTTTTAATGGACAAACTGTGGGATATTTTTAATGGGCAATCTGGCTGTTGCATATGGTAATGCAAAATTGGTACCTGATTGAGGGATGGGATGGTTCATATCCTTCTGGAGACCATATCTATATATTGATACTTTGGAGAATATAGTCTTAAATTAGATGTAAAAATAATATCAGGAAGTATTAATTTTCTGAGGAGGGTAGTAGATTTATGGAATAGCTTTCCAGTGGAAGTGGTAGCTGTAATCACAGTGAAGGAGTTTAAGCATGCATGGGATAGGCACAAGGCTATCCTAGATATAAGATAGGGCCAAGGACTGATAAATGTATTCAGAAAATTGGACAGACTAGATGGGCCAAATGGTTCTTACGTGCTGACACATTTTATGTTTCTATCACCTCGCAGACTTTGCTTCTGACCCCAGAGTGGAAAAATCAGGTTGCTGACCCCTGTCCTACTGGATAATATTTGTCCTCTGTAATATCAGTGCCATATATCATTACTGTAACATAGCTGTATTTTAATGTTAATTGCTGCCTATGTAAGTGCTATCTAATATCAGTGTATACTCTTGTTGCAGTGTTGCATAATAAGAAGGTATACATTTTGCAGCCATATATACATTTTGTTTCATACATTTTATACACTGCAATTATACACTTATTATACACATTTTATATACTGCAATTAAAGTACTCAGTGCCTTTATTAAAAAAGATTACCTGGATATTAGAGATGCCCCATACACATGCACAGAACTCTGCTAACCATATTGAAGATTGCATGCTCCAGAAGTGCTGTGGAGGACAGAGTGGCGAGACATCCGGCCGGCACTATGTAGATGCGGATATTCTCAGGGCCACAAGGACGCTGCATCGGAGAGGGAGTGAGAGGTAACAAGGTGCGGAAGACCTCATGAGCCAGAGGATGTAGCGCCCAAGGTTACACAAATAGATTCTTGCAATAGGCCCGATAAACATTAAAGACGGCCATAAAATTGATTAATATCACTACAGTATCTACATTGCAAGCTTTATCGCCTGAGTTAAGGTGAATTAAGGCTTGTACACAAAATGGCAGCTTAATAGCTACTGTTGAAGGTTGCTAGGTTACTAGTCCCTCAATTCAGACACTTAGAGTGCCTGCAACCTATCTTAAAATTCTTATAAGGAATTAAACTCAAAATATAATGGCCTAGATTCAATGGCCCCTATTAATGTTAAAATTGCAGTAAATTAATGGGCAGTTTTGATTCTATGCCCGCCGCCAGTGGCAGTAATATTATTACCGCACCCATTAAAAAATGACCGCACCCGCTAAATACCTCCAAGTTTTCATGGAAGTTCAGTGTAGCCATAAAAATGGTATTAAGACACGGGCAAAAAATCTGTCCATTATTACCTGCCAGCTTTGCTCAAAGAGAACAGGCTTAAATGTGTCTGCTTAACGCAGCTGCTGTTTTTAACCATTTCAGTGCTATAGGGAAACAAACAATGCTCCCTACACCACTGAAAGGGTTCAACTGTAAAAAAGACAAGGGGGCTTCCCAGATTCTTCTAACCCCCCCCCCCTCAAAATGTCATTCGGTTTATAGACTTTCGGCTTATGGAATACACGTAATGCTATTGGCTTTCTATAAACCGAAATAGAGTCCCTAATTGACCTATTTGTATGAATGGGGACTCTATTTCGGTTTATAGAATAGCAATAGCATTACATGCATTCCATAAACCGAAAGTCTTTCATTATGTCGGTTTATGGAATGTATGTAATGCTATTGGTGTTCTATAAACCGACTCTATTTCGGTTTATAGAATGCCAATAGCACAAATGGACGAATGGACGAATGATTTATTAACCATTCGTTCATTCGGCTTTCGTTAGTTTAGCATTTTCGTTATTCGTTTTTCAGACGAGTGGACGAAAATGCTATTTTCGGACGAAAATGCATTAGTCCGAAAACGAATGCACATGTCTAGTAGAATGTTGCTCCTATATGTAAGCCATCAAACATGATTACTTATATACTCATCAGCAACTTATGGTGATATTATTACATACTCATCAGCAAAATATGGAATTATTATTTTTATGTCAAGAATTTGTTACTCACAAATGGGAACTGCACATGGGTGTAGTCTGGGAGCCCCTTGGAATTTTGCAGAGAGGTATGCATGGCAGCAAGAGTCTGTTGGTTCTGCTGCACCCATATCCTTTCACATGACACAATGATCAGATTAATTCAAGAAGTAACACCATGAAGATGGGTATATGCTATTTGTGGAATACACAGAGCACTGCTATCAAACACACTGTCCCTTGGAGGGAAATGATGAGGGTTTTTGTAGCAAGGAATGATTAAATACAATGATGAAGCTTGTATCAAAATCTTGTGAGAGAATAAATGTAGGGGATAAAAGATATGGCAGAGTGAAAACTTGTACCGAGGCAAATGTTAGTAGGTGAGTGGTGCTGTTAATGAAAAAGGCAGGAACTAAGACGAGAGACAAATTCTGGTTTTGAGAAAATGAGTTTCAGGTGGTTGTGGACCTAAAAGATGGAGGGAGGGGATGAAATATAGATTTGTAATAGCATACGACCAAGAACAGAACCTTGAGGGACCCAGTATCTAATATATGTATAGGGATATATAGAATAACAAAATATAAAGGTTGCCCATACCTAAGCAAGCTTTATACTTTTTCCTTTGTTGATTAATTTCAGTGTTGTAGTGATCCACTTCCTTAGAAACTAACATTTTTTACAATTATACAATAGCGTATTGTGCAAAATAGGATATTTTTAAAAAATGGCAGAGCAGTGCTAATTATAATTATCTATGATTAAATATAATTAGATATACAACTATGCACCCCCAGCTGAGTATAATAAGGCTAATAATGCAGTGAGTGATTCTTGTGACATACAGTGATTTTATGCAACAAATGAGTTCTGTAATTTAATATAATTAATTACTTAGTTAACAAATATGTGGATCTTTGCAACCTTATATAAAATATTGTGCTGTGAAAAGTGTTTTCTTTGGATATTGCTGACAGTAATAATGGAGGTGTTTAAGCATTTAAAACTTTGCAATGATAGCTATAAATGTACAATGTGGCAATAGATAAGACCTGTTCAGTCAGTCTGATCAGCTGTAATATTTACACTGTCTAGGAGAATATAATATTTGACACAGATTCAGTATAGCACTTAACACATGGGTTGAGATGTGTTTCCTGGTGCCAGTGGCACAAATAACAAGAAGCCACCCATGCAATACTTGTGCTGAATGTAGTAAATTAGACTTGCCATTTGCCATAAAACATCGATATTGGGGGCATGTAGTCCACTCGTCAATATAATGGTACAGAGAGAACATCATATTTTCTCTGACAGTTACTGTCCTGCAGAAGGAAACAAAGATATGTTTAATAGATCTAGGAGCTCATTTTTATTAATCAGAATACAATTCTATTTCTTCCCTTATATTCCTTCTATTTCTTGCCTTATATTGTAGCCCCCAGACAAGGTCGGGGAGGGGCAATCATGACAGGGTGCTGACGGGACATGTTCAGCCTATTGGAGGAATTAGTGGGAGGAGTTGGGAAGTATAAAAGTTAGGGAACAGGAAGTTAGGTAGGCATTTTAAAGAATAGGTTCCCCTACCTGTTGTACCACCCACCCTCCCTTTTTTTTCTGTTATGTGTGCTTCTCTATCTTCATGTCACAGCGTTGGCAGAAGCTTGGTGAGTATCCAGGAGGGTTAATGGAGGAATGGAATGGGGGGAGTCAATCAAGACTCTGGTGGGAGGTTCATGGGAAAGTGGTACCTCGAACCTCAGGATATGAGGGGGCATTGGTGCAGAACATGGAAGTCATTCGGCAGCCACCTGGATACTCGTGCATGCTTGGTTGGTTTTCTGATACTGGTAATACTGGTATGTGTGTGGAATGTATAAAATGTAATGCAATGACTATTTAAATAAAGTGCTGTGGCCGTTATTTCTACCCCACAGTCTGGTTTTAAGTTATCAGTTTTTTCTTGTGAATACATACCCCGATGATACAAGATACCATGTCATGTATCCCATCCTTTTGTAAACGTACATTTACAACGATTATTTTTAAAAATGTTAAATTTTCAAGCTGCTCCGTAAGGAAATAAATATATTCATAGCACAGGATAAATGAAATGTTAAATTGATATAAGCCAGAGGATTAGCAGTGAATACATCATCATGCATATTGACAGGAAGCATGGTAAACTCTGGAGAGGGGTTGGATCAATAAGATACACTAGATGTAAATATAGGGGATTATTCACTAAACATTGACTAGCGAGGCAGTGACAATTCTATATAGTACATGGCAGCATGGCAGATGGCTTTTCTACATGGCAATGATTCTTCTTTTCCACGCTACAAAAAAACAATTACTTTCTCTTTCCTTTCCTCCCTTCAATTACTGAGGATGTACCACAGTCTTTGCATTTTACAGTGTATGGGATTATTATGCATTGCTTAAAATAAATTGAAAAAAAGGTCAGCTTGACATGAGCTGAAATATGCATCAGGATAAGCTACCCTTGATTCTTTTTCTTCTATAACTATTTTAAAAAGTACCAAAAAAATCTGATGACATATGGACAGGTAATATGCAATAAGAAATAGCATCTGTGTTTAATAGCCCAGTAGATTTAGACATCATCTTTTTGTGTGAAATGCTGTTGTATTGAAAGATTTTGCATCTTATTTTCTAATACATTTCAAAGACACATAATGTTTCTGGTACAAAAAGTTACAACACTGAGTTTATAATCTTACAATCAGAATAGCGCAAAATCTGCAGACACCAGAGCTTATGATAAAGAAATGATAAGGGTTGCTAATTTGAATTTCCAAACAATGTCCAATCACCCATGATGCCTAAGTAAATGCAAACATATAACTATTATGAAGAGATTTAGTTAGACTTGTCCTAGAAAGATATTGCTTTGCTAATACAATGTATAGATCATTTTCAATCATATTTTATGCTCTACATGCACAGTAAAAACACTGTGCAGGTGATACAGTCCCTTTAACATTCAATAAGATATTTAAGGTGGCCACACTTCAATCTACTGTCCATAATGTGATTATGAGGGTCCTGATATTGCCTTGCAATATCATCTGATGAATATAAAGTCTATTGATATTCATTATACTTAACATGTATGGGCTATGCAGATTGCATAGTATACATATATTTTGAAGTGTGTGACAGTTTATCACATATGCAGTTTGGATAATTGACAAGATTCATGATTTTCGGTGTCATGGACTGAATACAAATTGCACTAAGTGTATTTAAGTGTATTACACTTAATCCTGTGTAACAATCTTTACATAAAGTAGCAGCACCTATTATATCAAATGTCCCACAACCCTGTATCATATATATGAGCCTGGTCTCTTATATATAAGATCAGCTTGCCCCTATATTTACCCTTACCCTATCATACTGGCAGACCCCTACCCTATCATACTGGCAGAAGTGACAAGTTTTGTTACATTTATCCTAGCCATATGTATCTATATATATATATTGTGTTTTTATTCGCAGGAACTTATATGTTACATTTTGGGATACTGTTCAAGTTTTGGGTACTATATCTCAGGGGTTTATGTAATTAATTCTTTGACCTTGTTTCAGTGGATATTCTACCTGTTTACGATGACCTGCTAGAGAGGCCCTCCGTAGGATTCCTATGAGGTTTTTTTTCTGCTGGGAAAAGGAAATGTGTTTGTAAAATATTTACCCCCACCCAAATTGTGCAGTTGTTATATACTTTTCACCCCTACCTCTTTATACATATATATTTGGAAGGAGTGTTCCCCTCGAGCATTTAGAGAGGCATGTGTGACATTTTATTTTGGTGACTATTGTTGACTTCTACATGTTTTTTTTATTTTTAAGATTGTATATATTATCTCATTGTTGAGCTTCTATTAAACAGTCAATAAAGGTTAAGTTTATTCAATAAACAAACCCATACTATTTAGTGAAGGATGGCAGTTTTGTTGTGCTAACTAAGACTTGGACTTCACATAAGACCTGGACCTTTTAAATTGCTGAGACCTAAAAGTGATAAGAGGTATCTCATATTATGATCACCTGTCGGGAAACCAGTGTTAAAATATAGCCCTACTGTTGGGGATGGTACATAGGGAACTAAGATCAACAGCTTTAAATTGTAACAGAAATTCTGTAACACTATTGAGGCATCACAGAATTGAGAATATATGATGTTAATGGGTGAATTTGACTATATCTGTTCAGCACAAGAATACGCTATACAATTTGGTTTCTAGAAGCCTCCTCAGGTGCATTATGCTGAATTTTATGTTGCTTACTGCAAAATGTTGCTCTATTAATTAACTACCGCTTAAGAAACAATATATGAAAAGCTGTTTAAATTGTTTGAAAGAGGGAATATATTCACTTTAAATCTGCATAATTAAATACGGGTGTGAATTTACTGCAAAGCCTTTCAGCTGATTGAAGAACGTAAGCTGTTTTCTGCTGTAATAGTCTATTTTTGTTCTCAAAAGCGAAAACTAGAAAATACCAGTTGAGCAAAAGAAAGATTATACACGTTTATTTTTCTGGACTCAATACACTAACATTTTGCTGCTTATTATGAAACTTTGTTTTACCAACTGAAAATTTTTATATTAACAACACCTGTGAAAGTAAGATTATATTTGCAACATTCCATTATGATCAATAAGGGTGTGAATTGGATGTATAGATTTATTTCACCCATTAAGAAAGCAATACACACCTGTACAGGGAGCTGAAACAATTCATTGGTAAAGGTGCCATTGGTTATATTATACCCTAAAGGCTTGCCGAGCAAGCATTATAGTGTGTTTTAGCAACGTTGGAAATACGTTCTGATTTAATATCAATGTGGTTGTGTCTATACAAGTAAAAGCATTATCCGATAAGTCTATAATGCTTTCTTGCTCCTGTAAATCAATAAGGAACTTTTATCCCCAGAAATATTCTAGTATTTATTAGACATGTGCCTTCGTTTTCGGAAGAATGCATTTTCGTCCGAAAATAGCATTTTCGTCCATTCGTACGAAAAACGAATACCGAAAATGCTAAACTAACGAAAGCCGAATGAACGAATGGTTAATAAACGAAAATCATTCATCCATTCGTCCATTCGTGCTATTGGAATTCTATAAACCGAAATAGAGTCGGTTTATAGAATACCAATAGCATTACATACATTCCATAAACCGACATAATGAACGACTTTCGGTTTATGGAATGCATGTAATGCTATTGGTATTCTATAAACCGACTCTATATCGGTTTATAGAAAGCCAATAGCATTACATACATTCCATAAACCGAAAGTCTATAAACCGACTCTCTTTCGGTTTATAGACTTTCGGTTTATGGAATGCATGTAATGCTATTGGTATTCTATAAACCGAAATAGAGTCCCCATTCATACGAATTGACCTATTTCAACTCTATTTCGGTTTATAGAATACCAATAGCATTACATACATTCCATAAACCGAAAGTCGTTCATTATGTCGGTTTATGGAATGTATGTAATGCTATTGGTATTCTATAAACCTACTCTATTTCGTGTTTGAACACGTGTATAAAGATATTTGTATGACATTAACACAAGCCAGTTTCTGGAAATGAGCTATTCCTCAAGGACGGTAATTAGAACATTCATGTTTCCTCTTATATCCATGGACACCATATTGTATATATGGAAATAGACAAACAATCTAGAATATCGATCTGGGTCTGGTGTGGCAAATAGAATAAGATCTAAAAAGAATCAAAATAATGTGAGAGGATAGAAAAGAATAGAAACAAAGGGAAGAAAGAAAGGAGACAGGAACAGACAAGAAAGAGAATAATAAAGAAAATGTAAACGTGTTAAAACAAATGGTCTTAAAATTATGGCAACAAAGAAAGCTCAGCTGAAAAATTTAAAACAAAGAACAAAAGCAAGAAAAAAGGATCTTGGGCTTTTTTTTTTTTTTACTTCAGTGCCAAATAAAGAAAAAGCAGAAAAAAGACTTGAAAAATCTACACCATCTCCGGTGGAAAATTCAGAGGATATGCATGATTAAATTAATATTAAACATATAAACCTTGTTACTCAGGAATTCCTATCAAATCAACTGGAAGACATGGTGAGGCTTATTAACCCCTTAAGGACAGAGCCTTTGAAACATTTTTGTCCTTTCTGGACAATGGCTATTTTAACATTTCTGTGCTGTTTGTGTTTAGCAGTAATTTTCTTCTTCGTCATTTGCTGTACCCACACATATTATATATTGTTTTTATCGGGACAAAAAGGGCTTTCTATGGATGCCATATTTTTGATCATATCTTATCATATTATTAAAAAAAAAAAAAAAATATGGTAAAAAAAAAAAAAATACACAAATTTCTTTGTTTTTATTTGAAACAACTTCTCCTCATCGACAATAGCGAACGAAAAAACATGCTAAATAGATTCTACTATTTCTCCTGAGTACAGGGATACCACCCATGCATAGGTTTGTTGGGTTGTTTGGGGGCTAAAATGCCAAATTTGTGAGGTGCAGTTTTTTGTTTTCCAACTTGAAATTTTTACATGCAGACAGCCTGCACCCATGTCCCATTTGGGACATATTTGAAACCAGCCAGTGTATTTTACCCCATCAACCCATATATTTTTTAAAAGTAGACACCCTAGGCTATCTCAAATGGTGGTATTTTAACACTTTCCATGCACTATTTCTACCACCAGCCTTTGTCAAAGTTTGTGGTAGTAATTTTTTTGTGTTTTTTTTTCACAAACCTTGTACTTCAGACATAAATTTACAGATTTTGGTATGTGTCACTGCCAAATAACACCCCAATAAGTGTTCAGAAACATCTCTTGAGTACAGGGATACCCCCCATGCATAGGTTTGTTGGATTGTTTGGGGGGTAAAAGGCCAAATTTGGGAGGTGAAGTTTTTGGTTTTCCAATTTGAAATTTTGACATGCAGACAGCCTGCACCCATGTCCCATTTGGGACATATTTGAAACCAGCCAGTGTATTTTACCACATCAACCCATATATTTTTTTAAAGTAGACACCCTAGGCTATCTCAAATGGTGGTATTTTTACACTTTCCATGCACTAATTCTACCACCAGCCTTTGTCAAAGTTTGTGGTAGTCATTTTTTTGTGTTTTTTTTTCACAAACCTTGTACTTCAGACATGAATTTACAGATTTTGGTATGTGTCACTGCCAAATAACACCCCAATAAGTGTTCAGCAACATCTCTTGAGTACAGGGATACCACCCATGCATAGGTTTGTTGGGTTGTTTGGGGGCTAAAAGGGCCACATTGTGAAGGTGCGCATTTTCAACTTGGAATATTGACGTGTAGCCAGCCTGAGCCCATCTTTCATTTGGGACTTTTTTTTAAAGTAGGACAGTGTATTTTACCCCAAAAAGTATATATTTTGTAAAAGTAGACACCCTAGGCTATTTTAAATGGTGTTATTTTAACACTTTCCATGCACCAATTCTACCACCAGCCTTTGTCAAAGTTTGTGGTAGTCATTTTATTGTGTATTTTTTCCCACATACATTGTACTTTAGACACAAATTCACATATTTCGGTATGTGTCACTGACAAACAATACCACAATATATGTTCAGCAACATCTCCCGAGCACAGGGATACCACCCATGCATAGCTTTGTCAGCTTTGTTGGGTGTTGAAAGGCTACATTTGAGAGGTGCGCTTTTTGATTTTCAAACTTGGAATTTGAACATGTAGAGCAAGGAAGGGGTTAATAGCTCTTATAAGAGCCTTTGTAGTACTGTACAAAAAAATTAACCCCTAAAAATGCACAGACAAGAAAAAAATTTCTGCTGTGCAGTGATCAGTGGCAGGGAAGGGGTTAATACACTACACTATACAAAGGGTATGGCTTTTATAAAAGCCCTTGGGACTCACAATTTTTTTAACATTTTATTTAATTTATTACAATTAAAAAATTATGTTATACAGATCTGTCTCTTTCCCTCACTAAAACTCAAGTGAGGAGAGGGAGGCAGATCCATATGGGTCAGAACAATATTTACCAATATTGATCGAACCAGACGAATGGTGATGCTCATCTGAGAAATCACCAAACCACCTTTGCCACTGATCGGCTGTTACTGATCGCTATACACGTGTTCAGACAGCTTCAAAAGGAATACACGTAATCCCCTAGTGGGTATAATTAACCCCTAGCGAGTCTGACAAAAAAAATGCTGATAGCAAAAAAAAAATCCTTCTGCGACTAGATTGCTCCATATGCGCTGCTTAGGCAGTGACCATATGCACTGCTTAGGCAGTGACCATATGTGCTGCTTAGGAAGTGATATACGGCAAGGAAGGGGTTAATAGCTCTTATTTAAAAAAAAAATTACGTTAAACGTAGTCCCCTAGCGGGTATAATTAACACGTGACGGGTGTAATAAAAAAGTTTTAAAAAAATTAAAAATGCTTCTGCAGCAAGATTGCTGCATTTGCGTCAGATCTCTGCTTAGGCAGTGATCTACAGCAAGAAAGGGGTTAATCTCTCTTAAAAGAGCTTTTTTTTATACTGTAATGAATTACAGTAAAAAAAATTAACCCCTAAAAAATGCACAGACAGCAAAAAATGTGCTGCTGTGTATGATCACTGCGTACACAGCGATCAATGGCAGGGAAGGGGTTAAATGGCTTTTATAAAAGCCCTTGGTGTTTAAAATTTTATTAAATATTTGTTTTATTATTTTATTTTATTTTTTTACTTTATCTGATCTGTCTCTCTCCCTTACTATAACTAGTAAGGTGAGGGAGGCAGATCAATACTTGTCAAAGGCAATATTTGCTAATATTGCCTTTGACAGTATGATAAGTGCTCATCAGAGCACTTATCATACATGCCTGCACACAGATCACATAGATCTGTTGTGCCGGCATCGATTGGCTCCCCCTAGAGCATCGGAAGTGAAATACTTTCACTTCCGATGCTCTTGCCATTAGAAGGGAAGCGCTGCCTGTATAGGCAGCGTTCCCTTCTACTGAGCCGATGGGGTCGCTCAGGAGAGCGACCACCATCGGCTCTGGGGAGCAGAACGGTGTTGTTAAGTGCCTCGCTGGCGAGGCACTTTAACAACACCGGAGATGCTTAGAAAGCGAACGATCGTTCGCTTTCTAAGCACATGTGTGCAGCGGGCGCAGCCATTTTTAAATGGCTGCTACGATCACTCCGTGGAGTGATCGTAGCGCGCCCCTGCACTTTTGGGGGGTGTTGCACAATGCCTCTACCTAGAGGCATTGTAGCAACACCGTTAGAGTAAAGAAAGCGACCGCTGGTCGCTTTCTTTACTCAGTTTAGTGCATGACGTGCCAGGCACGTCAGCTGTCGGCAAGTCCTCGATTTGCCGTGACGTGCCTGGCACGTCATCTGTCGTTAAGGGGTTAAAGCAAAAATTGAGCATAGTTCCAATGAATTAAACATGAATTTTAGGAATTGGCAGTTAAAATAGACATGGTCGAATAGAAACTATCCAACTTAGATACTCAGATGGTAACCCTGAAATTTTTTCTACCTCTTTTGATAACATTCACTAAAAGCTGGTATCATTTTCACATTCAAATAAGAATTATTTTTCACAAAATATTCACAAAACTTTTTAGCATGCGCAAATCTAATCGCAATTTAGTAGCGCAACCGGAAAAATGCACAGTAAATAAAAATAAACGGAAGAGGCGCAAATCAGGGAAAACAAGCGCAAAATGTTACAAATTGCTCCTTACTCATGTTTCACCTACTTTTTTCCCCACTGCACTTGTTTATTACATGACCTCCTATATGTTTATTTATTTATTTACACTGGGTTATGATGAATCATGATTTATACTTTCTTAGAGGGGTTATTACTGATGTTCTGTATTATATTAGAATATAATGATGCGATATTATCAGGGGCACATTTTGACTGAATGGACATGGAAACTGAAATACATATTTAGAAATTAGGATTTATTGATTCAAGGGTGGTGTGAGTTGCAACATGTTCTGTTAGTGGTGTTATTATTAACATTTTCATGTAAAGTCACAATACTATCAAGTATTTTTTTGTTCATAATGGGAGATAGGAAATGGTGGTGATATCATTAAATGTTTGAGTACTGAGGCTTGCAATATGTTTAGAATGTAAAATTATATGGAGATTTGTGATTTGATTAATATGAGCTACAGAATTTCACAGAATCTAAGATCTACTGTTTTAAGGGAGTATTTAAAAGTATCACTATGGTGCAAGCTAAAGGGTCTTGTTAATTAAAAGTATTATTAATAGGTAGTATGGAGACTAGTTTGATCTCTAATATAGTCACAGGGTTATAGGATATTTTTTTTTTTTTTATATATGAACATTTATAGTATTACAGCGCACCACATGTTTACATGGCACGGTTACTCCCAGTCTAGCTGGAAGCTGGACCGCTAGAAAGTCTGGATCCCAGTTTAGAGAGAGAGAGAAGCCACTTTGTTTCGATATCCAGACGGATCTTGTCAGTGTAGATCAATCCCACTAGCTATTTTACAGCTAGGATACTCTTTCCCCACAAAACGAGTCAAGGCTGCGATTTGAAGGTCAAACAAGAACTGACCAGAACTGTTTAATGATTCAGAAACACAGAATATATACAGTTGAACATCTTGACAAACCAAATTGGACAAAGGAACTATAACAGGATTAAAGTTTAACCTAAGGACATACAAAGGGAAATCCTGCCTCACACCTTTCAGGATACAAAGGTGTCAAGTTCAGATACACACAGGAGACTAAATGACTTACATAAGACAATGGGAAAGGTGACAATAATTACAGGGATTAAAGGAGAGGATCCAATCTTTTTTTTTTTTATTTATTTATTTTTTCCCTTTTTCCCTTTTTTTTAATCTTTTATTACAAATATACAAATATACAAAATATTATTATCAGCATATCAAAAACAGTACACTTAAAATATACATCCAACTTACATACACATGTTATACACGACTCGTGGGGGCAAAAAAAGAAAAAAAAAGGGAAGTTCAGGGGAGTATAGATATGAGATTCCAGTTGGCCCATCCTTACGGTCTGAGGATTCCTGTTATCCTTCTTTCCCCCCTCCTACTCCCTCCCCACCCCTCTCCCTCCTCCTCATCACCGCCACCTCCACTTCCCCCATCTCCCCTATCCCCACATACAGAGACAAAACATAACAAAACATAACAAAAGTGGCATATTTATTCGAAACCCCTTTCTGGCACCAATTTTATATCTTTTCTTTAGTCTCTAGTCAGGGCATCAACATCTTGAGCTTTCTCCCATCTCCTACCTTCCCTTCAGTTTTCCTCTCTTAACATTCAGTTCTTCTATGGTGGTTTATTCAGCCATTGTCCCCAGATGTCATAAAAAATTGCCCCTTCCATTCTGACCATAAAGTATCCTTTTTCCATCAGACATTGGTGTTTGATCTGTGAGGAAATCATTGACCACTTGATTTTCTCTTTATTTTTCCAATTTCTGGCAATTGTAATTTTAACCGCCATTAGTATCTGGATAGTTAAGCTTTTTTGTTTAAAGGTATTACATCCTATATTAAAATGGAACAAGGCTCTCTCTGGTTGCATTGGAATTCTAATACCTATTAGATCAGATATTATATCAAAAGCTTGTTTCCATATTTTATCCACCTTATTGCATGACCACCACATATGTAGTAGGTCTGCTTGTTCCTCTTTACATCTCCAGCAAGCTGAGTTGTAGGTATTATCAAATTTTTTAATTTTCATTGGTGATATGTGCCATCTGTGCATTAACTTAAAATGTAATTCCTGAAGAGATAAGCAGTGGGTAATTTTCTTAATTTCTTTCCAACTCTTCCACCAGTCTTCTTTGTCTATAGGTACTAGTAATTCTCTACCCCAACTGTCTAAGGGGCTATTCTTTATGTTCAGGTATTTATTTTCCAAAATCTCGTACCATATTCTTATTGTTCTTTTATTAAGATTATTGATTAGCAAGTTATCCAATTTTTTGTCCTTTATAGTGGTTTTATATTTTTTCAAGTACGATTCTATTCGAATGAAGAGAAAGGCGTCTTTTGGCTGAATATTCAGTTCGACTCTTAACTTAGAGAAATTTTTAAAATTAGTTGTTTCATATAAATCTTTAATTTTAAGCCCTTTGTTTCTACAACAATGTGGAAGACTTAAGTTTGGGATGTTTACCTCTAGAACTCCCAATGGGGCATTCATGTGTAGTTTGTCAGATATTTTGTTGTTTTTTTTAAACAGCATCCATGCTTCCATTGTATTTTTAGTAACTCTAGATTTAGTCTGTTTTACCAATATTTTAAGGTTTTTTTGATTGTACCATAATAGCATTTCAAGATTATTTATCCCCCCCAACTCCTGTTCTAAGCTATACCAATCTTCCATTTTAGCATTTGCGGCTTGAAGTTGGTATGCGTGGTTTAACAGGCTAGCTTCTTGGTACCTTTCTAGGTTTGGAAAATTCAGACCCCCTTGGGCATTTTTACTTTGTAAATATTTTTGCGCAATTCTTGGTCTTCTACTGTGACATATAAATTTATTTATGAGAGTGTTAAATTGCCTAATATATGACTCCGGGATTTTTATTGGTAACATTCGTAATCTGTAGAGCCATTTGGGAAATATATACGATTTTATTACATTTAGTCTACCCATCCATGAGATATATAGATTTTCCCATTGTTTTAATAAGTGGTTAGTTTCTTTAATAAGACATGAATAATTGGTTTCCATCAATTTTTCTGGGTCAGATGTAATCAAAATTCCCAAATAATTCATACCTTCTTTTGGCCATTGGAATTGATATTTATGTTTTAGGAAGCTTTTATCCTCTGAGCTCATCCCCCATGTTATTATCTGGGACTTCTCCATATTTATTTTATAATTGGATATTCTTCCATATTCCGTAATGACTTCGAAGACCTTCCCAATTGACTTTCTGGGTGAGGTGAGGGTAAGTATCACATCATCAGCATATGCTGATAGCTTGCACTCTGTTGAGTTTGTTTTAAAACCTTCAATTAGCTCTTCCTGTCGTATTTTACTTAACAACGGTTCGAGTGATATAATATACAACATTGGGGCCAATGGACAACCCTGTCGGGTTCCGTTGTTGATGTTAAATGAGTCTGACTTTATGCCCTGTCCTATTATTGTGGCAGAGGGGTTTTTATACATTGCCATAATACTGTTTATTGTTATTTCCCCGAAATTGTAGCACCTTAGTACTTCTTCCAGGTATGCCCAGTTGACCCTGTCAAAAGCCTTCTCGGCATCTAGTGACAGGGCCAACAATGGGGCAGTCCTGGATTCAGCCAAATCTATCAAGTCCAATATCTTTCTAGTATTGTTATTAGAGTTTCTGCCCTGTACAAAACCTACCTGGTCCCGATGAATTATATTTGGAATTATACTTTTTAATCGTTCCGCTATAATAGATGCATATAACTTTGTGTCACCATTTATAAGAGAGATTGGCCTATAGTTCGTCATGAGGGAGGCATCCTTATCTGGTTTTGGAATAGGTGCGATGTTCGCTTGCATCATCTCTACTGGAAGTGTTCCCCCTTTCCGTATTTCATTAAACATCTCTGTCATGTAGGGAGCCACATTGTCGCATAATTTCTTATAGAATTGATTTGAATACCCATCGGGACCATGCGTCTTGTTAGGACTCATTCTCATGATAGCATCTCGAACCTCTATCTCCTCAAATGGGACCTCCAGGGATTCCCTTTGTTCCATATCTATGGGATTCAGGTCAATCTTAGCCAAGTAGTTCTTAATTTCTTCTCTGTCTTGACATTGTAAGGGGATGTTATATAAGGTTGAATAGTATTCCTTAAAAGCCTTTCCTATTTCGTCTGGACTTTGGGCTACACCCTGTTTTGTAATTATCTTAAGAATTCTTGCTTTAGCTTGTTTCTTTCTTAACTGATTTGTGAGTAATTTATTGGCTCTATTACCAAGGTAATACTTTCTTTGTTTGAATCTTAATAATGTATTATTAGCTCTAGTGGATAAGAATTCCCTAATATCCTTTTTGATTTGTATTATCTCCTTTGAGATTTCTTTAACAGGATTTTCTTTATTGATCAAATTCAATTTATATAGTTTTATGTACATATCTGAGATCTTAATATTTCCCTTTTTCCTTTGTTGGGCATCAATCTTTATTAATTGGCCTCTTAGAACACATTTGAAGGCGCACCATGCATTTGTAGCAGAGGTCTCCCTATTCCAGTTTTCCTTAAAATAATCCTCAGCGGTTTTAGCGATTTCCTCCAGGTTGTCTGTATTTAGTAGGACGCTATCTCTGATTCTCCATTGAGGTCCCCTTTGTGCATAAGAGCTGTTTATTTCTACCGTTATTGGATCATGGTCCGACCATGCAAAGGTTCCAATTTTTGTAGCGTGAATATCTTTTAAAACCCAATGTGAGGTCAGAACCATGTCCAATCGCGAGTAGGATTGATGACATTGTGAAAAATAAGTATATTCTTTCTCTAGGGGATTCATCATCCGCCATACATCGTAAAGTTTAAATTTTGCCAGGGTTTCTTGAAATGCTTTGGCCTGTGTCCTGCACACTTGATCGATTTTTCTTCCTCTAGGTATCTTTTTGTCCATATCGACGTCTATCACGCAGTTATAATCTCCCATATACAAAGGGGTACCCTGCACATAATCCTGTATTTTATTCAATAAGCAATTTAAATATCCAATCTGTTTTTTATTTGGGGCATAGACATTTAGGATAGAGTATTTTTTATCATTTATGTTACAGACTAGAAATATAAATCTTCCCTCTTCATCCTCCAGTCTATATAGTTAGATATCATGATTAGCACCCCTCTTTTCTTTTTCTTTGATAACGATGAGTGAATAACAATAGGAAAGAACCGATTTCTAAGTCTCAGAGCATCCTCGTCTCTACAATGCGTTTCTTGTAAACAACAACAATCTATCTTCTGTTGTCTTAACATATCCAATAATGTTAGCCTTTTTTGGGGGATGTTGATGCCCTGAATATTCAACGACATAAATTTAATGGTGTCACCCTTCATCTCTTATTTGTTTTTTTGTTTGTTTGATAAAAGGTTCCATATGCCACATATAACAACTTGTACTACTACCATATATACATACATAACTTACAAACATTTGGTGGATTCCCACCGGAGAGGATCCAATCTTAACTTGGGACAAAGACTTGGATCCTAGTAAGTACAGTACATTCCTCTGCTTGGGAGATAATTGAGTTAACCTTTGTCAGCTCAATTATCTCCAAGCTAAAATATACAGGTTTTATACAATATTAATAACTTTCAAAATATGCATCACATTCACATAAAACATACATTTTCAGAATCAGCATACTTTAAATATGAACATAACTAAAAATCAAACAATTCCAGGGTAAATAACAGTTTTGTAACAGTACACAATACTAATAGGGTGACAAATGGCCTTTCTGTATACATATGTGGCAATGGTATATTTAAGTTTTAGCCCATACCAATCTATAAACAGAATCTAAAAATTACAGAGATATAATGAGTTTGTTTGTTTGTATAGCCAGTCTTATGATCCTCATCTGTAAGTGCACAGGGAATTAATGCTCCACATAAAAGATCAATTACATATAATTATTTAAGAATGGATGTGTAAAAATTGTTTTTGCAGGAAATCCACTGGCACCAAATTGACAAAATAGATTGGGCAGGTAACAGATTTCCTAAAAATGTTCATGCATCTGATGAAGAAAAAAAATGAGTGGCTATTGTATTTGATGATTTGGTTCAAGTTAATATTCAATTTAAATATGCAATTTGGTAGATTTATTATTTTAGTGTGGTATATAAATTATATAAAAATATACCCTGATTAACATATACTTACCTAATGTGGCCCTGGTAGGTTTGTTGAATAAGATATAAGAAAAGGCTGACCAGGTAACATAGTAATTTAGGTTGAAAAAAGACACAAGTCCATTAAGTTCACACTTTCAGCCTATCATTCCTGCTTTTGATCCAAAAAAAGGCAAAAACCCCTAAGGAAGCTATTTTGAATTTTGCCTCCTAGGCGGGAAAATTCCTTTTTAACTCCAAAGGACAATCAGATTTCTCTTTGGATCAAGAAGCTCTATTTTTAATGCTTATTCTATTATTAATAGCCCTGTATGTCCAGCTTTTCTAAAAAGAACATCAAGACCATTTTTCAATGCCTCTATTGTAGTTGATAGCACCACATCTCTTTGCAGCTTTATTGTCCTTACCTTAAAGAAACCCTTAATTTGCTGTTTATGAAATCTTTACCAGTTTCAGGGGGTGGCCTCTTGTTCTTTGTACATTTCTGTGAATGAACAGGTCACTCTTCATGAAGGAGAGCTCTTCATATTGCCCCTGCACATATTTATATAATGTTATCATATCCTCTCTGATATGCCTTTTTTCTAATGTATATAAATTCAACTTTTTAAGTCTTCCATCATAACTAAGATCCTCCAATCCCCTTACTAATTTTGTGGCCCTCCTTTGCACTTTTTCTAGTTCCATACTATCCCTTTTAATGACTGATGCCCAGAATTGTACTGCATATTCAAGGTTAGGTCTTACCATTGACTTGTAAAGAGGCAAGATGATATCCTCCTCCCATGAATCAATAACTAATTTCATCCATGCCAATATCTTATTGGCCCTTGCAGCTGCTGACTGGCGTTGAGCACTGTTGCCAAGTCTGTTATCTACAATTGTTATTAAATCCTTTTCATTAGTAGTTTTTCCCAGAGAGATACTATTTAAAGTAGATGTTGATTTTTTATTGTTTTTCTACAATGATTAACTTTACATTTGTCTATATAGAACCTCATTAGGCACTTAATTACCCAGTCCACCACTCTGTCCAAATCTTCCTGTAAAGAACAAACATCAAGGTTAGTCTGTATTACCTTACCTAATTTTGTGTCATCAGCAAACACTGAGACATGGCTCTCAACACATCTTGGGTGATCATTAATAAACAAATTAAAAAGAAGAGGGTCTGAAACAGACCCCTGAGGTTCTCTGCTTAATACCCTGGTCCAATTTGAGGATTTTCCATTTCTAACAACCCTCTGCATTCTATCTTTTAGCCAATTTTGAATCCAAATACATTAATTTGCCCCCAAACCAATTTCTCTCAATTTGTAGAGTAACCTTTGTGTAAAGCCTTCTGTAAAACAACCAAACAAATCCATTGTTTAGGTTTCACTAACACCCATTATAAAGTTATAAACAGATGGTATATGTTCTATAGGGTCTAAAGAATTTTTAATTGAAGATCTAACCTCAACAAATCAAAGAGAAAACCTGATACAGCCCTGTTGCACATGAACTGGCCTCAAGTAACTAAACAATATGCTTGTCTAATTTCTCACTGCTTTGTGGTGGTTAAAATTATAGCCCATAATTACATTACAATACATTACATTAACATTTATTTATATAGAGCCAACAATTTACGTAGCGTTAGGTACAGAGCATAAAAGAGAACTACATACTAAGAACCCTGCTCTCAAGCTTACAATCTAGAGGAAATGGGGTACTTAAGATACATAAGGGATTGAAGAGGTCAGAGGGATCAAAGATGTAGTAACAGTAATGTGGATGGTTGGCACTAGGTGGGATAGGCCAAAGATGAATTGTGTGTGTTCCAGCTAGGTGGGATCAGCTAGAGGTTAAGTGACCGGGATTCTAGTGGCTTGGGTAGTAAGCTGCTTTAAAGAGATTAATTTTGAGGGACTTTTTAAAGTTTGAAAAGGAGGGAGAGAGCTGGATGCTCTGCAGAAGGGAGAGGGGGCAGCTCGGGTGAAATCTTGGAGACGTGAGTGAGACGTGATGAGGTTGGAGGAGAGTTTTAGTCTCATTGAGGAGAACAAAGGTCATGCAGGGAGGTATCGGTTAACAAGGGAGGAAATGTACAGAGGAACGGAGGAGTGGAGGGCTTGTAGGTTAAAGACAGAATTTTAAATGTTATCCTTGAGCCAGTGGAGGGCGTTGCAGAAAGGAGCTGCCGAATCAGACAGAAAGATGAGTGTGGCAGCTGTGGTTTGGATAGATTGCAGGGGAGAAAGACATGCCAAAGGTCCAGTCAGGAGGCTGTTACAGTAGTCAAGGCGAGAGATCACAAGCGAGTGCACTAGTATTTTGGCGGTCTCGTCGCTGAGGAACAGGCGAATACATGCAATGTTCCTTAGGTGCAGCCGACAGGCTTTGGCTAACCACTGAATATGAGGAACAAAGGAGAGAGCAGAGTCAAAAGTGACCCCAAGACATCGGACACGGTCAGCTGGTATGATTGTAGAATTTTCAACGGAGACGGTGAAGCCAAGTGATATATATAATTCAATATATAAATATTTGATGTTATTTATAAGTTCATCATATTTGGTACTAAGGCAAGAAAATACATTCTACTTAGAATTCAATGGAATGTAGGCCCCCCTTCCCTCCCAAGAGATGTCCCTATATCACAAGAGTCCATTGTATATGATGGACACCACATGTGGTTACAATTCTCTAGCCAGATAGTCTAGGTTTTTTCCTTCACCTTTGACATTTAGAGGCCCACCAATATATCTTCACTTTAAAACATAGTACCCTTTGTTAGTCTTATCCTCACCGAGTATAATTACAACATTTGGCTTTCATTATAAACAAAATGGATGCTAAAGCCACATCCCATATACTAACAATTTTATGATCATATACATATATACACGCCTCCTTATATTACCATAAATTAGGGAGTGTTTAACTTAGAGGTATTAAAAACTATTGCAAACTTCTGATCTGTATCCAATACATTATAACATCACAACTAAGAACACCTTAAGCATTGCTGTGTTATTGGTCCTATGGATTTGAATAAAAGAATTTGAAGTTTGTTTTTCGGATGGTTATTCAGCAAGACACTAAGATTGAAGACTAATTCTTATGGAAGAAATATGACATTTATGGAGACAGAAAATTTGTAACAGAAATGGTGTCGAATTCAGCGGGCATTAGATATTCAGAATTATTACTGAATTACTAAAAGAGATCTTGCTGCCAATTGCAAGCTAAAGAAGATAAAGAACTATTTGAGCTGATTCTCTACTACGAGTGTTAAAATCCTGATACAAAAGGGATTGAACATATGGTGAATGTTACATCACATTCCAGAAATTCCCCAAGAAGAACTCTCCAAGAAAATACTGTTTCAACTACTGAATTACAAGGATCAAGACTTAGGTGAGCTGAACAGGAAAATCGTTCGAACGTGGTTGTTTGTTTGTTCCAATATTGGACTCGGAAAATAAGATAAAGAATTGAGACTGCATCCGAATTCTTTTTTATCGGTGGTTTACAGAAGGGAAATCACTTCGGTTTCAAACAAGAGGATTTTGTTACCGAAAAGAATCTCAAGAACAAACGACATATCGGGAAGATTATTTGATTTCTGTAGAAGTGCACAGCTGCAGAGAAAGGATATATTGTGAACGGTATGTGTCTTTTATGAAAGTCTGTAGAAAGTGCTCATATATACTGCCTGTTAAAGAAACCCTATTATACTGTTTAATCATGGAGTGGTTGAAAAAGACTACTGCCAAATGGTGGAAATTGGTGGACAGGTTAAGAGATATTGAGCAGAGCAATGTGTTTACAAAAAAGAAAAGTCACAATGTTATATTATTAGAAAAATGTTTTCTTGAAACCAGCAAAGCAATGGTTAAATTGTGTCAGTGTGAGAAAACTAGTGACTGCTATGTCTGTTTGACATCAAGGCAAAGAAAAGATATGTTACTGAAAAAACTGCAAAGTACATGTGTTGTTATAAAAACTACAGTCAGTAAAACTCTTCAAAAGTTATTAACAGAAGAGAGATTGGTTACATTTGATGTTTCACTAGCAAAAACATAAATTAAAATAAGAATAAATAATTTCAATTATTGCTGAAGTAACAGAAAGAAATGTAGTGCAATATTGACAAGAATGATAGAAGATCTTACAAGTAATAATAATAAATGTACCAACTTAAGTTTGCTAGAAAAACGATGTCATAGATGAATTAGATATGTTATTAATTGTATAAAAACTGCAGATACAGGTGAATCTGGGAGGTGAAACTGATATATATTGTGGAAATTACGGAAACAGAGGTTAATAATGAGATGGTTAAAAAGTTATGTAGTTAGTGAATGGGTTAAGAGTAAGTAGATAGCTGTACTGGAAGATAAAGGAAAAATATATGGGACAGTACAGGCTACAGAAGGTGGAGATTGGTTTATTGTTAGATTTGATGGTTTATGCAATGTGGTGAAGAATGTTTATTTCTACTTTATACCTCTTTAGAAAGAAAACATATGTTATACTAATCAGTGGACAAAGCATGTAATTTGATCACTGACATGTCAGCTAAGTCCAAGGAATAGCATAGAGTGTTACTGTGTATCTCAAATAGAACAATTCTAAATTAGAGAATATGACATCATTATAATATTGTAAAATATAGGAACTAACACATTTTTGCTTTTACTGATATATTGTTTGATAGAGATTTCTACAGGCCTGATTCCTATCAAATATGTATTTAGTGAAGTGATTTGTTAAAATTGATCTGAATTAGATATAATAAGAAATATGAGACTATACAGGGTGGATACAATCCCTGAGTAATGTAACTAATTTGGCCCCACCCCAAGACATATATTATAGGGTTAATCAGAGTAATCCTAAAATATGCAAGAGAGATATGTGAAGGAAAGATTATTTTCCTATATTATGGGGAAAATGTTAACCTGATTAAAGTGAAAGACAATGGCTTTCTGCCAGCTAAGAGTAATGTACAGGGTATGGCAGCAGTGAAACCTGATGCTACTGTGCTCAGTCCATATTAAGTAAAACTGCTAAAAGGTGGAAGCAGCAATTATATATAAATGAAGGCTGCCTTCCAAGCAGGGAATATGAATGTAAGAAGTAATAGTTGTTCCCTGGTCTATCTTGCTAACACATCTCTGGGTGAAGATGGATGACCATACATTTATGGAACACTAGAAGGGATGTTACAGATATATTATATTAGTGCTACTGGAGCAGCAGTTTCACTAAATAGCAAACGCTTGCCGTTAAAAGTTTATGTATCAACAATTACCTTCTAAGTTTTAATAGGGAAAGTGTACATGTAACTGTATCCAGTGATAATAACATTGAGTTTGAAGGAGGAATAATCTACTGGGATGTATGGGTGGACCCTTCCTCCCACTGTAATATAACAGGAATAGGTATTATCAATGGAGAAAAGTTGTATGTGGATGTATTGAATTTGGTTTTGTGGCAAGCTCCAGGTGAGAGTAAAACAGGTAGATACCTAATTATCTAGGATGATAAGGTCATATCATGGCGGTAGAACAGAGTGAAGTGACAACATCTATATAGCAAAATGATGAGTTGTATGAACTGTAAGATAAATAATTTAGTCTAAGTCTAAACAGGATTGTGGGAAGATGAATGTACATGTTGTTATTGAAGATACAAACACCTTGCAGTAAAACAATATAAGATCCCCAAAAGAAACAGAGAAGATTGTTGTCAGTTGATAAAAGTATTGGCTAAGGTACTGGAACCCTTGGTGGATGGAAATAAGATTTAGTGATATATTGATAAGCTGTTAATTCAAACAGAAACATGGGAAGAGTATTAACAGATATTCTGTGATATTTGTCATGTGCTGGCAGATAATGGGTTAAAAGTGAACACATCCAAAGTGCAGATTTTGAAAGATAGGATATGAGTTGATATAGATCTAGAAGGGAAAACACTTTGTTTAACAAATGTGAAAGTTTAAAGTAATCTTCAAGGCCAAGGATAGTGATTTAAGGAAATTTTTAGGATTGCTAAATTTCATCAGAGAATTTATGTATGATAGAAAGCTTTGTACAATATGCTTAAAGATAGTGAACTATAGATTAGTTACTCTGGACAGAGAAGGTGAAAAGATTTGGAATTTGTTGAAGGATACTCTCACCCAAGCATCTGTATAAACTGCTTAAATTGAATCAGTACCATGTATTGTTCAATGTTATGCAGATGTATTTTCATTAACAGTAGTTTTGATGTAAATGCAGCATGGGTCTTTACAAACATTGGGATATTTTTCTAAGATTATGTCTCCAGTGGAGAGGGGAATGTTCTCCTGTGTAAAACAGTTAATGGCTGTATGTTGGCTTTAGAAGCAATATAGTACATAGTGGGATTGGACATATGATTTACAAGACCCCCACACACTTTTAAAATTGTTTTAAAATATTGTTCTGATCTAGGAGCACATACCTAGAGGGTAGCTCAATGGATATTGAAGCTACAAAATAAATCTCTCAGAGTGGAAACCAGTTCTGGTCAAAGAGCTGAATTAGTGAAGAAAGTTTTAGAAATAACAGTGTATGACCCAGTGGATATAATCAGTAACAGCAGTTGTATAGTTAAAGTATTAATACTTCACCTCCTGATATGGAAAATAAAGGGATGGTAGATTATCAGGATAAAGTGTCAAAACATGCAGGTATACAGATATAACTGATTGATTATAATAGGAGAGCTGCAATACTCAGAACATATAATAATTATAAATGATATAAAAAGAGCAGATTCTTTATAGTATCTGAATGAGCATCAGTGTAAGGATGTTATGTTTAATCCAGTTACAATGAATGATGTTACTGATACTGGCTTGTAAAGTGTTAAACACTATGAGACACAAATCTTTGTACTATTTACATCTAGTGACATCTTACAAGAGCTGATTGTATTCAATCATTGTATTTGGGAATAGAAAAAATGTATATGGTCCTGGAAAATACATTATCATCATAAACTAACAACATACTGAAGAGAGAGAGAGACAGAGAGAGAAAAATCAAGTTTTGAAAAACTATGTTTTGTGCCTACATACCTATAGGTTTGTCAAAATAACTGACAATTTAATCCTAGGTTATGTAAGAAGAGATAATATTATGTTTATATATACTGTAATAAAATATTACTAATCAAAATCGAGATAGAAGGTGTACATAAAATAGTGTTGATGTGTGTTATGCAGAATACACAGAGATAGAAAAAAATAACTATGAAAGGGAGTAGTAACAAATTATACAGGAGTATTAATTGTAATTGTGTAACACCAGATTCTAAAACACAAGTGTCATCTTAAGAGTTAATAATAGGAAGAATCATGATAATTAGTGTTACAATTAACTATTTGTTTCTGGCACCCACAAATGTGCTACAAACATGCTCAATGGTTGAGAGCATTGCGGGAACAATTACTGCCAATTTGAGGATCACAAGTTCAAATACGACTAACCTCCAGTAAACAATTGGTGAAAGAAATTATAAGGGTTAATTCCAACTAGGGAAAATGTGAAATAATTAGTAATAAACTGTGATATAGGTTCAAAAAGGAAATGTAATAAATCAAATCATATGTACACTGATCAATGTGAATGTTTAATATATAAGAACAGTAACTGCTTCTTTATGTCTTATTTCAGAAAACGTAATATCTTTTTCTGGACTGAAACCATTCATGTGTGTTTAAAAAGTTCTGTACTTTTGAACTTTGGACATTATGGACATTTTCAAAGACATTATGGATCCGGATCATCGACCCAAGAACTTTATTTCATGGACTAAATCAAAGGGATTTTGTTTTCTGTTTTTTATGTAAAATGTAATTGTACAGGGTAATAACAATGACACTGTTATTAATAATATTAGGTACAATTGGTGCCCAAAATATAGATACTCTAGATTGCAAAAGTAGAGATAAATTTGCTAGATATTGTAAGGCTCCTGATGCTGATTATTGGGAATGTGTTAAAGCAGACATCTCTGAGGATGCAACATCTGGTATGATCACATTTTATGATTATAAGGTATCATGAAAAATATGTATCTTTCTCTATATGATCATTAATATGCAATATTCTTGATTTAATAATGATCAAAGGAGGGTTTGATATATATAATTCAATATATAAATATTTGATGTTATTTATAAGTTCATCATATTTGGTACTAAGGCAAGAAAATATATTCTACTTAGAATTCAATGGAATGTAGGCCCCCCTTCCCTCCCAAGAGATGTCCCTATATCACAAGAGTCCATTGTATATGATGGACACCACATGTGGTTACAATTCTCTAGCCAGATAGTCTAGGTTTTTTCCTTCACCTTTGACATTTAGAGGCCCACCAATATATCTTCACTTTAAAACATAGTACCCTTTGTTAGTCTTATCCTCACCGAGTATAATTACAACATTTGGCTTTCATTATAAACAAAATGGATGCTAAAGCCACATCCCATATACTAACAATTTTATGATCATATACATATATACACGCCTCCTTATATTACCATAAATTAGGGAGTGTTTAACTTAGAGGTATTAAAAACTATTGCAAACTTCTGATCTGTATCCAATACATTATAACATCACAACTAAGAACACCTTAAGCATTGCTGTGTTATTGGTCCTATGGATTTGAATAAAAGAATTTGAAGTTTGTTTTTCGGATGGTTATTCAGCAAGACACTAAGATTGAAGACTAATTCTTATGGAAGAAATATGACATTTATGGAGACAGAAAATTTGTAACACCAAGAACAGAGACAATCAACAACATGTGACACGACAGAGGGGGTGAGGTCAGGGGAGGAGAGGTAGATCTGCGTATCATCCGCTTATAGGTGGTATAACCTAAATATACAATGCTAGCTGAAAAAAGAACATCCCTTTCTCTCTGCTTTCCTCGTTCTCCTCTTATGTCACACAGACGTACATATCATTCTCCTGTGTCATTGCAGCAGACAATTCTCATTTAAAGCCTGATTTCCCTAAACATATCTGTCAATTACATCTGAACGGACTTAATAGTAAGGATGGTATCCATGTTATAACAAATAATGAAGACCCTCCAACTGTCTCAACAGAAGGACCTAGTTAATATAATGACTTAGAGTTGCAGAACTCTTTACATGGCTCCTATCTCATCTTATCTTCTTCTGCTCTGCTCCCCTTTATATATAATAGGTTAAAGACAGAATTTTAAATGTTATCCTTGAGCCAGTGGAGGGCGTTGCAGAAAGGAGCTGCCGAATCAGACAGACGTGCAAGAAAGATGAGTGTGGCAGCTGTGGTTTGGATAGATTGCAGGGGAGAAAGACAAACCAAAGGTCCAGTCAGGAGGCTGTTACAGTAGTCAAGGCGAGAGATCACAAGCGAGTGCACTAGTATTTTGGCGGTCTCGTCGCTGAGGAACAGGCGAATACATGCAATGTTCCTTAGGTGCAGCCGACAGGCTTTGGCTAACCACTGAATATGAGGAACAAAGGAGAGAGCAGAGTCAAAAGTGACCCCAAGACATCGGACACGGTCAGCTGGTATGATTGTAGAATTTTCAACGGAGACGGTGAAGCCAAGTACAGAGACAATCAACAACATGTGACACGACAGAGGGGGTGAGGTCAGGGGAGGAGAGGTAGATCTGCGTATCATCCGCTTATAGGTGGTATAACCTAAATATACAATGCTAGCTGAAAAAAGAACATCCCTTTCTCTCTGCTTTCCTCGTTCTCCTCTTATGTCACACAGACGTACATATCATTCTCCTGTGTCATTGCAGCAGACAATTCTCATTTAAAGCCTGATTTCCCTAAACATATCTGTCAATTACATCTGAACGGACTTAATAGTAAGGATGGTATCCATGTTATAACAAATAATGAAGACCCTCCAACTGTCTCAACAGAAGGACCTAGTTAATATAATGACTTAGAGTTGCAGAACTCTTTACATGGCTCCTATCTCATCTTATCTTCTTCTGCTCTGCTCCCCTTTATATATAATAGGTTAAAGACAGAATTTTAAATGTTATCCTTGAGCCAGTGGAGGGCGTTGCAGAAAGGAGCTGCCGAATCAGACAGACGTGCAAGAAAGATGAGTGTGGCAGCTGTGGTTTGGATAGATTGCAGGGGAGAAAGACAAACCAAAGGTCCAGTCAGGAGGCTGTTACAGTAGTCAAGGCGAGAGATCACAAGCGAGTGCACTAGTATTTTGGCGGTCTCGTCGCTGAGGAACAGGCGAATACATGCAATGTTCCTTAGGTGCAGCCGACAGGCTTTGGCTAACCACTGAATATGAGGAACAAAGGAGAGAGCAGAGTCAAAAGTGACCCCAAGACATCGGACACGGTCAGCTGGTATGATTGTAGCATTTCTAACGGTGACTGTGAACCCAGGTGTAGGGACTTAGTTTGAGGAAGGGAAGATAATCTGCTCTGTTTTGGAAAAGTTAAGTTTCAGGTAGCGATCAGACATCCAAGTGGAGATGGCTGACCGACACTCAACTACACGTGACACTGGAGAGTGAGTGAGGTCAGGGGAGGAGAGGTAGATCTGAGTATCATCTGTGTACAGGTGGTATTGGAAACCAAAAGAGTCGATGAGAGAGGTGGTGTACAGGGAAAGCAACAGCGGGCCAAGGACCGATCCTTGCAGAACACCAACAGAAAGCGGAACAGGCGACTATGTCGCTCCAACAAGCGACACTGAATAGGAGCGCTCAGATAACTATGACTCGATCCAAGGGAGTGCTGAACCACCTATGCCAAATGAGGATAATCTGTTAAGAAGGAGGCAGTGGTCAACGGTGTCAAAGGCAGAGAGATCTAAGAGGATCATCACTGAGAAGTGGGCTTTAGATTTGGCAGAATTTAGGTAATTTAATACTCTAGTGAGGGCTGATTCAGTAGAGTATAAGGGTCTTAAGCCAGATTGAAAAGGGTCAAGTAGGTCATTGGCAGTCAGAAAGTCTGTTAGTCGCGAGTGCACCATTCTATCCAGTAACTTGGACACGAAGGGAAGAAGGGATATAGGACGCTAGTTAGATGGAAGAGTAGGGTCGAGGGAAGATTTTTTCAACACAGGTATGATTATCCTTGCTTGAAGGATGACGGTACTATTCCAGAGGACAGAGAGAGGTTCATGAGATGGGTTAGAGTTGGACAGAGTAGAGGGGAAAGAGAAGATACAAGGTGAGACGGGATGGGATCTAGCACCTAAGTAGTAGATCTCGTGCAGGAGAGCAGATCATCTATCGCTTTCTCAGCTACAGGTGAGAAGATATTCAGAGTGGGTTTGGGGGATGGAAACTAGGCAGGAGGTAGTTGGGGAAAATCACTGGAGTTGAAGTTACACCTGATAGCGTCAACTTTGTTTTTGAAGTGAGAGGCAAGGTCTTGGGCCATAAGAGTGGAGCAGGGGGTGGAGGAGCAGGGGGTGGAGGAGAGCATTAAACATTGAGAAGAAACATTTGGGATTTAATGAGAGGGTGGATATTAAGGAGAAATAGTGTTGCTCGGACTGAGCGAGAGCACAGTTTTAGGAACACAGCATGAACTTATAATGAAGGAATTCCTCCTTGCAGCGTGATTTCCTAAAACGCCGCTCAGCTGTGCGTTGGGTCTGCAGGCACGTTTGGCAACAACATTGGCGATGTTGTCAAGGGCTGAGGAGAGGTTTGAAGAGTGGTGGTAAGTAGTGGGAGGGTGGAGTGGGAGGTAGCAGTCTTTTGAATTCAGTCAGGTGGTGACGTGCAGTAGTTGACTGAGGTACAGTGGGATAGAAGGTAAGAAGGTGGTGGTCAGACGGGGGAAAGGTGAATGGGAAACATTAGAAATGGCACATGATTTAGTGAATACTAGATCTAGTGAGTGACCGACAGTATGGGTTGGAAAGTTGGTCCACTGGGAGAGACCAAAGGAAGAGGTTAGGGGGAGTAGTTTTGAAGTAGCAGGAGAGTTGGTTAGGAAGCATCACATTTAATTGTCTTGGATCTTGGTGAGAAATCAGATAGCAAAAGTGAAATAAGACCTGAGCTGGCCATATTTTAAATTTCCCAAGAAGTATGAAATATGGAATAAGTGGTTAGATTGTACGGACAGATAATTTGACATCCAACTTATTACCCCTCTAACCTGAATTAACAATAAAGATTCCAATGTCCTCTTGCTTTTACTTGTTTTTATCTGCCAATTTTAAAATAGGTGCATATGTATATTGTGATCTTTCTTTTTTCCTTTTATTTTGACACTAACATTTTTATAAAGGAACTATTGTATGTTTTTTTGTATTTAATTTAACATGAAATAGCAAGATATTTTAAAAAAAATTAAATAAAAAACCTAAATATAGAAGGAGCCCTTTTTGGGGAGTTTCGCAGACATAATTGAGGTAGTACAGGTAATCTGTATGGATGGGTTTTCTATGTAACTGTTTTGTTACAGGTTATTGTTATTGTGACGGACCCTTTGGTACCCCGACTTGTTACCTCTATCAGAACTCAGCTCCTTTGTATGAGCCACCCCAAGCCACCAGTCAAAACCAGTGTTCCAGACGGAGCATCCAAATCACCAGACAGGACCAGAATAACTTTGAAACAGGTATGAACCATTTATTGAACAGCAACAGAATCTTATATACAGACATAATCAAGTTAACATAACTGACCCCACATGTTAACATACAACCAAACAGGAACTAAACAGCCTGTGGACACCTGAGAGTGGGAGGGTGAAAGACCACAGACATGGGAGAGGAAGGGTGAAAGACCACAGACATGGGAGGGGAGGATGAAAGACCCAAGACATGGGAGGGGGAGGATGAAAAACCACAGACACGCGAGGGAGGGGGGGAGACAACAGACATTGGGAAAGACCACTGGCAATGGAAGGAAGGGGGGGGGGGAGAACCCAGACATGGGAGGCAAAGGGGGGAGAACCCAGACATGGGAGGGGGGAGGACAGATATGAGTGCAGAGAGGAGAGATATAAGAAATAGGAGAAAGAGACAGAATGGGAAGGGAGAGGAAAGAGACCGGCATGAGAAGGGACAGGAGAGAGACCAGCATGGGAAAGGAGAGGGACAGACATGAGGAGGAAGAGGGACAGGAATGAGGAGGGAAAGGAGAGGGACAGACACAAGGAGGGAGAGGAGAGGGACAGGCATGAGGAGGGAGAGGAGACAGACAGGAGGAACATTAAGTAATGTACTTTTCCTTTAATTAAAAGAAAACTGCTCATTTGTGTATATGTGACTGTCTCTATGTGTGTGTGACTGTCTGTGTGTATGTGTGATATTCTCTGTGTGTGACTGTCTCTCTGAATGTGTGTGTGTACCTGACTGTGTGATTGTATTTATGATTGCGTGATTGTTGTGCTGTTGTCCGGCTGTTATAAATAGGTGGGTAAGGGGAGGGGAAATGAGGCAGAGCCAAGTGGCGGCAAAATGAGGGCTTGCCTAGGGTGGCAAAATTCATTGCACCAGCCCTGATTGTGAACATTGCAGTTTGTTGGTTTGTATAATTATTTAGTGTTTTACATTCAGGTAACATTACCTGGAAAACATTCTGTGCCTTCCACTTCTTGTTTATAGCCTAATACACTCTACACCTCACACCCAGGAGTGTGAAAAATCCATACACTTAATAGACAAAAACATGTACAATTGTCAGGGGGAAGTAGATTTTCCGAAGTACCTACAAATACACACTTTACCCGGTGCTTGAATGGCGAGATTTATTTAACCAACTTCCAGTATAAACATTATATTCTTTCTAACATAAAGATGGTATGAAATGATTTTAAACATCTTCAACTTAATTTGAGATACATCCGAAATAAAATGTTTCCTTTTTGTTAGAGAAACATTCGTCTAGATCTAGACTGACAGGTTGTTGAAATGATTTGTATGTACTCAAATGATTGCTTAAGAATTGAGGAAGCATTTTCAAGCACTTAACTGCCTTGATCTTGTAGCTGACCTGATGCTAAGTAAGTGAAATTAATGTGCCGACAGCCACAAACAACATGGATAGGGTATTATCACATTATATCTACATAGTATTTTGTATCACTGTGGAAATAAATGAAACTTCTACAGTTTATGATATGCTTTTTTATTCTGTATATGGGACTGTGAGTATTTGAAAATAATATCACACAATAAACAAAGAACCCACAATCTGTGTCAGTAAGGGTTATATATATATATATATATATATATATATATATATATATTTAGTGCTATCCGATTGTAGTGCACTACAGAATATATAATTATATTAGATAGTAATTGCAATGTAAAATTCAAATACACGATAACCATGCAATTAGATTATTGCTTAATTATCAAATTATACAAACAGCTGAAGAAAGCATTAGCATTTCTGTTATACTATTCATCTCTTTACTGAAATCAATGATACACACATCTGCAAACTTTTGATTAGGGCAATATATAGAAAAAAGCTATTACATGTAAACACTTGTCCAAATGCATTATGTTGACTTGCTAGTATACAATTATTTTTAAGTGTTTTACCAAGAAGTATATATTGATATTGTTCTGATTTTCAATATTGTCTTGGGGACCAAGTCCAGAATGGTATTACACAGTGTTTCAACTTTAACAGCAGATTAAAAAATACATAAATACATATATTTTTACAGGAAAGTTGGGGAGAAAACATTCAAGCTGAATAATTACTGATAAAAAAAAGAAAAGAAAACTGAAAAAAACAAACGTATGTGGTATATAAAGGAGTTTGTAAACTAACAGTCAAGTACAATATGTTTTTAGAAGTCGTGAGACACTCATTGTCAATGATTTTGGACTAGAGGATGATAAGGCGGAATCTGGGAGACTATTTCACATATGAAGAGCTCTGAAGGAAATAGATCTGCTTCCTTTTCAAAGTGATGGATGTAATGGGATTATTTATACAGAAAATAGTGGCTTAATTCAACATAACAGTGGAAATGGTTATGTGGTATAATGAAAGGATCAAATAAATCTAGTTGACACATGGGCATTGGGTATTTGTACTCTATTTAGATAGATTGCAGAGTATTACTTGATTCACTGACCTGAATCAGTGTGGAGAAAAGGTCAGAGTGATTTGTGGGTGAAATGAAAGACCAAGATTTAGGACTTTATGCTGTATATGTGTTAACATAGAGTCCAACGATTTTTGACATTAACTAAGTCCTTCTCTTCCACGGGAGGACTTTTTCTTCTGCTGTCCAATGCCTTTTTCTTCTCCTTCTTCTTCTCTGTGTTTCTTTCTATTGTACATGGTGCGCTGATTTTTTAAAACCTGACTGGATTCATCAGACAGGTAAGATTCTAAAAGGGAAAGTCGGCTTGTATTGGAGCCTGGGATCTCAGTCATAGATAATGTTGTAGAGTGTGGTGACCCTTCTAAGGAACCATGTTCAGTGCCTGAGGTCTCAGCTCCACTGAAAGAAACTCTTCCTTGTTCACAAGCCCCCTGAAATGGTTTCCTCAAAACAGATCTTCGTGGTCTTTAGTTATTGTGTTTCCACAGATAAACTTAATTATTAAGATAATCTAGTTGGTCACGATGGAATTTTTGTTTTTTAACAGTTGAAATATCATCATTAATAAATGAAGGGACCGTCCCTAGTTGAATAACCCTAGGAACTCACTTCACCTCTAGATATTTTTCCAATGTGACAATATCCATTCAAAGTCACAATTCATTATTTGTATTTGAAAATATCTTAATCTCTCCTGTCTTCCCTCTGCACTCATAGTAGCAACATTTCTGTTGGAATCCATTTAACATGAAACCTTAACTTGAAAGTTCACTGTTATGATGTACCCACAGGAACGGAGGCAAGTCCGTCGTCCAAGCCACAAGAATCCAAACTTAAACTTGGCTAGCTCAAACCTCCCTTGAAAGTAATCCGTGATGTGTAGCCTCTCTTTGGGTGCTACAATTTGAAAGGCTGGCTCACAGCCTAATTACGAACACAAACAAGTTAAAGGCTAGCTGAGTCATCCAAAGCAAAAGGCAGGGAAACATCCAGGTAAATGTAGAAAACACTTTTATTCCAGTCCTTGGACTGTACAATTGCAGAGAAAAATAAAGTGCAGAGAAAAAAAAGAGTAGTCGACACACGCTTGATGCGTTTCACACCCAAAGAGGGTGCTTTATCAAAAGCAGTATGAATGTGTGCAAGCCGCTCCAAAAATATATACACAATCAGTTTAAAATAATTAAAGTGATTAAATGAGCAGATGAGAGTGGTGAAACGGGAACCAGTGGAAGTAACTCACCCGGTGAAAAACAAACGTACGGAGAAGAAACAAAACCTCTGGTGTCGGCAACTCCACCCACTCATACATGACTTAAGAAAATACAGTTCAAATAAATATTTCTAATGACAAAACATGGTATCACAATATTAGGACAGAGTATGACATGTGACATGTGCACAGTTTAACTGAGGGTTCTATGGCTGTAGTATTTTGTACTCACTAGAGAAACTCCATTCAGTGGTAATGGAAGTGACCTATTTGCATTGCCTCTGAAAGGTGACTTTACACTTGTTCTTACACTATCTATGTGACAAACCCGAGTCTTTTATTCACTTTAGATTTAAAAGAGTCCAAAATGTATTTTTTGCATTGCCTGTTTGAAGCTAGTTTGAACTAAACTTTTTTATATTTTCCTTTTACACATTGAGTGTGTTTTTATTACGTCCAAAGATTAGGATGAAAAGATACCCTTGACCTTGCTAACCTCGCATTGCAAAAATAACCTAACTAGTCTAGAAGGCATGCTAAAGCCTCTGTAGCTATATGTGAGAAATTGGTGATCAAAACATAGCAGCCCAGAAGAAAAACTTTAACTCCTTGACTCCACTAGTTAATTGGAATCTCAATGACACCAGAACTGTGAGATTTATAAAGCAAATTGAGCTTCTAAATGCTTGACATAAATAAAAATAATACATATAAGATAGCATCATATTTGAAAATAGTATTTAATAATACAATTAAGCTTATGGGAGAAAGAAAACACAATGGTTTGTCCCTAGGAAACTACAGTACCGAACTTCATAATCTTGCTTGACAGGCAATAACATAATACAGCATTGCTGAAATCTGATCATCCTGCAAGTTGTAGACAATATAATTTACCTTTAGGTTGTACATGATGACCTAATAGAATTATTTTCCAGGTAACAGCGGTATCTTGGAGTACTGAGCACTACATTTACTTGACATAAAGAAGCCAAGCTGTGTTACCATTTTCTTTTCATTCTTTTCAGTCTTTTGTAGTCTCTGGAGTAATATTGCAGTAAGCATTTTGTCAAAATTCATCTTTAATTTGGCCTTCAAATGGGTTAAAACATTTGTACAATTTGATGGATTGTTTCATTGATTTATGCTTAGATAACAAACCAGCTATTTACATTCAGTTGAGTTATTTAAAACGTAATCTATCTTTCTCTTTCGGAAATATTCCTTGGAAATTCCTCTGCCTTTCATTTGCTGGTGTTCAAAACAGAGTAGCCCAGGTTAAAATCCTAGATCTGCTTAGGCAGTCTCCTTCCACTTGTTTTACACACCCTACTTTGAATATTTTTTGAACCTATGTGATTTTTGCATGGCAGAAGGAATTTAAGAAGAAACAGGTTAAAAAGAAATAGACTAAGGTCTTTCTAAAAATCATATTTAATATTTTCAGTCGGTTTGCTGTCCATCCAAAAAGGCTTATGCCAGGGTCTATATGCCTTATTATATATAGTGACCATTAATTGGGTAACGTAAATCTTGATAGAGCACTTCCAGTGTTTTTTTTCTTAAAAGCTAGGGATTTTATTGGCCTTGTTTATATCATACTGACTCTTTCTATTGATGTTGTGTAAAAAATATTATACAAAATATATAATACAAACATAATTGTATTCTGTCTTTTCAACACCATTCAAGCACACATACTATCAAACTCCAAACATCTTTATCAGCTTTAAGCACTAGGCTGAAAAGAGAAGAACATGATGAGCAATAGATAATGCCCTCAGTGACACTAGATTTTTGCCACCCTAGGTGAACCCTGATTTTGCCACCCCTTAGCTCCACCCCATTACCCTACAATTAACCGCCTACTTATGAAAGCCAGACAACAGCACATCAGTCATGCAATCATAAACACAATCTTGCAGTTGCGTGCACACACACATACAGAGAGACAGTCACACACACACATACAGAGAGACAGTCACACACAGAGAATATTAAACATACACACAGACAGTCACACACACACATATACACAAGCGAGCAGTTTTTTTCTTATTAAACAAAAAGTACATTACTTAATGTGTCCCCCTGTCTGTCTCCTCTCCCTCCTCATGCCTGTCCCTCTTCTCTCCCTCCTCATGTCTGTCCCTCTCTTCTCCATCCTCATGCCTGTCCCTCTACTCTCCCTCCTCATGTCTGTCCCTCTCCTCTCCCTACTCATGCCTGTCCTTCTCCTCTCCCTCCTCATGTCTGTCCCTCTCTTCTCCCTCCTCATGCCTGTCCCACTCCTCCCCTCCTCATGTCTGTCCCTCTCCTCTCCTTCCTCATGCCTGTCCTTCTCCTCTCCCTCCTCATGTCTGTCCCTTTCCCTCCTTATGTCTGTCCCTCTCCTCTCCCTTCCCATAGCTGTCTCTCTCTCCTATCTTCCCATTATAACTCTCCTCTCTGCACTCATATCTTTGCTTCCCCCTCCCATGTCTGTGTTCTCTCCCCCCCTTTGCCTCCCATGCCTGTAGTCTGTCCCTCCTCCTTTCCGTCCCATTGGTCTTTCACTCCCTCCTTCCCATGCCTGTTGTCTCTACCACCTCACTCCCCCCATGCCTGTGGTCTTACAGTACACAGGACACAACACAATCAAACATCACACCTTGCAGGTGTAGACAACTTAACACAAAGACAATGGGTGACTTACATTATAACATTGCAACATTTAATACTTATTAAACAGCAACATATAAAAATAACATTCAGTACTTCAATAATAACAGGGATCAGCAAGCACCAATAAAGTCTGCACACACTTCCTTTTCAATAATAAATTGCACATCAGAAATTTGTGTTCTGTGCACCTGGGGAATGTTTTAGCAAGCCCAGTGCTGGCAGTACATTGTACCCTTTCTCAGGCCAGGGCCATAGACTGTTGGTAAGAGGTTGGCTCTCGGTCCTCCCCATGAGCCCCAGTGACGGAGGGTTCTGTCATAGTAGGCATTTACAAATCAGTCAGCATTTTGTCTCTTATTCAATTTCAAAAATGGAGCCTTTGAACATACAGGGAGTGCAGAATTATTCGGCAAGTTGTATTTTTGAGGATTAATTTTATTATTGAACAACAACCATGTTCTCAATGAACCCAAAAAACTCATTAATATCAAAGCTGAAAATTTTTGGAAGTAGTTTTTAGTTTGTTTTTAGTTTGAGCTATTTTAGGGGGATATCTGTGTGTGCAGGTGACTATTACTGTGCATAATTATTAGGCAACTTAAAAAAAAACAAATATATACCCATTTCAATTATTTATTTTTACCAGTGAAACCAATATAACATCTCAACATTCACAAATATACATTTCTGACATTCAAAAACAAAACAAAAACAAATCAGTGACCAATATAGCCCCCTTTCTTTGCAAGGACACTCAAAAGCCTGCCATCCATGGATTCTGTCAGTGTTTTGATCTGTTCACCATCAACATTGCGTGCAGCAGCAACCACAGCCTCCCAGACACTGTTCAGAGAGGTGTACTATTTTCCCTCCTTGTAAATCTCACATTTGATGATGGACCACAGGTTCTCAATGGGGTTCAGATCAGGTGAACAAGGAGGCCATGTCATTATATTTTCTTCTTTTATACCCTTTCTTGCCAGCCACGCTGTGGAGTACTTGGACGCGTGTGATGGAGCATTGTCCTGCATGTAAATCATGTTTTTCTTGAAGGATGCAGACTTCTTCCTGTACCACTGCTTGAAGAAGGTGTCTTCCAGGAACTGGCAGTAGGACTGGGAGTTGAGCTTGACTCCATCCTCAACCCGAAAAGGCCCCACAAGCTCATCTTTGATGATACCAGCCCAAACCAGTACTCCACCTCCACCTTGCTGGCGTCTGAGTCGGACTGGAGCTCTCTGCCCTTTACCAATCCAGCCACGGGCCCATCCATCTGGCCCATCAAGACTCACTCTCATTTCATCAGTCCATAAAACCTTAGAAAAATCAGTCTTGAGATATTTCTTGGCCCAGTCTTGACGTTTCAGCTTGTGTGTCTTGTTCAGTGGTGGTCGTCTTTCAGCCTTTCTTACCATGGCCATGTCTCTGAGTATTGCACACCTTGTGCCTTTGGGCACTCCAGTGATGTTGCAGCTCTGAAATATGGCCAAACTGGTGGCAAGTGGCATCGTGGCAGCTGCACGCTTGACTTTTCTCAGTTCATGGGCAGTTATTTTGCGCTTTGGTTGTTCCACACGCTTCTTGCGACCCTGTTGACTATTTTGAATGAAACGCTTGATTGTTCGATGATCACGCTTCAGAAGCTTTGCAATTTTAAGAGTGCTGCATCCCTCTGCAAGATATCTCACTATTTTTTGACTTTTCTGAGCATGTCAAGTCCTCATTACAGAGATGCACATCACCTAATATGCTTAATTGGTAGTAGGCTTTCGAGCCTATACAGCTTGGAGTAAGACAACATGCATAAAGAGGATGATGTGGTCAAAATACTTGCCTAATAATTCTGCACTCCCTGTATGCACACTGTACAAGACCACCTTGAAACATAGCTCAGGACAAAAGTGCAGATAACGATTAATAGACAGCTGTTTTTTCCTTAATGGAACTTATCAACATGAGGTTAGTTTACTGTGGCTTAGAGCAGTACAAACTACAATTCATTTAAGTAATGGTGGGGTAACAGCAGTGGCGTCCCGAGGGAGGTGCAGGGGGCATGCGGACCGCACCGGGTGACACCCACAGCGGCATATTGAGGTGCATCCTGGCATATTGAGGTGCTAAATCCTGGCATATTGAGTGGCTAAATCCTGGCATATTGAGTGGTTAAATCCTGGAATATTGAGGGGTTAAATCCTGGCATATTGAGGGGCTAAATCCTGGCATATTGAGGGGCTAAATACTGGCATATTGAGTGGCTATATCCTGGCATATTGAGTGGCTAAATCCTGGCATATTGAGTGGTTAAATCCTGGCATAATAAGTGGCTAAATCCTGGCATATTGAGGGGGAAAATCCTGGCATATTGAGTGGCTAAATCCTGGCATATTGAGGGGGAAAATCCTGGCATATTGAGTGGCTAAATCCTGGCTTATTGAGGGGGAAAATCCTGACATGTTGAGGGGCTAAATCCTGGCATATTAAATGGCTAAATCCTGGCATATTGAGTGGCTAAATCCTGGCATATTGAGGGGCTAAATCCTGGAATATTGAGGGGCTAAATACTGGAATATTGAGGTGTTAAATCCTGGAATATTTGGGGCTAAATCCTGGCATATTGAGTGACTAAATCCTGGCATATTGAGGGGTTAAATCCTGGCATATTGAGGGGCTAAATCCTGGCATATTGAGGGGTTAAATCCTGGCATATTGAATGGCACAATTCTGGCATATTGAGGGGTTAAATGCTGCAATATTGAATGTCAAAATTCTGGCATACTGAGGGGTTAAATGCTGCAATATTGAATGGCAAAATTCTGGCATATTGAGGGGTTAAATGCTGCAATATTGAATGGCAGAATGCTGGCATATTGAATGGCAAAATACTGGCATATTTAATGGAAAAAGAATTCCATATTTAATGGCAAAATAATACTGCCATATAATTGGGCAAATTGGCTGGGGCATATTAAATGGCAAAATAATACTGGCATATTATTAGGCAAATTGTGGTTTATGAATTACAAAATAATATTGGCATATTTTTGGGCAAATTGGCCGTGCCATATTTATGGGCAAAAACTGGCATATTAATGGGGAGACAGGTTTATTTTAATTGGCAAAGTGATGCTGTGGCATGGTCTGTGGGGCAAAATAATATGTACTATGAGGAAAGTGGCACTGGCTAGTTCTGTGGGGCAAAGTGACACTGTGGCATGCCAAATCGTGTAGGTGCAATATGAGTGCAAGCCAAGTGCTGTGAGTGAAATATAGTTGCATGGCAAGTTCTGTGGGTACTGTATGTCGCTGTGTTAAGTCCTTTAGGTGCAATGTGGGTGCAGAGGAAAATAGTTGAATATAATATTAAAAAATTAAAATAAGTATAAATGCAACTAGTTATAGAGAGAGAGATAGAGAGATGTCTGTGTGTATAGATATTGTTTTAGAATTGTACAATTGTCACCTCGTGAGGCTCCTGTGTGTCGCATAATTAATGGCGGTCCCATGTGAGGCATCTTTATTGGTCTCCATGTGTGGCATCATTAAGTGGCTCTTTTGTGTGGCATAATTATGGGGCGCTTGTGTATGGCATAATTAAGGGGCGCCTGTGTGTGTGGCATAAATAATGGGGCTCTGGTGTGGCATAATTAATGGGGCTTTTATGTGGCATAATTTATGGGGCTCTGGTGTGGCATAATTTATGGGGCTCTTCTGTGTGCCATAGTTATGGGGCTCCTGTGTGTGGCATAGTTAATGTTTGTGACATAATTTGTGGGGCTCCTGTATGTGGCATATTTAATGGACCATCTGACTGGCATTACTAAGGAATCTGTTTGGCATGGTATTGGAGGAAATCCAGGGGGGCTGACACCATGAGTTACCTCACCGGGTGACACCAACCCTAGTGACGCCTCTGGGTAACAGTGATGGTAAAACTCCTCCACCTGAAATTCACTTCATAGCAGAGGCATTCTCAAACACAAATCTACACATACAAATCAAGAAAAAAGGTATGCTTTCCCAAAATTTTAGTTAATACATAATCATTTCACTTTCCTGACTAAAATCTAACTTATCAATTGTGATGTAAACTTGCCAAGCTGCATTTAATTAAAAGATAGAATTATACATGTATTGTACAATAATTGGTGAGACTAATGGTAAAAGTGTTTTATGTGATTTTTTTTTTTTCAACACAGGTTTGTGTTATTCATTTATTAACCTGCAAAGAGCAGAACAAATATCTCCTTTTGTATTGATTTGGGATTTTAATACAATGAAACAAACATGACTACAATTAATGGGCACAGAGTCATTAAAAATAAATACATAAAATGTAAAACATAGAAGAGGATCTAAAAAAACAAGAAAAGAATATAGGTATTTCAAAATGCTGAGTGTCCAGCGAACCTTTCTGAACTTGTATTAGTACAAGAAAAATGACTAAGGAACATCTATGAGATATCTTTCCACTTAAAGGTAATTGCAGCTATCTGAACAGTTGATTGTTTAAGTGTGTGTCTAACCTTCTAAACTCACTGAACTGCATGGGTGCAAAATAACTGAAAAGTGAAGCTTCGCTTTTCTGTCATCATGGCAAGTTTGGAAGATTTCTGTTCTTAATATCTCCTCTTAGGAGTAAGTACTTATGTGTTACTTTTAACCTTTTAGCATTAGCGGCTTGTTGACACAAGAATAAAATCCGATTTAATTTTGGAGTCAAAAAGGAATCTTCCTCTTAGCAAAACTGGACAGTGCCTTAATATTTTTATTTATTTTTTGTCTTCTTTTAGATCAACAACAGAAATGGTTAAACAATATATAGATAAACAATATCTAATTGGTTATTATTTACTATGCAGAACATATTTACATACAATAAAATAGGTTTAGAATCTTTCAGCTATTATGTTTATTCTCATCACTGAAATAAATGCACTTAAGTGAGTGATTAAAGTATAAGCAGTGATGTGCTTAGGTTTTGTGCTGCCTTAGGCCCAATTAAAAAACCCTCCCAAATCCTCATATGTTGCACCTGTTCTGCTCCAGGTTGCACTCCTCCTAGGAGGATTTCCCTACTGATTATATAGATAATACAAATCACAAAGCAGATTTGCACTTCACTGCTGTGCTTTGTAGTTGTTGTAGTGTATGGATGAAAAAGGTTTTAACTCATAAGTAGAACATTTGTCAACTTTATCTAGCGTAGTTGACATTGTACGTTGTTCTTGTGAATATGTCAAGTGGAATTAAGGGTGTTTCCTTCAGCTTTGCAGCACCAGGATTGTTTTACACCTGAGATAAACACTATTGTTGGTTTAATATTGTTGGTTTATTATTTTTGGAACACTGTTATTATTCTGTGCAATGTCAAAAATGGACATATGCCTGTTTATACAAGGCCATCTGAATATTTGTTGAGAGCTCTTTAAAAAAAAAAAAAAACAGAGTGTACATGAATTATTGTACTGTTCCTGTAAAGACTGGTGACTTAGCTCAATACGAAGCTTTTCATGTTTAGATGATCCAACAGATGACCCAACACATTTTGCCTTTACAGCTTCTTCAGGGGTCACTATAGATAAGTAAATAAAAATATATTTTTTAAAGAAGTAATATAAAGCTTAGTTTACTCAATGAATAGTCATAGTGAAAAGGCACAATTTATAATATTATACTGATGCATTTGAAATATATTCTCTATTTTGTATAGATGGAATTAGAAAAGTGCCGTATAGTTATCCTTGTTTTGGCATTGTAGGTATCAGTATTATAAACACACATGTGGTTGCCAAAAAGCAAGAGAGATATGTAGAAATAAATCACTCAGAGGCTGGACCCAAACAAACGTGCAATTCGTCCTTTATTAGCAGTACTGTAGCAAAATAATATTCACAACCAATGAGAAGATGATGTATCCCTTGTCACACATTTCATTTGGTTTGCACTTAATTGTAGGCAAGCACTCCACAAACTAACTCTCCTTATGTAATTAACTACATAGAAGGGGAAGCATGTACGTGTGACGAAGTAATCAAAAACACCTAATGACTCTCTCAAATCTGGTAAAGAAAATACAAATCCACCATAATTTTTAACATTCATTTAACATTTTAACAATTAGTTGTGCAACTAATTCTGACGTAAAAAGATAGAGATATATTTGACACTAAAATAATTAATTTACTTTGAACCTAATTTCGCTCAATTCAGTTGGCTGTCACTGACAGGCAATCTTTAAGCAAAAATGGTCACTCAGTGATCTATATTTTGGCAAAGATAAATTAATGACATTACACGTCACTTTAATGACATATATTTAGAGTTATGTTTTACTGTGTGACATATTTGTGATTACATGTCCATTAGTGACATCTGCTTCAAGTTAAATCTCTACAGAGACAGACAGAAAAGCCTATTGCCATCCTCCAGTAGGAGATAAATATATGACAATAAGTACAGCTTTGGCTAGCTAACAGCTCTACATATAATACTATAATAAAGAGCTAAGTGCTAAAGAACTAAGTGCTAATTTGCATAGAATTTAAAGTGTCCAGAAATATATCACTATAATTAACAGGGCCCACAAAAATCACTAATCTGCATATATTGTTGCAAGCATCAACATAGCATCTCATAAAACTGTTTAATGTGGTGTTATAAGACAGGCTTAAATTCACTATGCCCACATATATGAAGCCAATGATATTTATTGAATAGTGATCCGATGGGTGCCAATGGGCCCAATTTGTCAAAGAAAGTTTGTAGTTTAATTGACATGCTCTGTGATTTTGCTGTCCCATGATTTTCCTCACACATGATATTTTGATTTTATAGCACCATTATAGACAGAAATCTAGGTAATCATATTAAATACAAGGTAACCTAGGTAATTATATTAAATGCATTTCTGGAATCTGGATAAGGAAATAGATCTGGCCGTCACAGTGACAGCAGAGGGTTGGGGCGACTGTTGGGAACACTTTGGATAACAACAGCAAACACTACAGTGGCCAAACACCAGAGTGCACGCTCAATGTGATTAATGCATATTCTTGCCACTGAAGCATGCAAACCTTAATATACCTAGTCATGCCCTAACTTTTATTGGGGTTACTAAGTACCATATGTGTTAAGTGTGTAATGTTTGTTACATGATGTGTTGATTGACATGTTAATTGTTTAATTACTACTATAATAGCATATTTATTATCCCCTTCCCGCTAAATTGTGCTTTGGTCCCTAACGACCACAGCAGCAAACCAAAGTAGCCTCCTCTGACAGAGAGGACCCCACTGCAAGTCCCTGCAACGGGAACCGCACACAGCTCATCATGGGGGGCTGTGATGTGCTGTTGAATGTAGGACGTTCTATGCCATCCTTCTAGCATTTAGGCACTAAAATACACTTATTTAAATTACTTTTCATAATCTAATGTTCATTTCATTTTGACAGATATTATCTAGTGAAATTAAATGCCTGCAATTTGTCTATTTAAGTGTTCTTGCATAGCAAGACCACTTAATATTATCTCACATATATATATATTCTTATTCTTTTTATAGCCAAATTTACCACCCTAACTCCTCCCACAGTTTTTTACACTACATAGACAGTAATATACCGAAACATGCGGATTGTTCCCGATTTTTATGCTATTATTTTGTGGAACGTTTCGCAGAATGGTGCACGAAATATCGTCGTTTTTGTGGCGAAATTGGTCCCATAAGAATGAATGGCGGAATGCTCAAAACTAGAGTGGGAGCTGACAAAAGCTAGAGTGTGAGAAGAAAAATCAGGACATGATTTCTAAACTGCCACCACTCCCTCATTTTCGTAAGCCCACCTACACAAATCTTATATCAAAATGTTCAGCTATCCCTGCTGCCTTTAAACATGTCCAAAGCTAAGCCATAATCCTGATAGTTTTCACAATATGAACATTTGTTTGCAACTCATGCCGTCCATTGACATTCATTGAAACTCCACTCTAGCCACCTCACATTGGAAGGGCAATATCTAAACTGCGACTGTGCCTTCATTTTTAATATTTCAGAGACATACTATGTAGGTCTGGGTCTTGTGATTCTCACAATATAAAGTTCTTCGCTGTAGGATTTAACATTTTTAAAATATGACCGTTTGAAGATGGCAACTGCACTCCAACCTTTCCACAGTTACTCCAGCCACTCCAACCACACAACAGTTACACAAGCCACTCCACCCAGTTACTCCGCCCACTCCAGTTGTAGACTACTGGTGGAGGCAAGAACACTTCACACAATTTCCCCAGAAATTGTAGCTTTTATAGTTTAGTGATATTTTTCTGAACACTTAAAATTCCATGCAAATCAACACTTAGTTCTTTATTATAGTAGTATATGTTGAGCTGTTAGCTAAGCAAATCTGTTCTTATTGTCAAATGCTTATCCATGATGTGCAGGTTATGTTTTCAGATGTGGATATTGAACAATTGCTCCTACATATACCATACTTCCCAACATTTCAAATGTCCAAAGAGGGACACTGTGATTGTGGGGTTGTACCAGAACATGTTCAGCGACTTTATGACCAATTGATATCTATTTATGTAATTTGATTAGTAATTTATAACAAAAATTAAGTATTTTATTTACACAAATATATATTAAAACATCATTATTGCAATTTAAACTCACTTTATTGGAGCTCTATGATACTGTTACATTCTGTTTTTAAATATGCAGAATTTAAAAATGTAACCTTGACACATCTAATTTTTCATGCAGAAGCTTCCATGGTTATACAGGAGACATATAGTTTTGTACCAACAACATGTATACCTCCAACATTTCACAGGTTCAGGGACATTTTAATTGTGTGGGAGTTGCTGAAGGTGTGGCTCTGGGTGGGGTTTATCAGAACATTTTCAGTGATGTTATGGTCAACAGATACCTATTTATGTGATTTGATAAGTCATTTAGAACAAGAATTAAGTATTTAATGTACATAACTGAATATAAATAAAACTTACTGCAGTTCAAACTCACTTCATTCTGAGTTTTATTGCTCTACAATTATACAAACCCAAAAAATGTAGCTCCCAGAAAAGAGGTGCAATAGAAGAAAGAAGGCAAGGGGGATTTGGGTGAAAAATAAAGACTGTCACTCCTTAATTGGGCTACTTGGGAGGCATATAAAAGCAATGTGACATAAAACAATTTTGAAGACAGCAAAGGGGCCAATTCATGCATTACTGCGATTTTAAGTTCTGAAACATCTTCTCACAGACTTTATTATATTTAGAATTTGCCCAAACAAGAATTTTCCTATTTTTTCTTGCTTTGTTTTTTCAGTGTCCATCAGTGTCTTCTTATATCTACTATCTCATTGATGTGTAGTCTGTGGACTGGATTTGACCTTCTAGAGTTTTTTTGTGTCTCCTATTCCTATTCCCGCCTGGAAGCCCATAAATGCCAAAGTAGTAACTTGTACATTATGAATATCTCCCTTACCAAATCTAAGCTTCTGTAATGCTATGATGCACTTTAAAAAATGAAGAATGTGGACAAGCGCTTTAATTTGACTTAAACCTTAGGGATGTACTCAATAAGCACTGGTCTGGCCTGAAATCAGCATTTTTTGCAGATTTCAACACGATTTACAGCCATATTTCAGGGAACTTGGCCTGTGGAATCCATAGAATAATAATTAAAAAAAATACTATATTAATATATTAAGGTTATATATCTGATGATAATATATATGTATATATATATATATATATATATATATATATATATATATATATATATAAACATAATGTAATAAAAAAAACATCAAACATTTCTCATAGCCATGGTAGTTGTTAAAGACTTCAATTTTCTTTAAAAGAAAAAAACTATGATATTACAGCATTATTTAAACATTACATGCATGTCATAAATGCCACTTAGTAACCTCACTAAAAGTTAGGAAATGACCATGTATACATTTGTATTTACATTAACATATTTACTTTTATATTACCACTGTGCCACATGGCCTTCTAACAATGTAGCACACTGCATGATACCCCTAGTGCAATACACCTCCACTGTCCACATACCACTTGTAACTATAGTGGTCACAGAGGTTGCCACTTCAACTGGACCGGCCATCCTATGTGACCGAGATGACCTCTGTGACCACTGTAGTTACAAATGGTGTGTCTGAGTAGCCTGAATCACAGAAGTGATCCAATTAGGGTTGAATTTCTCATAGAAAATCAAAGCTACCTGAGTATACTCCTTAATAGTGTTCCTATTGTTTCCTAAAAAAAATTATCAGTTTTGTTATATTTCATAATGCCTTTTCTTTTTTTTTTTACACACTCAGATTCTGTATCATGTAGTATAGTTAAATAAGTGTAGCCCCCAGACAAGGTCGGGGAGGGGCAATCATGACAGGGTGCTGAGAGGATATGTCAGCCTATAGTGGGAATCAGTGGGAGGAGTTGGGAGAGTATAAAAGATAGGAACAGGAAGTTCAGGGGCCATTTTAGGAAAGTTTTCCCCATATACCTGTTGTGTGTCTGGTCTGTCTCCCTTCTTCTTTTTCAGGATCATGGAGGCCGAAATCGACAGGATCCTTGCTGACATGAGGGCTGCAGCACTGGTGAAAGGTCCAGGCTGGCTGCAGGGAAGATTGGAGTGCCCTGGAGCTGCAGAGGAAGTCGCCACTTCATCATCTGGGAGGCCTTCACGTTGGGTGAGGCCTCCGCGCCGTCTGAGCCCTGGGGATGCCGACCTACCAGGGCCCAGCGGTCTCCAGGCGGCAAGGGGCCGCTCAAAAGCTCCCCTCAGGATGGCCGGAGCGGGATCGCACCCCGGGGAGCGCCTGAGGCCGGCAGCAGCACGGGTAGGCCGCAACCGGAAGTCGACGGCGGCGGGAAAGGACGCGCCTGAAGTGACAAGCGGGAGAGTTGCGGTCGCGCAACTGGATGCTCCGGCGGGCAGGCCTGCCGGTCGTAGGAGCGGGAGGTCCGGGCCATCAGGCCCCAACTCATCAGAGCCAATGCCTAACGCTGGGGGAAGAGGAAGCAGCAGGAAAGGTTCCGGTCGGCCGGATGGTGCAGCGGTGGATGCAATCCAGCATCAGGTGAGCAGGCCCAGTAAGGGGGGGGAGCAGGAGGCCCTGATCACTCAGCGCGCCACCCGGTGGCCAACCGCGCCGCTCACACCTCAGCTAGGCCACGTGGGATGCTAGGAGGTCAGTCACAGGCCACATCCAGGTCCTCTACCCCAGACTTATATGCAGACAATAGTAGGGCCCTCACGAGTTTAGGTGCAGCGCGATGGGGGTCAAGCGAAAGGGGGTCCGTATCATCTGGTGGTTCTTCCCCCCTCACGCCACGACAAAGGTCGGTGTCCCCGTTATTGTTCTCCCCGCCCCCGTCACTGGCTAGGTCCACTTCCCCCGTGGTGAGAGAAGGGTCTCCTATTGAAGTAGACGGGGGTGAGTCCAGTGGAGATGGTGGCCAGCAGCCAGGCGGATACGGTGGCGCAATACAGCAGTACAGGGGTCGGGAAGGACGCTCCCGGGCCAGTCGCGCTTCTCCAAAGGCAGCTAGGCGTGCGGGGGGTGGGAATGTACGCCAAGGGGTTCGCAGTCGCTGTAGGTCATGGTGCAGGGTCCGGTCACCGGGAAGGGGAACCTCCTCCCCAGCAGATGCTAGCCCACAGCCCAGGAGAGGGGTTCCATGTAGGCCACGGGTGAATGCGCGGTGGGAGGGGTCACCTTCATCAAACCGGTATGATTCCCCGGTACCTTCACATTGCTCTCTCTTTTCCAGGCGTTCCCAGGATTTGGAACAACAGCGGGCGGTGGCGGCCCCCGGGACGAGAGGCCGCGGTGGCCCTGGGACGGCACCGGACAAGAGAAGGTCAACTCCGGGAGGGACACCTGCAACAAGGAGCACTGGTCCGAGCGATCAACAGGCCAGCTCGGCCCCGGGGCCGATTGGTGAGTTGATTGTAACCCCTTCTCCTGATAGGCACGGGGAGGCGGAACTGCTGGGGGGGCTGCACGCCTTTTTAGATTCATGGGCCAAAAGGAATGACGCGGGGGTGGCCGAGACAGTGGTGGCAGCTTGGGTCCCTCCGGTATCAACTTCCCTGACGAGTGGTGGGTCAGGGGGCCCAGAAGGGTATCGGCTGGGTCGGCGGGGGCGCCTCCTCAGGCGTTGGGGGTCAGCTCACAAAGTCTAACAGGGGTGGGGGGCCCCTCGATCAGTGATTTAGGAGGGGCCGATTTGGGGTCAGTTAGCATAGCGGAGGCGGCATGGTATTCCTCGTACACGTCTTTCTCAGGTCCGTTAGGGGTTCACTTGAAGGTGGAGGTTCGGGAAAAAATATGGAAGGGAGAGTACGTCGAACTTCTTTCTCTCCTGCCTCTGGAGGAGCCTATTGACTTCAAGGAGGATGAGAAAAAAGAGGATAGAGGGAAGAAAGAGGAGGAGGAGCGTAGGAAACGGTATAGGAAGCTCCCGAAAACATTTGGGAACTGGTTACGGTCGTTTTGCATTTTGGCTAGTGTCATAGGTGAAAAGCGCCCCGAGCGGTGCTCCTCACTGTTTTGCTACGTGGATGGTATTTGGGAAGCGTACCGACTGTATGGGGGTTTGGCATGGTGGAGGTATGACGAACAGTTTCGTCAACGCCTCACCGCTAACCCAGGCATGAGCTTTGACCAGATTGATATTACTCTCTGGGTAAAGATCATGATGGCGCAAAAGGCATCGCCCTTTCCCGGGGGGGCCGGTGGTGGAACACAGGGTTCCGCGCCGGCCGCCGGAAAACGTGGTACTTGCTGGCTGTTCAACGACAGCCAGTGCAAGTGGGGCGCCTCCTGCAAATTCAGGCATGAGTGCTCGGTCTGCGGAGGCGCTCATAGCGCGTCTAGATGCTTTAAGCGTGGTAAGTCAGGTAGCTCAGCCGGGCAATCTGGGGCTAAAGGGGAGAACTCCGGTGAGCTGCGACGCGATGCGGCCGTGGCTAAGGCGTTACGGTAGGCGAGCGGACGCAAGTTTCTTGGAGGACGGGTTTAGGTCTGGGTTTCGCATCCCGTTTGTCCCAGGCCCAGGTCGTATCTCCCGCCGGAACCTGAAGTCGGTACTTCAGTTTCCGGAAGTAGTGAGGGACAAACTACGGAAGGAACTGGAGGCGGGCAGGATGGCTGGCCCGTTTCCAGAACCACCCATGGCGAATTTGCGGGTTTCTCCTTTGGGGGTTGTCCCCAAGAAGGATCCCGGTAAATTCCGGCTAATACATCATTTGTCCTATCCTAAGGGAGGGTCGGTTAATGATGGCATCGATAGGGAGCTTTGCTCCGTATCGTACGCATCATTTGATAGAGCAGTGGAGCTGGTCAGAGACGCGGGTGCTGGGGCATTAATTTCTAAAGCGGACATAGAATCGGCCTTTCGTCTCCTCCCTATACACCCGGAGTGCCACCACCTATTGGGCTGCTGGTTTGATCAGGGGTTCTATGTGGACCTCTGTCTGCCTATGGGTGTTCGGTTTCTTGTGCCTATTTCGAGAAATTTAGCACATTTCTCGAATGGGTAGTTAAGAAAGTGGCAAATGATCGTTCAATGGTGCACTACTTGGACGATTTTTTGTGCGTGGGCCCCAGGGGCTCCAGATCCTGCTTGGTGCTGCTGCGCTCGCTGGAGCAGGTTGCGCATAGCTTTGGGGTTCCCTTGGCGGCGGACAAGACAGAGGGCCCTACTACGTGCTTAAGCTTTCTGGGGTTGGAGATAGATTCGGTGGCGGGGGTTTGCAGACTCCCCAGGGATAAGCTGGTGGTATTACGGGCTGCTGTTCGAATGGTAGGGGGGGCCAAAAAGGTTACCCTGCGTCAGTTACAGTCACTGATAGGGCGCTTGAACTTCGCCTGCCGGATAATTCCGGTGGGTCGGGTGTTTATTAGGTCGCTATCACGGGCTACGGCAGGTATTGCGGCGGGACACCATTTTATCCGGGTAACTAGGAAGATACGTGCAGACCTGGCTGTGTGGCTGGTCTTCCTTGAACGGTTTAACGGGAAAGTGGTATTTCAGCGCGCAGTAGTACAGGCAGATGAGCTGGAGCTGTATACTGATGCGTACGGTAGCGTGGGTTTTGGCGCTTACTTCGCTGGTAAGTGGTGCGCGAAGCTTTGGCCGGAGGCATGGGCGGGTAGCAAACTCCTGAAGAACCTGGCGTTTCTGGAACTATTTCCCCTGTTAGTGGCCCTAACGCTATGGGGGGGGTGCATGCGAGACCGGCGGGTTGTCTTTTTCTCTGACAACTTGGCGGTCGTGCATTCAGTGAACAACCTATCAGCAGCTTCGGACCCGGTGGTGCGGCTTTTACGGCGTTTTGTGCTGCTTTGCATGGAACTGAATATCTCGTTCCGTTCAAAACATGTACCAGGGCACTTAAACGTTATAGCGGATGCTCTTTCTCGATTCCAGTGGGAGCGGTTTCGAGTAGAAGCGCCGGGAGCAGACAGGACTGTGCAGGAGTGCCCGTCGGTACTGTGGAAGATCGGGATGGAGTGCTTGCGGGATGGGTAAAAGGTTTGCTTGCTCCTGCCACATGGTCGGCATACGCGAGGGTCTGGCGAGACTGGGATGCGATGGTGGCTGGACGGCACAGATCGTACGTTCGTCCACACAGACTACTGTTATAAAAAAAAAAAAAAAAAAAATTCTGATTTAAAAAAAAAAAAAAAAAAAAAATTAATTGGTGTTATGGTTCAAAAAAAAAAAGAAAAAAAGAGGAAACGAAGGAATCTGGGTTTGACTGATTTGTTTCCGCGGGTGTACATAGTATTATGTTGTTGACGGTGTTCTCTGTTCCAGGTTCCGGTTTGGAGGTGTGGATCATCGGCCATTCATACGTCTACTGGGCCGAGAGGAGAGCTGCAGTTCGTAGGAGTGGAGTCCAGCTGGGCTTTCCTCCGGATCAAGTTCGTCTGAAGTGGTTTGGAGTAAGGGGCATGTTGTGGAATGCTGTGGTATCTAATGTGGAACAAAGAGTGTGGCGGGGCGGCCGCCCTGACATACTCTTTATTCATGCAGGGGGGAATGATTTGGGGGTGGTGCCACAGAGGGAGCTGGTGAAGAATATGCAGCGGGACGTGTCCACCTTGCATACTCTTCTACCAGGAATTAAGATTATTTGGTCCGAAATGGTTCCCCGGTCGGTTTGGAGGCACGCCAGGGATTCGGCGGCCATGAACCGTTGCCGGGGAAAGATAAACAAGCTAATGGCGAGTTTCATGAGGAAGAACGGCGGGGTGGTGGTGCGGCACTTTAACCTGGAAGGTAAATTGGGGGGTCTGTTTAGGTCTGATGGTGTACATCCGAATGAGCTGGGGGTTGGATTTCTTCAACCTGGCTCTGCAGGAAGGAATTGAGACGGCCACAGTTTTGCTCGGGGGGGGGGGGGGGGAGCCCATCCGGGGTGATGGGCTTGTGGTGGAAGCTTGCAGGGTATCCAGGAGGGTTAAGGGAAGATTTGGATTGGGGAGAGTCAATCGGGACTCTGGTGGGAGGTTCGAGGGGAAAGTGGTACCTCGATCCTCAGGTATTGGGGGCATTGGGATATGCCCAGAACATGGACTTTGGCAGCCACCTGGATACACTTGCAAGCTTGATTGGTTTTCCTGTATATGGAATGTTTTAATATTTATGTTTATGTTATGTTTAGTCATTGTATTAATTATGGATATATATACATATGTGGAATGTGTATATATATATGTGTATATGATTGTAAATGCAATGGTTATTTAAATAAAGTGCTGTGGCCGTTGTTTTACCCCACAGTCTGGTTTTAAGTTTAGTTATTTCTAGGCAAATACATATCCTCAATGATAGAAGCTACCATGTCATGTAGCCCCCAGACAAGGTCGGGGAGGGGCAATCATGACAGGGTGCTGAGAGGATATGTCAGCCTATAGTGGGAATCAGTGGGAGGAGTTGGAAGAGTATAAAAGATAGGAACAGGAAGTTCAGGGGCCATTTTAGGAAAGTTTTCCCCATATACCTGTTGTCCCACCCACCCTCCCTAATTTTATGGTTAATGAGCCTTTATTTATTTATTTATTACATGTCACAGCGTTGGCGGAAGCTTGCAGGGTATCCAGGAGGGTTAAGGGAAGATTTGGATTGGGGAGAGTCAATCGGGACTCTGGTGGGAGGTTCGAGGGGAAAGTGGTACCTCGAACCTCAGGTATTGGGGGCATTGGGATATGCCCAGAACATGGACTTCGGCAGCCACCTGGATACACTTGCAAGCTTGATTGGTTTTCCTGTATATGGAATGTTTTAATATTTATGTTTATGTTATGTTTAGTCATTGTATTAATTATGGATATATATACATATGTGGAATGTGTATATATATATATGTGTATATGATTGTAAATGCAATGGCTATTTAAATAAAGTGCTGTGGCCGTTGTTTTACCCCACAGTCTGGTTTTAAGTTTAGTTATTTCTAGGCAAATACATATCCTCAATGATAGAAGCTACCATGTCATGATTATCGCTTGCGTGTATTAGCAATCATCCTTGTGTGTTTCCATATCTTAATCTCATATTTCATAATGCCTTTTAAAGGACTACTAAACTTTTTTCAAGTGAAAAAGTAATTCTCCTTAGTATGAAATAAATTGCAATGTATATGCCAGTTTATCCTCTGACCGTTACCTGCCATGCTTCGACGGGAAGCAGGCAACCCAATTATGGTTAGCAGAGAGCAAGTCCCTTATTTTGACATGGGATCAACAGAGCTGACTTCAATTAGGTCCCCTCTACTGGACGCCTAAAAAAAATGAGGGTCTCTCTTTTCTGTGAGCAGCGAGAAACCACTCCTTCATTCATAACCTGATCAGACAAGTGGGGCAAGCCTCCACCACCGGCTCTGCCTCACCAAGTGTCAGCATGTGCCAGCCTCTCCACCAGCTCTGTCTCACAGAAAGAGGAAGGGCGGAGGCACTTTTTTTAATAATTTGTAATATTTCAAAGTAGAAAAAAACATGAACAATGTACAGTACATTAATATTATATCCAAATAAGATTCAATCAAATATAAATACCGACATATAGACAAACACACCACACAAGGACAAAGCACGAACAGCACTTTATTTTATCAACATAAGTTGGAATGTGAGTGTCACATCTTTTTGAGTGTCCACCATCTTTTGTATACTAATTCAATACAGTAATAGGCTGCTTGTATAATTTGGATGCGTATCTAATCACTTTACACCTTTTTAGCACTTTAGCGTTCTGTCACTTTTTTGTGATTTTATTTGTATTGTATTGTGCACTGAGGGATAGCCGGACAGTTTGTAGCTTGAAACAAGCGCCACTAAACCCCATCACTGTACCACAAAGCAAGACATGTGTCTCCATTCTACATTTTACTTTTCTATTTTCAGGGTCTTTTAAACTTATTAAACTAAGTGGGCTGGAGCTAGTTATAAACATGATCTTCCAGTTCATGCTAGCTGACTCCGGGGAAGCTAATTATCTGCAAAAGATGATATCCATAGGTTCCATGCTTGCCCAGCAGGTGACATGTAATTTCCAGGAAAAATACCTATTCCATCTTTAATTGGAATTGTATTTGGTTCCTAAGAACCAGCCATACTGGAATTTCTTGATATTTTTCCAGTGTCTGGCTAGAGTGATTTTAGCTTCATTTAAGATGTGAGGAATTTCTTCTTGTTTTTATGTAAAGAAGAAGAGTAAACCCTGCGCAAGGATGATACCTAGAGCAACACCAACATGTGTTAAAATAAACTATACTTGTTTAACCCCTTCGCGCCAATGGACATGTCAGGCACGTCCTGCCAGGAACTCTCTTCCCGACAATGGACTTGCCTGGCACGTCCTGCGGTGAAACATGCTGTATAAGCTATCAACGATCGCGAAAACCGCTTTAACGGTGCTGGTCTATTACTTTGATGTTGAGGCAATAACAAGCACCGAAATTACCTCTCTGGGGCACCCACAATTGCCCCTCGGAGCGATCGTGGGCGCCATATTGACGGAGCAGCATGCTCCATCAATATGACTATGCCCTCTTGTGATCTGAGCTTCAGAAGTGAAAATAAATTCACTTCCGTCGCTCTGAATATGTTGCTTGACTGACCCTAGAGGCAGCAAGTAACATTGCAATGTTAAAAAAATACATTTAATTAGCTTAAAACTGGTATTATAGTTAGAAAGGCTTTAAATTAGCCTATAGGGTTAACATTAAATATTTTTTTGCATAAGGGATAGGGTTAAAATTGAATTCAAATATATTAAGGGATACGATAAGAGTTAGAGTTGGGGTTAAATTTAGTGCTATGGTTAAATTTAGGTTTCGGGTTGGGTTAAAAAGGTCAATATAGGAAAAAACAAAAAACACTATTTTTGGTTTTTGCCCCATAACTCGCAAAAAAATACAGAAGAAAAATTTCTGAACTTGGGACAACATTTAGAAACTATTTAGATGGGGTATTGTTTAATGATTGTATTTGTGTAAATTATATTTTAGGTCAAAGTTAGAAAAAGGGTTTTTTTTTTAAATTTTCATCATATTTTATGATTTTTTTTGTAGTAAATTATAAGATATGATGAACATAATGGGATCTAATGAAAGCCCTTCTTATGACGATAAAAACAACATATAATTTGTGTGGGTACGGTATGTGAGAAAGAAGAAAATTACAGCTAAACACAAACACCCCAGAAGTGTCAAAACAGCCATTGTCACCAAGGGAAAGTCAAGGTAAAAATGTCTTGTCACTAAGGGGTTAAATAAACATACTTACAAAATATATAATGAATACATATCAGGTTTGTAGCTTTAACTGACCTTCCCAATCAGCTATCAACATTTAGCTGTTGTCATAGGACACAGGGTTTACTCTTCTTCTGTTTTTTAGTCAATAGTGTACGTGTGTTACTATTTACCATTGCTGCCGGTTGACTCCATCCTTTGGCCACCCTTTATCTCTTTTCTTTTCCAGTTTAAATATAGCAAAAAATATACTATAGGGAGATAGGTATAAAAACTCCCACACAGCAAAGTGTTGGGATTTTTATAAAAAAGAGCAATCGCTATTTGATATGTATAACAATGATTGCGCTTTTTTTATAACTCCTAACACTTTGCAGTGAGGGAGAGAGGGACCTACGGAAAACGCATTATACATCGGCTGCCTAGCACAACGTGCACCAATTCCACCTAATTCTACGCGTAGATAAATGCAGACTCCTGTGAGTCCGCTTTATACATTGGTGTACACACCTACAGTGCCAGTATTTGGTGCAATCTAAGTGAACCATGTTTATACATGCCCCCTATGTATTTTTTTAACTCCCCTAAAGTCCAATAATTCAAAAAAGAATCTAACCATTTACCATGTTGATGTTTTTTACTACTCCACCAGATATGTGTGTATGGCCTTATCTCTCTCCTGCATCTCTAGCACATGTTAGAGCAGTATAAAAACATTTTGTTTCAAATTTAGCTGGAACCTGATACCATCTGTATATGAATATATGATGTATTCAACAAGGTTTCAGCAGCAAACTGACTTTTTTTTAAGTTTGTCATTATTTTCATCCAGGCTTTGGTTTGAATCATCTAAGTTCTTCTCCCAAAGTTTTAAAACATTTACCTTCTTATCAGGTTCGTTGACAGGATCTAGAATACCAGTATGTAATATATTCTTAACACAGACTTCACACTCAAAGAGTGTTTCTAATTCTTTATCCAGAATAAACATATAATTATTTGTTTGTCTTTGGATGAAACCTCTAATTGTTATATAATTAAAAAGGTCACTAGAGGAAAGGCAAAATTCTGTAGATATTTGCATAAAACTGGTTAAGTATATCTTTTGACTTTACATGTTTGAATTTCTGCAGACCCTTATTAAACCATCTCCTCATATTCAGTCTGAAAATTCTCAACAAGGTTATTGGCAAAATAAGAAATTTGATTCCCCTTCTCTTTCTAAATGCCTACCATAAGCCAAGAAAAGTAGACATCATAAGGATGACATCACTTGGGTCATCGGTTCCCTCTATCTTATGCCCATGATAGAAAACTCAGCTCTCCAAATTTGGCATTTAAGATCTCTATTTTATACCAAGGCTCCTAGCAATGTTCATCTTTATGCTATTTATTTCTCCCTCAACAATATCTGATAATATATTAAAGCTAATTCTTGGGGCTTTACCAAGTCATATACATCTTAAAAAAGGACTTTTGAGTTTCTTGTAGCCAACTGTTAAGAAAACATATGGGGAAAAGCCTAATATTTATCTCCTTTTGGGAAGGATATGTGATCTTATAATTTTGAGTCTTACCCACCATGAAGCCTCCACTTTATTCCAACTAATGAAACTGTTTAAAATTTGTGTTAGTAATCTTCTGGAATCAATTTCCAAAATCCTTCTTGGCTCAGGAGAAATTTGGATACGCAGATATACTATCCCTTTTGTGTAGTGTTCATACATATTTTTGTGTGTGCTTGTAAATAAGTCAGTTAGAAATAATACTTTAATTTTTTTAGTACTTACATTAAGTGTTTGTGACAGTCATATAATGGTGCAATATCAACAACTGATATTGGGCAGACTAGATGGACCGAATGGTTCTTATCTGCCGACACATTCTATGTTTCTAACTGAGACATACTGTCAAGCACAACATTCAGCCTATATGCCATCATAACGCAGGAAGTGGAGCACATAGGAGCAGACTACATTAGCCAAAAATCGTGTTCTGAAGTCAGGTCACCATATCTCATTCTGTTTGTCCCTTGTGACACTATTAAGCAGGATGAATTGACATATATACTGTTGTATATGCAGTGGTTTTTGCCTAAAGAAATAAGACTGTCCATCACAATTCTTTACTGTGACTTGTGCCAATTCTGGAAATGGATACATGGTCAAATATGAAAAAAAACCCAAAGAAACAGAATACTAACTGCTCAACTCACACTATTTATTGTAATTTCTAAAAAACAATCACCTAATGTAAAGAGGTTGATGCGTAGCTAAACTGAATCTATAAATCACAGTAGCATATATGGTAGTGTGATGGGTGAAAGCACACTATACATAAGAGCAGACAGGACCTAAGTTTTAATACAGTGTCATGGAATTTGATATTATGATAAATATGACAATAATATAATTCACACTTAAAAACACATAGTAAAGACCTTTGTATAGGAAAAAAACCCGTCCATGATATCCAGGTGTGTCCTGAAGTGTTTCGCTGGAATGCTTATTCAGAGAGAAGGGGGTTACTGGTATTGATAGTCCAATGATTCAAAGGTGCTATAAATAGAGCTATAAAGAATGTACCACAATATAAGCAGTATAAAACAGTACTGCTGTAATGTCAAGCCAGTATGTGTGTATACCTGGTTTCCTTCTACTAAACATATCGTAAGATACCATTATTACCATAGTATACATAAAAATTGAAAAATATAATACCACACAGTACATGAATACAAAATTGATACATGCAGGCTCTAACTAGGTTTCAAACTTATATTGCACTAGACATTGTAGCACATGTAATATGGCTAATAATGCATTAGACATAGACAAACATTGTATCACATCTGATAAGTCCATGATATATAGAGCATTTCTCCCAAACTTAGGGTTACATTAAGCATGAGTGAGAAAATAGTTAGGTGTACTCACAATGGTGAGAAGTTCTGGAAGATGAATGTGGCAGATTGCCGAATGGGTGTTGAAAAAATGGCTTTGGAAATTTATAAAGTATGTTAATGCCAGAAAGGAAAAAAACCTAATGAAAAATTATGCAATAAGAAAAAGAAGATACTAATCTTTTGTATAAAAATACATCAGATCTTTTAAGAGGTTTCTATTAAATCTAAATTATTATGGCCAGTGAAGCACCAAGTTCCACTTTAGCACAAATGTTTAATCTTTTAATATGGTCTTCAATCTACCCCTCGATCCCAAAAAATAATACATTTTTAAAAATAATGTTGATCATGGCACTGCAGATCTTTGGGAACTACAAATTTCATTATTCTCTGTCAACCTCAACTTCTAGACTCATAGAGTCCCAAGGTTAGCTATCCCTAACCTATGGTGTTTATACAGGTGCACTGATTTATACTGATTTTACACACTTGTTTCCGAATCTTTCATTCCAATATTTTGTGGTTTGACTTAATGGCCCTGCACCACCAATTTAAAAAAATATTGGTCATATCCATTGTCTTTTAGGGAACGACGGTTCTCGTCACACTGTACCAGAGGTAAATGACATCAGAAGGGTACGCTAGATGACTGAAAAAAAACAAGTATATGGATTTGTGGAGCGGGATCTTCTTCTTCGACCTTAACTCCACACTAATTTTTCGTTTACTGATTTTTGCACACAGGCTTCTCAAGTCACTCAGTGTCACACACTAGAAGCACAATAGGAGACCCTTGTTTTTATACATAACCAGTGTAAGGGATCCTTATTAGGTCAAGTGGCTTCTCTGATTGTGCCTGTATACAACTGCCATCAGTCAAGGGCTGCCTGGGATGATAGGTTGAGCTGAGTGTAACCTAACATGTAAATATACATGATGTGCATAAATGTGTGACCACATTTCCTTTCTGCCATTTCATTGAAAAATCCTCCCAAATGCGTTTTACACATTTAGATCATTCAGAGCATCAGAGTGGAGTGGAGCTACAGAGCCATCCCAGTTACTTCAACTCTGCAGACTATGATCTTTGCAGCTGTCGAACCGCACCATCAATTTGAACAGCTCTACCTGGTGGAGTTTTAGCACACATAATTTACCAGTCCAGGACTCTGCATGGGCCTGGAATGAGGTTGCCTGGAGCATGGGACATTTGTTTAAATTGCGGGACTGTCCTGGGTAATCTAGTACATGTAGTCACCCTAATGATACATGCCAGGTTTACACCCTACAAGTGGAACATCACATTTAACATGTGTTTCTATTTAAGAAAACAAAATATATATATATACCGTATTTGCTCGATTATAAGACGACCCTGATTATAAGACGACCCCCCAAACTTTGGATATTCCATTAGGAAAAAAACTAAAAGCCTGAATATAAGACTACCCTATAGGAAAAAAGTTCAACTTGTATATATTCACATGTAAATTGCTTTTTTAATAAAAAATTATGATATCAAAAAATGTATTTCTAGTTTTTATTTCTTTTTATGTGCCAATGCTGCCTTTCTCTTTCCCTTGCCCCCATTTTTCTCTCTCTCCCCCTCCCCTTGTCTGTCTCTTAACCCCCTCACTCCCCTTGTCTCTGTCTCTTAACCCCTTCCCTCCCCTTGTCTGTCTCTTAACCCCCTCACTCCCCTTGTCTCTGTCTCTTAACCCCTTCCCTCCCCTTGTCTCTGTCTCTTAACCCCTTCCCTCCCCTTGTCTCTGTCTCTTAACCCCCTCCCTCTCCTTGACTCTGTCTCTGCCCCCTCCCTCCCCCTGTCTCTCTGTCCCCCCTGTCTCTCTGTCCCCCCGTCTCTCTGTCCCCCTCCCTCCCCCTGTGTCTCTGCCCCCCTCCCTCCCTTCCCCTTACCTTGATCCCTGGTGGCTAGTGGGGGCAGCCGGGGGATGTCTGCACGATACTTGCAGACATCCTCCATGCTGCCCGACACGGCAGTCTATTATGACAGACAGCTGTCCGTCATAATAGTCTGCCGTGTCGGGCAGCATGGAGGATGTCTGCACGTATCGTGCAGACAACCCCCAGCTGCCCGCTTTTCCCTGGTGGCTAGTGGGGCAGCAGAGGATGTCTGCGCGACGAGTGCAGACTCCCCTGCTGCCGCCCGGCACGCTCGCCGGGACTTCTGTGACGAAAGCAGAAGTACCCGGCTTCTTCACAGAAGCCCCGGCGGTCGTACCGGGCGGAAGTAGGGGAGTCTGCGCTTGTTGCGCAGACATCCCCTGCTGCTAGAGAGGGGGATCCAGGTCCCCTGCAGCTCTGCTGGGGACCTGGATCCATGTCTTATAATCTGACCTCAATTTGAGGTCAGATTATAAGAGACCTCGATTATAAGACGAGGGGTAGTTTTCAGATTTTTTTTTCTGAAAAAAACCTCGTCTTATAATCGAGCAAATACGGTATATATATTATTACCACTGCTATGTGAATGATTTTATAATTCAGTACACTATTTCATCTAATTTATTTCAAACTTTGTCAGTGCAAAACCTTAATTAATGGAGATTATAGTAATGATAAAAATTATTACAATGATATTCCTGAAAGGGCACATGCCATTTATTAGTGTAAGTTTCTTGGCCCATTACAACATCTCAAAGATTGTATCTTAGCATTTGAATTGCAATTGTACATGAAATCCTGCAGCAAGTAACAATTTATTTAATAATACACAATTTCTCTGTCAAAATTGCCTGTTGGCAATTTGGCTTTTGTAAGAGAATTTACTGATGTAGTTTAATTGAAATGCTTGTGTCTGCATACACAGAATAAAAAAAGAGATTCTGCAATAAAATCCAAGCATTGCTTTATACTCAGTATGTGATTACTGGAGTGTATAACACCGAGGGGTGGATTCATGTAAATTATTATGGTCACTTCTGGAGTTTATGGTATTCATTAAAATGGCAACCTTCACATTCTATAAGGTTTTCCTTAAAGTAAAATGTATTTAAAAGATAAATTAGTAAGTTGTGCTCCTGTTTAGTACACAGGTTAAAATATTTCATAGTTAACAAAGTTAATTTGGTTGAAAAAGTCTATCAAGTTCATCATTTTCACACACACATATTTGAGTTGATCCAAAAGGTACCCTGCACTCTACTTGTTTGTCTCTCTCCTACCATATCATAGCGTCAATTTCCAGTAGAGTGGCACCTCTGTAGGAAACTGATCAATAAGGTACAGAATACATTCTTCATACCTCAAAGTAAAAAGATCCATTAAAAATATGGCAATGAAGATTCTGACCCATTGGTAAAAATGGGTAAATATCAATAGTAATATAATGATATTCTGATGTTCATTCCCACCAGTATGATTGACATGGTCCTCTATAGTCTGCTGTATCCCACTCTTCCTTCTTTGCAATGGAAAGAGTAATAGACTTGTGAAATCGAGTGCCGCAACTCAGGTTTACGAGAAAGGAAATGAACAATGTGACTGATTCACCTAGTTATATAGGAGTTTAGGTTGAAAAAAAGACTTTCGTCCATCAAGTTCAACCCTTTTCCTATTCCTTGTTTACTGCTGTTGATCCAAAGGAAAGCAAACTCCATCCCCTTATTTCATCAATTTCTTATTCTGCTTTCAATATGGGAAAAAATATTCTTGACTCCAAATGAAGATTTCTCATTGGCTGAACAAGCACTCCATAAATATGAATTCTTATACTAACATGCATAGCCCTCTAAGTTCTGGTTTACTAACAAAGTATGCAGGCCCCTTTTAAAGGCATCTAATGTATTGGCTAGCATCACCTCTTTAGGAATTGAATTCCACACAAAGTATCTTTAGCTGTCATAAACTAAATCTCCTTTTTACAAGTCTTAGCGGGTGACCTCTTGTGCTTTGTAGTGTTCTGTTAAGTCTTTAGAGAGGGCCCTGTACATATTTATATAACATTATCATTTTCCCTTTCTCAAAACTAAAGGGTCTATTCAATATGTACCGATCCATTCCACAACGGATCCAGATCAGGGATATTACTTGAATTGAAAGGGATCCCTGAAATGGGACTACTCAGTATGCTGCAATTTGGATTGGCAGTTCAGCCTATTAAGAAAACCTTTGGAAACATTTGCCTAGAAAACCATAGGTTTTTGGCAACCCAATATGCAGCGATCATCTTTGAATACAATTCGGATTCGGGATAATTGCCGCATTTTGTCCATTTCAATTCTCCACATCGGATCTGGTGACATGAAATTAAAAAGATAACAATTTATAATTATAATAAAAATACCCCCCCCCAAGTTACTAGAATATGGCCAAAATACAGTAAAATATATTATCATTTAACACTGGTGGAAAGCCATTGTAAGTTTGAGAATTCATTGAAAATTATACAATTTCTATCCATTAACATAACATGAAAGGCTATGACATATAAGTCAGCAATCTACATTTCAAAGTACAATTAAGCCATTTGTATAAAAAAAAAACAATGAACAATTAATACTAATTTGTATTAATGTACATTAATCTATTCACATTTTTAACAAGAGGCAGGTCAGTAGTATCTTTTTCTGAAGAGCTTTGGTTTTGGGGTGGCACAGGAAGCCTCCCATGGAATTTTAGGATAAGTTTACCCCTGCCTTTTTAAAGTGAGCATTTGATATGCTCCAAATCCTTTTTTGGGGCCTGTGTACACACATATCACCTTGCTGTAGATGCAAAGGCAGGTGAAGATGTGGATATATGGATATATATTTAGTGATTGAGAGGGAGAGCTGTCATGTAGAGAGCTAACTGGAGTAGTTCAACTCAAGCTGCAAAGATGTAGGGCATATGGATAGGGTTTGTCTAAAATCTAACTTTTCCCTTCCCATCTCTACAAATGTACAAGAATAGTTGGCTTTCTGAAGAGCTCTGATACTATGACACACTACTTCAGTAATTTAACTGGATCTTGAACATGTTTCCTTTGGGATTTAGTCATAAAAGAGGGAATTTCATGGAATTGACAATTGGAGGCTTTTTCCAACTCGGCTACTTTGGCCTCAAGTTTGAAATTCCCTTGTCAATTCCATCTTCCATGAATAAAGCACCTTGTGTCTTATCTGTCTAGTAATGCTTTTGAAGAAGGCTCGGGTTAGTGAATGTATGCACCACCAAAAGCAAAAAAAATGCAGCAACAGGTTTGTTTGAAATGTGTAGGACAGTTCCTTGTATCCACTAGTCTCTGTACCAAACAGACCTCAGGCCTGACCATCTGTAAACCCCCTATTCATTACCCAAAGCTGCAGTCCACTGAAGCCAGGAGGGGACAAGGGTCAGTCGAACTTTATGGAACACATGCTTCAAAAATATTCAAGCATAATTTAAAATTGATCTGGCAAAATGAGTCTTCTAATACTCCATTCACAGAAATAAAAGCATCCTGTTTAGCATGGACATATTGCATGCAATTACTAGCCTGTGATGAATTGGTAGCCTAAGATATGTACTTCCCTTTTTTCCACAAATGACAAAGCTTAATTACTTAGAAGAGACTTATAACTAGCAGGGGAACATATAGAGACGACCCCAGGACTTCTGGATGTAGAGACTTGATGGATAACAAATTAGAACAAATTGTAAGGGAAAGTGGATCTGGAAGATACTCAAGACCTATCATTACCCCAAGGTATGAATGCACCCAACGAAAGGAAAGAGAAGTACAGAATAAACAGAGATATATCAGATCTCCTAATCTAGAAGTTAAAAGGGGAGAGAGATGGGATAACACCAGACAATGTGAAAGAAGGGAAACAGAAAGGGCAGGTTTTTAAAAGTAAAACCACAGCTAGAGAATGGGGGGCACCATTATAACAAAGGAGAAAAGTAAACCATCCCATGGGACTCTTTTAGACTGACCCCCAAAGATCCCCCCGCACTAGAGACATGGAACAGGTATGCCCCCATGTACCAGTCATTGATTAAAAAAGAAAGGTGTATACAGGAAGATAGGTAATCGAGAAATAGGAACTGGAATCGGATATGGAGAAAAAGATAAACAAATATCAACAAAAGGGATAGTAAATATTTCAGGAAAGGGTTTAAATCAAGAAGAATTGCAACTATTATCAAGAGGACTAAAATTTGCCCCAAGTAAAGGCTCAAATAATTTTGAGATGTTCATGGATGCACAACGCTATCTAATAAACGTTTTTTTATGAAAAAAGATGAAATTAGAGAAAGTGATAATAGACAATTAACATTTGAACACACAAAATTAAAACCAAAATCGTTTTTTCCCCCCACCAAACGAAAAGTTTTGAGTTTTTTACAGATAAGCTTAGAAAGGAAAATGTTATAATATTAATATCAAAAACAATAAACATAATTTCAATGTATCTAAGAAAGAAGTGGCAGCACTAAAAGTCCTAAAAACAAAAAGGATTTACTTGTAAAAAGTGCTGATACGGGGGGGGGGGGGGGGGGGGAGCACAGTGGTTATGTGTAGGACATCCTATATAGAAGAAAACAAATAGGATTATAAGCAACAGAGCGATCTAGGAGAAACTGAAGTCTAATCCTAAGGATAAATTTGAAAAATAACTAGAAAAAATGTTATAGAAGGGAAAAGAGCAGGGCATTTATGAACCAGAGGACACCTAGATTAGCAGTTTTTTTTTTTTTTAAGATACACAAATTGTCACAACAGCGCAGTCGTGCTGCCGATCACTTCCTCCCCACCAACCTCCTTACCTGCTCAGAACTCTGGGGAGCTCTGACTCACCGCCCTCCGGGTCTTCTGCGGGCACTTCAAGCCAGGCACGTGTGCTCCATTAGCAGGCCTCTGGTGACTAACCCCAGGTTGGTGTTCTGCACATGTGTTGTTCAACTTTTGGCTTTCTGCTCTTACTCATCTTAAAGGGCCAGGTTTAAATATTACTTTTTTTTCTGTGATTCTTATTGGTTGATTGTTTGGTAGGAGGGCTATTTAAACCTCATTTGTGCACTTGTTCCTCACCTGAAACAGTGCTCCTTGCCTTTTCTAGCTTTCTCATACTGCCTTTGACTCCCGTTGCTGTTGTTGCCTGGTTTTTGACTCTTCCTGATTGCCTCTTGCCTTGACCCTTCTCCTGTTTCCTGACTCTGAATGTTTGCTGCCAGCCTCGATTCCTGCTTGTCGACCATTCTCTTGCCTTGTCCTCCTGTACCTTTGCTTTGATTTTTCCTCTGTGTCAGTTTTATTTTTGGTCATGTTTCGGTCAAGTGTCAGAGTGCTAAAGTCCTGGGGGAAGGAAAGCTGAAGCTCAACTGTAGGGTGGAATACCTTCAGGCAGAAGAATTCTGTTCACTTGCCAGGGTCCGTAACGTATGCCATACCGATTTCTGCACAGTGGTTCCAGCTCTGCATCAAACTTACACAAATGTCTAGAAAAAAACCCAGGAAGACAAATAATCAGTGGGATTGGCTCACTAACTAATAACACCTCACAATATGTTGACCACTTCTTGCAGATATATGTGCCAATGGCACCCTCCTACATTTCAGATTTTAAAAATCTTGTAAGAAGTCCCATGGTCCAAAGGGATTTTGTGGGCCACGATGGATGGGACCTCTTTGTACACAGTAGTAAAACACAATAAAGGGATAACGGCAGTAATGAATCAACTCAAAAGAGATACTAATATGTCACATATTCAGTCACAATTTATTTTGAACTGCATTTAGTTTATTTTGGCAAAAATTATTTTTGGGTTCAGAACACATATTACTTACACCTGTGTGGGACTGAATGGGCACCATGTTTGTGCCAAGCTACATCTTTTTGGCTGATTGGGAAGCAAATAAGATCTGTCAAAATAACCCATTTGGTGCAGACCTGATGCTCTGGCGACGCTACATCGATGATGTCTTAATTGCATGGAAGGGCACACGAGAATCGCTAGATGAATTCATAGCTTACATTAATAATAATGACTATGGGTTGCATTTCACATTCACCATTCACTAGTCACAAATTGATTTTCTAGATCTCACAATTTTTATTGAAAATGGAAAGATTCACTCACCTACTTTTTAAAACCCACTGATGGAAAGGGTGTTGCGTTTTCATCATCCATCCTGGCGCAACAATATCCCTAAAGGACAAATCATGAGGATAAAACATAATTGCTCTAGGCACAGCGATTTTCAGGACCAAAGTGAGAAATGGAAAATTCCTCAGAAAGGAATTACCCTGAGGGACTACTAAAATAAAGTATAAATCAAGTTAATGATATAGAGAGAAAAGATCCATTGAGCAAGAAGGTAAGGAATAATGGAAAGAAATACTTCAGTTTCTCTTTTTAACCAGGTATAGCAATAGGGCCCATCTTGTGAAAAAAGCTCTGGACAATTGTTGGCCTATTCTCAAAGGGGATGAAATACTGGGGAAATGCCTACCTGAAAGACCACAAATAATCTACACAAAATAGATAATTTAAAACAAATCCTGGCACCAAGTGTGCTTCCTAGGAATGATGCAAGTAAGTCCACTGTGAGCTTCATGATTCAAAAGAATCGGTGCTATAAATGTGGCCATTGTAAATTATGTAAATTGTGTAAATTACAACCTAAAAGAGTTCTACATTTTCAGAGTAACAAGACGGGGAAGAATTATGAGGTTAGACATTTTATTAACTGTAGATCCAGATATGTTATCTATCTTCTACAGCGCAAATGTGGATTCCAGTATATTGGAAGAACCATTCGCAAATTGAAAACCAGAGCCCTAGAACACTCAGGTGGAATTAGAAATAAAAGCAAAAAACACAGTGTACCCAAACACTGTAATCAATGCCAACAATTTTCATTTCCCTCATTTCAGGTAATTGGTATAGATCTTGTCCCCCCCCCCCCCCCCCACACTGGAGAGGAGGTGATCACAAATTTAGGACCCATATAAAGTGGGGTCTAAATCAGGGGCGGGCTGGGCCGGTGGGCAGGGTGGCAATTGCCCCCCAGGCCGCCCTAAGCTATTTAAAACACGGCCGCTGGGCCAGTGTTTAAAAAAAAAAAAAACGCGCTTGAAGGCAGAGACTGAGAAGGGATCGGAAGATCCCCTCTCACCTCCGCTCTGCCTGCAAGGCTGCACGGGGAGCCGAACAGGCAGCACAGAGAAACCTCCGTGCTGCCTGTTCGGCTCCCTGTGCAGTCTGACACGGAAGTGCCGACAGTCACGTGATCGGCGCTCTGACGTCAGACGCGCGCCGATCACGTGACCTGTCGGCACAACCGCCGGGAGGCCGAACAGGCAGCATGGAGGGACCATGCTGCCTGCCACCAGGGAAGTCCTCCTGCCACTAGCCACCAGGGAAGTCCTGCCACTAGCCACCAGGGAAGTCCTGCCACTAGCCACCAGGGAAAAAGGTAAGGGGGGGGGGCTTTTAAACACTGGCATATTATTGGACAAATTGGCTGGCAAATAAGACTGGCATATTATTGGGCAAATTGGCTGGGGAATATTAAATGGCAGAATAACACTGGCATATTATTGGGCAAATTGGCTGGGGCATATTACATGGCAAATAAGACTGGCATATTATTGGGCAAATTGGCTGGGGAATATTACATGGCAAATAAGACTGGCATATTATTGGGCAAATTGGCTGGGGAATATTAAATGGCAGAATAACACTGGCATATTATTGGGCAAATTGGCTGGGGAATATTAAATGGCAGAATAACACTGGCATATTATTGGACAAATTGGCTGGGGCATATTACATGGCAAATAAGACTGGCATATTATTGGGCAAATTGGCTGGGGAATATTAAATGGCAGAATAACACTGGCATATTATTGGACAAATTGGCTGGGGAATATTACATGGCAAATAAGACTGGCATATTATTGGGCAAATTGGCTGGGGCATATTACATGGCAAATAAGACTGGCATATTATTGGGCAAATTGGCTGGGGAATATTACATGGCAAATAAGACTGGCATATTATTGGGCAAATTGGCTGGGGAATATTACATGGCAAATAACACTGGCATATTATTGGGCAAATTGGCTGGGGAATATTACATGGCAAATAAGACTGGCATATTATTGGGAAAATTGGCTGGGGCATATTACATGGCAAATAAGACTGGCATATTATTGGGCAAATTGGCTGGGTCATATTACATGGCAAATAAGACTGGCATATTATTGGGCAAATTGGCTGGGGAATATTACATGGCAAATAAGACTGGCATATTATTGGGCAAATTGGCTGGGGAATATTACATGGCAAATAAGACTGGCATATTATTGGGAAAATTGGCTGGGGCATATTACATGGCAAATAAGACTGGCATATTATTGGGCAAATTGGCTGGGGCATATTACATGGCAAATAAGACTGCCATATTATTGGGCAAATTGGCTGGGGAATATTACATGGCAAATAAGACTGGCATATTATTGGGCAAATTGGCTGGGGAATATTACATGGCAAATAAGACTGGCATATTATTGGGCAAATTGGCTGGGGCATATTACATGGCAAATAACACTGGCATATTATTGGGCAAATTGGCTGGGGAATATTACATGGCAATTAACACTGGCATATTGGGCAAATTAGCAGGGGCATATTAAATTGCAGATAACCTTGGAATATTATTGGGCAAATTTACTTAGTCATATTAAATTGCATAATAACATTTTCATATTATGGGACAAATTGGCTGGGGAATATTAATGGCAAATAATATTGGAAATGTGTATGTAATGGGGTGATGGAGGCATGTAAATGTGGTGATGGGGCATGTCCTGGTGTGCAACGTGGGTTATGGGTCATGTCGTAGGTGTGCAACGTGGGTAGGGGGGGGGGTGCCCAAATTTTGGGATATTGGGTGTCTAAATCCTGGCATATTGAGGGGCATAATCCTGGAATATTGAGGGGGCATCATCTTGGCATATTGAGGGGAAAATCCTGGCATATTGGGTGTCTAAATCCTGGCATATTGAGGGGCATAATCCTGGCATATTGAGGGGCATAATCCTGGCATATTGAGGGGCATAATCCTGGCATATTTAGGGGAAAATCCTGGCATATTGAGGGGGCATCATCTTGGCATATTGAGGAGAAAATCCTGGCATATTGAGGGGCATAATCCTGGCATATTGAGGGGCATAATCCTGGCATATTGAGGGGCATAATCCTGGCATACTGAGGGGCATAATCCTGGCATTTTGTAAGGGAAAATTCTAGCATATTAAATGGCAAATCCTGGTATATTGTGGGGGAAAATCCTGGCAATATTCGTTATAAAACAAGGAAAAGATGGCCGTGGATGGGGAGGCGATTCGATGATGCAATGGGCCACTTGACTGGATTTGCCCCCCAGGCCTAAGGCTGCCAGCCCTCCCCTGGTCTAAATACAGAATTAGATATTTTAGCTTTTGTCTGAACTGGGCCATGTTTTTAAGGCAAAGGGGAATGACAGAGGAATAAGGCGAAGGGGAATGACAGAGGAATGTATTATGTTAGATATGGTGATACTGCTTTTTATGTTTCAGATAATAAATTTGCAACCTCAAGGAATACTAGATAAGGGAAATATTTACTTCTATATTATTGTGTCGATCTCTCTTATTTTTATCCTGTATTCATATACTCTGCATCCCTTAAAAAAATCAATTAAAAATTATTTCAAAAAATAAATATCTGGCTATATATATATATATATATATATATATATATATATATATATATATGTCTTTCTAATTCGAGGTTCAAATTACAGCTATGTTTATGTTTTCTTTTATCTGAATAGGTGTAAGTTATACTGATCTCTAATTTTATTTGTTTTTCTTTTTATTTATTTATATGTTATTTTATTCTATTTTTTCAATTATTTCCTTTCTATCTTTATTTTTACTGTATTATTTATTTCTATTTCTTCTATCATTTTTATATTAATTTCTATTTGTATTTATATTAATTTCTAGCTTTATTTTATGTTAATTATATTTTATTTATTTTACATTTATTATTCAAGTTTACTAATATTTTCCTTTTTCTTTCTTCTTTCTGTTTCTTTGTTTACCTTGATGTTGTAGTTGTGATGTTATATACATGACTTTATTCTGCTTTACTCTTTAAACTTCTATTTTTTTATTGATTATTATTTGTCATGATTATTATTATTTAGCACAAGCTTCTGTATTTTCTTCATTACTATTTTGCAACTGCTTGTTTATTGTTTCTCCTCTGCTCTGCAATTCTGAACTTGCAAAAGAAGGAAATGCTGTAGAAATGATCTGCACAGCACCATATATACCCCCAGAGCCCCCACGGTCACAGTGTCTGAGTCACTTAGCCCAGACCAATCTGGGAGCTGGGCGGTGACTTTGGACACTAGCACCGTGTAATATAGAGGGGTGTGACTTACCATACTTCCGGAGGTCAACTACCTGTCAACTACCTTTTTTTTCTGGCATTTAGGACCCCCGGGACTAGGGAGAGCGTGTCTGCAGCTTACCCTCGCAGTGGTGAGCCGGTGGGCCATTAGAGCATGACATTTTTGTTAAATAAATATGTGTTTCTAAATGTTGAGAGTGGGAGAAAAGTAGAGTTATGTATCTTGGGTGGGAGGTCCTTGATGACATAAATAATGGGACACCCAGCACTAAATAACACAACACATGAATTTGGACATTTGTTCTAAGAAAGACTGCTGAATTGTAGAAACACCTCCTGAGAAAGCCGGGATTCTGGAGAATCTTGTAGAGGATCTTTTCTGTTCTGGGACAGTGGGACTTTGCTGCTGGACAGTGAATCCTGTGTTCTGAAAATTTGCTGCTATTACCTACATGCTAAATTTGCACATCTGTTTGTAAGTACAATTATCCTTCCTTATACATCTATGTCAGTGGTACTGTGCAATTGTTGCTCTGTCTGTTTTTAACTGTTTTAGAACTTCGGAAGTTTAAAAGATTTATACCGATGAGCCTGTCTGTAGCTTAAAGTCTGTAAGTGCAATGAGTATAGCATATGCACACTGCACTTTTCTTCATACTGTATCACACTATGTATAGATTTTAATGTCTTTTGCATGAGCCATATAAGTGAGGATACAAACCAGTCTGGAGAAGACTAAATATATATCTGATATTCAGATAAAAGAGGATCTGATAATGATTCTTTCGACAGATTTCAGATGAAAAAGTGAGTATTTCCATTTGGGAACATTGGATGATTGTCTCTGAAAGAGAACTGCTCTGTTTGCTGGAATTAAAAGAAGACAGAAAGCCCTGGATTTAAGCATTAACAGGAAGGGCTACATGACTTGTGACCAGATCAGGAGATTTACCTATCAGTTGAATTGTTAGTGGTTAATTATTGCCCAGTCATGGGTCTTCCAGATAACCCTGGATATAAGCATTATCAGTAAGGGCTACATGACTCTGACTCATGATCAGATCATGGGTTTTACCTAACAGTTACATTGTATAGTGGTTGATCATGTCCCAGGCATGGGTCCTCCAGGAGGCCCTGGATTTAAGCATTATGAGTAAGGGCTACATGTCCCTGACTCATGATCAGATCAGGGGTTTTTACCTAACAGTTACATTGTATAGTGGTTGGTCATGTCCCAGGCATGTGTCCTCCTGGGAGTGACAGGCTGGGTATCCAGTAAAGTTTCCCCTAAGTGGGTGGGATATGGATTAGTATATAGATGTGGGAGTTTTTTGATGTTCATTACGATCAATTTAATAGAAGGGATTTTACCTGTCCTGCTTTCCTTGCTGTTGGAGTGTTGTCCTTTTGTGATCCAGTGCTTGCAGTATGGCTGTTTCCTTGGAGGATATGTTGGAAGGTATCAGGAGGGCTGCTCTTCAAAGAGGTGACTCTTGGCTGCAAGAAAAATTTGGAGATGTTATGGACCCTGCTCCTTCCACCTCGTCTGCCCAGCCCAGCAGTAGGCCTGCCGGTTCCCGGGCCTCTAGGCCTCCCTTACGGCTCAGCCCTGACCCCACCTCCTCCAGGTCTGCTCCTTTGGTGTCTGCCCGGCCTAAAGGTGGTAAGAAGCCCTGCAAGTCTCCTGCTAATTTCCGTAGGGCCCGGAGTGCCCCCTCTACTACTGGACGCTTTACTGTGGGTGGGCTTCTCCTCCCATCCCTTCCTCTATCTGAGACTGTCTCCCCCCCTGATGTTCCGGCTAGGCCCCTGTTGCGGTCTGTTTCATCCCAGCCCAGCCCCACTTCCACTACTGCTGGTGCGGTTTAGGGGCCTAGTGGTTTCCTCCGGTCCTCCGGGCGGAGGGCCCACTCAGCGGAAACTTCTCAGGCGGTGCCAGTCCGTAGAGGCCGCAAGCGCCCCATCAGTGGATGAAATCTGGTGCCTGCTGTTGTTCCAGCCGAGGTGGATTTTCGCCCCGCTTCAGCTCCTGGGTCTACCTTGCTGCGCTGGAATGATGGCTGTCCTGGCACTTCCGGTGGCGGGTCACGTCGTCAGCGTGACTCCTGAAGTGCGTTTCCTTCCGTTGTTGGTGCTTCCCATGCCTTTGGTCCCTCGCAGGGTTTCTTCCACCGAAGTAATGGCGGCCGCTTCACTTCCGGTGCGGGGTCACTGGTTCCTGGTGACCCTGGAAGTGATGTCGCATCCGGAGAAGTGGATGTCGGCGATTCGTCAATTCCGGTTGATAGGCAACGGGTTTCACAGCGGGACAGAGAGGGTTGGAGCCCTTCTCTGTTCTCTCAGCAGGAGCCGGACTTTCATTTGCGGCTCCCTGGACTCTCTATTGGGCAGGATTCAGCCCTTCAGCAGCAGCTCCCTGGACTATCTTCTCAACAGGTTCGCAGCATTTATTGCACCAGGGATGATTCCATGCTCCAGGGACATCTTCTGCTCCAGGCCCTGCGGCTGCATCCGGGTCCGGTGTGCAACTTTTGGGTGAGTCTAATTCTTTTTCTGTATCCCCTAATGTACCTTCCGAGTTTATTGTACCTACCACTGTTTCACCTGTGTTGTTGGGGGCTGGTCAGGGCTCTGATTCCCCCCATTTGCCTGTGCATACTTTTGATTCCTTTTTACATGGTTTTAGATTACTGCTTGATCAATGTCAGCCGGGTAGGGCTCCAGTGCTCCCTTCTACAGTCTGGGCCCCGGGTTTAGTGTTTTGTTTGCACCCTCGACGGTTGGTTTGTCTGCTCTATCCCCTGCCCCTGTGGTTGCTGCTGCTGCGCCCCCCGTGGTCCCTGACGTTTCTGCTCCTGCTTTGCTGGCGCCTGCAGCTTTGGCTACCCCTGCGGTTCTGGGGGATGTATCTGTTGCTTCACCCCCTGGTGATCAGGCCGCTGACAAAGATATAATTCGGATGGCTGACTCAGCTAGGGGTGAAATGTATTTTTGCTTTGAGACTCCGTTAGGGGCTCATTTAAAATCTGCGCTAAAGGAGGCTATTTGGAAGCGGGAGTATGTGGAAATATTTTCCCTTCTTCCGTTGGCTAAATTTAACCTTGACAGGTCTAGCAAGTCTGAGGAGAGTAAAAAGGAGGATGAAGAGAAGTGGAGGTACCGTTTGATCCCCCGCTCCTTTTCTAATTGGATGCAGGCTTTTTCAATTCTTGCCAGTGTGGTGGGTGTCAAAGAGGCGGAGCAGTGTTCCCCCCTTTTTACTTATTTTGACAGCATCGGGGATGCCCATCGTTCCTATGGCGGCCAGGCATGGCTTAGGTACGATGAACATTTCCGTCAGAGCATGGCTGTTCGCCCTACTCTTCGGTGGGATCAGAAGGATATTGCGTTGTGGTTGAGGGTTACTGCCCCTTCCCGTAATATACAGTCCCCCTTTCTTGCAGGTGCCGGCGCTTCCGCAACGGTCGGGGTGTCGGCTTCTGGTAAAAAAGGTGTTTGTTGGCAGTTTAATCAGGGACAATGCAAATGGGGTGCTCAGTGTCGTTTCCAACATGAGTGCTCTGGTTGTGCGGGATCTCACCCCTCCACAAAGTGTTTTAAAAAATCCAAAAAGGGCAAAGGTGGACCTTCTGGAGGTAAGGGGGAAGACGCTAGTGTGTGTAGACAAGATGCGGCCCTGGTTGAGGCGGTATAGAGACCGGTCAGCGGCTGAGTTGTTGGAAGCTGGTTTTGAGTTTGGTTTTCGTATTCCATTCAAGGGGTCTGTTTTGTTTGCCCCTTGTAAGAATTTGAGGTCCGCACTTTCTCACCCGGGGGTGGTTTTGGATAAGTTACGTAAGGAGGTTTCCCTGGGTTGGATGGTGGGCCCTTTTCCTTCCCCTCCTTTTACGAACCTTCGAGTTTCTCCTTTGGGGGTTGTCCCCAAGAGGGAACTGGGAAAGTTCCGTCTCATTCACCACCTTTCCTTTCCGAAAGGTGGGTCGGTGAATGACGATATCGATCCCGAGCTCTGCCGGGTTTCTTACACTTCATTTGATCGGGCTATCCATTGGGTGCGGAAGTTTGGACGGGGAGATTTAATGGCCAAGACTGATGTGAAAGCGGCCTTCCGATTGCTCCCCGTGCATCCTTCTTGTTTCCATCTACTTGGTTGCATGTGGGATGGTGGGCTTTATGTGGATAAGTGCCTTCCCATGGGTTGCTCGATCTCTTGTCGTTACTTTGAGGAATTTAGTTGTTTTTTGGAATGGGTGGTTCGTCAGGAGGCGGGATCGGAGACCGTTATCCATTATCTGGATGACTTTCTGTGCTTGGGTCCCCCTGATTCCTCCCTTTGCGCAGTTCTTTTGGTCACTATTCAGCAGGTTATGTCCCGCTTTGGTGTGCCGCTATCCCCGGAAAAAACATAGGGAACGTGTCCCGTGATTCCTAGGGATAGAAATTGATGCTACTCAGATGTTGTGCCGTTTGCCGGTGGACAAGGTTTTGGACATGCGGTCGTTGGTCTCCCAGTCCTTGGCTGCTCGTAAGGTTACGTTGCGCCAGCTCCAGTCTTTGTTGGGGAAGTTGAATTTTGCCTGTCGCATTATCCCAGTGGGGAGGATATTTTGTCGACGACTCTCTTTGGCTATGGCTGGTGTTCGTTCCCCGTATCATTTTATATGGCTTACATGTGAGCATAAGGATGATTTGAAGGTTTGGGGTGCCTTTCTAGCAGACTTCAATGGTAAGTCATTGTGGTTGGAGAGATCGGTGTTTAATGCGGACATTCATCTCTGGACCGATGCTTCTGGGTCTGTTGGATTTGGGGCATATTTTCAGGGTGCTTGGTGTGCGGATTGTTGGCCCTTTGCCTGGGCGTCTGCGGGCCTTGTTCGAAACCTTACTTTTCTGGAGCTTTTTCCTATTGTGGTGGCGGTTGAAATTTGGGGGCCTCGCTTGCTTAACAGAATAGTCTGTTTTCAGTGCAACAATATGTCAGTGGTGCAGGCTATTAATAATGTGTCTGCTTCTTCCCCTCCGGTAATTCGCCTTTTGCGACACTTGGTTTTGCGCTGTCTTCAACTCAATATGTGGGTTAGGGCTTGTCATATCCCGGATGTTTTTAATACTATTGCCGATGCCTTGTCTCGTCAGCAGATGGAACGGTTTCGGGTTTTGACCCCGGACGCGGAGGGGGAAGGCCATCCTTGTCCTGCTTGGATTTGGAGTCTGGTGGACGACACGTCTTGACCCTGCTGCAGAGGTCAATGGCTCCATCCACTTGGGCCTCCTACTCAGGAGTATGGCGGGAGTGGTTGGAATTTCTCCGTCAACTGGCACTCCCTCTTCGTATTCCGGTATGATGGCAGTGTTACTTTGGTTTGTTGGCTCCTCTTTTGGTACCGGTATTTCTGTTTCTGGTATGAATAGTAGGGTGTCTGCTCTAGCTTTTTATTTCAAATTGGTTGGGTTACCTGATTTGACAAAAGATTTCCTGGTCCGTCAATCCCTAAAAGGTTATCGTCGGGGGTTTTGCCAGGTGCGACGGCCGGTGACTTTTGATCTTTTGCTCAGTCTTTTGGAGCAGCTTTAGGTTTTGTGTCGGTCTTCTTATGAGTCCCTGCTTTTTTGCTTGGCTTTTTCTTTTGCGTTTTTTGGGGCCCTCCGCATCGGGGAGCTGGTTAGTCCTAATCGTAAGACTCAGGGGGTTTGTTGAAGGGTGATGTGTCTGTTGATTCAGATCATGTTGTTCTGTTGTTGCGTCGGTCAAAAACGGACCAATCTGGTCGAGGTATGAGGATTCGCCTTGGCTCCTTTCCTGGTTCCCCGTCCTGCCCCTTGCTATGTGTGTCTCTTTTCTTGGAGGTGCGCCCGGATCTTCCGGGTTCCTTATTGTTACATGAGGATGGCTCTTTTATGTCTCGTTTTCAGTTTGTTAGGATTTTTAAGGTCTGTTTGGGGCGTCTTGGTTTGTCTCCCTCTGAGTTTGGTTCTCATTCGTTCCGAATTGGGGCCGCCACTGAGGCGTCTCGGTGGGGCCTTCCGGATGAGGTCATTCGGAATATTGGGAGATGGGAGTCGGCCAGGTTTCACTCCTATATTCGCCCTCATTTGGTGTAGAATGTTGGGATCTCTCTTGTATCATTCTGGACTGTTTTGGTTTGTTTATGCTTACCTTAAGGTTGCTTATAGGTGGCTAATGGTTCTTGTTTAAAAATAATTGGAGTTAATTATGCAGGGGCATGTGATGTGAAGAAAAAAAAAAATTATAAAAAAAAAAAAATGTGGGGTATACCCTTTTGTTTGCTAATACTCTTTTTCTTGATTTTGGCAGGTTCTTCCCCTGGCAGGTGTTTGATTTGGATCTTGGGGCACTCCTATGTTTATTGGGCAGCTCGGCGCACCACGGTGCTTAGGAGTGGTAGGCAGCTGGGTTTTCCTCTATCCATGGTGGTGGTTCGTTGATTGGGTTTTCGGGGTCTCATGTGGGAGCGTGTAGAGTGCGAACTTACCTGCCTGGTTCAGCTGCATGGGGTGCCCCAGGTTTTGATTTTGCATGCCGGGGGTAATGACCTCTGCCAGGTGGCGAATAAGGATCTTATTCGCCACATCAAATTGTCCCTTCTTCGTATTTGGTCCTCGTACCCGGGGATCATGGTGGTTTGGTCTGAGATCCTTCCACGTTTAATTTGGCGGGGGGCGGCTTTTAGCCGTGGGGTTGAGCGTGCTCGGCGCAAGGCCAATAAGGCTGTTTCCCGTTTGGTGGCTTTTCAGGGTGGGATTGTGGTTCGTCACCCAGAGATTGAGGCGGACCTGGGCGGATTGCTCAGTTTAGATGGCGTCCATCTCAATGATATTGGGTTGGATATGTGGTGCTTAGAAATCCGCTCAGGTCTGGAGAAGGCGGTGGTGGTGTGGGGTGCCAATAATGTTTCAGGTTAGACCCATTTTGGCTTTGGCAGGGGTTCCTACGAGAATTGGCTCCTGAGCAGGTGGCCCTCACAGGGAGGGCTATGATCTGTGCACTGTCCAATGGGCGGCAGTGCACAATCTCCTCAGGGCAGGTTCCTGAGGAGTGGTTCGGGGAATGATACCACCAGCTAGGAGGATGCGGCTGGTGGTTTTTCCTACCACCGGAATACAATGTTATGATTGCGTTTGGGGGCCAATTCTCACGGGATCTCGCCATGGGAAAGGCTAATCGTTTTTATTATTAGCCTTATGTATATATTTGTTCATATATGTTATTATATGTTTATAATGTTATTAAAGTTTATATTTGTCACAGTGTGGTTTTAAAATATACGCTGTGGCCTTCAAACTCCAATCTGGTGTGGTGTCCTTTATTGGGGGGATATAGGTTTTTTCCAGTGGGGTTCTCTAAGTAGATGGTTCCTTAGTCAAGTTTCTGGAGAAGAGAAAAAAAAGAAGAATGTGTCTTAACAATAAATTCTGTTTTGCACTTTTACCATTTTTTGTGCATTGTAAGAATAACTACAAAAGAAACACATATTACATTTCAAGCATAGTGGCACCTCAATAACATTCCATACAAAACTGATCCAATAAGGTACAGAATAACATCTAAATACATCAAAGTAAAACGGTCTGTATACAATTTAGGTGTCTATTCCTCTGGAAAGTGTGAGGCAGTTATCTAATTTCTACAATTTACCTATGGCCCCATTTATTACTTCAATTCTTGTTGATATATTCACCAGAAGACAAGTGGTGAGTGATTGTAAAGTAGTGAACAATATACACAAACATTAAAAATAATGAACATATGTCTGATACTGACAAAAACATCAAAGAAAGCCTGAGTGCCTCTTCAGTCCAAACAAATACAGATAGAAGGAACAAAGAGCACTTGAGGTATTTGATAATGAAATGGCATTGTTTGTTTCAGTATATTTTGCAACTTCAGTTGCAAATAGTGTGTAGGGAGCATCATATTTGATTGTGAGCAGGATATGAAAAAAATCCAGTTTTGTTAGACCTTGGCACCAAAATGAGCGAATTAGGATTGAACCCACTTTAATATTCATAGGTTGTGCTGTGTGTTCTGTTAGTTCCTCCTTGCGGTGAAATATTATAGGGCATACTATCCAATAGAGGTATATTTCTGTACATCCCAAATTCTTTCCAGGTGTTAATTTTTAGGGGCAACGACTCAACTAGGTATACTTATATTATAGTGTGCCCATTAGGGTGCTAACCAAAAAATCATTGGGGTGAGATGTGCACTCATTCTGCTATTGATGGCCAGGCAGAGATGGGTATGAGCATCCTCTCAACTGCTTTTTTTTTTTTTTTAACTATACATGAGTTGGATATCAAGGAAGCACCAAACATATCTGGTGGAATAATATTCACAACTGTTTTCAATTTGTTTCCAAAATGTGTGATCCAAATATTAAAAGAAGACAGAAAAGACATTAAACGAAAGTGTTTTTAATAATCAGCAGAAAAAAACCTTTTGAAACTAAACAATTTTTGAAATGCAAAGGCAAATCACATTATTAATGGTCTGTTTCAAATTCCTTCTTTTTCATTATATAAGTAAAAATTAATTTTGAAACTGTTGAGCTTTAAATAGGTTCCATTAAAGAAGGATAATTTTCTTGAGGGCTTCTGCAATAATATACTATGTAAATAGAATCATATATTTGCTTATATAATAATCCCTTCATAGGAAAGCTTTTATATATCAATCAACCTTTTTATCACTCCACGCAATGAAATTATTCTCCGCCGCCAAATGAAGATAAGTCTTGAAATCCCTTGCTGTTCCTTCATATCTAGAATCATTGTGATCAACTTAACATGGCTCTTTCACTGCAGTTTTGTTTCCCTTTATCAAAACTGTCATTGGAGCAATTTCAATGACTTTAAATACCTTGTTCATATAAGATGTTCATCTTTCCCCAGCAATACTTCTAAGTATTGGGGGAGGGTGCAATGTAGAAGTACTTAGTAGGTTAATACATGTTTTTTGGGAAAATTAGTAAGCCAATTCATATGGTATGGTGCACAAAACAGACCCGATAGTGGTAATTTTGACTTCATGGGGCATTGTAAAATATTAATTGTTTAATTTATTTCTAGATTATACAATCACTATTAGTGTCCATTGATATATTCCATTCATTGGTCTACAGTAAAAAGTAAATTGTTTGTTACAAACTAGACTTGTGATAAAATACCTTACACTTTTACCCATCATCAGAAGCACAGTGTGTATAATCTGTTCCATTTATGGTCCAAATGGTTGCGTTTGTAGGTAGTCATAACTTGCAAAAAAGGCAGCATACGCCATGTTTGGCCCATCAATTTAATTTATGTGCTGTGATATGTTACCAGATCCGTGATTACGTCAATGACCTTGATACCTGGCTACAACAATGGTATTAAGCTGATGGAGTAAGCTTATTTTCATAGCTACAGTAATTATAAAAAAAGGTTCAATGTTTAAAGGTGGCCAGTGTCATAATATTTTCATTAGAATAGGTGGATTCATTTTATTTTGGATGGCCCCTGAAGATGAGGAGCGAGGGTGTCACTGATTATTGGGGGACATTTTTATCAGGTATATATTTTTGACAGCACTCCATTTGTGTACCAGTGGGGTTTTTCTTTACATGGTTACGTTATTTTGAATTATAACCCTACATGTGGGCAAAGGTAGAGATAGGGGGGTAGGAAGAAAAATGAAATATATTTCTGTTTCATTTATTTATGGGGCTACAATACATTTCGCCGGTCTGTGGCCTTAGGGAAGGGCATTGCCTTTTATCTCATGGGGCCTGATAGTTCCACAGGCTATTTATATATTTGTTATGGGGCCAGCTGTAGTCCACTGGCCCAAGGGACCAGGTTTGTATAGTTTATGGCGCCACCGATAGTCCGCTATCTATGAGGGGCCTTATTTCAGTTTCATTGGGCCAGCAGACAATTACTGGCTTCAAGGGGGCATAATTCAATATCGTTGGGGCCAGCAGACAGCCTCTGACCCCAAGAGGTCATAATTCAATAGTGTTTGGGCAGCAGAGAGTCAACATTTATACTTGCTTTATGGAGTCAGCGACAATCCACTTGCCTTGGGTGGAAGTATATGTTTGCTGAATTCGGGCCAGTTTCGGGCGATTTCCATGAACTAGATGAATTGCGGATTTCTCCACAACTCAAAATCCTGATCTGGTCCTAATTTGGGCTAGATTGGGGTATACTAGAGGGCTTAACCCCATCTATCTTAGAAATGCTGCAGTGGCTATCACAATGAAGGATGATAATTTAATAATGTAATATTTAGCACCAGTAAAAATGGAAGCCAAGTAAACTACAAAAATCAGGCATTAATAGATTTAAAGATTTTGATTTCTGATTTTAGATCTTCAATTACAGTCCATTTAGAAATACACCACAGTGCACTGCTTCTCTTTGTGTTGATGTCCGTTCTGGACAATAGCTATTTTACAACCTTAGCTATGTGTGTGCTTAAATAAAAGTGCCTGCTTACTTCTTAAATTAATAAGGCTATCATTTGAGACCATTTTTTGTTTTTGTGCGCATTGTGCAGACAACACCACCGGTGTTGCAAGAGGGATCCAGGTCCCCTGCAGCTCTGCGGGGGACCTGGATCCCAGTCTTATAGTCAGACCTCGATTTGAGGTCAGATTATAAGACAACCTTGAATATAAGACAAGGCGTCTTTTTCAGAGCATTTGCTTTGAAAAAACCTCGTCTTATATTCGAGCAAATACAGTATTTTCAATAATAGGGCAGTTTGGTTGCAGAAACGTTGACATTAAAATTGACAATAATGGCAGATGTTCATACTGATTATGGATCACTTCAGCCATAATCTTATCACTTATGGCCACATTTAAGGTCAATTCTGATCACCAAAATGATCCAAATTACACTGGATATATTTTGAATGGAAATGCTGAGCTCTTTGAATAGACCTCTAACGCCTGCTTTAAGTTGAAAAAAATGCTATTGTTTTCAACCCTTTGTGTATCCTTGATATGGTTGAGCTAAAATAAGGCAATAAGTCCATACTTAAATAATTTCTATTTTTATTTCAACTTAGAAAAAACGGATTTTAAAATTAAATTTCTCCTCTAAGCAACAAGCTAATATTTTTAAGGGTAGCTACATTAGTTACTAAAGTATTATATATCCTGTTTGCTAAAAAAACAAGACATCTGTTATACATAATAAAACCTCTCTACGCAGTGAATTACACATCTTTTTTCTTACATTTTAAAGGTCCTTTCCATTTTGTCTCTTGCTTCAAGTCTCAAACTCCTTTCTACAGTCGGCTGCCAGTTTGATAATATGGACTACTCAAACATGTGAGCTGAGATGTAGGAAGGTTCTCATTAGTTTAGACTTGTAGCAATAGCCTACCCATTTGTACAGCAAAGATCGTAGATATGCATCAAATTATATGTGCAGTTGCACAAATGTTATAAAATGTTGCACTAAGAATCAGTTATACATAGGGCTAACCGGAGTTTAATATGCCTGCAGTTGTTTAAGTAGTTTTCTTACACATACATGATAAGTCCTCTGACTAGTTTATACATTTTATTATATTTTGGATGAGGTCTCTTAAGGGTCTCATACTGGATGTGGGCCAGAACGGATTTTGTGCAACCCCTATCCTGGAAAGTCCCATAAGCCCAATTACCTCATGAAATTAATTATCTTTGCCCCTCCTCAAATACAGACTGGGAAACACATGATGCATAATGCCTACCATGAAGGCCTTAAAGAATTCCATAAATGAGGATACATATGACACCTCACAAACCCATAAGTAGGCCCTCATCACAGTGGCATAATGGGGTATGTATCCACACTTCCACAGTTCATGGTAACCTTTTATTTTTGCAGTGTTGAATCATTCTACATGGGTACACCTTCCCATTCATTGTAGTAAAACATTGGTGTCTATGCTGGACATATATTTTGCTGCATGACACTATTTTTAATGTGTTTTTTGACATAGTCATATTTCCATATATGTCTAAATATCATCTTTTGAACTCATATTGTGATGATGTATATTTCCATCAGAAATTATATTCTGCCAGCCTGGAGCACGCCTGTCACTCGGAGACACGATATCTCTCGTGTATTTCCAGGGGTTTGTGTGCTGAGCACACAAACCCCCGGAAATACATGAGTTACATCCGAAAGGTAATGCCAGCTATGAATTCGGCAACAGAGTCACTCACTCTGTTGCCAATTCGACAAGCACGAAAAGTATACGAAAATTTGAATACTTTTAGTGCTTGTCGAATAGGCAAAGGAGTTAGTGCCTCGGTTGCCGAATTCATAACTGCCACCTGTCTCCCGGATGAAATACATAGCGCGGCTGCTCCATGCTAGGTGTACAGCGCACACCAAACACATATGGAGCATCCACCACAGTCCAATACTCTGGAGTCCAAAAGGCAGATTCAGACCCATATTCAAGGATATTAAGTAGCTGCATTTCTGGGTGCAGAGAGGACTGGTGTAAGGATTTTTTCCGCCCTTTGGCTCCACACCTTGTGCCCTCCCCCTTTTGTATCATATTTCACCTCTTTTAATGAGTATTACCATTTACTTTATTTTGAGGTTAGAGGCACAGCATAGTATGTGACTATGATGTTATCTTGAAACAGAAATCCTTGGGTAAAGCTATAAAAAAGGGGCAATCTCCACTTTTTGAATGTTGTCCAGAAATGTTCTTTATACATATCAGCCTATAAATTGTTTTCACCTTAACATTGGGTCTGTAATATTTCCCTTCAAATGCTAGAGTCGGTTTATTGCAGTTTGTCCTTGGAAAACAATTTAAACCCTCCTATTTGTATTAGAACACCATCTGCCAGCCTGGTTTAAGCCTGGGATATGTGTAATTGGCATGAGCGATAGTTCAGTTGTAAACATCACTGTTAGGAGTGGCCATGCCCCACTTGCATTATAACATCTCCATTTGCATGACTACATCCCCAAGGACCTCCCAGTGGTCCTCCCCATCACCAAGGACCTCCCAAGCCCTCCCAATGTTTGGAGACATGTAATTAGCCAGAGAGAAAATTAAGTGGCATACCCAAATTTCAGCATGGACATGCCCCATTTGCTTGAGCACATCCTTAATTGCATGAATACACACCCAGGCATACTGGTTTTAACCCTCCCAATATTGAGAGGTGTGTAGTTGGAAAGGTAGGCACCAAAATTGCTCATGGTGAACATTTAATTGAGTCTATGACGGACAGTTAAACGATGTCCAAAGATATTGCCACAGACACTGATGTCCTTGTACAGACACTTTGCCCCAAAAGGAAATTGAGTTAAATGTAACAATGTTTCACTGACTAATCTAGATTTCATATTGGGTATTCAGTAAGTAATTTTTTGTAGTAAATGTATATTAGAAAATAAAGCTCCATTTGCATATACACAGAGGTATACTTCACTAATTAAATCTAAAGCATTCAGTACAATACGCTGAGGGTTCATTTTCCTGGTTGATCAAACTCAGTTGATGTGTGCCCCAACTAAAGTCTGATTGAGCACTCACAAATTAAAGAGAATGTTTTTTCTAAAAGATGTAAAAAGAATTAGAATTAGTTTTAACCGTATTAGGTGAGGGGTAGACATTGTCATCCACAGATGGAGTAAGGGGAGATCACATAATGGATTGTAAACTAGGGGAAAGGTAATTATAATAAATAAACAAATAATAAAGTATATATATATATATATATATATATATATATATATATATATATATATATAAATTTAGATGTATAAAAACATTTAAGGATATGTTCCCATTTGATAACTGCTCTTAAGCTAGAGCATGTCTGATCCACATTTTATGATAGGTAAACACGAAGGGGAAAATAAATAGAAAAAGGATGGTTGTAATAGAAATAATAAATAATTAAAAATACTAATGTTTTCATAAAGTTAAGGTGGCATAAGGGTATTTTGCATAAGGGATTGTAAAATTAGGGGAAAGGAAAGATAATTAAAATTCAACACTTTCCCCTAATTTTACAATCCCTTATGCAAAATACCCTTACGCCACCTTAACTTTATGAAAACATTATTATTTTTAATTATTTAAATATTTAAATATTCATAATAGCGTTACAGAAAGTTAGAATGGTATGTGCGGAGTGGTTGGGATTAGGGTTGAGTACCATATAAGGTTTTATTTTACTTTGCAGACTTTCTCCAGTTGACTTTAAGCTCCATGGACCTCTCCCATCTACTATATTAATTTTATTTGGGGATTTTAAATCTTGTTTCCTTTAACCCCTTCGCGACACAGGACGGACTAGGTCCGTCCTGTGTGGCGAAGCGTTAGTGACACAGGACGGACCTAGTCCGTCCTGTGTCAAAACGAGCACTGAAAGCGGAGTTTTTCCGCTTTCAGTGCTCTGATGGTATTGTAACGATGCTTCCGTGTGGAAGCATCGTACAATACTAAAAAAAATGCCCGTCGGCATTTCGATCGCTCCGGAGAGCGATCGAAATGCCGGTTTTAAAGGCACAGTGCCTTTAAAACACGTGCATTAAAAAATGAGCATAGGAAGCGAATTTTTCGCTTCCTATGCTCAGAAAGTGTTCCTGATTGCCTCGCAAGTCGAGGCAATCAGGAACACAAAAAAAAAATGCACGATCTTGGTCACTGAGTGACCAAGATGTCGCTGACCTTCTAAGGGCAAGAGCACAGGAGGCAGGAAGTACCTGCTTCCTGTGCTCTCTGGCTGTCACACGATTGCCTCTTCACAGAGGCAATCAGTGACTGCCAGGCACACTGACAGGCAGTGGGGATGTTCTGCTGAACATCCCCACTGACTGGTCAGATCAATATTAACCCTATATTGATCTGACCAGTTATGATCTGCCTCCCTCTCCTCACATTTTTTTAGTGAGGGAGAGAGACAGATCAAAGTTCTAAAAGTAAAAAAAAACAATAAACACACAACACACAAATATTAAAACAATAAAAAAAAACTTATTAAAGCAATTCCCTGCGTTTAACCCCTTCCCTGCCACTGATCTTGCACAAGCAGTGATCGTGCACATCAGCGCATTTATTTTTGCCGTTTGTGCATTTTTTAGGGGTTAATTTTTTTTGTACTGTAATTTATTACAGTACTAAAAAGGCTCTTCTAAGAGTTATTAACCCCTTCTTTGCCGTCGATCACTGCTTACGCAATGATATTGACGCCAAAGCAATTTTTATCTGTCTGCATATTTTTATTTTATTTTTTTTACACATACCCGCTAGGGGATTACATGTAAAGTAAAAATATTTGAGTTTTTTTTTTTTAAGCTGCCTGAGCGCATAGCGATCAGTAACAGCGAATTAGTGGCAAAGGCGGTTTGGTGATTTCTCAATTAAGCTCACCATTCGCCCTGGTCAGATCAAAATTGGTCGGATCAATATTCACAAATATTGATCTGCCTCCCTCTCCTCACTTACATTTTTGTGACGGAAAGAGACAGATCAGTATTAGTGATATAAAATAACATTTTATAAAATTGTCAGGTTTTATGAAAGTCTTTCACTGTGTATTAACCCCTTCCCTGCCATTCATCACTGTGTAAGCAGTAATCTTGCACAGCAACAGTATGTTTTTCTGTCTGCACTGTTTTATGGATTAATTTCTTTTACTGTAATGTATTACAGTACTAGATAGGCTCTTCTAAGAGCTATTAACCCCTTCTTTGCTCGAGATCACTGCTTACGCACTGATTCTGAGGCCGCGGACTCAGGGTTCGATTTTGACCCTATTCAGCTTTCTGATACATCATCTAGCGATGTATCGGTGACTGCTGAGCCCTTGCCACAAGTAGTGATGGGGGTCTACCGATAAAAAAATATATGGTTTGGTGGGGGTAAATTACATTGGCTGGCTTCAAAGATATATCCCATAAAGGACACGTACGCAGGTTGACTACATGTCAAAATTCCAAGTTGGAATTTTGAGATGCGCATCTCACAAATGTTGCCTTCTAGCCAAAAACAAACCAACAAACCTATGCATGGGTGCTATCCCTGTACTCGGGAGATGTTGCTGAACACATATTGGGTTGTTGTTTGGCAGTGACATATACCAGAATCTGTGAATTCATGCCTGAAGTACAATGCATGTGGAAAAAAACCTCCCAAAAAAGTACTACCACAAACTTTTACAAAGGCTGGTGGTAGAATTAGTACCTATACAGTATTAAAATACCACCATTTGAAATACCTTAGGATGTCTATTTTCCAAAAATATATGGTTTGATGGGGTAAAATTCATTGGACGGCTTCAAAAATGTTCCAAATGGAACATGGGCGCAGGCTGACTAAATGTCAAAATTCCAGGTTGGAATTGCGCACCCCCTAAATGTGGAATTTTAGACCCAATACAAACCAACAAACCTATGCATGGGGGGTATCCCTGTACTCAGGAGATGTTGCTGAACACATATTGAGGTGTTGGTTGGCAGTGGCAAATACCAGAATCTGAAAATTCCTGCCTGAACTACAATGTGTGTGCGGAAAAAATGACATCCCAACCCTTTGACATAGGTTGGTGGTAGAATTAGCACTTGGAAAGTGTTAAAATACCACAATTTTAAAAACCCTAGGATGTCTAGTTTTCCAAAATATATGGTTTTATGGGGTAAAATACTTTGACAGGCTTCAAAAGTGTCCCAAATGGAACATGGGCGCAGGCTGACTACATGTCAAAATTCCAAGTTGGAAATGCACCCCCCCTAAACATGGCCTTTTAGCCCCCAAATAATCTAACTAACCTACACATGGGTGGTATCCCTGTACTCAGGAGATGTTGCTGAACACATATTAATGTGTTTTGTGGCACTGACACATAATAGGATCTATGAATTCATGCCCGATGTACAATGAATGTGAAAAACAAATTACTATCCATAACATTGACATAGGCTGGTGGTAGAATTAGTGCATGGAAAGTGTTAAAATACTACCATTTGAAATACCCTAGGGTGTCTAGTTTTCAAAAATATATGGTTTTGTGGGATAGAATACACTTTTTGGCTTCAAAAATGTCCCAAATGGGACATGGGAGCAGGTTTTCTGCACGTCAGAATTCCAAGTTGGAAAACCAAAAAGTGCACCTCTCAAATGTGGCCTTTTAACCCCCAAATAACCTAACCAACCTATACATGGGGGGTATCCCTGTACTCAGGAGATGTTGCTGAACACATATTGAGGTGTTGTTTGGCACTGACATATAACAGGATCTGTGAATTCATGCACAAAGTACAATGTATGTGAAAAAAAATTACTACCCAAAACATTGACATAGGCTGGTAGTATAATTAGTGCATGGAAAGTGTTAAAATACTACCATTTGAAATACCCTAGAGTGTCTAGTTTAAAAATATATATGGTTTTGTGGGGTAGAATACACTTTCTGGCTTCAAAAATGTCCCAAATGGGACATGGGCACAAGTTTTCTGCATGTCAGAATTCCAAGTTGGAAAACCAAAATGAGCACCCCCTAAATGTGGCCTTTTAGCCCCAAAACAAACCAACAAACCTATGCATGGGTGGTATCCCTGTACTCAGGAGATGTTGCTGAACACATATTGAGGTGTTATTTGGAAATATCCCTTCACATTTTAAGGTAATGTTTACCTAAATTGCAATATATGTGAAAAATTTAAAAAAAAGATTTTTTGCTGCAAACTTTGGCATAGATTGGTGGTAAAATGGCTACATGAAATGTGTCAAAATACCCCAAGTTAAATGCCCTGAGTTGTCTAGTTTTCAAAAATATGTACATGTTGGGGGTCATTCATGGATTTAGTACAGAAATCAGTGTTACAATGTCACTATCGCTAATTTTGAAAGAAAGGATTTTAAAATAGCTTTGCACCACTTATAGTTCTGGCCCTGTAACATGAATAAAAAAGCACAAAAACATAAAAACATGGGCTATTTCTGAACTCAGGACATATATTAGAAACTTTTTAGCAGTGTTTTTTTGTTGTCTCTTGTACATGAGTATACGATTTTTCAAATAAAAGTCATAAAAAAAGTATTTTTTCAATTTTTTTGCCATATTTTATTATTTTTTTTACATCAAATTATATGCTATTATCAAAATAATGGTATCAAAAGAAAGCCCTTCTTATAACGATAAAAACAATATATAATTTGTGCGGGTACACTAAATGAGACAGAAATAAATTACAGCAAAACACAAACTGCTCAGAAATGTTAAAACAGCCCATGTCACCAAGCGTCGGACAAGCCAAAAAAGTCATGTCACTAAGGGGTTAAGTAGCCCTGTATCAAGGATTTGTTTTTTGTATATTTTAGCACACTTACTATAGGAAGATAGTGAGGTATTTTGTGCTTTTATTTTTGTTTGTTTTTTTGGTGGGAATGCTCCTTCTTTTCGTCATTGGTCACAGCAACAATAGAGCACATTTACTAAACTGAGACTTATGTATGCAAAGGTATATAACTTTGTGACTTTTAATGTTAGAGGGCTAAATTCTTAATTAAAATGGGCACAACGTTTACACAATCTAGTTAGATGTAAGTCAAAAGTATAATTTATACAAGAAACACACTTTACAAATGATGGAGTTGCTAATTAGTGTCCTGATTCTTCTAAGATCTACTGCTGCAATGCAACATATTAAAAATCAAATGGAGTGATGTTTATCATTTCTAAAGATGTCAATTTTAAATGAACAGATAGTTAGCAGGATCAAGAAGGAAGGACATTATTCATAAAGGGTACTATAGATTCTCATATGATAGCAAATATATGCCCCTCGTGTACAGCAATAAAAATGTATTTATAGACAAATAGTGAAATTAAGAATCATTCCTGGAGTGGTCTTCCAACAAGAGACATTAACCAAATAATATACCCAAAGTTGGAAAACTCAGATGGCTACACACATGGCTTATATACTAATCTCAAAAACGTACAGCAGGCTCTCATTTCATACTAACTAACAAAATACACTCAATAATTGGCTTCACAAAATACACTCAATAATAGATGTGATGTTAGTCTCTGGAACGTGTTAAAAGAATTGATATTGGAAATTTAACATGGAGTGATCATGCTCCAGTAATAAGTATGACTGAATTTGGGGATGGTAAGCAAAAAAAATGGACATGGAGATTAAATGAGAGCCTGCTTGCACAAAAATACTTCAAATAACAAGTTCAAGCTTTATTTACACCAGGTATTTGAAAGCTCACAAATCCATTATACTGGGCTATCTGACAGCTATGAGCTTATATTAAAAAAGGAGGATTAAGATCTTAGAACAAGACCATAAAAGTACTCTAAAGCATGAATTACTATATAAACTGGACAAATTAACATCCAAGTTGGATGATATGATACATATGATGAATCCCTTAAGGAGTATATGTTGATGAGAAAATCTTGCTTTCTCCTGGTGAGCAAACCCGTTCAATTGTTAGCACAAGAACTTAAAAATGAGAGCATACAAGATTATATACCTAAGATAAAAGATAGACAGGGGCAGTATTGGCACTGCACTAAACATGTCACCCGTATTTTCAATTATATTTTGAAGACCTTTATAATATACATGATACATAAATAGTAGATTTAAATGAAGCAGTTAAAAAGAACATGAGATCATAATTAGAAAAAAACCTTGAATTAAGTACAACATCAAAACAAAGGAACAAAGGCTTGAAGAAAACCCGTTACAGGATTGAAACGTCGCCAAGTGTGTGAATAAAGTTTTCCACTTCTCACCGAGTGCTGGTGTCTGCATTGATTATTTCTTGATTGGAGATGGGCTGGACCATAATAATGTTGGTAGCAGTTATTTCTTTGATCCCAAAGGAGGAGAAAGATCCTGAAATTATTTAGAATTATCACCTGATCACTTTACTAAATATGTATTTAAAATTGATGACTAAGGTTCCTGCCGAGAGACTGAAGTGCATAGTTTCAGATATCATCCATCCAGATCAGTAAGGATTGGTACCCTTTAGGATACTCAGCAATAATTCCACTAAAATTCTAAATATAGTGGCCTTTGCACAGTAGAGAAAATATACCAGCTAGTTTATTTGGAGTCACTGCAGAGAAAGCATTCGATCGAGCAAACTGTTCCTTTATGTTCGGGTTCTTCGAAAAAATGGGGATAGGTAGGGGCGCCTGCCCGGCCGTCAAAAAAAATAAAAGTTAAAAAAAATAAAAAAGCCGGTAGAGGCACTGGATGGGGGAGAGCAAAAGATCCCCCCTCACCAGCCCTCTGCCCGGCAAGTTGTGCTGGGTCCGGGGAGGGGGCGGAGCTAACCGGCTCAGTGGTGTAGCTCAGCCCCCACCCTGTGAAGCAGAGCAGCGTCTACTTCACAGGGAGCCACAGACAGCAATAGAAATTGCTGCTTGGCTCCCCATGCTTAATGCAGGCATGGGGAGTCGAGAAGCACTTTCTATTGCTGTCTGTGGCTCCCTGTGAAGCAGACGCTGCTCTGCTTCACAGGGTGGGGGCGGAGCTACACCACTGAGCCGGTTAGCTCAGCCCCCTCCCTTGAGCCACATTTGCAGGCAAGGGGGGGGGGGTGAGAGAGGGACAGAACAGGGGGAGAGAGGGACAGAACAGGGGGTGAGAGGCAGAACAGGGGCAGGGGGGGAGAGAGAGACAGAACAGGGGGTGAGAGGCAGAACAGGGGCAGGGGGGGAGAGAGAGAGACAGAACAGGGGGTGAGAGGCAGAACAGGGGGAGGGGGGAGAGAGAGGCAGAACAGGGGGTGAGAGAAGGACAGAACAGGGGTGAGAGGCAGAACAGGGGGAGGGGGGAGAGAGAGGCAGAACAGGGGGTGAGAGAAGGACAGAACAGGGGTGAGAGGCAGAACAGGGGGAGGGGGGAGAGAGAGGCAGAACAGGGGGTGAGAGAAGGACAGAACAGTGGGTGATAGGCAGAACAGGGGGGGGAGAGAGACAGAACAGGGGGTGAGAGGCAGAACAGGGGGAGGGGGGAGAGAGAGGCAGAACGGGGTGAGAGAAGAAAAGAACAGAGGTGAGAGGCAGAACAGGGGGAGGGTCGAGAGAGAGGCAGAACAGGGGGTGAGAGAAGGACAGAACAGGGGGTGAGAGGCAGAACAGGGGGTGAGAGGCAGAACAGGGGGAGGGGGGAGAGAGAGGCAGAACAGGGGGTGAGAGAAGAAAAGAACAGGGGTGAGAGGCAGAACAGGGGTAGGGGGGAGAGAGAGGCAGAACAGGGGGTGAGAGAAGGACAGAACAGGGGGTGAGAGGCAGAACAGGGGGAGAGAGAGGCAGTACAGGGGGAGGGGGAGAGAGAGACAGAACAGGGGGAGGGGGGATAGAGAAACAGAACAAGCGAGGGGGAAGAGAGAGAGACAGGAGGTGGGAGAGAGACATAACAGATGGAGGGGGGAGAGACAGACATGGCAAGGAAGAGGAAAACGACACATACATAGGGGGGTGAAAGACGGGGGGAGGGGCGCCATGGAGGAAGCCCGCACAGTGCGCCGGAACACTTAAGGCCGGCCCTGATCTGGATTACTTATGGACTTTTCTCAACCTCTAAAGCAATTATCTTTATATATTTACATTTCAACCAACAGAATCATCTTGTGCATGTTAAGGTAATCCTTTCCATTTATCCATTTGTTGCATAACGTATTCACTCTGATGAAACCCCTATTGCATCCCCTGCTTGCTAATTATCTGCAAAACCTACATGCTAATCTCTTGCAAAACCTGCTTGCTGAAAACTGTTACATTTGCCTGGAAATCCTTAAAGAGGTATACTCAGTTTAGCCACCTGCAGTTGTGTTCCAAAATATCCATTGAAAACCTAACAGAAGTGCTGATTGTGAATATAGAAAATCACCATAGAGAAAGGCTTTTTAGAACTTTTCATCTTAAATGGGTAGATGAGGATTTAAAATACTTAGGAATTAGGATATCTCACAACATTAAAAAATTATTTGTTTTGAACTTTGTCCCAGATTTCATGGATTGGTAGAATAGAGGTGATATTAATGAACATCCTTCCCAGGTTTCATTTTATGTTTCATGCCATACCCCTCTTAATACCTAGGATCTTTTTTAGTCAGGTAAGGAAACTTATAATAACCTTATAATAAATCTCCACGGCTCACCTATGAGTTGTTGGTTAGACCTAAAAATAAGGGAGGCCTTGGTGTTCTGAATATTTATCAGTAGCATGGCTGGAGAATCCAAGGGAGCATCTTAAAGTGAAAAAACATCCAACTGTAAGGCCTATACTTTTGATATGGCAAAGCATCAATACAGTGGGAAAAATCAGTATATCTCAAAATCTGCTCTTTCCAGTTTCCAATACATTTTTCAACCAGGGATGGAGAATCGGAACAAATTAAATATTATTAGAAAAGTTGAATATTTCAAATTGAGGAGGATCATAGAAATTACCTCAGGATACTATCAATGTAGAGTTTATTCCCAGAGGAGAAGATTAGTGGCTCATTTTTCTTTTATTTACAAATGCATTGGAGACTGCCTTAGGTTTAAAAATGGGACACATCAGGAACTAACCACATTTGAAGCACTCTGTCAGGGGTGTCCAAGTTTTTTTTTCAGTGGGCCACTTCTCCAGAAATAAGTGTGTGTTTGTGGGCCACATTCATTTTTCATTTAGAGAAAGTTATATATGATTGTGTGAGTGCGATATTTATTGCTGTGGAGTCTGTGACACACTCACACAATGCACATTAGTATGAATTTTATTTATGTGTGTGTGAATATGCTCACATTTATATATAAAACTCACATTAATGTGCCCTGTGTGAGTGTATAACAGACTCCACAGCAATAAAACTCACTCTCACACGGCACATTACTGTATCACAATACAGAATAAAACTCAAAAAATCCCCACATTAATTATGCACAGTCACAATTATACACCTGTTCACAGCCACACTTACACCTGTTCACAGCCACACTTACACCTGTTTACAGCCGCACATACACCTGCTCACAGCCACACATACACCTGTTCACAGCCACACATACACAAATAGACACACAGTCACCCTTACACACACACCTATTCATAAGAAACCCATTCATACTCAGACACCCCGACACCCATACACACACAGACACCCACACACAGACACCCATTCACACTCAGAAACCCTTACACACACAGATAGACACCCTTACATTTATTCAGCCTGCATGCTAAATAAATATTTCCACTAACTACTTTGAGTGCTGGGTCCTAAGTATTTTGTTTTCTAGACACCCTTACAGACACAGACACCCTCACACAGACACCCTTACACACACACTCAGACAGACCCCCATACAGACACAGACAGACCCCCATACAGACACAGACAGACGCCCATGCCGGCACAGACAACCACACACACACACACAGACACCCATACACACACACAGACACCCTCACACACACAGACACATTTATTTTCTTTTTGCATGTGCCTTTTGTCCCCCTCCCTGCTCAGCATAGGCGTGCACAGCCTATTGCATTAGGGTGTGCACCCTAAAGCACAAACACACACGCCGCACACGTGTGTGTGTATAGATATATAGATAGATATATATCTATCTATATATCTATACACACACACACACATACACAAATGCACTCTGCATACTTACATACAGACCCGCATTCATATAATTATCAATATAAACAAACATTTAAAAACTGTATTAAAACTTTTTTTTTATTAATTAAGCATTTAGCAATGTAAACAAACATTTCACATTTTTTAACTTAAAAAAACACTTACTTAAAGTTTACCAGCCAGCCGGCCGCCCCAGAACCCCTCCTGGGAAAAAACGATGTGCCTGTGCTCCGCTCTGCACCCTCTCCTCTGGCACTGCGGCTGGGCCTCACCCTTGCGTTGCCGTGACTCCGCCTCTGCGTGACATCACGGAACGCGTGTACTCGAACGCGTACATTACAGGGGAGGTCTGAGGGAGGAGAAAGTCCGTCCTTCACTATGCGGCGCTTCCGCTCGCATAGTGAAGGATCGGATTAGGAGACAAACTCGGGCGGCAGACGGCAGTGCAGCACGGAGGCAGGGCCGTCTTTAATAGTGATTGGACCCTGGGCAAGCATTTGCTTGGGCCCCCTGGACCCTGCCCCCTCCCCTGCATGCAATCCCGCCATCCATCGCAATGTTACCCCCCCCCCCACACATTTGCCATAATTGTTGTGCCATTCAGATGCCAGTAATATTGTAACTTTCGGATGCCAGTAATATTGTGCCAGTCAGAGCCCAGTAATATTGTGCAAATCAGAGCCTAGTAATATTGTGCCAGTCAGATGCCTGCAATATTGTGCCAGTCAGATGCCTGCAATATTGTGCCAGTCAGAGCCCAGTAATAATGTGCCAGTCAGATACCAGTAATATTGTGCCAGTCAGATACCAATAATATTGTGCCAGTCAGATACCAATAATATTGTGCCAGTCAGATACCAGGAATATTGTGCCTGTCAGAGCCAAGGAATATGGTGCCTGTCAGATGCCTGTAATATTATGCCAGTCAGATGCCTGTAATAGTGTGCAGTCAGAGGCCAGGAATATTGTGCCAGTCAGATGCCTGTAATATTATGCCAGTCAGATGCCTGTAATATTATGCCAGTCAGATGCTTGTAATAGTGTGCCAGTCAGAGCCCAGGAATATTGTGCCTGTCAGAGCCCAGGAATATGGTGCCTGTCAGATGCCTGTAATATTATGCCAGTCAGATGCCTGTAATAGTGTGCAGTCAGAGGCCAGTAATATTGTGCCAGCCAGATGCCCAGTAATATTGTCCCAGCCAGATGCCCAGTAATATTGTGCCAGCCAGATGCCCAGTAATATAGTGCCATCCAGATGCCTGTAATATAATGCCAGTCAGATGCCTGTAATATTATGCCAGTCAGATGCCTGTAATAGTGTGCAGTCAGAGGCCAGGAATATTGTGCCAGTCAGATGCCTGGAATATTGTGCCAGTCAGATGCCTGTAATATTATGCCAGTCAGATGCCTGTAATATTGTGCCAGCCAGAGCCCAGTATTGTGCCAGTCAGAGCCCAGTAATATTGTGCCAGTCAGAGCCTAGTAATATTGTGCCAGTCAGATGCCTGCAATATTGTGCCAGTCAGATGCCTGCAATATTGTGCCAGTCAGAGCCCAGTAATAATGTGCCAGTCAGATACCAGTAATATTGTGCCAGTCAGATACCAATAATATTGTGCCAGTCAGATACCAATAATATTGTGCCAGTCAGATACCAGGAATATTGTGCCTGTCAGAGCCAAGGAATATGGTGCCTGTCAGATGCCTGTAATATTATGCCAGTCAGATGCCTGTAATAGTGTGCAGTCAGAGGCCAGGAATATTGTGCCAGTCAGATGCCTGTAATATTATGCCAGTCAGATGCCTGTAATATTATGCCAGTCAGATGCTTGTAATAGTGTGCCAGTCAGAGCCCAGGAATATTGTGCCTGTCAGAGCCCAGGAATATGGTGCCTGTCAGATGCCTGTAATATTATGCCAGTCAGATGCCTGTAATAGTGTGCAGTCAGAGGCCAGTAATATTGTGCCAGCCAGATGCCCAGTAATATTGTCCCAGCCAGATGCCCAGTAATATTGTGCCAGCCAGATGCCCAGTAATATAGTGCCAGCCAGATGCCTGTAATATAATGCCAGTCAGATGCCTGTAATATTATGCCAGTCAGATGCCTGTAATAGTGTGCAGTCAGAGGCCAGGAATATTGTGCCAGTCAGATGCCTGTAATATTGTGCCAGTCAGATGCCTGTAATATTATGCCAGTCAGATGCCTGTAATATTGTGCCAGCCAGAGCCCAGTATTGTGCCAGTCAGAGCCCAGTAATATTGTGCCAGCCAGAGCCCAGTAATATTGTGCCAGTCAGATGCCCAGTAATATAGTGCCAATCAGATACCCAGTAATATAGTGCCAATCAGATGCCCAGTAATATAGTGCCAATCAGATGCCAAGTAATATAGTGCCAATCAGATACCCAGTAATATAGTGCCAATCAGATGCCCAGTAATATAGTGCCAATCAGATACCCAGTAATATAGTGCCAATCAGATGCCAAGTAATATAGTGCCAATCAGATACCCAGTAATATAGTGCCAATCAGATGCCCAGTAATATAGTACCAATCAGATGCCCAGTCATATTGTGCCAATCAGATGCCAAGTAATATAGTGCCAGTCAGATACCCAGTAATATAGTGCCAATCAGATACCCAGTAATATAGTGCCAATCAGAAGCCAAGTAATATAGTGCCAATCAGATGCCAAGTAATATAGTGCCAGTCAGATACCCAGTAATATAGTGCCAATCAGATGCCCAGTAATATAGTGCCAGTCAGATGCCAAGTAATATAGTGCCAATCAGATACCCAGTAATATAGTGCCAATCAGATGCCCAGTAATATAGTGCCAATCAGATGCCAAGTAATATAGTGCCAGTCAGATACCCAGTAATATAGTGCCAATCAGATGCCCAGTAATATTGTGCCAATCAGATGCCAAGTAATATAGTGCCAGTCAGATACCCAGTGATATAGTGCCAATCAGATACCCAGTAATATAGTGCCAATCAGATGCCAAGTAATATAGTGCCAGTCAGATACCCAGTAATATAGTGCCAATCAGATGCCCAGTAATATAGTGCCAGTCAGATGCCAAGTAATATAGTGCCAATCAGATACCCAGTAATATAGTGCCAATCAGATGCCCAGTAATATAGTGCCAATCAGATGCCAAGTAATATAGTGCCAATCAGATGCCCAGTAATATAGTGCCAATCAGATGCCAAGTAATATAGTGCCAGTCAGATACCCAGTAATATAGTGCCAATCAGATACCCAGTAATATAGTGCCAATCATATGCCCAGTAATATAGTGCCAATCAGATGCCAAGTAATATAGTGCCAATCAGATACCCAGTAATATAGTGCCAATCAGATGCCCAGTAATATAGTGCCAATCAGATGCCAAGTAATATAGTGTCAATCAGATACTGTCAGAGGTATTGAAAAGTAATCTTGGGACTGGTACATATGAATAAAGCAGAAGAAAAGGATAACAAGATGGATGCCAGCAGCCTCCATTTTGTGTCAGTTTTTGGACATCCTTCTGTGTGTTCAAATCTTATTCTGTGTCCCTGAAGCTAAAAGAAAGTCCTCCACATTCCTAACTCTGTTATCTAGTATCACTGGAACAGATAAGGTGGGCATTGTTAGTCGTTTATGACTCTCATTGTATTTCTAAAGACACAGCTGTGTCTATATACATATTAGAGGAGAAGGGGGGCTTCTCTGCAACTTGCGAGCCCACCCAAACTGACAGAAACTTACAAACACAGACACACTGAGATTATTGGGATTTTTGATTTGTAGAATCTAATAAGGGTTATTAGAAATAAACCTAGTTGATTCAAATCACCCATTAAAATATATAATGATATCACACCTTCACTAATAAATATGTAAAGTATAATTAATCCTACATATTAATTAGAATATTGTTTTTATTGTTTTATTAGTGTGGTATACATTTTATTATACATTTTTATGTAATGTGCAATGATAAGAATATGATAAATATTTACTATAATTTGAAATTGTATTAACACTTCTATATATTGCAACATATATATTGTATTACATTATACTCACAATCCAGGTATAGCTATAAATCATGACATCATCTCATTTACATTAACACACCCATCCATTCAATTGGCTAGAATTCACAGTAACAGGGTGTGAATCTGAGATAAGGTTTGGTTGATAAGTTGATACTGGGGGTGTAGAGGGGGACCTAAAACACCGGAGATACCTGAAAGACCCGGGGAGACTGATTTTGGGAGAGATGCCACTAGTTGGGTGAGAGATGGGAATGTTTTAGAAACAGGCTGAGTCTCTCTCCTTCTGGGGAGGACTCAGGAATATGAGGCTTTTAATAGCACATGTTCATTATAACAATAGAAATCTCCATACCCATAGTATTGAGCTAAGTCCCAGGAGTAACTCCCATCACTCATTTCTTCAATTGAAGGAGTCCCAACTGCAAACCAACCTCTGCCGGTAATGTATAAATGTGGTAATTTGTTTCGAGGATAATCTCATTTTTATGGATGTCATTAGCATATATATTTGGGTAAATTGAACTTAAATCCCACAATTTCTGGGATCTATATGTTAGCCTGATGTTTATCTGTCATCCTTTCTGCAGAAGGAAGCCAGAGGAATATCCTATAGATATTACCAAGAACCATACGTTCTTATAGTCTAGCTATTTACCCAAATATGTAATATATAATCTCCAGAGATTATCTAAGATTCTCATTCTTAAAGTCTAAGCTAGAATACTTACATTATCATTTACCGAGCAGATTAAGAAATAGCCACCTTGAGTAGTGATATGATTTAGTAGTATTACCTTACCTAAGCAGAGTATATGTTGGTAATTTGTAGGTAATTATGGTGTACTATCATTAACCATTTTAAATACTAATCATTGTAAGTTGTATCTAAATAAAATGCATGGCCATCTTACGGTCAGAAACGTACTGTATAATAAAGTATTCTACATGTATGTTGATATAGGTACAGAGCTGCATAATTCATGTTTTGTCCTACTTACTTATGTTATAAGTCATACATGTGAATTATGATTAACAGCTATTGATACTGTATTTTGTTGTTATGCTATTTTGCTTACCTTTTGATCTTTATTCTATATTCAATAAATTCATTATTATTTTATTAATAATTGTAGCATTGTATTTACTTTTGTAGAAACGTCATCCAAACTCTCACATACATAACGAATTCTTGATATGGGTATTTTTAGTCGGACCCATATATATGAATCATCAATTTTCATATTTTTTATGATTCATAATTAATAACTTATATTCATATTTTTATGGTTATTAATAATCCGACATTTTATGGAGGCACTTGCTGAGATGTATTTAAGATTTGATGCGTTTTTACAAGCTGTAAATTAATTGTAATCCAGAGTACACTGTCTAACTTCATTCTATGGGCTCATAGTACTGAATCAGGTATTGGAATTACATTGCTATATATTGTTGTAATAAGATCAATATGAGTAGCCATTTAGTAACTCCCTGGGAAATAATTCTGTAACAGAGAATCCCAGTAACATATACAGTATCTTAAACATGCTCAAAGACTTAAATCGTCAGTCAGATATCAAAAAATGGATTAAAGAAATATACATTCAAACAGAACTTTAATGATGATACTCTGTTTAAAAGTTTTCTGACGTGCATGTGTGAGGAAAAAGATGTTATATGAAATGTATTCATAAATGTGATATGATTATTGACAACACAGCTAGAAGGGAAATGTAGTCACATAACTGTGTTACAGGCCAATTTGGCACCCTGTCCAAAATGTTTGTGTTAAGAGCAGATTGACTCTCAAAATTCATAATCAGAATTTGGGTAAAGATATAGAAGAGCTTTAAAAAGTACAGGGACCTGTACAGCTCTCTCCAAATGTAAAATAAGACCTGCCAAAAGTCCCAAAATAATGTGTCCCATGTTCAGGAAAAATCACTGATCTGGCACTGAAGGGGTTAAACCCACCAGAGTCACAGATAATCCCCTGCAAGAGAGCATTAATATGCAAATGCAGGCAATAAAGAACCAAATAAATCAAATGCATTAATTTGTATTGGTTCAGAAAAACATAGGTGACCCAAACCCTCTTCAAGCTAATATATCCCAAGCTTATGCAGGCAAGCCCCAAAGGGTTAACATCAGGATATCTGATGAAGAAGCCATCAGCATGAGATCAGGAGATTCTGATAATGACAGTTTCTCTAATAGTGTACAAAATGAGGTCAGTGAGGACAGGTACTACTTGCCCCAGAGGGCTAACTTACCCCTGGCAGGTAGACATACCTATAAGTGGCACTCCCAATACAGTGTATTCACCACAAGGAGTTGCAAGCAAATACCCACAGACAAGTCTAACACACAGGGTATTATTCTCTATTCCCAGGTTCCCAAATTTAGCCTGGAAGGGTTAACTAATAGAATTAACCGTACTGAGATGTAATCTCTGAATCTGTACTCAGACTCAGATAACATTAAATTACTAACATGGGTCTTTGATAGTAAGTACCACAATTTCTTTAGATCTATGACAAATAGGAATTTCCAAAATTGCAATCAGGTAATCCAGGAGGTCACATTAGATTTTGGCCCACATAGGATTCGGCATAAAAAGCAGATGGTGTAGAGCCCAATGTAGACCCCATCTGGGATTTAAACCCCAGAAAGTGAGCTATGCTCAAAAAGCCAAGTCTCCTAAGCTGGCAAAGCAGAAAGAGTTAAACTCACCCCTGTTAAGTACCAGTATCCTAATCTTAATGGCATCCTCAGATATAGCAGCCAAAGGCCTATCATGCCTTGGCTGAATCAGGCCACTGAATCTAATAACTCCCATAAAGCTAAGCCCTATACCTACTATAAGGATAGAGAGGGGCCATAAGTCTGATCTGCCTAGAGGGTACAGAGACACTGATCCTGATAATTCCCCCGCAGACTCAGCTACCCACATCCATTAAGGATAATTATGGAAGGGGCCATAAGTCTGGTCTGCCTAGAGGGTACAGAGACACTGATCCTGATAATTCCCCACAGACTCAGCCACCCACATCCCCATAAGGGTAATCACGGGAGGGGCCACAGATCTGATATGCCTAGGGGGGACAGAGATACTGACTCTTATAGCTCCCATCAAGCTCAGCAATCTACCTCCAATACTTGGAGGCATAGCCGTAAACCTGGAAATTAAATATATACTCAGGTGAATAACCTGGATGATCTAATGGTACACTTACAAGAGCAGGTAAGTAAACTAGCTCAAAGCGTGGCTGGATAAATAAATAACCCTGAAACACCCAGCATGACCCAATAAAACTCAGCAATAGAGGTTAAATTAAACACTAGGTAATCAAGTTGTTAAATTGCATCCTGTAATGTCTATTGTAACCAAAGTTCTATTTTACAGTGTTAAGACCATAAGTCCATTGCTAAAATGTTGTTAAATGTTTAAACCATCGCTTCTTACTAGATGGTGAATTTGTGTATCTAACTTCTCATCTATTTTTCAGCCTATCCAGGACTAAGATAGTTCACTTCCTAACGTGTGCGTTTACCTAGTGATTGAATCTTTAGGATTCAGCCTTGAAAGGGTTAGTCACAAATTGTCAGCAAGATGCTGCAATCAAGAAGCTCCTGAGAAGGGGGGCCGGTGGTTAATGCCTGTCAGTTTCTTTCCAAAGGGTCAGAAGATGCAGAAAGGTCAAAGAATGAAAATGTACTCACAAATAGTGAACTCATCTCCATAAAGATAGCGTGATGATAGAAGAAGCCAACACACTTTAACTACCTACGTAAAGCAAGATCATTTAATTAAACATAATTTATGTTTAATATAATTTAACACGTTTTTATTTACAGGTTATTCTAATAACATTGACCTGGAGTTGTTTTTGTTTTGTTTTTTCCAACAACTTTGGGGGCAGTGTTCTTTTTGTTTATCTTAATAGGTAATCAAACAGCTAATCATTTGTTCCTATGCTGGAAGGACCCCATCTTACAAGGGGGGATGCCCAGAAAGAAAGTTTAAACACCACTGCGGGTACAGTAAAGAAACATCGACACAAGTCAGATGAAGATCAGATTGGTATCGTATAAACAGGGGTTTATTAATCCACTTGTTTGTCTCGCATCTGTTACTAACATTGTTTTCTTGTACCCATATTATAACAAATATCAGAGATACTCTGCCTAGATGATCACTCCTATGTGTAATATATCCACTAAGTGGGATACATTCAGGATATAGTGAACCTAGTAGAGATAGTTCTGCCATGTTTTATATATTTTTCTTGCTAGAATAAGCTAGCATTTTCCATATCTAGTAATTGGTTAGTATATGACAGATCTCATAGGGCCTAAGTCAGGTATATATGTATTCTCAATTCTGGCACAAATGTACTTATACTGTTTTGTTGATTCCTTAATTTTAGATTCATCTATCAAAGCCCAAATTCATGGGGATCGCATGATGACTAAAGACAAGATGACGTAAGTCGGGATCATCCTACTTCGGGGACAGGACTTTCTGGACAAAGCGAATCGTGATGCAAAGCTCATCATCCAAAAGCTCCAAAGAAATCCAAGGTCTATCCAGAAGGAAAAGGGGGATTCATCTCTAGATGTACCCAGCAGTCTGATCCAAAGACATCCCATCAAGAAAAGGTTCAACATAACAGATATCAAGTCGCCAGAAGAGACCTGCCGCCGCAAGACATCGCTCTCAAGTTCCTGTAGCCAAGTGCCGGACAAGCAAGGAAACCTGTGTCCCAGGTGTGCTGTCGACCAGCTAAAGGCTGAAGAATCCACGTTGCTACAAGGCCATTCAATTTTTATATTTATAGTTGTTTGGTGACTGAAGTCACGAAGAAAGAGTTTGCTTTGCAGATTAAAGCTAAAGATCCAGAGTTCATTATTTTAACCAGTCCCAAATACCTACTTCTTAATTTGAAACACAATCATTTTTCTTAAGAATTATTGGTTCCAATTAGGGGGGAATTGTCAGAGGTATTGAAAAGTAATCTTGGGACTGGTACATATGAATAAAGCAGAAGAAAAGGATAACAAGATGGATGCCAGCAGCCTCCATTTTGTGTCAGTTTTTGGACATCCTTCTGTGTGTTCAAATCTTATTCTGTGTCCCTGAAGCTAAAAGAAAGTCCTCCACATTCCTAACTCTGTTATCTAGTATCACTGGAACAGATAAGGTGGGCATTGTTAGTCGTTTATGACTCTCATTGTATTTCTAAAGACACAGCTGTGTCTATATACATATTAGAGGAGAAGGGGGGCTTCTCTGCAACTTGCGAGCCCACCCAAACTGGCAGAAACTTACAAACACAGACACACTGAGATTATTGGGATTTTTGATTTGTAGAATCTAATAAGGGTTATTAGAAATAAACCTAGTTGATTCAAATCACCCATTAAAATATATAATGATATCACACCTTCACTAATAAATATGTAAAGTATAATTAATCCTACATATTAATTAGAATATTGTTTTTATTGTTTTATTAGTGTGGTATACATTTTATTATACATTTTTATGTAATGTGCAATGATAAGAATATGATAAATATTTACTATAATTTGAAATTGTATTAACACTTCTATATATTGCAACATATATATTGTATTACATTATACTCACAATCCAGGTATAGCTATAAATCATGACATCATCTCATTTACATTAACACACCCATCCATTCAATTGACTAGAAGTCACAGAAACGGGGTGTGAATCTGAGATAAGGTTTGGTTGATAAGTTGATACTGGGGGTGTAGAGGGGGACCTAAAACACCGGAGATACCTGAAAGACCCGGGGAGACTGATTTTGGGAGAGATGCCACTAGTTGGGTGAGAGATGGGAATGTTTTAGAAACAGGCTGAGTCTCTCTCCTTCTGGGGAGGACTCAGGAATATGAGGCTTTTAATAGCACATGTTCATTATAACAATAGAAATCTCCATACCCATAGTATTGAGCTAAGTCCCAGGAGTAACTCCCATCACTCATTTCTTCAATTGAAGGAGTCCCAACTGCAAACCAACCTCTGCCGGTAATGTATAAATGTGGTAATTTGTTTCGAGGATAATCTCATTTTTATGAATGTCATTAGCATATATATTTGGGTAAATTTAACTTAAATCCCACAATTTCTGGGATCTATATGTTAGCCTGATGTTTATCTGTCATCCTTTCTGCAGAAGGAAGCCAGAGGAATATCCTATAGATATTACCAAGAACCATACGTTCTTATAGTCTAGCTATTTACCCAAATATGTAATATATAATCTCCAGAGATTATCTAAGATTCTCATTCTTAAAGTCTAAGCTAGAATACTTACATTATCATTTACCGAGCAGATTAAGAAATAGCCACCTTGAGTAGTGATATGATTTAGTAGTATTACCTTACCTAAGCAGAGTATATGTTGGTAATTTGTAGGTAATTATGGTGTACTATCATTAACCATTTTAAATACTAATCATTGTAAGTTGTATCTAAATAAAATGCATGGCCATCTTACGGTCAGAAACGTACTGTATAATAAAGTATTCTACATGTATGTTGATATAGGTACAGAGCTGCATAATTCATGTTTTGTCCTACTTACTTATGTTATAAGTCATACATGTGAATTATGATTAACAGCTATTGATACTGTATTTTGTTGTTATGCTATTTTGCTTACCTTTTGATCTTTATTCTATATTCAATAAATTCATTATTATTTTATTAATAATTGTGGCATTGTATTTACTTTTGTAGAAACGTCATCCAAACTCTCACATACATAACGAATTCTTGATATGGGTATTTTTAGTCGGACCCATATATATGAATCATCAATTTTCATATTTTTTATGATTCATAATTAATAACTTATATTCATATTTTTATGGTTATTAATAATCCGACAATACCCAGTAATATAGTGCCAATCAGATACCCAGTAATATAGTGCCAATCAGATGCCCAGTAATATTGTGCCAATCAGGTACCCAGTAATATAGTGCCATTCAGATACCAGGAATATTGTGCCAGTCAGATACCCAGTAATATAGTGCCAATCAGATACCCAGTAATATAGTGCCAATCAGATACCCAGTAATATAGTGTCAATCAGATACCCAGTAATATAGTGCCAATCAGATGCCCAGTAATATTGTGCCAATCAGATACCCAGTAATATAGTGCCAGTCAGATACCAGGAATATTGTGCCAGCCAGCCCCCCCCCCCCGTACTAACATGAAGCTGCTCCGTGTCCCCCGCCGGATGTCTCCTCCGTGCAGTCTTCCCTCTTGCACGGAGGAGGGAAACAGAAACCGGATGTGACGCGACGTCACATCCGGCGTCAGTTTTTTTTTTTTTTTTTTTCGGCCGTCGCATCCATCGGATGCGGCTTGCCGGAAAAAAGCGTTCACAAGCGCAATGCGCTGTGAACGCGGCAGCAGGGGCTGGGGGCCCACGGGACAGCTGCCTTGGGGCCCCCAGGAGTAAATGGGCCCAGGGCAGCTGCCCCGTTTGCCCCGCGTTAAAGACGGCCCTGCACGGAGGTGAGAGAGCCTCAATTTTGAGGCTTGATTAGGGTGTGCCCAGGCACACCGGCACACCCCGTGCGCACGCCTATGCTGCTCAGTCACCTTTAATATGCAGGGAGGGGGATGGTTCAGGCACCAGGGACTCAATACACAGACACCCATACACACTCAGACACCCATACACACTCGGACACCCATACACACACACTCGGACACCCATACACACACACTCAGACACCCATACACACACACTCAGACACCCCTACACACACACACACACAGACAGACACCCTTACACACACAGACAAACACCCTTACGTTTATTCAGCATGCTTGCTGAATAAATATTTCCACTAACTACTTTGAGTGCTGGGTCCTAAGTATTTTGTTTTCTAGGCACCCTTACAGACACAGACACCCTCACAGACGCATACAGACACAGACACCCTTACACAGACACCCTTACACACGCATTTAGACAGACCCCCATACAGACACAGACACCCATACACACACAGACACCCTCACACACACAGACACTTTTCTTTTTGCATGTGCCTTTTGTCCCCCTCCCTGCTCAGTCACCTTTTATATGCAGGGAGGGGTATGGTTCAGGCACCAGGGACTCAATACACAGACACCCATACACACACAGACACCCGTACACATACAGACACCCATACATACACAGGCACCCTCACACACCCAGACACTCTAACACACCCAGACACTCTCACACATTTCTTAATATTTTTCCCATGTGCCAATTCTCCCCCTCCCTGCTCACTCACCTTTTAAATGCAGAGAGGGGGTGGTTCAGGCACCATCTTCTGAACTCCAGAATGCATCTGGAGCTCCAACGCACCCCTCATGCTGCTCGCAAGGCACCAGGCACTCTTCATCTTCTGCGCGAGGGGGCTGAGCATGCACCCCTTGCGCTACCAAAATATGGTAGATACCAAGAGCTTGGATTCAAGATTATGTGAAGATGGTACAGAGTTCAATCTGACTTACATAGGTAATTTCTTATCTTGTCAAACAAATGTTGTAGATGTTTGAACACAATCAGGGACCTATTTCACATTAGCAGAGGCGGCTCTAGACTTTGTGAGGCCTTAGGCGAAAGTCGAACATGAGGCCCTCACGGACACACATTATTAAATAAAATATATGCAAGTGATAATAAAAATGAACTGTAGAAATAGCATATTTCAAGATCAGACTTAATCCCAACTTCTAGGAATTTACAGCTCCTAGAATTTTATTTGTCTCATAATTATTCTACATACATCTATAAACATTTGGTATAGATAAAATTGTGTGCGGCTGACTAACTCACATTGTTATTGCTGTGTCCTAAATGTGAACACTAACACATATCACACAGTCATTCATAGACACACTCAGTGAGCACACACTGACTCACAGACACACTCAGTCAGCACACAATCACACTCAGCCAGCACACACTCACAGATACACTCAGCCAGCACACACTGACTCACAGGCACACTCAGAAAGCACACAATCACACACTAACAGAAACACTCAGCCAGAAGGAAAGGTGCTCAATGTTGAAAGTGGTCTCACAGACCACGTTGTGCTAGAAGATTGGCACTTTGTTCTTCCTCACAGCACCGGATGCACTGTGATTTAGCCATTCAATATACCAGGATTTTGCCCCTTAATATGTCAGGATTTTGCCACTCTATGCCAGGATTGTGCCACTCAATCTGCCAGGATTTTGCCACTCAATATGCCAGAATTTTGCCACTCTATGCCAGGATTTTGCCCCTTAATATGCCAGGATTTTGCCCCTTAATATGCCAGGATTTTGCCACTCTGTGACAGGATTTTGCCCCTCATTATGCCACAATTTTGCCCCTCACAAATCCTAGAATTTTGCCTCTCAATATGCCAGGATTTTGCCACTGTATGCCAGGATATTGCCCCTCATAATGCCACTATTTTGCCCCTCACAATGCCAGGATTTAGCCTCTCGCTATGCCATGATTTTGCCACTGTATGCCAGGATTTTGCCCCTCATTATGCCAGAATTTTGCCCCTCACAATGCCAGAATTTTGCCTCTCAATATGCCAGGATTTTGCCACTGTATGCCAGGATATTGCCCCTCACAATGCCAGGATTTAGCCTCTCACTATGCCAGGATTTTGCCCCTCACCTCATTATGCCAGGATTTTGCCCCACACTGTGCCAATATTTAGCCACTCATTATGCCAGGCTTTGCTCGTTTGTGCCACCCTCCTCCCCCCTTCCCTAGTACTTACCTCCATGCTGCTCTCCGTTGTTTCCTCCGTGCATCTTCTCTCTTGCACGGAGGAAGGAAGTTCCGGTCGCGGTTTTTTTTTTTTTTTTAACTTTATTGAAGCTTCGCGGGTTCAATAAAGTTTAAAAAAAAAAAAAAAACGCGATCGGAACTTCCTTCCTCCGTGCAGGAGAGAAGATGCACGGAGGAAACATCCCAGGTTAGTGTAACAGGGAGCTTAACGGCATCGTTAAGCTCCCTGTTACATCAAAGGCAATAAGGTGAGTTAGGCAGCCGCGAGGCCCCCGTGAGTGCGAGGCCTTAGGCGGCTGTCTAACTCGCCTAATTAGAGAGCCGCCTCTGCACATTAGCTATGCCCTAAAAAACTAAATTTTTGTCAACAGGTGTGAAATGTAATAAAGCAAGTAATCAGCCCTCGGCTAAAACTGACCCCATATCTAATATTGTTGTGCCATACAGATCTGGATACTCAGACATTTAGATACTCTTTCAAGATCAGATTGATTAACTCAGCAAAATAACTCATTCAAGTTTATTGGAAACAGAGGAAAATTCCTACTTTGATGGAATGGTTCGGAAGATTTAACAATATCAAAAAGATTGAACAATTTATATATAAAGGGGAGCAGAGCAGAAGAAGATAAGATGAGATAGGAGCCATGTAAAGAGTTCTGCAACTCTAAGTCATTATATTAACTAGGTCCTTCTGTTGAGACAGTTGGAGGGTCTTCATTATTTGTTATAACATGGATACCATCCTTACTATTAAGTCCGTTCAGATGTAATTGACAGATATGTTTAGGGAAATCAGGCTTTAAATGAGAATTGTCTGCTGCAATGACACAGGAGAATGATATGTACGTCTGTGTGACATAAGAGGAGAACGAGGAAAGCAGAGAGAAAGGGATGTTCTTTTTTCAGCTAGCATTGTATATTTAGGTTATACCACCTATAAGCGGATGATACGCAGATCTACCTCTCCTCCCCTGACCTCACCCCCTCTGTCGTGTCACATGTTGTTGATTGTCTCTATACTTGGCTTCACCGTCTCCGTTGAAAATTCTACAATCATACCAGCTGACCGTGTCCGATGTCTTGGGGTCACTTTTGAGTTTGCTCTTTCCTGTGTTCCCCATATTCAGTCTTTAGCCAAATCCGGTTGTCTGCACCCAAGGAACATCACAAGCATTTGGCCGTTTTTTGTTGGCATGTCTTAGAAACATGTAAGTTTTGTTTATTATGCAAATTTTTATTTTCTAAGAATGTATAAAAAATAATTATATATATATATATATATATATATATATATATATGTGTGTGTGTGTGTGTGTGTTTAAAAGTTTTGGACTTGTCCTTTTTATTTTACTGCTGTAAAAGCTCTGCATTTTCGAGTAAGCAGGCAATGAAAGCATCATTGAGGACTAGATATAATAACATAGTACTTTAGATTGAAAATACACAAATCCATCAAGTTTAACCTTTCTCACATATCTGTTGTTAATGTTGATCCAAGAGACAGCAAAAACCAATACTGAAGTGTTTTCCAATTTTGCTTTTAAAAATCAGATTTTTTTTCATGGATAACAAAGTTCAAAGGATGCTTAATTATTATTACTTATTTTTAAATCCTGCTTTGCTAAGAAAGCATCAAGACCTTTTCTAAAGGCTAACGCACCCTCACTCAGTCCCAAAACGTTAATGTTTTTAATGTAAAACCCTTTTCTGTAGGTGAAATCTTATTTTATCTAAATGGATTACATTATGTTCCTTGAAGACTCCTGTTAATAAACACTGTTCTCATACACAAAGTAAATCAATTGGGATAAGGACTGTTATAGTAAAAAAAATAAGCCAAAAACTGGGAATATAAATAAAACTAATAATTGTTTTTAAATACATCAATTCCTTCTTTGCAAATAAAAAAATACAGTTATGGCTATAATAGCTCATTTCTATTATATTTATAAACCACACTTTTTTTGCAATGCATTTCTTGACAACATTGGCACATAAATGATTCTTGTTTGTGGATTAAGAGTCCTTACTGACTGCAAATGCAAATCAGAAATTTGCCATTGTATATGGTTTTTCGTGTGCAATAAAGTTCTGTAAAGATATGAGTAGGGCAAATATTTATGTTATGAGTAAAACAGATATAGGGGTCATTTTCTACACAAGTGCAGTAGGAAAAATGTAGGAAACATGAGTAAGGATTTGCGAATATTTGTAGTATTTTGCGCCTCTTCAGTTTATTTTTATTTAGTGTGCATTTTTCTGTTGTGCTAATATACTGGGATTATATTTTTGCACATGCTAAAGACTCTTATGAAAAATAATTCTTATTTTATATGTGAAATTAACACCAGCTTTTAGCCAGTGAGAATAAAAACGTTAGAAAACATACTCGCAAATGTCCTTGTTTAGTAACTGTTTAGTATATTGCAAAAGGAACAAAGGGCAAAAGTAATTTTGCACATAAAATATATTCGTTTTTTTAAACATTTTTTAGGGCCTGTGGACTACCAAATAGATCCCAGCTCCTATATTATACATTGGGAGCTCCTTGCCTTGGTGCCTCATATAATAAAATTAACCCCCCAGGGGTCCAGAGGCTATACAAATGCCTCCGGACCCCCTATAATAAAAATAATGCCCCCCACCAGGGGTTGTGGGCTAGCCAAAGGCCCCTAAACTCCCCCTTATAAAAATTATTATGCCCATGAAAAATGATTCCCAACCTACCTTGCCCAGGGGGTGGGGGTGGTTTTTAGTACATATGCGGCAAATGTGTTAGCATGTTATAATGTAGTATCATAGTGTTGTGGGTGTAGCTTAATTGGTTGGGCCTAATTATGTGGGTGTCCCTGGCATTGTTTTTTGTGGTAAAGGAAATTCCATCTCTGACATCTAGTAACCAAAGTTACTGCATGCACACAGACTCCATCAGAACCTCAGAAAAACAGCTTCTCCAGTCTCTTGGCCTCTCTACAGGCAGAACAAATGGTGCTAAAAAAGACAAAGCCCCGGGACCGGATGGTATACACCCACAGGTACATAAAGAGCTAAGCCAGGTCCTTGCCTCACCGTTATTTTTGATTTTCATTGATTCTTTTATACCAGGCATGGTGCCCACAGATTGGCGTAAAGCTGATTTGGTGCCCATATTTAAAAAAGGAAAACAATCCCATCCGGGCAATTACAGACCTGTAAGTTTGACATCTGTGGTGGGGAAACTGTGTGAAGGGTTGCTAAGGGAATATATTCAAGATTACATATTGAACAGGAATCTCATTAGCAGGAGCCAACATGGCTTTATGAAGGACAGATCTTGCCAAAGTAACTTAATTATATTCTATGAGGAGGTGAGCAAAAATATGGGTGCGGCAGTGGATGTGATATATTTAGACTTTGCTAAGGCATTAAATAGGCTTAAGGCCAGAGGTTTGTTTGCGGATTGGCATTTGGTTGAAAGACAGAATGCAAAGGGTGGTGGCAAATGGGGAGTACTCAAATTGGACATATGTGATTGTGGAGTACCTCAGGGTTCTGTTCTGAGTCCTCTTCTTTTTAATGTTTATTAATGATCTCCCAGTGGGCATAGGGAGCCATGTCTTAGTGTTTTCCGATGACACAAAATTAAGAAGGGTAATACAGTCTGGACCATGGGCGTCGTAACAGCTGCCGTTAAGCTCCCTGTTACACTAACCTTAGTTGTTTCCTCCATGCATCTTCCGTCCTGCACGGAGGAAGGAAACTCTTGTCGCGTGTTTTTTTTTTTTTTTTACTTTATTGATGCAACGCGACTTCAATAAAGTAAAAAAAAATAAAAAAAAACGTGACCGGAGTTTCCTTCCTCTGTGCAGGACGGAAGATGCACGGAGGAAATGACTGGAGAGCAGCAACAAGGAGGTAAGTACTAGGGAATGGGAGGAGGGGGCAAAAACGAGCAAATCCTGGCATATTGAGTGACAAAACCTGGCATAGATGGGCAAAATCCTGGCAAATTGAGGGGCAAACTTGGCATATTGAGGGTCTAAATCCTGGTATAGAGTGGCAATCTCCTGGCAAATTGAGGGGCAAATCTTGGTATATTGAGAGGCAAAATCCTGGCATACAGTGGCAAAATCCAGGCATATTGAGGGGCAAAATCCTGCCATATTGGCTGGCTAAATCCTGGCATAGAGTGGCAAAATCCTGGTATAGAGTGGCAAATTCCTGGCAAATTGAGGGGCAAAATCTTGCCAAAGTAACTTAATTATATTCTATGAGGAGGTGAGCAAAAATATGGGTGCGGCAGTGGATGTGATATATTTAGACTTTGCTAAGGCATTAAATAGGCTTAAGGCCAGAGGTTTGTTTGCGGATTGGCATTTGGTTGAAAGACAGAATGCAAAGGGTGGTGGCAAATGGGGAGTACTCAAATTGGACATATGTGATTGTGGAGTACCTCAGGGTTCTGTTCTGAGTCCTCTTCTTTTTAATGTTTATTAATGATCTCCCAGTGGGCATAGGGAGCCATGTCTTAGTGTTTTCCGATGACACAAAATTAAGAAGGGTAATACAGTCTGGACCATGGGCGTCGTAACAGCTGCCGTTAAGCTCCCTGTTACACTAACCTTAGTTGTTTCCTCCATGCATCTTCCGTCCTGCACGGAGGAAGGAAACTCTTGTCGCGTGTTTTTTTTTTTTTTTTACTTTATTGATGCAACGCGACTTCAATAAAGTAAAAAAAAATAAAAAAAAACGTGACCGGAGTTTCCTTCCTCTGTGCAGGACGGAAGATGCACGGAGGAAATGACTGGAGAGCAGCAACAAGGAGGTAAGTACTAGGGAATGGGAGGAGGGGGCAAAAACGAGCAAATCCTGGCATATTGAGTGACAAAACCTGGCATAGATGGGCAAAATCCTGGCAAATTGAGGGGCAAACTTGGCATATTGAGGGTCTAAATCCTGGTATAGAGTGGCAATCTCCTGGCAAATTGAGGGGCAAATCTTGGTATATTGAGAGGCAAAATCCTGGCATACAGTGGCAAAATCCAGGCATATTGAGGGGCAAAATCCTGCCATATTGGCTGGCTAAATCCTGGCATAGAGTGGCAAAATCCTGGTATAGAGTGGCAAATTCCTGGCAAATTGAGGGGCAAAATCTTGGCATATTGAGGGGCTAAATCCTGGCATAGAGTGGCAAAACCTGGCATAGAGTGACAAAATCCTGGCAAATTGAGGGGCAAAATCCTGGCATACAGTGGCAAAATTCTGGCATATTGAGGGGCAAAATCCTGGCATATTGGGTGTCTAAATCCTGGCATATTGAGGGGCAAAATTCTGGCATACTGAGGAGCAAAATCCTGGCATATTGGGTGTCTAAATCCTGGCATATTGAGGGGCAAAACCTGGCATAGAGTGGCAAAATACTGGCAAATTGAGTGGCAAAATCTTGGCATATTGAGGGTCTAAATCCTGGTATAGAGTGGCAAAATCTGGCATATTGAGTGACAAAACCTGGCATATTGAGTGGCAAAATCCTGGCATATTCAGGGGCTAAATCCTGGTATAGAGTGGCAAAACCTGGCATAGAGTGGCAAATTGAGGGGCAAAATCTTGGCATATTGAGGGTCTAAATCCTGGCATATTAAATGCAAAATCCTGACATAGAGTGGCTAAATCCTGGCATATTGGGTGGCTAAATCCTGGCATATTAAATGGCAAAATCCTGGCATATTAAATGGCAAAATCCTGGCATATTGGGTGGCTAAATCCTGGCATAGAGAGGTTAAATCCTGGCATATTAAATGTCTAAATCATGGCATATTGGGTGGCTAAATCCTGGCATACTGAGGGGCTAAATCCTGGCACATTTAGGGGCAAAATCCTGGCATGTTGGGTGGCAAAATCATGGCATATTGGGTGGCTAAATAGTGGCATATTGAGTGGCTAAATAGTGGCATATTGAGTGGCTAAATAGTGGCATATTGAGTGGCTAAATCCTGGCATATTGAGGGGCAAAATCCTGGCATATTGGTGGCTAAATCCTGGCATATTGAGGGGTTAAATCCTGGCATATTAAATGGCTAAATCCTGGCATATTAAATGGCTAAACCCGGCATATTGAGGGGCTGAATCCTGGCATATTGAATGAATAAATCCTGACATATTGAGGTGTTAAATCCTGGCATGTTAAATGGCTAGATCCTGGCATATTGAGGGGTTAAATCCTGGAATATTAAATGGCTGAATCCTGGCATATTGAATGGCTAAATCCTGGCATATAATGACAGTAAAAATATGCCCCCCCCCCCCCCCCCCCTGAAAAAAATTCTGCAGATGCCCATGGTCTGGACTAGATGTATCTTTGCTGCAAGATGATTTGGATTATTTGGGTCATTTGGCAGATAAATGGCAAATGTGATTCAATGTAGACAAGTGTAAAATTATGCATTTTGGGTACAATAATACAAATGCAACATATAGTTTAAATGGTGTTTCCTTGGGGAAATCTACTAATGAAAAAGATTTGGGAGTAGTTGTAGACAATAGACTTAGCAATAGTGCACAGTGTCAGCTGGTAGCTGCAAAGGCCAATAAGATATTGGGGTGTATTAAAAGGGGTATTGACTCACGGGAGGAAGATATTATTCTGCCTCTTTTTAGGTCCATGGTAAGACCTCACCTTGAATATGCGGTTCAGTTCTGGAAGCCTTTTTAAAAAAAAAGACATTATGGAACTAGAGAGTGCAGAGGAGGGCTACAAAACTAATCAGGGGAATGGAAAGTTTTAGTTATGAAGAAAGGCTGGAAATGTTAAATCTGTACACACTAGAGAAATGGTGGCTTAGAGGGGATATGATAATGTTACATACATTTGTATGGGGCCCATACAAATGGCTTTCTAAAGACCTGTCCAAGAACAGAACGGTACAAAGGACAAGATATCACCCGCTAAGACTTGAAGAGCAGAGATTTAGTCTACAACAGATGAAGGGATTTTTTACAGTAAGGACAATTAAGATATGGAATCACTGCCTGAAGAAGTGGTTCTAAAAAATATCTTAGAGCATAGAGGGCTCTGCATGTTAGTATGGGCATTAATATTTATTTACTGCTTGTTGATCCAAGGAGAAATCTGATTGCCATTTGGAGTCAAGTAGTCATGTTTTTCCCCACTGAAAGCAGAATTTGAAATTGCTGAAGGGGTTTTTATTTGCCTTCTTTAGGATCAACAGCGCATAACATGGGATAAGAAAGGAGTTAAACTTGATAGACGCAGGTCTTTTTTTCAACCTAAACTACTATGTAACTATGTGACATGCTTCTAATTAGAGGAATTGTGGCATAAGTTAGATGTTGTCCTTTTGTTGTCCACCTCAAACCTCTATGTTGTAGATGGAGGCAATAGCTCGAGTCATAATATATAGCATCCTATTCACTAAAATTTGCGCTTAGTAAGAGGAGGTCGAATTTGGAGGTTGAATTTTGAATTAGCGAATTGAAAAATAATTAAAAAGTAATCTAAAAATAAAAAAGAGCACCCCCACAAAGGGCCTGTGGACTACCAAATAGATCCTAGCTCCTATATTATACATTGGGAGCTCCTTGCCTTGGGGTCCCATTTAATAAAATTAACTCCCCAGGGGTCCAGAGTCTGTAAAAATACCTCTGGACCCTCTCTAATAAAATAATTGCCCCCCAGGGGTTGTGGGCTATCCAAAGGCCCCTAAACACCCCCTAATAAAAAAATATTATGCCCATGAAAAATGACAAAGGGAGCCCTGCCAATACAATTATACCTGTTCCTGATGTCCAGTGATGATTCAAGCTGCTCTCAAGTCCTCATCTTTGGCCCAGGAAAAAAGCCACCCAAAACAAAAACGATTCCACCTAATGCAAAAAAAACCTCCCCTCTAAACCATCCATCCTCAGCTGAAGATGGATATAGAATGAAATCCCCGCCTGGTCTGCATCTTTTTTTTTAAAGTGTTAGTTGGATTCATGTTTATTCTAGGGTGGACTGTTTCTCTTAGGTGAAGATGAGGACTCAGGGGCATCACTGATTGTTGCTGGACATCATGAATAGGTATACTTTTCTTTACAGTGCACACTGCATGCCAGGGAGGTGGAAAATGCCCAACCTTTGGCACCCAAAGGGTGTTTTTTTTTTTGTTTTTTTTTTTTACAAATGAATCATTCCGCCCTACCTGGGCAAGGTAGAGGTAGAGGTGGGGTGGTAGGTAGGGGATACTGTTATATTACTTTTATGTGTCCTGGCCTATGGGCAGCCCCGAAATTTCAAGAACAAGTAGCCCTGGCCACTGATGTATAGTATGAGGGCCATTCGGCCAGCTCCCAGATCGGGTTATTATAGTGGGTGAGGTCAGAGCTACTTGCCCTAGCCCCCTGATTTTTATTTATTTTATTTCTTACTCCCTTCTTGAGTCTTTATCCCCCCCATAGAAATCTAGGCAGAAGATAACTTTGGTTCGATGCATTTTGGGCATATTTTGACTGCTTTCTGTTTCGGCAGGTATCAGTGTGTAAACAGCTACGGTGTCTGATGTGCCATGAATCCATCAATAGTTTGGCAGCACCATTTCAGTGCAGAATATGGGTGTATACTGGGTCAACCCTTTAGTCTCAAAGTCAAATTGAACATCCAAATTTCACACCCTTGAGTTATTCACTAAAGAAAATTTGGCATTCGACACTCCCTCAACACTCCTTGTCAAAACCAACTTCCCATTTCACCATAGAATGCATAACATTTTTGGGAGGTCGAGAGACTTAGCTGCAAAAATCATTAGTTTCAACTCACCTACTGTAACGTTGGCAAGTCCCATTATTTCCTATGAGGAATGACCCTTTTTATCTAAATTAAAAGTTCATGCTTGACGAGTATAGAGGTCAGAATTGAAAAAAACATATTTTTGAATCATCCCCAATTAAAAATAATACAGAGGCAAATTGATCAAAATGGTTACTGACACTAAAGTGTATAACCAATAAAGAGAGAATTGCAGGGATTAGCGAAGGTCAAATTTAAGGCCAAATTAGCTGATTTGGAAAGATCCCCCCATTCAGCTGCATAGCATTTTTTCCAACTCTGCTATATTAGCCTAAAATCTGAAATTCCCATGTCACTTCCCCATATTTCTCTCTTTATTGAGTAGACCGTTATATCTAAAAAAAAAAACACTTCGATCAATTCGTCTCCCATTGTTTTCAATGGGGGATGATTCCAAACATGTTTTTTAGACTAAGTCAATTTTGATCTCCACACTTGTCAAGCATGCATTTTTAACTATGAAAAAAAAGTTTCATTCCTCACAGTAAATAATGGGACTTGCCACCCTCAAGGTAGATGGGTTGAACATAATGATTTTTGCGACTAAGTCAAATTCGACCTCCCAACTCGACCTCAAGAAAAGTTTGAACAGTTTGGGACTTTGGAGATTAAGTAAATTTCGACCTCCAAACTCAAGTGCCAATTTCACCCTTTTCTGCATACCTAGGTTGGAAGCCATTTCTGATCACTTTGCCACATCTTGACCTCAAAAAAAATGGTTAGTGAATAACATTTTGCCAGGTCAAAATGGGGCATACAAGGGTCGAAATTAGCTCTAATTTTTACCTACAAAATTTAAGTTTAGTGAATAACTCTCATAGTGCCTGGATAAGAAATATTGTACTGGGACAATTATGAATAACTAGTCATGAAAAAGTACATATTTTGTCTCGACAGTTTGACTTAGCAAGCATCCTCCATTGCCTGTGAAAATGTAACTTACATCACCTCAGAGTAATCAGGCTATTTAAACTAGAGAAAAAATGCAGATGTGAACATAAGCTTAAAACTCATGTAATGTGCGCTCCAATTAACCTGTTCATCGTGATTTGATTGATGTCACATAGCACAGCAGGGCAGAAACAACAAATTATAACTAAATTATCACACAAAGTGAAGAACGAAAACATATTTTTCTGATTTGTTTGAGTTTCTCTTCCAGACTGGTGTAGCAGTTCATGTAATGTTTTCAGGTCAAAACTACATAAAATAGTTAACTCCTTTCTTTTCATTGCATGGTGATGAAGAGGTTCCTTCGCCTACAGTTTTACTATCATTCCTTTGAATCATTGACAATACAGTGACACAATTCTACTATAAAATGATACATTTTGTGTGAAATTCCCATTAAGGATGATGACTCAGATGCTCCATTCAACAGCCTGTGTGGTGTGTGCTTGGCTCACAGAAGGAGGCCTGTGTATTAGAATCCAACTCATCTAAAAAGCATGAGTCACAGACAGGAATAAATACTGCGGTAAAACTATTTCTGCTTGTGGAGCTGGTAACATTACTGGCTTCCGTTTCTGCAGACAGTTCTGCAGATTTAAATATCACAGGAGAAAGCAGGCACATTTTTTTATAGAATAAAATTGAAAATATTTCAAAATGAATATAATTAAAAAGGAGCTGTAAAGATTACCTGGATCAGAGATGGGCAGCCAACGGAAATTAGCAGCTCTGTTTTTAATAAAATAATTAAGGTCCTTGTGCTAGGGGATGGCCAAATGACACGGGCACAGTAAAATAATTCAATATAATCCTCACCTACCCCCGCACCGCTACCATGCGCAGGTAGGAAGGAGCAATGTAAAATGGCCCAGTAATCTGAAAACAAAACCCTACTTTTGAGTGCCATGAGTGTGGTCAGTGACAATCAAATATACCCAGGGGGAATTATTATGTTATACTGGAACCATGGGCTTAGCACCGACCTGTGGCCTCAGGGGTGCTATATTTTATCTATTATGGGGTCACATGCATAGCACCGGCCCATGGCACTTTAGGGCCTATATTTGGTTTATTATGGCCCACATGCAATGCACAAGGGGCTCTTTTTTACTGAATTACACTATTAACTGGGAAATGAGGAATAATGGTGTTTTATCCCCTTACCACTGTTCTGTCCTCACTTCGTGTTCCCCTAGAAAGCTTGACAGAGAGCTAAACTCTTTCCACAGACCACAATAGAAGGTTAATTTTGATCTAGGATTTATTTGTAAATCCCCTAACTGGTGCAATGCATGGAAAAGAGTAAAACTGAAATACATACAATATAATATAACTCAATAAGTAAGGCATTAGAGAAATTAAAATATGTAGTCTGATTGATTAACAACATGGAACAGAGGCTATAGTAACTATGGACTGGGGTAAGAATTGTGATAGAACGTGAACTAGTAAGGAAATGCTAAACTAACTGTATTATAAACAAAAAAAATACAATAATAGTATTGCTGAGAACATAAACTGGCAGGGCCGTTTAAAAGAATTCTTACAGATACTGCTATCTAGGAGCAAATGCATATGAATACAGGTAACAGTGCTCAGTTGAAGGAATTGTCTAGGGCGTAAAAATGCATCTTCCATATACTAATGCATATGATCTGCTTTCAAAGTACTTTTAAATTAATGTTTAACATTTTCCATGGGTTAATATACAAAATAATTACAGTTAGATTAAATTGTAATATTACAACTGTTTGAAAGAAGCCAGGACTGCCCACACTTTCTGCGTAAAAGTTTTTTCATTTTTTTTTTCAAATTAATAGAATTTCCTGTATCTCTAGTGATGTTATCAGACAATGTGATGCACTGTTAAGAGATCCTACTGTTTACAAGAGAAAGGTCACTTAGAGTCCATACAATTTATTCAATTTGAGGAGCACAGGAATTGACTAAATGAAACAAAACTTTATATCCTCATTGTCTGTAAAAACAAGTGCTGCTGCACCTGCAGTAAACATGCAGATTAATCACTGGTACACTTCTCTATAAAGAGTGAATGTGCATTTTACATCTCATTTGATATAATTACACTCTGAATATACTGCACTAACATTTTTTTGTTTTTGTTTTACAGGTTCGTGGACTTACTGTATTAGTCTATATTTTCACTATATAGTATACACTTGCATGTAAGTGTGTATAGACTAATGCACTGATGTAAAAAAAAAAAAATCTGCAGCTTTATATAGTCTATTAACTGGCTAGGAATTGTGCTATAGCAGCTCTGTCACCAAGGCAACACCAGAAGCTTACTAAATCTTTCAATTTAGATTTTATGTGATTAGGAGGCTTAGGGAAAATATAAAAAGACAGATATGCTCATTTACTTCCCTTAATGTGGTACAGCACTTATCTAATGATTTTTATTGTAGGCACAGCACATTTAACATGGTACAACACTTAACTAATATTTTTTTATGGACGACACAAAACCTTTAAACATAAATATAATTGTACAAACTTTAACGATAGACTCTTTAAAAATGTTTTAATGGGAAGTGACTTAATTATTTTACAAACAAAATTAATGATTATATTGAGTAGGATGGGCCATGTTAAAGTCCATCAATTTTTATCAAATATATATACATATATATATTCTAGACCAGGAGTGACACGCCAGGCCCTCTGTTGTGGCACATGGCCAGGTTCAGCTCTCACTACCTGTCTGCTCCGTCCGAGAAGAGCAGTCATCAGTGGTTAAAAGATGTCATCGCTCGGTCATCTGCTCCTTCTCCTGATAATCGGGCGCATGACCACTATCTGTAGAACTGTTCAATTAACTGTCTGCTTTTCACTTGAACACTTCTCCACATAGCGTGAATGCGCCAATTATCTGGAGGAGGAGCAGATGACTGGAGGCACTGGTCTTTTAGCCACTGATGACTGCTCCTCTCCAGGAGCTGGAAGGAGCAGACAAACTGTGAGGGGTGAACCTTGGTGTGTTTCTGTGTATGAGTGTGTGTGTCTGTGTATGAGTGTGTGTGTCTGTGTATAACTGTGTGTGTGTATGAGTATGAGTGTCTATATTGGTGTGTGTATGAGTATGAGTATGTGTATGTGTGCGTGTGTATGAGTTGGATTTGGAGATCCACTGTGACGGGGGTTCTTGGAGGGCCCTGGGGGCCAGAAGACTCCCTGTGGACTATGGACCCTGTATGTTGATTTATTAGTTTGGGGGTACACACTTTGAGGGCACCAGTGGAACCCTGTTTTCAACTGGAATTCAAAAAGGCACAGGATGTCAGCCAAGATGTGTACCCTTGTGTCCAAACCTTTGTCCCATTCACTGTGTTTCCCCCAGGATAAGATTGTATCCTGTCCTGTAAACTCCTGTCATTATGTCACCTTACCCATTGTATTTATGTTAGTCATTTAGTTTCCTGTTGTACAGTGATGTCCCTCAATTAACAAGTTACTTTAATTGAGTGTACTCTATATGTATCTGAACTTGACACCTTTGTATCCTGAAAGGTGTGAGGCAGGATTTCCTCTTTGTATGTCCTTATGTTAAAATTGAATCCTGTTATAGTTCCTTTATCTTATCTATGTTATCAAGATGTGTTACTGTATATGTCCTGTGTTTTGAATCAATAAAAAGTATTTCTGATTTTACCCAAAACAACCGGTCTCGTCCGCTATGTTAGGGAAGTGCTAGCTGGGAATCTGTGATTATAGAGCCATTTGGCTATTTGCTATTTACCTGGACCTGAGGAGTGATTTTGTGGAACTGATTCCGGTAGGAGCTACCCATCTAGTAGCCCTCCCGTGACAATATATATTTATATATCTGTGTTTATGAATATATGCATACATACACATATATGGAGACATTATTTTTATTCCTGACCTAATCACTTTCAGTAGTATTTGTTACTACACATTTTCCTCATGTGGGAAGCAAGATAATAGACTGTCTTGGTATGTACATTGTTAATTTTGATTCCTGTCATACTCACTGATGTGTGATATTGCATTCAGCTCTTGTTTGATATATTGTATGTTAGAACAGAAAATTGATTTTATACGATATTCTGACAACAGATGGCCATCCACTTCACCATATTACCTGAAACTTTGTAACACTAACATTTGTGATGTGCATCTGCAATCAGATTCTTACGTCAAAGCTTTTAAAGCTATATGCAATATATGACCATATAACAATATGTTGTCCAAGTGTGCCATAAACTCATTACTGATCTAGAAGATCTATCTCTTTTGAGGGACCCTAACTAAAGGAGGGTATGTCACTGTATGATGTTTTGTAAATACACATATAATACTTTAACAGCTTCACGAGAAAGGACGTGCCAGGCACGTCCTGGGAGAAACTCCCTTAACTACAAAGGACGTGCCTGGCACGTCCTGCAGTGAATCAAGCCGTTTTCGCGATCAACGATCGCAAAAACCGCTTTAACGGTGCTGGTCTATTGCCTCGATGTCGAGGCAATAGCCAGCACCGACATTTCTATTTTGGGGCACCCACGATCGCCCCACGGAGCGATCGTGGGGAGCCATATTGACAGAGCATGCTGCTCTGTCAATATGGCTAAGCCATCTGCCGGTCTGAGCTTCGGAAGTGAAAGTAACTTCACTTCCGTCGCTCTGAATCTGCTACTTGACTGCCCCTAGTGGTAGTTAAGTAGCATTGCAATGGAAAATATTTAAAATACACATTTAATTAATGAAAAACAGGTTATATAGCTATTTTAGCCTATAGGGTTAAAATTAAATATTTTTTAGCATAAGGGATAGGGTTAAAATTAAATTAAAATTAAAAAATATTAAGGGATATAATAAGGATTAGAGTTGGGGTTAGATTTAGTGTTAGGGTTACATTTTGGGTTCGGGTTGGTGTCAAAAGGTCAATATAGGAAAAAAACAAAAACACAATTTTTGGTTTTTGCCCCATAACTTGCAAAAAAATACCGAAAAATATGGAAACATGCATATTTTTGAACTCGGGACAACGTTTAGAAACTATTTAGACAGGGTCTTTTTTAATAATTTTATTTGTATAAATTATATTTTAGGTCAAAGATAGAAAAAGTGGGTTTTTTAAAAATTTTCATCATATTTTATGATTTTTTTTGTAGTAAATTATAAGATATGATGAATATAATGGTATCTAATGAAAGCCCTTCTTATGACGATAAAAACAACATATAATTTGTGTGGGTACTGTATGTGAGAAAGAAAAAAAATGACAGCTAAACACAAACACCCTAGAAATGTCAAAACAGCCATTGTCACCAAGGGAAAGTCAAGGTGAAAATGTCTTGTCACTAAGGGGTTAATGTTCAACATCAGTATTCCTCAGTTCCTGCATCCCCGAAGAAACCATGGAAGGAGGAGGGTCTTGACAGCTAGGGCTGAAAAGGGTTGTCAGGCCCTTGGTTTGTAGGTCACTAAGGGGAGGAAGTTATGGGAGTCTAAATAGGTTCAGGGATGTGTATTACCAGGCAGCCATTTGTTTGTGCTGCACTGTCTGACTCTTGCTTTGCTTCTTTCCCCCTTTCATCCCTTTCTTCTTTTACATGGATGGATCCAGAGGTGTAGCGGCTTCTAGTAGAGATTCATAATGGTGGCACAGCAGAGAGGAGCAGCATGGGGCAAGCAGCCATTTTTTTGCCTTCCAGACCCCCTCTGAGGATTCGGCTTCCACAGTGGTTGAGCCCAGGTGATGGTTGATCTCCATTATGGTCAGCTGCTGGTAGATGTTTTCAACACCACATTGGGTTCCAGCAGCCAGATCATTGACAGCAGCTTTGAATGCCATCACCAGAGGATTGTTAGCAGATTGTGCAGGGGTCCTGATGTGCTCGACTGATCACAACCTCTGGGATACACTGCCCTGCAGGCAACTATAGTTGTCTGCACAGTTGTAGCTGCAAAAAATAGTGGAAGATGTTTAGGACATTGCAATACGCAATGTAGACAGCAAATTATCTTAAAGTTAACATGCACGGTCATCTAAATCCTGAACTATGATGAATTGACACCCCTTCTAACAATCTAACAGTGTCTCTGCAATTATCATAGCAATTAACAGAATCAGTTAGAAGTTACATAACATAAGCCCATGTTGATTGCATGTGAATTCTATGACTTACCTATGAGGCTTACACATTCCTATCAATGCAGCATGCAAGTCCTACATTACTGGCTTATCCTATAAGCTGCTGCCCTAATCACACGTTTTAATGTTGGCACTGTTTATGAACCAGTGCTGAGTTGTACTCTGCTGAGACACTCTGCTGGTTATTCATAGGCCTTGACTTCCCCCTCTCCTATACACCTTCCTGGTCCCCTCGCTGCCCTGTTCCCTGGCTTGGCTTATTTTATTTTTTCAGTTCCTACTGGCTTCTAATTATGCTCTAAAATGGTGGTGTGGACATGTGCTCACTATTTGCAAACATTCCTCTATCATGATTGGGTTTGAGTTGATTGAAACTATCATATATATTGATTAAGTGAATCTGGGCCTATTACTTTTGGGCATTTCATTTTTATTTTATTTTTTTGGTAGGATTTTGACTTCCTTTCAGCTATATTTTTTTTGTATCCAAAATTTCCCATAGGATATAATACTTAAATTTAACCCCTTAGTGACAAGACATTTTCACCTTGACTTTCCCTTGGTGACAATGGGCGTTTTGACATGTCTGGGGTGTTTGTGTTTAGCTGCAATTTTCTTCTTTATCACATACTGTACCCACACAAATTATATGTTGTTTTTATCATCATAAGAAGGGCTTTCATTAGATACCATTATGTTCATCATATCTTATAATTTACTACAAATAAAAACATAAAATATGATTAAATTTTTAAAAACAAAAACACTTTTTCTATCTTTGACCTAAAATATAATTTACACAAATACAATCATTAAAAAAGACCCCATTTAAATAGTTTCTAAATGTTGTCCCGAGTAGAGAAATATGCTCCCATATTATGTTTCCATATTTTTCGGCATTTTTTTGCAAGTTATAGTGTTTTTTTCCTATATTAAACTTTTGACCCCAACTCGAAACCCAAAATTTAACCCTAAAACTAAATTTAATCCCAATCGACCAGCACCATTAAAGCGGTTCTCACGATCGTTGATCGCGAAAACCGCTTGATTCACCGCAGGACGTGGCATGTCCATTGTTGGGAATGGAGTTCCCGGCAGGACGTGCCTGACACATCCATTGTCGCGAAGATGTTAAAGACTACCACTTTGTTTCAGTGCATTTCGGGATGCTTTTAGTTCCTTACCAAGGTCTTGTTATGTAATTGGCTATGATGTCTGAAATACAATGCTATTCAGCGGCACATGGGGGCATACTCATTTTACTTTTGCAAATATAGAGGGGGCAGTTAGACAACGAGGAAAGGGCCAACAAGATTCCAACTAAGCAAAGTCATTAGTTATAGGTTACTCATAGGTTACTAATGAGAAAAATGGAAGGAACAATATATTACAGTGCAAAATAATTACACATGTGTATCAATAATATTCATGGTTCTAGTACCAAAAAAAATCCCAAGAAATCAACAGCAAAAATAGCAGAAAAGAAAAAAATAACAAAAATGAAAAAAAGAAAGTTCGGTATATATACATACGTACATAGAACATGGGTAATTAGAGATAGATTGGCTGTCATCAGCATGTAAACATCAACTACTGTATGCATTCACGAAAATGGCCACCTACTATTCATTCATGTAGCTACAATGGTTCAGAGATTGTAAATAAAATCTGTCCGTAATGGAATTGTTTTATGTGGAGCAACAATATATGATTACTATTTAAAACTATGTTCAATATCAAACAAGATACCTGATTTATTTCATGAATCACATGTTCCACATACTACAGAGCATATTTTAGGATTGGAGGAACGGAACTATTGCATTAAACACTTGAAAAGGTTTACTGTTATGGCAGTTACATTGCAAATACATTGAAATTGTTTTTGTGTATTCAATAAATATTTTCAAAATAACAGTTGGATGCCTTTCTACATACATGAGTATAAAATGAAAAGTAACTTAGGCAATGTTGATCCAGAGAGACAATGTTTTGCCCTTGCCTTCTCATGGATGAAAAAATAGGGGTATTTTGAAAGGTCGAGCCTGGTAGACTCCATGTCTTTTGTCATTATTAATTATAATAATTATTATTTGTGATTCTTATATCACAGTGAGACTAAAAGTGCTTTGTAAATATGGGCAAATCAACTAAAATTGATCACTAAATCACTGAAGCACAAAAAAATGGTATGTTCCCAGGAACCATACTTCAGTTACATTATTATTGTAGGTTATAAATTAAATAAAACCTTGCTTTTGAATATGTCATTTGTAGATTTCCCATTAGTAGTGTTGAGCGAACCCGAACCGCACTGCTCGGGTTCGTACCGAACATTACGGTTTTTGGACCCCGGACCCAAACACGGACATTCCACTGTATGTTGGTGTTGGAGTTCGGGGTTTGGCAGGGCTGGCGCCACCTGTAAGACAACCTAGGCAGCCGCCCAGGGCGCAACTTAGCAGGGGGCGCTGGAACCGTGAAAAAAAAAATCCTCCCCCTTACTTACCTCCTCGCTGCTGCTCTGTCTCCCGGTGCAGGTCCGTGGCTGTGAGGGAAGTGTTGTGCTTTCCCCTCCAGCCGATGCGGATTCAATAAAGTTTGTTTAAACTTTTTTTTAAACAAACTTTATTGAATGCGCATTGGCTGGACGGGAAAGCACAACGCTTCCCTCACAGCCATGGACCTGCAGCACCGGGAGACATAGCAGCAGCGAGAAGGTAAGTAAGGAGGAAGGGGGAGGAAGAGGGTGGCTAAATCCTGGCACATTGAGAGACATAATCCTGGCACATTGAGGGGGAAAATCCTGGCATATTGAGTAGCATAATCCTGGCAAATTGGGTGGCACATTGAGAGACATAATCCTGGCACATTGAGGGGGAAAATCCTGGCATATTGAGTAGCATAATCCTGGCAAATTGGGTGGCTAAATCCTGGCATATTGAGGGGCATAATCCTGGCATATTGAGTGGCATAATTCTGGCATATTGTGTGGGAAAATCCTGGCATATTGAGTAGCATAATCCTGGCAAATTGGGTGGCTAAATCCTGGCATATTGTGTGTGAAAATCCTGGCATATTGAGTGGCATAATCCTGGCATACTGAGGGGCAAAATCTTGGCATATTGTGTGGGAAAATCCTGGCATATTGAGGGGCATAATCCTGGCATATTGAGGGGCATAATCCTGGCATTTTGTGTGGGAAAATCCTGGCATATTGAGTGGCATAATAATCCTGGCATATTGAGGGGCAAAATCCTGGGATATTGAGCGGCATAATCCGGGCATATTGAGTGGCATAATAATCCTGGCATATTGGTGGCTAAATCCTGGCATATTGAGAGGCATAATCCTGGCATATTGAGGGGCATAATCCTGGCATATTGAGGGGCATAATCCTGGCATATTGTGTGGGAAAATCCTGGCATATTGAGTGGCATAATAATCCTGGCATATTGGGTGGCTAAATCCTGGCACATTGAGAGGCATAATACTGGCATTTTGATGGGCATAATCCTGGCATATTGAGGGGCATAATCCTACAGTGATTATTCAAATTACAGTGATTATTTTAGTGGGTGCTATACTACATATTTGTACCCTGCCCTGAGCCCAGTGCCACAGAGAGTGCAGTGCACTTGCAACTGCATGTGTGCCAGGCACATGACTTTTATTCTGTTCTGTTAGTTCAGTGGGCAACATCTAGGCATTTTTAAATACTGCAATTTGTTGATGTTAAATATTACATTTGCGTCCTGCACTTCATATCTGAGAGTCAAATAGAACCGTCAAATACTGTGCTTACAGAGCACTTTGAAAAATTCTGGCTACCTCCTCCTCCTCCTCCAGTGCCGCTTCCACCTACACCGCCACGGTCACCGCCTCCTCAACCTATGGGTCACTTAGTATAAACTGAAAGAGAATACCCTGCACTCCAACTCTCTCTCAAATGGATAATTCTGTTGATCCTCCTGGCAGCCATAATTTAGATTTATGCTCTTCCAAAGCTAAAATCAAAGATTCCATCTAGTGCTATTTTATGGCTCAGCTGTATTTGTAATTTGTATGTATTTTATGTTATTTTAAGTTATTTCCCTATCCACATTTGCTTGCAGGGCACTTGTCCTACTCTTACCCACTTTTTACTTCATTTTGCAGCCCTCTAACCCTTTCCTGGACTTTTTTAGAGGCATTTTAGTGGCCAAAAGTTCATGTCCCCATTGACTTCAATGGGGTTCGGGTTCAAGTTCGGGGTCAAGTTCGAGCAAGGACCCGGACATTTTTTCGAAGTTCGGCCGAACCTGCTGAACCCGAACATCCAGGTGTCCGCTCAACTCTACCCATTAGATAATCTTATATATTGGATTAGGTTACTTGTAATATTCGAACATATGAACATCTTCAGTATAAATCAAGCCAGATTAGCACTTAGTTTGTAAGTTTTCATTTTTCACTTTAGTAAATGGGTCATTTGTCAAGTCATACTCTGTGGGTCTCTGGCAAATGCTTGTGAGATCTCACAGTGTCATGGAGGACTTACCTCAAGGTTGGAGGGTGTAACTCAGTTGTAAGGGTGGAGGGGTTGCCTAACTTTGATCCCAGCAGCCTTATATATTTGCTGTGCACTAATCTACTAGTGCTCAACTTGTTCTGGTCCTCTTCCTGAGTGTGTTTCTATGCTGCTGGGCTATTTGTATTTCCTGGCTAAGTATTTATTTATAAAATGTTGGTGTCTGACTCTGCTTTGTTCTCATGGACTTCCCTGTTTGCTGCCTGATCTCAGTTTTTTTTTCACATTTCTCTTGCCTGCTGCCTGGCTCATGACCCTTGGCTTGTTATATGTGCTTTGCTGATTGCCCCTCGCCTTCTAACCTAGAAAGTTAGAAGGCCCTTGAAGAAGCTCACGACCAGAGCGAAACATGTAGCGTGCACTGTCAGTGGAAGTGGGAGGAGCCTATGCATAGAAGCGATTGAGAGTACACAGCGGTCCCATTTCTTCACACACACTTCTAACAGTGGGTATCCTTCTTTCTTCTATACTCCTGCTGTCCCACGCTTTCTTGTGGCATCTATGGAAAACTTATCATAACACATTTACACCAAGAGCCGGGTTGTGTGGCTCTAAACTAATACTGTGATCTACGCAAGTCTCAATCTGCAAAATCTGTATAAGCTAAGTGTCATGACTAGGGTATAATCAATTGTTGGGATAATGTCCCCCTGATAGCCCCCCAAAAAATACAGACACAGGTATTTGGAAAATAATTTCCGGCCTCATATTTATAAAAAATATAACAATTTAAGTCATTGCCTATTATCACATGACCACGCCCCTTAGTAACATACACCTGGCAATGATGCCCCAAAAAAGTATATATATATAATTTCTGAAAGGACAAAAACTTGCAGAACAATTAATACATCAATACATAAACATATAAAGGAGGGGCATACCGAGATCCCCCTCCCACCCGATTTGAGCTACCAACCTGCTCACAACCATCACACACCAACAACCAACTTGATAACATATTAAAAAATACATAAAAAAACTCTCCCTAAACTAAACTCCCCTTGCAAGCTCCGCCACCAGCCATCCATTGACACCTCAAACTGGATGTGCCCCCCACCACTCTGCGCCACAGCTCGTTCAAACCCGACCTGGAAAATGGCCAACGCCATTAAATCCTGCGAAGACTCCGTTGCGTCCCGGAAGAATGCCTTCCCATTGAAATGAGCCAAGAAGGAATCCCACAACTCCAAGTCCTCCTGCAGAGGTCTGGTAGTCCTGATGAAATTATTTGGAGCTGAAATTCCCGCAGTGGCCCGAGATAGACTCCTGCTAAACACCCTCCCCATAGGAATCAAGCCTCCCTAACAAGGATTGTATCTGCCTCAAAGTCACCCTCCTTACCTTGTGCACATTTCCCAGCAGCATATCCTGAGGTAACCTGCATTCACCAGCCACTGAATCTATTTCCAGGCCCCTCCGTCTTATCAGCTGCAAGAGGTGCCCCAAAACAACTCACCACCCATTCCAATGTCCTCATAATGTATCGCCACTCGTCTGAGCCGCCTGTCCAACACAGAAAAAGTCATCCAAGTAGTGCACAATCCTGTGACTACCGGATTCCTGTCGTACAACCCACTCCAAAAAAGTACTGAACTTTTCAAAGTAGGAGCAGGAGATGGAGCAATCCATCGGCAAACAAAAGTCAAGATAAAACCGACCCTTAAAGTAATACCCCAGTAAGTGGTGACATTGCGGGTGAATAGGGAGCAGCCGAAAAGCAGCTTCTACATCAGCCTTTGCTATGAGTGCTCCCACCCCTGACCTCCGTAACGACCGCCTGGTCAAACTAGGTGTACGAGACTGAACAAAAGTCCTTGTCAACATCATCATTCACAGAGGTACCATATGGGTAGGACAGGTGTTGTATCAGCGGATACTTCCCTGGTTCCATCTCAGGCACTACCCCTAACAGTGAGATCCAAAGCCCTGTCATGGGAATTGACTCAAAAGGCGCTGCGATGTGTCCCAGAATAATCTCCTTGCCTAATTTATCCCTAAACATCTCGGGAAATGAATTATATGAAAATGCCCTCCTTGACGTTCTATGTGGGGAATGAATAAACCCTGTTCAAAACCACTTTGTAACAGGGCTGCGTCCTACACGTTAGTGTAAAGGTTTAGTCGCACCGGTGTTGCTCCCAGCGGTAACTGCAGTTACCGTAGAAACTATGGCTGTCCCTACCTGTCCAGACTTCCCATTCTTGAAGCAGCGCAAATTGCTATGAGAACCTCTATTAGCGGTACACTCATGTTTAAATTTGCACCCCGCTCCCCACTTACAGGTCTCTTCATTAAACAACCAACAGAAACCAGGCTTGTGCGTGGCTGATTACCCAGTCCCTATGCCCCAGGACATTAACCCTATGCTAACCAAGTCAAAATCCCCTCTGGTTAAGCTGAGCTGCCCCCCATGGGCTCCCTTTTAATTTTTATGCACACTCTCACTTTTATTATTTTACATACCTGGATTGCTTACCATATACTCATTGCCCGGGCTCTCGTGCCATTGATCATAGCATCATAATACTAAACTACAGGAAAAAGGCAAGTTGTTTATAATCAAGACCATTTTATATTAGATAGAAAGATAAATAGATAGATAGATAGATAGATAGATAGATAGATAGATAGATAGATAGATAGATTTCAGGAATAAACATTTTATGCAAGTGTGTCCAAGTACACAACAATACAGGTTATTTTCCTTACAATAGTAAATACATGCCGCAGGTAATGGTTCTTTTCTTTGCTTTCTTATTTTATTTCCAAATACAACTTATATAATACAGCCAATTCACTGGTGTGTGATCACAGCCAACTCTGGCTGATATAAACAGATTGAAAGTTACATATCGGAATTAGCCATAGTGCGGGCTTCGCTTCATTGTTTTGCATTCCACATCCAGACCTTGTTGTGCATGCAGAAGAAGATCAAACTCATTGTGCATGGCATATCTAATAGGATGTAGAGATCTTCAAACTCCAACATTCAGAAACTGGCATTATACACAAATAAAAAGCGAAAAAAGTATGACTGCACTAAAAAGGATAAAACAAGTCAACTTTTCCAAGCCAGTAATCCTGATACTTTGTCAGCCCACAAACTATGGCAGTATAATCGAGCAGCCACTCTCCTTGATCTCAAACTTGAATTTTTATATCATATAACTTTAGAGAAGATTGAATACAATTGCCAAAGTTCTATGCACACTTATATGATGAGATTAAATACCAGAATTTCAGAATACTACAGCACTGACAAGTCTTTCATGCAGTTAAGCTATTTAATTTCCTTATCATATATAATTTATTGTTTAAAATGACAGCACCTGTCATGTTGTACAGCAATGCACATAAAGTCTGTTGTCAATTAACCTTGCCTTTAAAAGTAAAATAGCCTTGAATAATGTTTGGTTATTTCAAAGTTAGCAAATTGCTTAATAGACAGGGTTGCACCTGGCTATTTTTTTTACCGGCACAGGCAGTCTTCGAGTGATTGCAGCTGGAGCTGGCACCACTTGTAAACCAACAATGCAATGTCCGAACAAATTTGGGTCGGAGACAGGCGGGAGAGCGATAAGAGCAGCAATCTGAGCGATCTCGAGCTCCCGCAGTCTCTGCAGGAGTCATGTGTCACAGTTATGTCACAGGTGACGTTGGAGGGGAGCTGTTAATTTATATATATATATATAATTGAGCTCCAGGCACCCGGTTCCTGTACCAAAGAGCCTGAAGCTTAATCTGGTAGAGATACTGAGTGACTATAGCGCCACCCCTTTGTGACATAGTGATCAGATATGAAAGTGCACCATATTAGGTGGTTGTATATCCCTCCTCCATGCAGGAGGGAAGACAGCGTAGAGGATATGGCTGGGGACACGGAGCAGTCAGGAGGTACAAACTGGGGAAAGAAAGAGTAGGGTGGTGTATTAATGGCAAAATAATACTGGCATACTAATGGGCAAATTTGCTGTGACATATTAAGGGCAAAATAATAATGCCATTTTAAGGGCAAGATAATACTGGCATATTATTGGGCAAATTAGCTGGGGCATATTAATGTCAAAATAATACTGGCATATTATTGGGCAAATTGGCTGTGTCTTATTAATGGGATAAGAATACTAGTATATTATTGGGAAAATTGGCTATGGCATATTCATCCCAAAAGTAATACTGGCATATTAATGGCAAAAGTAATACTGGAATATGGCAAACTAATAATGACATACTAATAAGCAAAGTGGCTGTGGTATATTAATGGCACAATAATACTGGCATATTAATGGGCAAGCTGTGGTATATTTAATGGACAAACGGTAGCATATTTTAATAAGCAAACTGACTGTTGTACATGTTAGTGAAAAAGTGACTTTGGCATGTTAATTGGTACCTGGCAGTGGCTTATTTTAATTGGCAAAGGGATGCTGTGGCATGTTCTGTGGGGCAAAATAACGATGTAAAAAAGTACTAAAACAAAATGTACTATGGGGGAAAGTGACACTGTGGCTTGTTATGTAGGGGCAGTTCTGTGGGACAAAGTGAAACTGTGGTATGTTCTGTGACACCTTGGTATGCCAAATTGTGCAATATGAGTGCAAGCTAAGTGCTGTGGGTGCAATATAGGTGCATGGCAAGTGCTGTGGGTACTGTATGGTGCTGTGTTAAATCCTTTGGGTGCAATGTGGGTGCAGAAAAGGGAATAAAAACAAGAAACGCAATGCTTCAATAACATTTTTATTACATATACAAATAGTTGAATGTGATTTGAAAATAGTTGCATGTAATATTAAAAAGTTTACATACAGTTTTTTACAATGCAAATTTGAGACATTGGGTTGAGGAGGGTCCACTGCTAAAGAATTTGCCCAGGGCCCACTAGGGTGTGCAACGTGGGTTATGGGTCATGTCGTGGGTGTGCAACGTAGGTAGAGGGTCGCCCAAATTTTTTCTGCCTAGGGCAGCAGAAACCCAAGATACACCAGTGGCCACAACATCAATTTGCCCCACAGAACATACCACATTGTCACTTTTCCCCACAGAACTGCTCATGCAGAACATGCAACAGTTATTTTGCCCCACAGAAGATGCCACAGCATCACTTTGTCAATTAAAATGACCTACAGTCAGATATCAATTAACATCACACAGTCACTTTGCCATTAACATTTGCCACAGCCAGTTTGCCTATTAAAATATGCCACAGTTTCTACATTAACATGTGCTACTTTTTGTCAATTAATAATCAACTGTCAGGTTGCCCATTATTTTGTCACAGCCAGTTTTCCCATTTTAACATGCCACAGTCAGTTTGTTCATCAATATACCACTGACAGTTTGCCCATAAGTATGATACTGCATACAGTTTGTCTAATAATATGCCATGGTTAGTTTGCGCATTAATATTTTCCACTGTTAGTTTCCCCATTAATTTGCCATGGCCAGTTTTCCCATGAATATTCCACTGTTAGTTTGCCCATAATATTCCACCGCCAATTTGCCCATTAATATTCCACTGTTATTTTGTACATTAATATGCCTCTGTTAGTTTGCCCATTAATATGTCACAGCCAGTTTGCCCATTAATATACTACTTTTAGTTTTCCCAATAATATGCCACAGCCAATTTCCACATCAATATGTCACTGTTAGTTTGCTCATTAATATGCCACCATTAGCTTGCTCATTATTATTCCACTGCCAGTTGCCCATTAATATGCCACTGCCAATTTGCACCAATGCATTACCCTCTTAACCCTGCTTCCCCAGTACTCACATTGCTGCTGCTCTCTCAGCCATCTCCTCCTCCTTCATAATTTTTTTTTTTAAATTTCTAATTCTTTTTACAATTATTTAGAGAGTTCATCCTCCATTTACTACTGATTAATCTATTGCATTATTTTGTCTGTACGAATGGAAATCAGAAATGATGAGACAGATTCAATTGTTAGGAAAATTGTTGTTTAACCCCTTCCCGCCAGTAGGACGTTCCATGCCTTTCTACTTTTTAGTGCCTTGAGGCTTGTAGGACGGCACGGAACTTCCTACATAAAAAAGCTCATCGCTGCCCCCAGCAATGAGCTGTGGGCGGACCCCACTGGGACACTTTGAGTGGTCTCACTCTGACACAAAGTGAGCGTCAGCTCCATTTTCATGGAGTGACGCTCAAAGCAAGCCTCCGTGATGTCACGTGTGAAGTCACAAAGTATCGAGGGATGTTGGCAGGGACCGACAGGGTCTATAGAGACCCTGATTGGGTCAATGCCTGGATGTTCCTGCATGTTTGCCCAGGAACAAAAAGACGTTGATGCTGCTTTGGTCGTTAAGGAAAGGGGTTAAAGGGACTGTATCGCCAAAACATTGTTTTTACTATGACTATAGAGAATAAAAGTAAATGCCTAAATTAGGAGACAAACATGTTATAAATGTGCCTGTGGAGTCTCCTGTTTATGACATCACCTGTGGATATGCAAATTACATATTTTCCATTGAAAACCAGTTAGTTTGCATATCAAGCCATAGATGATGGCATAAACAGCAGACTTCACAGACACATTTAAAACAAATTTTTCTCTTAATTAAGCATTTACTTGCAATTTTGCTAACACAATGTATAGATCATTTTCAAATATTTTTATTCTCCACATTCACAGTAAAACAAAGTTTAGGTGATACCATCCCTTTAAGATATGACATGTATGTAATACCATTCTTGAAAGCAAATATGAAACATATTATGTGACCTAGTCGTCTATCTTATTCTTATTTTATCTGGATTCATTTGGCCTATAACATTTCAGGATATAATTGGATATTCTATCTTTTTATGTATCCTGTATGTGAACTATAAACTAAAGATATATATATATATATATCTACATGTGACTTCTGGTTCAGGGTGTAATCCTTAAATGTCCTGAGGTCATAAGTGTTTATATTTAGGAAAAGGCATTTTTTTATCGCACTTCTTATAAAACTATACTTTCATATTGACCATTTTCAAGGATCAGTAAATGTATGTACATGACACAATTACCTGGTTAAGCTATATTGCAATGTAATTCACACTTCCACTCCCATCATGCATTGACATGTGCCAGAGGTTTCACTGCAGTTCTATTGATTATGTATTATGAACTAAATAGTTCTCTATACGTTGTTGACATGCTCATGGCATATTGGCGAAACAACTTCAATTATATCTGTGCATTGGGAATGTGTGTGAATGCACTCAGCATAAAAAGAATGGAAGCTAACTATAGGTAAGGATGCGTTTTAATCTAAATCTGTTGGTTTCAACACCAAATGTATAAATTAAATTGCTTTGTCCATGTGAAGAGGACATTGTCATACACTCATACTTTAAGTATGTCTGTTATGGCTAAATGTTGGTATTGATTATACTTTTCAGATAAACACTATGTCACGATTGATGAATAAAAAAAAAGTTGTATTTAACAGCTCCGTCCCATACTGCAACTCCTGCTTATTTAAAGATAACAGTCAGCAAAAAGTTATGATGGACTGAAACATTGCATCAAGTGTAGACATTTTATATAGAATGCAGTAATGAAACAAAATAAATAAAGAACTTGTTGTTTTGAATGTTGGTTCAGATGAATCTTAACCAGTATATCTGCCCCCTGGTTCAATAAGGTACTTTATTTTTATTTGTTATTTCAAACATTTGTTATCTACAATGTCTTCACTTTCAATTAAAGATAACTTAAGTTTATGCTGACAGTAGCACTCTAAATGGTCAGGCTCCGTCATGATTGTCAGTTATGAAACCAATGGCAGCACATATTTAGCCAATGTTCCCATCCCTCTTGAGCATGATGAATAATTTTTCTGCCACTACATGTGCTTTGTTTTGAGAAGCAAAACGTAAATAAATAAAACTGTAAGCTCACGTAGATTGGCTCTTATAAATTAAAGATCAGGTGACAATAAAAAAAAAAAAATTTTTTTTGATCATATTGGAATTATTTATTGTTAGTACCTTCAGAAATGTGTTTCTGATTTTACGTCTTCTACTAATGATTTGTGAATGCATAATAAGCTATTAAAAACATGCTTATTTTCCACTGACTGCAGCTTGTGGATAAAGAGAGAGAAAATATCTCACCTTTCGAATCTCTTTAAACTATGTTTTATCTCTTGTGCCTGGAGGGCATATTATACCAGCATAAGCCTAGCCGATCATTCATTATCTGGATGTGATTAAAAACATTGCAGCACAATGGTGTCCAAGGCAGTATGAAACGTTAAAAAAAAATCAATACTAGCAGCAGCTACAAAATTCCCAGCTACAGATTCTGCCCTATCAGACGGTGAATAAACCCTGATTTATTAAGTGTTTTATCAATCTCATAATAATAAACCTTAGGATAAGAACAGAGCACAGAGGTGCAATCAGTGATTATATGTCCTTGTTATATTCCAATTTCATCTGGCTAACTCTACAAAGCATAGCTTTATGGGAGACAGTGAGAAAAGTAATAAGTCGCAGAATACACAAGCTATTTTGTAACCCTGTGTATTAATGGAATGATCCATAATTCTGTTCAATCAGTATCTCAAGTAGAGAGGAAGCAAAAATCAATTAGATCACAAGCAGTCACTGATTATAAGAGCTCCCCTGACTAAACGGCAGTTCACGCACTGCTACAAGGGATATTATATCAGACACTCAATATGTTTCACTGGGAAGATAATGTTGACTGTATGACATGCATTAAACTTTACTGTAGCGGCGTGGATAAACATTTTACTTAGCAATCAGGAAAATTATTTTTAGATGCATTAGTAATCGTTACAGAAAATAGACTGAGCGACATCTCCCCATGAAGATTTTTGATTGTCTGTCTTTTAATTTAGTGATTAAAACAGCAAAGTCTTTGAGAAATCCATAACTGTATTTTCTAATCTTGGCATGGCAGATGATTGGGAACTAGATATCCCATGATGCTCAGTCATTCATAAGGCAGGCGGAACATCATAGGATATATAGTTTTCAAACTTTTGCAGTGCAAAGGTTAGCCATAACTGATTTATAAGTTAATAATGTTAGCTTTACAAGATCATTGACTGAAGTGAAAGAAGCCCATTATTAGCACGGTATGCAAATTACACATTTCCCATTGAAAAACAGCATTCAAACTACCGTTCTGAACTGTCAGCAGTGAAGCAGCCAAGCTGAACTGTCCTATATGCCCTGCATTAAAAAATATAGCTGGGGTAGCTGGTGCAGGACCCCCCTCTGCCCAAAATGGCTCTTTAAAGAATACCGGGCCATGGGGTTGTTGAAATGCCCCCTCAAATCGATCTAGGGTTTGGTACTGGCCAGTACCACCTAATAAATGTGGTCAGGGGCTGTGCAAGATAACCTTGGCTCTCTAACAATACCTGGGGCTGGGCATGAGGACTCATGGCCCCCACTATGTTTCATGATGTCAAGGGCTGCCCACATTCTCGCCAATGATACATCTCCTCAGTATTGATGAGGGGGCAGGGGAATAATTAAAAGGGGGCTGAGGTATCATGCCCAGTCCCAGGTATTATTAAAGGGATTTTTCACAGACTACTGCCACTGAATTTTATTGGGGGAACAGTGTTGGGAAAAACATGAGGTAAAAACACATAATCCAGGCTATTATATCTAATCCTAGTTTCTGAAGCCTTCGTCATCTAAATGTAAAACAGCTAAAGATTAAATTGGCTTTCCATGGTGCATCAAAGGATGTTCTTTTTTTATTGTTGGGTGTAAAAAAATGGAAAAACACTAAAAATGTCTGATATTGTTTTTTCAGTTAGTGTTGTTTGAGACACAGGATCTTACCCAAGTGTGGTTAAACAATCATCGGGTCTTACTGGCCCACACAGTTGAAGGTTGTGAAAATGCCAGTTTGTTTTGTATTTGACGTTTTCCATAAAATTTGATAATTTGATTTCTTTTTTACCCGTTCATTCGATTAGTTCTTCAAATTTAGCTAGTACTATTATTGTTTCAACCAAGCCAGTACAACTGATAAACATCATCACAAAAGGCACTTTGCCTGCCGTAGAGTTTCTACATTAATATCGGTTGGAAATATTTATAGAAGCATATTTTAAAAATATCACTGTGCTCATTTCCTCTAATCAAATCAAGCAATTTATGAGCTCTTTACCAAGCTAAAAAAGTCATATTTTGAACAAAAGAATTACAAATCACATCTCTTTGTATTAGCACTCAGTTTTAATCCAAACCAATAAAAATAAATACCATGCATATTAAGATGTATCGCAACGTCCTGTGGGACGTGTTCTTAGGTCAGAAAAAGGAAATAAATGCTGTGTATCTCTGATGATTATGTTAAATTGAAAAGAAATGGATAGAATGCAAACATTTTAGCATATTCGTCACAAGCAATAAAACTAGTTTGAATTGTTCTACTGAATGAAACCATCTGTGTCAATAATATGGTTACAAAAATAATTTATATACATCTATTTTTTTCTACTACTGACATTGATCTGATAACTAGAATATAATGATCTGTGTATATAGAGTTGCATATTAAGAGATATTGGTTTTGAACTACATATAGCCATATGTTTGGAGGAATAAAATACTCTGTGTCATATTTTTAGATTTACTTCATATAACTGCCCATAAGTGACATCTATTTCAGGGTAAATCAGAATATGTTAATACATCATTCATGTTAAATTTAGTATTACCTGGGTGACTGCACAATATCTGCGATCTAAGGAGAATGAATGGACAGCATTCTATAGTATATATTATAATTTGAATGGAATAAGTTAACTTTTAATATACTGATACACAGATATTTGGTGTGTGCAAGATTGGAATCTGTATTTTTTTTCTTCAAAAAATGTAAAACATGCATTTTAAAGTACCTTTAAATCACATTAATATGTATTAACATTTAGAAGATGCATTTTAGGTACCAGCCAGTCCATTGGAAGATCCCACTCCACAAATCAATATACTTACAGTTTTTTGTTCAGCCACCTAGCGCTACCCTTCTGATGTCAGTTGCTTCTGGTACAGTGTGATGAGAACAATAATTTCCTAAAAAGGCAATCGATATGACCACTTTTTTTTATTGGTGGTGCAGGGCCATTGAGTCAAACAACAAAATATGGGGATGACAGATTCATAAATAGACAAATGACAAGTGTGTAAATCAGTGCACCTGGATAAACACCGTAGGTCAGTCATGGCTAACCTTGACACTGCAGATGTGTGGGAGCTCATACACCCCCCCCCCCCCCCCCAAAAAAAGGAAATTACTTTTACTCAGCTAGAATAGGCAGTCCTATTTTCTTGCAAACTGCTGCAATTCCACCATATCATCTAGCTGTAAGTAATTTATATTTTAAGCAATGCAAAATGTATAACATGCATGCAGGGCCGTCTTTAATACTGATTGGACCCTGGGCAAGCATTTGCTTGGGCCCCCCGATCCAGCTCTCCCTCCTCCCTTGCATGCAATCACATCATCCACCACAATGTGTGTTGTGGGAGTGTATCACAGAGCTCCACAGCAATTCAACTCACAGTAATCTGAAGCAAATCATTGTATTACCAAGCTCTACAGCAATATAACTCACAGTAAAGTGCAATGTATAATTGTATCACACATCACCTCAGCAATACAATGCACAGGAATGTACAGTGTGTGTGAATATATCGCAGAGCTCCACAGCAATAAACTCACAATAATGCATATCAGTGTACTGCATAGCTCCACAATAATACAACTCACAGTAATATGTATCACAGAGCACCACAGCAATACATCTCACAGTAATGTGCAATGTGTGAGTGTACCACAGTGCTCCACAACAAATACAATGCACATTAAAAAAGTGTTTAAAATGCAGTAAATATTTATTAGGAGACAAAAAGTAAATGTATGATTGGTATTTTGATACAGCTAGTGGAATATTACTGCACATTTTTTTTTTATCCAGTTCATTAGACACCTTCACCAAGACATATCCTGGGCTGGCTTATGCTGCTCAAATATATACTTAAATAATAATTTTATATATATATATATATATATATATATATATATATATATATATATAATCCAAAGAAGGTGCACTCAGCTAATGGGAGGCAAACAGACTCAGCTCATGCCCGGGTGCAGTGTAGCTCCAAGTACATACCAGTCCAAAAAAACAGAAAAAATACATGCACTCACGGGTCTTTTCAATTGAAGAAATAGTGGTCTTTATAGTCGATAACCATATGATAGTATTTCAGATACATTGTGACATGTGGTCGACGTTTCGGTCCGAATCTCGGACCTTTATCAAGACTACAAACAAAGAAACAATATAAATACCAGTGAAAAACCAATAGGAACCAAATGTGAACAGCTGAGAAAAGAAGAAGCAGCCAATCCTTACCTTCCTCGTGTGTAGAGACGCCGAAACCCGGAAGAAGCAGCGGATTAGAAATATTTACTCACCAAGATACCCAGTGCGCATGCGTCTAGCTGGTTACTGTAGCGACGCGACGCTGCTACAGAAGACTGAGTCAATCAGTACAAATGTAACGAATCCTGGAACACCAAGATGCTCCGTGTGAACTAAAATAGAAATTCAAAAACCAAAAGAATAGTGATCTAGTGTGAATAGTAATGAATAAGATAAATACCTAATGTACCCCCAAAGAGAACAAAAAAAACGGAATAGTGACACTACTTACATGGAAACAAAAAACAGTGCAATAAAAACGAGTTAAATAATACATGCAAAGAAAGACATATACAAAGACAGAAAAAAATCTGTATATATAAGAAGCTAAGGCAGAGACAAACCACAGAGTAAGCAGAACATTACACATTATAGATACAGCTGCACATAAGTGCACAATACTCCCATATGTAAAAAAATGTTATACAGGTAAGTCCAGGATGTGCAGAATAGAATATTGATATATTATAATATAATAGCCCAACTCGAGAGAGACACAAAATGCTTAGAATTAGGTCATCTGACCGGTAAAAAAGGTAAGAACAAGATTTGTTCATTTAAACCTCTGGGTGCGATTGTGTCCAATGTCCTTATCCAAAAGGCTTCTCGTTTTAATAATGCTCGTGATCTGTCGCCACCACAATGTAGTGGTGGTATGTGATCCAGGGCAATGAACCTTAATTGGGACAATCTGTGTCCTGACTGGAAAAAATGTTTCGCCACGGGTTTGTCTTATTTCAAATCACGGTAAGCTGTCATGATAGAGGATCTGTGACCTCTCATTCTATCTCGAAGAGTTAGATCCGCCTTGCCTACATATGATAGACTGCATGGACATGTAATCATATAGATAACACTTTCAGTAGTACAATATATATAGCTGGTTTATATAATATTTATATAATAAATTATATCAACTATATATATTATATAATATTATATTAACCAGACAAACATGTGACTGGATATATCATTAAATATTATATATATATATATATATATATATATATATATATATATATATACAGGGTTTATATTATTATAGCACTTTTATATTATAATACATCAATATTATTTAAACTAGCTAGATATATAAATATATTATGTAGATATATTGCTGGTTTATATAATATTTATATATGATATGGCTGGCTTACATAATTTAAATTTAAAAAAAAATAGTTCCAGGGTGTGGGGGGCTGTATAGCTGGCTGGGGGGACACTTTATGTATGGCTAGCACCTGGATGGCTGTATTGGGCGGGGGGCTGAACAACTGATTTGGCAGCTGCACCTGTAATTCATTCGGGTGAGGATGGAAGCTGCAGCAGAGAGACCTCAGACGCACCAGACGTCCATCCGTCCAGTCCAGAAATGGTGTGGTGTCACAAGTGAAGACATGCCGCACGCACTGACTGACACGTGTGACCAGGGGAGGGGCAAGTAAAAAACGATCGCATCACATAGTATGATAAAATGCACGCGATCGTTCAAAATATTGTTTCGGGCAGCGGGCCCACGGGGCTGCTGCTTTGGGCCCCCCAGGAAACACTGTCCCGTTTGCCCCGCGTTAAAGATGGCCCTGCATGCATGTTAAAGTACTTTGAAAGCACATTAAAATGCATTAATATTTGGAAGATGCATTTTTGGCAGCAGACAATCCCTTTAATACTCCAACTTTAATACTGAGACTATATTGCCCATGACTCTCAGCCAGTTTATTAAGCATCATGGGAAAGAGGGTACACAACAATTAGAGTGCTATGGGTTAGCTATTATATAATTATGACTTTGTACTGCAGCTGCTGTGGAATACACATCACATGATTCTCAGTCATTCATTTGGTTGGTTCAACTCCCATGGAAAAAAATCCTTCAGTCACCCATGATGCTGTATGTGGGTACATATAGATACATAACACAGCAAAAACAATTATGGATACAGTGTCAGAATAGATAACTGTTACATTATTATATGTGACACCAAACAAACCCCGAGGTTGAAATATATACCTTTAAAATATATAGGGCCTGAAGAAATTATAGGGAGCGACTGGGAGAGCAAAAGTAACCAATTTTGTTCATGTGCTTCTTTGTACAGCTACATTTCATTCCCAGTCCCAAATCTGAGGTGGAGAAATAGTAAAGAGATGAAGTTTACCGCCTGGTCTCTCAGGATCTGAGGCCTCCAACCAAGGATCCAAAAGTTAATGAAAATTGGTCAGATTGTATTCTGAGTATTTATTACCCATTTCAACTCAATTCCAGCAACAATAAATATTGTTTTCAAAATGTAATTTATAATTAATTATGCCTTTTCCTATTAGAAGAAACGCCAAACTTTGTGCCATTTTGTTGTTAGAAGTTTAGATAATAATAAATATAAAAGCATCTGTAAAGCAGATTTAAGAGGCTAGACCTTAGGGGTCTATTCACTAAAAAGGGAGTTTCAGGTGAGTTGAGGTGAGATAAGGTGAGTTGAGGTGAGATGAATATTTAATCTCACCAATTTAGCTATCCATTGTGCAGGAACAATCCTAGTGACTTTTCTTAGTGCAGGAAACTCACCAAGTGTGTCCCTCCACAATGTATAGTTATAATGGTGAGATGAAATGTTCATCTCACCTCATCTCACCTCAACTCACCAGCAACTCACCTTTTAGTGACTAGAGCCCTTGGTATTAAATGAAAGAATTTAGTATACAACTATAACTTAGAAATCAATTAGAAATCATTATTTAGCCATTTGCCTATTTTATGCCTATGTCACGGACGCTTAAATAGATATCGGCCAATTGTTTTAGGCAGTCTCTTGGGATACAGTGGGGGCAGAACCTAAAGAGTTACATGACGCTCCATGACATCATGCAACACGATATTGAATTTCATCCTACTGTACCGGGTGTCTGGGATTCATTTATTTGACTTAAAAAGGCATCAGCAATGTTGGGACAAACCAACATTTGACTAGAAAAAACAACTGGCAAAAACAGACCTTTTCTTTTATAAAGATGCTTTGTTTGCTGCACTTTCAACACACTGTACCAAACAGTAGACGACAATTATAAAAACATAAAAATTTCATCATAAAATATTTTTATGAAAGCACTGCTAGTGTACAGTATCAGTAGTGTCCACTCTTTTTATTGCCACTAACTATGGCGTATGTAAATTCAGATTAGTCTCCCAAATCTAAATCAAATTTAATTTAGTGATAAAGCATAATAATAAAATTAATTTATAATTTCACTGCTTCTGGTGGATACATACTGCTTGGTTTATATAACAAGCATTGGAAGGTTACCTTTGCTCTAAATACATGTATATATAGAGTATAGAAAGCAATTACTCATTATGGTTTATATTGAAAGGAAAACATACTTTTCCTCAGACAACCAGAACAAAAGAGCAAACATATAGTCTTCTGTAATACTGATACACCATACAGTGGACAATAACCAGTTACAGAAAAACAATGCAACCGACAGTAAATATAATAATAGCAACATTATTAGAAAACTACTATCTCACTGGAAATTTGCTAGTGCACCCAGGGGACCAAAATAATAGAGCGCATAGTAGAATGCATCACTATACCAAGAAAATTTCATTTTAATCAACATTATTTTAAAACTGGATTTCCAATATATTAGTTTTCAATTAAATCATGAGAATGAATAGTTAAATTTAAGGGTTTTAAAAAAAATGTATTTTCCATGTTAAAAAGATTGCAGTTAATCATAGTTCCATAACGATGTAATTGTCTGTGCGCTACAGTTACATTGCCCTCCAGTATTCTTTCATGTGATATTAACTTTGTAGATACTGCTGGGTACTGTTGAGTACAATTAGACTTAAGGAGAGTAGAGGCTAATGCTGTGATTTCTGGTACAGGTTCCACTAATTCTATATTCTGCCTTTGAAGGTTTGTACCCTAATACATTAATTTACACTGCTTCATGTTAGATTGCAGTTGTCACTACTTGTCACTTCTGTTCATTTCTTTAATCTTCCAAAAAAGATTATTCATTTATTGTATCCTCTTGAAACATCAAACTCCCTCCCATATTTCTGTAAAAAAAAGTAATATATAACTACTCTTAAAGGTCATGGGCTTAGTACTATAGCATTAAAATAAAATAAAAAAATGATATCCTCTCAAGATTTTACCAAGTTATGGGGATTAATGTATCAAATAGGGGTGCACAGAAATAACACCAAAAAAAGGCATTGCAAAGCCCCCACAATGTGTGTGTGTGGGGGGGGGGGGGGGGGGGCAATTACCTCTTCATGATAAAGTCTTCATAGGTGAAGTCTATATAGGTGAAGTCTATAAAAGGTGAAGTTAGTAATAAATAGTAAGGGGGTGTTTTCCAATGTGGCTTAAAGCATGAAAATAATATATTGTCCATTTTTTTAAAACGAAAGTATGGGAGATTTCCATACCAATATGAAATGTGTTAAGAAATTTAGCACATAACTTTCTCAAAGTAAGAAACAACAATAAAACAATAATATGAACAATGCAGTAGCTTCATAAAAAGGGTAGTGTCAATTTGTAAATCTGTGGAGAAATAATAACTGTGCAGTACCAAAGGATTAGAAAAATCCATTGATTTCCCCCTTCGTATTTTGCTTTAGTATTTATTAAAAATTAAGCATATTAAACAATGCAGGAGAAAAAAACTTCAGAACCCGCTTCATTTTGTATACTTTTTAGGAGCAGTACTGGTTTAGAAGATCGCTCGGAACCAGGCTGGCAGTGTGTCCAACATGAGAGGCAGGGTCTTTGTCAAGTGCATGGACACAGATCCTTGCTGCTCTGCCCCTTTCATTCCTGCACTTCCCAGAGTGACTTGCATTAACTCTGACACAGACAGATGCCTGGGTCTATGTGAGGAAGAGCAAGAAGAGACTATGCACTAGACAGAGACCTATAAACAGACCACTGTGGACAAAGTTAACTCACTCACACTACTGCCAATTATCGGAACTCTTTTACTAATATAACTACTGCTATCACCACCCGTTGTCACTCAGTCTCCAGTACTCCTGCCAAATCAAGTTTCCCAGAAATACACTCTGCATAAAACAACAAAAATTAAGATGTGAGGAAGCACAAAGTTCAGCAAATGCTTGAAATACTGTGCAATGGCAATGACACGTTCCGCACTGGGAGCTTGATCGTTTACTTTACTAAATTCAGAACACTCAGACCCTCATTGGACCACCAAGAAACCAAATGCTAAATGGTAGACAATGATAAGGGATGGTGGACACAGGGGAGTAAAGTGGGACCTGGAATTGAGGAGGATAACATTTTGCCAATCCCAGAATGTAAAGACACATTTTGTCTAACTGATTGATTGATATAATTTTAATATTAGACTGTAATGGAGCAGAAAAGAAATAAAGTAACAAGCAAGGATGACAGGCACTACGAAGTAACACCTCCACAAGTATTTTCCTTGTATTAGCCAGTCTATTAGCCAGCCTAGGAGGTGGCTCATCTGTGCTGCCAGGCTTTCATGTACTGCTGTTAGTTTCTTTAATGGTAGGTGTGGATCATGTCCAGGCCATGTGCTTTCCAGCTCTTGATATTCTTGAACAACTGTTGGATGGCTGGTGACTGGTGTTATGGGAGGGCTACCAGATGGGTAGCTCCTACCGGAATCAGTTCCACAAAATCACTCCTCAGGTCCGGTAAATAGCAAATAGCCAAATGGGGCTATGATCACTGGTTACCTGCTAGTACTTCCCCAACATAGCGGATGAGACCGGTCGTGTTGGGTAAAACAAGAAGAACTGTTTATTGATGCAGAAACAGAGAATATATACAGTTGCACATCTTGACAAAACAGATTAGACAAAGGAACTATAACAGGATTAAAGTTTAACATAAGGACATACAAAGGGAAATCCTGCCTCACACCTTTCAGGATACAAAGGTGTCAAGTTCAGATACATACAGAGTACACTCAATTAAAGTAACTTGTTAATTGAGGGACATCACTGTACAACAGGAAACTAAATTACTTACATGAAGACAATGGGTAAGGTGACATAATGACAAAGATTACAATCTTACCCTCGGGGGAAACACAGTGAATGGGACAAAGGTTTGGAGCCAAGGGTACACATCTTGGCTGACATCCTGAGTGCCTGTGTTTGAAGTCCAGTTGAAAACAGGGTTCCACTGGTGCCCTCAAAGTGTGTACCCCGAACCAGATAAATCAACAGACAGGGTCCATAGACCACAGGGAGTCTTCTGGCCCCCAGGGCCCTTTAAAAACCACCATCACAGTGGATCTCCAAATCCATTGCGTGACAATTGGTTCCTGTTGGGGGAGGTAGCTTTGGAAGTAGCAAAAAGGTGTGCACTCCACGCTCCAGGATGTAGCTTTGGTTTCTTCTCAGGTTCTGCTGTTACTATGTTGCTTAACTGCAGTTGGGAGATAGTTCTTTGGAGAACAAGGCATTTAGCTTTTTGGCCTCTGCTTTTTTAGTGTATCTTCTTAGTCTTGTAGCCAGGCCCTTCATGTCTTGTCCATGTATGTCTTGCCCATATATATAGTATACACAATGCAAGACACAGCAGCTACTATCATATAAGACTGTTCACCTCCCTTTCTTTAAAAAAAAAAAATATATATATATTGATTTTTTTTCTTTTGAACAAGCACCAGTGTACTGTGTCAGTGGCCTCAGAACCTCTGTGATTTCCATTTACAAAAAGATTGACTCACAACCTTGGGAACCCTATCTGGGAGCTTCATTAGCCTCCCCTATGGGAAAAGGCTTGAGAACCGTAAGTGTGAAACCTGAAGGCCTAAACCATGCAAGCACCAGTGGGAAATAAAATTAATCGGGACTGAGACAGGGCAGAGGCATCTTCATGAAAAAGCAGGGACCCCGATGACTCAAACCATAAGGATATATATGACCATAAACAAGAAATTGGGTAGGTACAGCAGTGGGGAAATAGTGAGAGGCAAACTTGTAAGCCTTTTCCCACATGGCAAGTCTTTGAGTGCCTGATCAGGAAGGACAATTTTCCCCTCTTAATTCCACAACCATAGCTAGTAGACCACTATGGGTGTGTCTATTCTGACTCACCAACTCGCCTATACTCAATGCCATGAGAAATGCAAGTTAAAAGCCAATAAGAACAGGTGAGACTAAAAAAAAGAGCTGCATATTATATCCAATTGGGTAAACAAACTTATTAATAGGTTATCATATTGTCACAATCAGGGCTGGTGGAAGGATTTTTGCTGCCCCTTGGCTCCGCCCCATTGCCCTTCCCCGCCTACTTGTAACAGCCAGGCAACAGCACATCAATAACACAATCATAAACACAATAATGCAGTCACAAACACATACAGAGAAACAATCCCACACACACATACACACAGTCACACAAAACCAGAGACAGTCACATATACACAAACACGCAGTTTTTTTCTTATTAACGAAAAAGTACATTACTTAATGTGTCCCCTGTCTGTCTCCTCTGCCTCCTCATGCCTGTCCCTCTTCCTCCTCATGTCTGTCCCTCTCTTCTCCCTCCTCCTGCCTGTCCCACTCCTCTCCTTCCTCATGTCTGTCCCTCTCTTCTCCTCCTCATGCCTGTCCCACTCCTCTCCCTACTCATGTCTGTCCCTCTCCTCTCCCTCCTCATGTCTGTCCCTCTCTTCTCTATCCTCATGTCTGTCGCTCTCCTCTCCTTTTCCATGCCTGTCTCTTTCCTCTACCTTCCCATGCCTGTCTCTCTCTCCTATCTCCCCATTATATCTTTCCTATCTGCACTCATATCTGTCCTCTGCCTCCTGCCATGACTGTGGTCTCCCTCCCCCCTTTGCCTCCCATGCCTGTGATCTATACCCCCTCCTTTCCTTCCCATGCCAGTGGTCTTTCTCCCCCTCCCTCCCATGTCTGTGTTTTTTCTTCGCCCACCCCTCCCATGTCTGGGGTCTTTCATCCTCCCTCTCCCATGTCTGTGGTCTTTCACCCTCCACCTCCCAGTAAAAAAAAACCCACTGCTATAGATGGAGGGAGTGGACCGTCACATCGTCCCTCATCGTCTGATAATAGAAGCATGTGTGCGCCCCATGCAGGGCTACAGGAAAAACTAAGGAGCAAAGGCACAACTAAAACATACATGGGCAGGCGGAAAGACATAAGACATTAGTACAGAACTAAAGGAAGATACACATGCACAAACAAACATAGAACAATCAAAGGCCTCAGTAGCTTCATAAGGGGCACCACAACTGGGATAATGGTATAGGAGAGAGGAGCTGAGATCCTCAGGTGCTTCCAAAAAACAGGGTAAAAAAACTTACAAAGGTAAATACAGGAACTAGCCTAATATCTGAGATGGAATATGGTGAGGGGTTTGTTACACCTGATGTCCATAAGATTATAAGCTTGCCAACCAGTGTCAAGGAACCTCACATAGCCAAGGCCCTAACACTACAACTAACAATAAACTAGTAACTTTACCTATTAACTGAAACTAACATATACAAAGAACATAAAGCACACATGTAGAAGGACTGCACAGATGCAAAGCTAAAAACAACCTGAATGGATGTAGCAACATTTAAATAGAGTAACAGAGAAACAGAGTAAGAGGGAGCAAATTAAAACCTGGAATCGAATCTAACAAAATAAAAATCAGCAGAGAAACCAGAATTAGAGTAAGAGAATAAAGGAACAAAAGGTATAGATCACGGTAACCCTCTAACAGAGCTCTAGGAAAGGGCAAAACTCTAACATGGCATTACAGGCCTTCAGGACAGGGCAGGTGCCTGACTGTGGCTAGACTAGGAAAGCACCACTCTGAGGCCAGACTGGGTAAGGTATGGAAGGTACAGAGCAAATACAGTAACAAGTATAAAACAAGACAGTAATAACTGGATACAACCTGAACAAGACTACACGTGGGTTGATTCCTGACACTGTTGAAGTGATGAGGTGCCTGAACTTTAGCCATTGCCCAGAGAAAAAATCCTAAGGTTGGAATATGAGGGGAGATGAAAAAGGGGCCAGCCTTCCTACCTCATGCCACCCTTTTTTAGCTTGTCAATTACTACAGATGGGAAAGCCAATGAGAATTTTCAATTTTGTACAGCTAAAGCACTTGTATTTAAATCTGCAGAGATTTCCACCACTTACAGAGGCCCTCGTTGAACTGGAAACAGGTGCCCTGTTTTCCAGAAGCCAATGCTCCTGCAGAGGAGTTGGCTATTCCAGGACAAACTGGTATGTGCTGGCGGAATTGATAAAGTAAAGTTTGTGAACAACACTGAACAGGAGTTTTTTCTCACATTTCACGCTGGCTAAAATCAAGAACGCCTGCACCCAGCTGTAAATGGAGTGAGGAATAAGAGAGTAGCACCTTTTTTCCTCATTCTCCTTTTCAGTCTCCTCAGATCTCAAGATCCAATCTAGATTAAAATTCTCCATAAAAAAATCCTGACATATCCTGGTTAATAGTGTTAGTAAAATGAGTTGTGAAAGTAGGGATAGTAGAAAGACGGGATATAGACATGCCAAAAGGTTGTCCTCCTCAACTGGTGGCAGCTACAGGGTCTTGAGAACCAAATGTCTCTGCAAAGGAGGCCACTTGCCGGCTGGGAAAATAGTCTAGGACTCCATCTTGGGAAATTGAGTCCACTCATTGCCTGGAGTGGTGTGAGCCGCATGACTCAGCAGCACAAGAAAAAATTGAGCCTTTGAAGAAGCAAAAATTGGACTCCAGACACAAAGTAAAGCAGCTTGGAAATCAACCCAGAAAGCTGCAACCTGGCCGTAGTGCCGGTCAGGATGCCCGGTACATGGCAGACTCCGGTCATGGCATGCAGTCATAGCAGGTGATGGGGAGATAAAGCTGGAGGAGCTCCAAGGGAACTGCAAGGTGAAACAGGCATTCCCTGTATGAGTAAAAGGTTTGATGAAGGCCTGGAAGGTCAGGGAACAGCAGTCCTGCGGGTGGGAGGAGCAGGAAGGGAAGCATTAGCCATCTTTCTAGCTGTAGATGCCACAGGCTGTCTTGCAGATGCAGCAGGCTGTCTTGCAGATGCAGCAGGCCTCTTGCTGTGGGCCTGTCTGCTGGGCCCCAAATCGTTGGAGGCTGTGGGTCTGGTCTAAGGCAAAATAGGGGTGTGGACTACCTTGAGTTTACAGCATGTGGTGGGGGGAGGATGAGGAGGGCCCAGGAGGACTAGGAGCATATGCAGTAAACTCATGCATCTTCTTTTCAGCCAGGTGTCACCATGACCAACAGCAGCTCTCCCGAGTCTTCCAACATCTTCCCTAGACCACATGATGACATATTGGCAGTTGCACAGCACCAAAGAGATAAATGAACCAATAAAAATCAGTTTCAAATGATAAACTCAGTTATAACCAATTTTCTTGTGAATTATACATCATCTGGGAACTCCATAAAAAGTGAAAGCCTTTCATGTTTTCATGTAAAAACAAAAACCATTGAAGTAATTTAATTAGTTAATGATTGTTTTTCTTTATCTGCTTTCCTTTTTCCTTTATTTCTTAAGCCGCTTCATTATTGAGTTATACCTTTTTTCATATTATATCTTCTCAGTAGTGCTTGAATTTACCATATTTATAATTAAATCTTAAAGGTGGGATTCCTCTATATTTTGTCAGCTTTCTTTTTCTGTTTGTCCTAAGTACTCAGATCATCTCTTTGTTTGTACTTAAAAAAGCTTTAGATATTAAATATTTTATGTTCTTCAAATATGAAATGTGTTTTTCTATAGACTCAATCTTGCTTTATATGCTTTTAGATTTCAAGATAGCAATAGCATCTGATTAATTTAAAGCAATTTCAGCAGCTATAATTGATAAAGTAAAGAATCAACATCTATTTTGGATAATTACATCATCCATTTATTTAATGCTAATGAACATGAAAAAGCTAAGTGTGTTCAAGGGAATGTTTAATGAATGGTTGTGTAATATCTACAGTGCTATAGAAAACATCAGTGCTTTTCATTAGTTCTTTTCGTAGATCTTGAATCTCTATTCGTGTGACCTCAATAAAAGGCTCCCCTCTGATTTGTTCTTTCGAAAACCACATATTTCTCTAGGTGTGGCCATACAGTTTGTTTTGCTTATCTGTATCAAAGGGTCCTTTTTAAATAGTTGGAGGCACTTGTATTCCTTAGCCAATATATGACCATGCAGCTCAGTTATAAGACCTACTCAGGGGTATAGATTTTGAGCTTTGTTGGAATACTGGAATACAAACTGTTTCTGATAAGCAGCCCTGACTTAAATATGAGCTTTGTGAAGCTTACAACGCTTGTTTTTTTGTTAAGACAAATGCTGTACATTTAAAAAAAATACAATATTCCTTTTATTTCATGAATATGTGTTCTTTTTAAGTGTTAAACTATCATCTCCAGATTGAGAGCAGAGCTATCTGCCTTATATATATATGAGTCTGATCTTGTTGTCTAACTCAGTATGTAGTACACCTCTATGCTCTGTACCTAGTGTTATGTAAGCTGTTGGCACAATATAAATAAATGTTAATTCTAGTCCTTTAACCCCTTCCCGACACATGACATGCCAGACACGTCACACAAAAATGTGTCCTTAGTGACACATGGCATGCATGGCACGTCATGCACTAAAAAGAGCAAAGAATGAGACTAAAGGTCATTGTGCAACACTAAATATATGTGCAGGGGTGTGCTATGATCTCTCCATGGAATGACCGTAGCTGCCAATTAAAAATGGCCACACTGGCTGTACATATGTGCTTAGGATGCGAATGAAAGTTAACTTCCTATGCATCGTAGGTGTTGCGAAAGTGCCTCGCTAGTGAGGAAATTAGCAACACCAACATATACTTACAGATCCTTTGGTGGTCGCTTTCCTGAGTAACTACATTGGCTCAGCAGAAGGCAACACTTCCCTCCTACTGGCAAGAGCATTGTAAGAGATTTTTTTCACTTCCTTTGCTCTAGGGGGGCGCTGCACAATGCTGGCACAACAGATCAGTGTGATCTGTGTGTAGGCATGTATGATAAGTGCTCTGATGAGCACTTTTCATACAGCAAAGGCAATATTTAATACAATTTTAATAACCAACATATGTGCTTAGGATGCGAATGAAAGTTAACTTCCTATGCATCGTAGGTGTTGCGAAAGTGCCTCGCTAGTGAGGAAATTAGCAACACCAACATATACTTACAGATCCTTTGGTGGTCGCTTTCCTGAGTAACTACATTGGCTCAGCAGAAGGCAACACTTCCCTCCTACTGGCAAGAGCATTGTAAGAGATTTTTTTCACTTCCTTTGCTCTAGGGGGGCGCTGCACAATGCTGGCACAACAGATCAGTGTGATCTGTGTGTAGGCATGTATGATAAGTGCTCTGATGAGCACTTTTCATACAGCAAAGGCAATATTTAATACAATTTTAATAACCAAGGGCTTTTATAAAACCCATTCCCAGTGTTTAACCTCTTCCCGCAGTTGATCACTGTGTAGGCAGTGATCTTACACAGCAACACATTTTTTTTGTGTCGGTGAATTTTTTTAGGGGTTGATTTTTTTCTTGTAGCTTATTACAGTATAACAAAGGCTCTTTTAAGAGCTGTTAACCCCCTGCTTGCCGTAGATCACTGCCTAATCAGCGATCTGGTGCAAATGCAGTGTTCTGACTACAGAAGCATGTAGTTAGGGGATTATGTTTAATGTAAACATTTTTTTCAGCTGTCTGAGTGGATGTATAGCAATCAGTAACAGCCAATCAGTGACAAAGGTGGTTTGGTGGTTGCTCAGATAAGCATCACCGTTCGCCTGGTCAGATCAATGCTTGCCATAGATCAATGCTTGCCTGCCACTGCCTAAGCAGCAATCTGGCGGCTTTGCATATTATTGGTCAAATTGGCTGGGGAATATTAATGGCAAATAATACTGGCATATTATTGGGCAAATTAGATGGGGAATATTAATGGCAAATACTGGCATATAATTGGGCAAATTTGCTGGGGCATATTAATGGCAAATAATGCTGGCATATTATTGGGCACATTGGCAGGGGATTATTAATTGCTAATAATACTGGCATAATATTGTATAACTTGGCGGGGCATATTAAATGGCAAATAATGCTGGCATATTATTGGGGAAATTGGCAGGGGCATATTAATGAAAAATAATACTGGCATATTAATGGGCAAACTGTGGCATATTTAAAATTTAAACTGACGGTTGCATATGTCAATGACAAAGTGACTGTGGTATGTTAATTGATACCTGACAGTGGCTTATTTTAATTGGCAAAGTGATGCTGTGGCATGTTCTGTGGGGCAAAATAGCATGCACTATGGGGAGAAGTGACACTGTGGCTTGATCTGCAGGGGCAGTTCTGTGGGACAAAGCGACACTGTGGTATTTTCTGTGACACTGTAGCATGCCAAATTATGTGGGTGTAATATGAGTGCAAGCTTAGTGATGTGGATGCAATATAGGTGCATGACAAGTGCTGTGGGTACTGTATGGTGATGTGTGAAGTCCTTTGGGTGCAATGTGGGTGCAGAAAAAGGGATTAAAAACAAGAAATGCAACTTTTCAATAAAAATTTTTATTACATATATAAATAGTTGAATGTGATATGAAAATAGTTGCATATAATATTAAAAAGTTTACATTTACATACAGTTTTTTATAATGCAACTTTAGAAAAATTGGGTCAAGTTGGGACCACTGCTAAAGACTTCGCTCAGGGTCTTAAAGCGCCCCTGTGATGGGGGCATGTGGTGGGGTGATACACCACTGGGGTTAAGTATTAATTTATCTTTGCTGAAGCAGGTTGTTCATGTTTGGCATATCCTGTCATGATTTTTTAGAACTGTTCCCCTCAACATATTAATGCAATCTTGTAAAACTTGTAAATGTGATAAACTCATTTCTAGTCTCTTTGCTTAGCATATAACATGTATCTTGTTTAGTACCAAAGACAATGTATCTAGTTAATATATTAAGTGTTTAGCTAGTATTTATTTAAACCCTTTGCCGACACAGGATGTGCTAGGTCCGTCCTGTATGGCAAGGCATTGAGGACACAGGACGGACCTTGCACCAAAACGAGCACTGAAAGCATTTTTTTCCTACTTTCAATGCTCAAACGGCATTGCAACGATGGAAGCATCGTGCAATACTGAAAAAAAGAGCATGTAAAAAGAGCATAGGAAGCAGATTTAATCGAAAAAGAAATTACTACCCAAAACATTGACATAGACTAGTGGTAGAATTGGTGCATGGAAAGTGTTAAAATACTACCATTTGAAAAACCCTAGGATGTCTAGTTTTATTTGGTTTTGTGGGGTAAAATACACTTTCATGCTTCAAAAATGTCCCAAATGGGACATGGGCGCAGGTTTTCGGCATGTCATAATTCTAAGTTGGAAAACCAAAAAGCACACCTCTCAAATGTTTCCTTTTAACCCCCAAATCACCTATCCAACCTATGCATGGGTGGTATCCCTGTACACAGGAGATGTTTCTGAACACATATTAAGGTGTTATTTGGAAATACCCCTTCACATTTTTAGTTAATGTTTACCTAAATTGCAATCTATGTTCTGTGACTTTCACTTTTAGTTTGCATTTTTTTTCCTGAGTGAAAGTAAAAACACATAAGAGCTGCCTGTGCTCACTACAAACACGTGCATGGGCTTCTTTAAGAAGAAGTTGAGTGCAAAGATGGGGACAAAATTCCTAAATTTGGGTCTGTACCACATTGGGCTACCATAATGGGCAGATGTCATAACGGATGAGCTAGTACGTTACAGTGCTCCTGGGTACACAGGGACGGTGAAGGGTACACAGAGATGGTTATGGAGAGGATCATTTAAAGGAGGTAGTGCAAGGCTACTCACATCTAGAGCTAGCAAAAAGCACTAAACTTTATAAGCAGACACTGAATGGAAGTACTGGTGAATGGTTGTTATGTGTATAGGATATGGGGGCAGACAAGATCATTCTTAATGCTGACAAAGCCATAAGAATTGGTTAGCTCACATGCAATCCACAGGTTACACAGGCATTAAGGTCAGGGAGGGAACTTTCAAAGTCATTTCAGTTTAATGGACACGCATTACTTAAAGTTTTATCATATAACATGGACCTTGAACCACCTACACAATGGTACACCATAAAAAAACATTTCCAGAGTCCGTATTATGGCTTGTGTAGCAAGGTTATACAAAGATCACTGGGATGAGCCTGATGCAGAAGAATTCACTGCAAGCATGAGGTTGTCACAGCCTGGGATAGCAGACCTGGGAGGAGCCTTGTTGCAGGGAATGATGTGGGGTCTATTTGTACTCCACAATGCATAGCTCAAGACTGGATGGAACCTTAGAGAGGACTGGTAGTTAAGATTGGACTGAGACAAGATTGGTAGTTGAGACCAAACTGAGCTGGGCTGGTAGCTGAGACTGGACTGGTAGCTGAGACCGGACTGAGATTGGATTAGTAGATAAGACAGGACTGAGACAGGACTGGTATGCATTGTGGAGTACAAACAGACTGCACATCATTCCCTGCAATGATGCTCCTCCCTGGTCTGCCATCTCATGTTGTGATAGAATACAAAGGCCATAATAAGGATTTCGCAGGTATAACATCTGTGTTAGAATTGTTGGCTGAATGTATGCTGGAGATGTGCAGGTCTTTTAAAATGGCGCTTGAGAACCATTCTAATATTACTAGTGATATCAAGTCTAATGGACCTATTCACTAAAATTTGGCACCCAACAGAGGTTTAGGTTAGGACAGCCCACAATTCTAAAAGAGGGTCCCTATTTTCAATGTTACATAAAGGTTAACAGAAGCTCTGCAATGCAGCAAGTAGAGTGAAGATCACCAACATCTCAATGTGTTTCACCGAAATATGGTCACTGCTTCCTCAGGAGAAGAAGACCAGTGCCCGCGAAACACATTGAGACATTAGTGATCTTCACTCCACTTGCTTCTGGGAATATATATTATACCACTCTTGCCTAGCAGCTCCAGAGACTCCAGTGGACATCGAGTGGTTCCAGCACCCCTGTGGTGATTCTTTTTTTACTTGCTGCACTATTCCCACCATTCATCTTGAAAGTATACCCCGGCGGGGAACCCATTTTAGACATTAGGTTTCCTGCCCATTTGTGCTCTTATATATTTGCAGAGACATTGAAATGTATTTGCTACTGAAAGCAAGCTATAATCGAGATGCCTTATTTCCACATGTGTTTGTGAGTTGATCTACTGTTTTGCACTTTCTTTCATCTGGTTCACATATTCCCTGGCTCTATGGCTTATATTTTGGGTTTCTAAATATATTTTGGGTTTCCTTACAAACCTTCTTATTTTCATGCAGCAATGGAGATGGTGTGAGGCAATACAAACTGGACACCTGTGGTAATTCTCCCTTCCTGTAGTCCAACAAGGACTGCGGGCAGGGTTAAAAGAAATCATATTATAGTCAGGTATAGTTCATCCTGTATTTAGCCATTTTAAATAAAACACCAGACATCAAGTTATTTGTGGTGGCTGGGAAGCTTGGGGAAATACTGTTGAACATGGAATGTCATTTACTGTATTGATATGTAGTTATTTATGTGTTTCACTATATGTACATTTTGTATGTTTAGCAAGATAGCGAATATGGATTTTTAGAAACTCACCAATTGACCTATTCGCATGAATGGGGACTCTATTTCGGTTTATAGAATACCAATAGCATTACATGCATTCCATAAACCGAAAGTCGTTCATTATGACGGTTTATGGAATGTATGTAATGCTATTGGTATTCTATAAACCGACTCTATTTCGAATGGACGAATGGACGAATGATTTTAGTTTATTAACCATTCGTTCATTCGGCTTTCGTTAGTTTAGCATTTTTGTTATTCGTTTTTCGGACGAATGGACGAAAATGCTATTTTCGGACGAAAATGCTATTTTCGGACGAAAATGCATTCGTCCAAAAACGAATGCACATGTCTACTGTCCACACTGTCTTACTCAGAGAGTGCATCATCAAAAGGAGTAAAAGACACCAAAATAATGGAAGTATCCGTCTCATCATTTAAAGAGGCACCATCTGGGTAGGATGGATGATGAATCAATCTATAGGCCCCTTTCTCTGGGAACAAGCCCAAGGGGGATATTCCTAAAAAAATTGAAACGGAGCAACCGGATAAGGCCCTGCAACTCTACCTAAAGCAATTTCTTTATCAATCTTATTTTTAGCAATATCTAAATGTAAATGAACTGAACTAAGGTTTTTAACAAATTCAAGTACAAATCAGAATCTTAAAACCAATCAAAAAAACCTTCTTGCAGTAACTGTTCTATCTGTTGGTTTGGATAATAGCTAAAAAATGGCAACAGATTTTGCACCTTTTGAAATCTGCTCCCTATTAAGAGTTCCCAATCGCTTGTAGCACCGAAAGGATGGGTGACTACCTGCACAATTTAAACACTCATGTCTAAATTTACAGGTATTGGGCCATTTACATAAAGCATCATTAAATGCCCAACAAACTCCTTTGGGGCAGAACTGTGAAGAATTACTTGGAGTCTGTGAAGTCCTGCCGGGCCCGTGACAGATGTATCGTCCGTCACTCCCTGATGGTGGCCCTTAGTTTGGGACAACAGCACCTACATATAGAAAGCTCATTATTCCATATTTTCTCTATAACTGAATTCACCAAATGGAATCCAAGAGGTGAAGATTCACAACACATAGCGTCTTTTAAACAAGCCCCATTAACAATTGAACCATTTTTTTCTGAAATAACTACATTTTTGGTAGGTTGTAAATTTTACCAGGAATTACCAACCCTGTCTGACAACCAAGCCTGAGCCGGAATAGTTTGCAATAGGTTTCCTAGTAACTCCCTTAGTTTTAATTTTTCAGAAACCCCAGGGAAGCACTCACCCATTGCACCGTCTGCTCCGCCGCCAAGAAAATTGTTGGATGTAATGGGTTGTTCACCGGTGTCCGCCTCAGACACATACACGCTTCAGCACAGTAACCTACTAAAAGTGCGAGTGCTTTAACCCCTCCCTATCCCCGTAGCACTTTTGTGCACATGGTCAAGGACCATGTACATTCTGTTTTGATCTTGTATTCTGATAGGTGTGTGTGTGGAATTTGCAACTTCTGGCAAACTTCCAATCAAATATAGATGGATTGTGTATATACAAAATATAAATTGGTAGTTTTACTTCCCTCAGTTGGTAATTCTTGTATATTTTCAGTTGCAAAATTAATGTAAAAATATCAGAGAATATGTAACATTTTTCTATTTTCAGAATTGAAAACATGAAGGAAAAAAATTGTATACACAAAGATTTGTTTTCCTGCAAGAACAGGAACAATTCTGCACTGCCCTTGACATCTGCATTGATAATGAAATCACATTATATGCTTTATTATAACATTCCTTTGAACAAACATCAAGTGGTTCATGGGAACAGTCAGACTGAGCTCAGCCACACGCATAGGCAGTTGCCATGACGCCTCTGAAGCGATTGGTCCCTGCATACAATGACATCAACAGCTGACTTCCCACAGTCCCAATGCTAATTGGTCAATTACCTTGAACACAGCAGCACCTTGTTGAGACCAGCTGCCATAATTGGCAGCATTAAAAGGAACACTGCATTGTTAGCATGTCTGGCAGGGTTGATCTTTTCTTTTGCTTACTGTGTCTCCTACCCACATCCCCCTGCTTTAATCAAGCTTACATTGCAAATGCAATCAAGTCAAAACACTTGCACGCTTCAGCCCTGAGCCTGTGGCTGTTTTCGTTTTGCAGATCATACGTAGAAATCACAAAAGGTCCTATTTAAATGGTTTCAGATAACCTTTACTTTTGAAATACTGTACTATGAAATTAACAACGCAAACAAATAGTATGATTGCAGTAATATTCAAGGAAGCTTATAAAATCATATATTGTGATATATATATATATTACTGTTTACTGAGCCACTCCAAGATTCATGCACAAAGGCACACTATACAGACACACCATCCCCAGCAAATGATCTCAGGCTTTTCTATACAATTCCTGAGCCGCTGCAGGATTCACACAGGCACATCATCCTCAGTGCGCTGTCGCAGCCAATGTAAAAATAAATCAGGTGCTTAAAAGCACCTGATTATAGTCAGAAAACACTGTTTGGCGGAGATCTCGTTCCAACGCGGCAAAGTGTCTGGAGATATTAAAATATGTGGGGTTTTTTATCCATAGCCCTCATATGTTTACCTCATTTCTAGTGTTAAAGGAAGAAAGCACATTTTAACAGTCAGAAGTATTAGATAATTGAATGGTAGTTTCAAAATGGTGATATAATATTTAAATGTATATGGTCCATTAAGTCCACGCCTCAAATACACAGACAACATCAGTTGTCATAAAAATATCTTCATTCCTCTAAATTGTGTCATAGAATGATATACTGCATGTGTTTACTTATTTATTGTCCTACAAAACTTGTGCTTAAAGAATAACTGTTTGTTTTATATACAACTTTTCTTTCTGATACCTTACCTATGTATTCTTGTTGGTTACCCCCCACAACTTGGAATAACTATATCACTATATCAAATATATAATTTGGTCAGACTGATCATAGGTCAAGAAAATTAGGATTTCTTGAATAACTGATGAGGAGCATAACATTTTTTTTTTAAAGGGGCGCCCAAACTTGTTCCTAATTTGTGCTTCTAATATAGAAGCACAAGTGAAAGGTTAAGTGGCCCTTTTATGAGGACACTCATTTTAAGGTAACTGCCAGCTTATCAGCTGACTAGCATACATTCTTTACTGAAAAATAGTGACCTGTCAGCCCCTGCTCTGATTGGCTGTGCCAGCATCCCAATCAACTGTTCCTCAGCTCTAAAGAATACTCATCGGGATTATTCTGAACTAACATAAATGTTTACAGCATGTTGTTTTTTGTTGTGTTCATGTATCTTAACATTTTTCTAAGAAATTCTTATTAAACATAATTCTGAGAATAATTACAGATTAGTTTTGTAAGTACAACTCCCATCACTTCAAAATCCTTGTTGTTGCTGTTCAACCAGAGAACACTATTTTTTTCGGTTTCTATTTTTATGAATGCCTCTTGAGATCTGCAATCAAGTCTCTGCCTGAATATAAGTATAATAATATACAATATATCTCAATTTCACTTTTTTCCTTTTTTTCCTTTTTGATTCACAATTACTCCCTTGTCACAGAAATTGATCTTTACACATGTTTTACATATTATTTTGTATTATTTTAAGTTGGTTGAGCTCCTTCTCTTTTCTCTTTTTTATAATAATTGCAGCTTAGCCTACATATACTACTATAATAAAGAGCAAAGTGTTTATTTGTATAGAATTTAAAGTGCCAAAGGGTAAATGTATAGAGGGACTCTTGAACACTCAAGGGTCTATTCACTAAATATGAGTGCCCATGTAGACTTTAATAAATAGAGAGGACAATAAGGGCATTAAGAAAGAGGTTGGAGGATGATGCACAGCATAAATATATTACAGTAATGTCATATATTTATTATCATGGCCGTGTGGGCTCCAATATACAGGAAGGACAATTATAACATTAAAAAAGAGATTGGAGGAAGGGTTTCCTAAAGAATTCAGTCTCCAAACATTTAGCTGAATCTCACAAATGGAATCCAGCAGATTCGAAGTTTACAGCAATTTGTAAAGTTAACAAACACTGGAGCAGTGGAAAAATATAGATATTAGGGAAATGAAGTGGGCCTTCAAACTAAACACATTGCATCCAGAGAGTCAAAATATTGACTTGGACTTTTTACATTTCTTATACTATAAGGATCTGTGATTTAAAATGAACCAACTGGAGTTGGGTTAGGGAGCTTATCTCTCCTTTTTCTTCACTCTTTTCTTTTACATCAGCCTCTTTATGCATATATTTATATATGCATTATAGAATATAGTTTAATTCTATATGTATTCATGCAGCATTAAATAAGTTAACTCTGCCCTAGAATCCGCTAGCTTGTAATTCAGTGTATTTGCAAGTTTCAAAGGTCCAGATATGGCTAGGACAATTGTTCCTGTCAGTCAATCTCTCTTTACTTATTTATACATATGTAAAATCCAGAAGCTTAGAGCAACACACCTTCTCAGTGTGAAATTCACATAATCAACAGCACGTTAGATCATGCATACAGGTATATAGTGGCAATGCCGGCCCTTTAATGGGGCAGACTGGGACAGCTGCCCCAGGCAGCACCCTGGCAGAGGCAGCCCTTTGCTGCTCCATGCAGCAGTCTTTTTCCTGGGGGAGATTGATAGAATGAGGTCTCAGCCAATTTCATTTAAGTAATTGGAGTTACAGGAGGCGTGTATTTGAAGTTAACACTATATATATATATTGTAATGTAAAGCAGGTTGATTTTGGAAGGAGAAAAGGATGTAGGGCTAAAGAACTGAGCTGGGCTGAGCTAGCTGTAAAGGTCACCATCTTGATAAAGCTTTGCTACGTTACAAAATGTGAAGAATGCCATATTGCTAAATCAGCTATACCTCATTATGAGTAACCATCTGTGTCAGGCCTGTTTTGGGGAGCGTAGAGCAGGGACGATTGTATTAGCATAGGCTGCAAACCAGAGGTGAATCAATAAGGGGATCAGGCCAAAATGTTGTCAAAAGGCAGTCCAGGGGTCAATGCAGGCAGCGCAGGTTCACAATCGATAAAACCAGCCAAAGTTCAAGGATAAAACAAGTAGGAGAGTCCAGTAAGGGAAAGCCAAGGGTCCAAATAGAGTAAATACAGTAATAAATCACAATAGCAAATAGCAACAAGTATCATAATTTAACTAGTACGCATTACCTGGAGGGTGTGCAGGGAATTTATAGAGCCGCCAATCAAGGGTCTCTCCCTCCATTATTAGGTAATCACACATAACATTCCGGAGTGAAGCCAACCCCCCAACCCTCCAGGTACCATAACTGCAGCTACCCGGGGTTTGTCCAGGCCAGGGATGCAACCTACCTCGTGGTCGTGCTACCATGCGATGCCAAAACGGGATGATGATGGAGCTCTAAGAAGAGAGGACCCATGGGCCAAGGTACCTGGACCTGACAATCCTATCTGCATTGACGATATCTTTGTGGTCAAGTGATGGCGTAAAGTGTAAATTTGGGCAGGCCAAATCTTCGCACCACATTGGATTTCTTTTTCTTTACCCCAAGGTATTCATACAGCAACAGCTTATATATGTTTTTACATATATTTAATTTTTACATAATAAAGTTTATTATTGGGAATTTTATTTAAGAAGAGACATTATGATTATGAATATAGATCCGATGGTGTTGTTTGGGTGTTGTTTTTATTAAGAGCATTTGTCATCAATATATATATATTTTTTTAACAACCGTTTCTTTTGTTAATAATATATTATGACTGCCACTTTAATTGCCGATTTGCAAGGACTGCTTTTTAAGCCCATATCGGAATGCCTTCCATGAAACCGTCAGGAGATCGGCAACATGCACATTGTGCAGTTAAAATATTTGAGATCCAGAAGAATTGTTAAGTGAGAATGTGCGCCAAGCCTCAATATCGTCTTGTGGAATCCGGAAGCAGAGGGCAGAAAAAGTGCAGAAATGGACATTACAAGCCAAACTTGTTGGCAAAATAGAGAGAGAGAGAGAGAGAGAGAATATAAACCAAGAAGAAGTAAACCAAAATTCAAACTTTATTAAGATCATATCTTCTCTCCAAACTCAAATAGAACAAAAGAAAGCATTAACAATTTTAATACAAAAATGGTACAGTGGTAATAATAGACTTGACAAATTTATCTTTCTAAAGAAAAAACAATGGAATCATAATAATAATTATTGGAGGTGATAAAACAAACCTCTCTCCTCAACATTTAGCGAAGCATTTCAAAAGTTTTACTTGTCTCTCTACAATCTAGAGAATTACGTTATTCCCAGGACAGCATTTATATTAAAAAATGTTTTTAAATGAGAATAGTCTTGTGAGACCATGGGCTTCTTGGGAATTAAAATTATGATGGACCTGGAGGATATAGTTCTTAAAAACCATAATCTATTGGTTGCATTAATGAAAGAAGATCTAAAGGGAAGGATCCGGAGATCTCCTTGGTGGGTTGCATAAACACAGTGAATTTTAATTTACTGCCTAAACTAACTTTTTTGTTCAGAGCTATTCCCTGCAGGGTTCCAGCCAGAGCCCTGTTTAAATTCTAGAAACCATATATATCGAATAATAATAAGAAACCGCAAATATCACTAAATATCCTATCTAGGCAACCAAAAGATGCTGGACTATCTATTTTATGCATACAAAATATTCATGAAAACATTATGTGTGCACACTTTATGAAATGGGATAATAGAGAAGACTTTGTTCCCAGTTGAAAAAGAATAGAAGGAAGTACCTCTTCTAATCTGTCACTCTACATCTACAATCTTTATTGGTTTGGACCAATTCAAGATAGATGAAGAACCATATTACCACAACTGGAGAACCATATTAGTAATAAATTACTACTTTTAACCCCATAGAAATTGTTCAACGGGAGATCCAAATTTTTAATTTGGATATATGGAGAGAACATCATATTCAAACAATTTCTCAGGTCATATTGGATCAAAATCTTGAAATTACAAGAAATATTTAACTTAACTTACCAAAAACTTTTTTTTTAATAATGCCAGAGTTAGGAACTTTGTTGATGCAGCAGAATTCACAAATTGTCAGGATATACAATTATTTATAAGATATATATAATATATATATATATATATATATATATATATATATATATATATATATATATATATATATATATATATATAAGTTTTACTAAGCACCATACAGACAAATTGACATCCAAAGTAGGTACAAATGGTAAGTCTAGGAGACCTAGATAAATCTGCAGCTATATATATATAAATGGGAGAGGAATTATGGGAAAGTCTATTCTTTAGAGGATTGGGGTAATGCCTTTTTGGAGGGAAGAACTTTAAAACATAGTGTTGTACAAAGTAATGCACCAACGGTACCATACTCCCATCAAAATACACAAATTTGACAAAAATGTTTCCAACCTTTGCTGGAGATGTTCAAAAACAGAATGAATAATGTTCCATTTATGGTGAGGATGGGAAGGCCTAGATTCTATAAAGAAGAACATTTTTTTCATTAATAGATTGCATTATTTCAAAAGGAAATTATCTTGCCCCCCCCCCCCCCCCCAGCTAGTACTCTCTAATCTAGACTTGAATGGACATTGAGAATGTTGTCTGCTCTCAGCCATAACTGCCCTCATTTATATATGGAAAAAATAGTTAGGTGAGGGATGGAAGAAAGAAACGAGTAAGAGAAGAAGAGAGAAAAAAAAAAACACATATTACTTCCTTACTGTATTGTTCATTTGTTATGTCGTTTTTGTGTGTGACAGAAGAAGTTTTATTGGTTATTCGTTTGTTTGTCTCTTCATAATCTTGTAATTTAAAAATAAAGTGAAAAAATAAATAAATATATAGCCTTCCCCACCTTGGGCCACCAATTTAATAGTGGGATGCAAACAACAAACTCTGCTGAAAGAGCTAAAGAAGAAAAAAATTTGCATGTGCATGTCGGCGACATCATTTTACATATTTCTTTTACCATTAGCTGAATGCATTCTCTCAGCCAGTCACTATGCTCAAACATTTTTTACCCCGGTTTTTATAGTCATTCAGGCTGAAGGAATTTATCAGTATTTGTTTTACATTTTTGGATTGGCTTATAGCCATGGACAGATGATGAGGAGCCAAGGGAACTGATGTTCGTTATACCAGATAATACCAGTATTTCAATATTTTTTTACAGGTTTTTACTTTTTTATTGTGTCAAGATGTGGGAAGCCCCCTTCCTGTAGTTAGAGGTGAGGGTGGTAGCAAGGGTGTATTAGAGTAATTGTTACCAAGGGCAGATCCTATATTTGGCACCCTCTCCACATGATACATCATAAAAAAAACCTTCACAAAATAATGTTTGCAAAAATATGTATTGCATACATTTGTAAACTGTATGTCAACTGTTAAAAACTAGAAATCCGAAATATAAATTATTAACTTTCCCTTGAACCTGTTGGACTTGCCATCGCTCCCTCAGGACTTGTCACTGTACCCCTAGGTCTTGCTATTGCACACACAGTCTTGCTTACTTGTTCCCTGATGATCTGAGGGATAGGTGACATAATCCAGGTGCCTTGTGTGTACCACTTACATGGCTTGAGGTTCTTTGGAAGCCTACACATATTCCACCTCCTTGCCCACTCCTGATGTACAAGGTTTGGGGGAACAAGTATTGGGGGCCCCCGTCAGTTACTAAAGGATCCAAAGTTAATTTTTGTTACTCAACTGGCAGAGACTTGGGGGCAAAATCAGTTAAATATCAATCATTTCAACTTCGTTTTAAGACTGCAATCTGTTGTGCAGTTTCACTTGAAATCTGTGATTGCCTGACTGACTAGGCTATAATCATTACTCTACTGTTAGAGTAATGTATTAGCAATTCAAATGAGTCACTGATACCACCAGTCTGAACTCGGCCGTTGGAAGCAAGGATTATTTTTCCATTTACTTGCTTTAAAAACACACCATTGGTGACTCATTGTGCATTTTCACTAAACCATTATCTTTTGAAATTTTAGAGAAACACATTTCTCCCTTGGAATTCTTCCTGTATTACTGCTAGCTAAAAAGATAGAAAACAAATCATCAATTACTGTAATACTAATTTGTTTTACATTTGTTCTAATTATCTCTTGATTATTACCTTTGTTTTGGTCTCCTATAGAGAAGGATAGGCTTGGAGGCTATCTATTTAGACACAGTAGTCTGCAGGGCCTTTGATTTATTGTTATATAATTGAAAAGGCAGCAGAAGTAAGTGTATCACAGTATTCATCAAACACCCCTATAGGAACAAAATGATAAAAAGTTACCTTTTCGCTCTCATAAAATTTCCACACAGTGCCAAAATTTAACTGATATACATCCAAAAGATTGTTTTTAGATGGTGGGAAACAAAACTATGGTGTATTTGCTTTAATTTAAACTGGGGTAGCACATATTTTCTACACAACAAGGATATTATGTTACTGTTTTCTCTGCTTTCATCACTGTAAATATTTTAAAATGATAAAAAAATAAAGGAAAACAAAGGGTCAGTGTTAAAGAGCCACTCTAGCCCAATTGTGTAATGCATTTTTAGTACTTAAACAACCAAATGCTGTGCATGCAAATAAACAGCCTTGCAAACCTTACCTCTATCTACCAACTTGTTTCAATAGGTACGAACATCTGGCTCTGAGGAGGTGTATGATAATGCCCATTTCACCAACAATTATGCAAGAGGATACATAAATATAGAAGCCTGAAAAAGGTAAGTTTCAATGGTAAGTATTGCAAATAATGGTAAAAACTATTTCATTAAATAGTATTTTTTTTAAAGAAAATATAAACTTTAGTATGCACCAATTAGTTTTATTTTAACATGTTCCTTCAATAATGATTAAAGCAAGCTCAAGAAGAAAACTCATTAAAAAAAACAGAATCCTGATATGAAGAAGATTGTGTATCATAGTTTCATGGGTGTATTCACTAAAACTCGACTTTGGAGGTCAACTTTCATTTTGAGGGAAAAAAAACAAGGTTTGAATCTTCGCCACTGATAATAATGGGAAGCAAAATGATTTAAGCTATTTTTGAGACTAATTCAAACTCAGGTGCTGAATTCGATTTAGTCTCAAAAATAGATTTTATAATTTAACCTCCCGTTACTTTCAATGGGGAAGATTCTAACCTGATTTTTTTCCTAAGACAAACTCGGCTGCTGAAGTTTGACTTTGACCTCCAAAAGTCTAATTGTAGTGAAGAGACCCATCAGTGTACCAAATGAGCATTCAGTTTGTATTTTGTGCTTCACCCAAGTTCTAGTAAGTTACAGTCCCCATGGATGCATATTTGCCATCTTACATTGCCCGAACATTCATTATACATTCCTTTTCAGAGCAAACACTTGTTGTAATAGTTGAAAGAACTGAATTAAAGTAGAAGAAAACCATAAGGGATTCCATGTTCCTGCTCCTGGAGTAATCTGGTAATATGGTTCAGTGGTATGGATTTGAATCTGAAGTTGATCCTTTGGAATCAGTGACAGTGAGTTTGAAAGAGTTTTAAAAAGTCTCAGAACACAATGACTATGCAAAAGAAGAAGTTATTGAGACATGTTGTGGTAGCTGATCATTTTCACACTATCACACTAAAACTACTCATGGAGTTCTTTGTTGATGTGTCCCCCACCCTCCGCTGCAATGGCCTGAGTTACACCAGTGAACTCTAAGTAAAAGTTTTGATGCACAAAGATAAAAACATTACAATGAAAATAAATTTTTTTACTATGCAGAATGTAGACTTAGATATTTTATAGCTGTAGGCCTGTACTAATTCCCAGATGGAAGAAATTTACTGAAACAATCAAGCTTTTCAATGTAGCTGCTGGTTGCCAAGTGCCCCTATCTCTAAAGCACATGGCAAGATGACCTAATTCCTTGGTGTCAGCAGTAGGTCCAGCAGGAGTGAATACAGCAGCACTTGCACACTTTACATTCACACCCTGCAGGATTTATAACACTGCGAGCTCACAACTGGCTATTATGTATATGATTATTTTCTGCAACACAGTATGGCTGTGTGAATTGATGTGACATTTGAAAACTACTCTATTTCAATTTCTATCTCTGTGCCAGCTCTTTCTTTGACTAAATTCAGTGGCTTTTACTAACCATTTTAATAAACATGCCTCAGTAGTTTGGCGGTAAAATTGTTAAAACATTATTTAATAAACAATTACAAAAGGATGCATTAAACCTTTTTTTATTAATGTTATTTTCTGCTGGGAGCACAAGATGATCTTAGTGAATCGTAAAAGATATTTTTTTTTTTTGAAGAGATGACATCTATTTTGTTTAATCTAAACATGGCAGGCAGATATGTTTAGGATGTTGTTTCATGATAGAGAGTATAATAAAGAATCAGTGTGCACTGAAGTATTATGAGAAGGTGACATTAAGAAGAAATATGTTTCCTATGATACAGTATGAGATATTGTACTTTTTAATGAGCCATCAGAAGTAGTCGTCATGGGAACAAGAAACAATGTGTTTCCATGTACACCGATGCAGTTTGCCATTCTTTTTCACTCACTGCCTTGTCCTGCGGGATTTAGAGACCTGAGCAGTTTGTCTGAGGACATAAGGAAGATGGTGAAGGAATTTCCTGTGGAACATCATAAGAATGCAGAGATTTAGATCAATTATATTGCTAAAGAAAATAGTGCATCACAAAAAAAACACAATTTGAAAGACAATAAATACCCTTAGTGTACAAACGCTGCCACTCTTAGCACTCCTCAATGTGCTATATGTATAACAGAGGTTAGGAAGAATTGATTGCGCAGGATGTCACACAGGGAACATGAAAACAAAAAAATATATATAGTGCAATGAATTTTTAAACAACACTGTGTTGAATAATATATATGTGGAGCGCACTCACAAACATCCGGAATAACAAGCCTTAAGACTGATGAGGTTCCATGAAAAAGATCTGTTTCTCTGTAAAGGTCACTTAAAACAATGCTCTGCCCGTGTATCAAACAACAGTGCATAGTAGGGGTAGTTGACAGAGTTCAAATCTGGCATGTGGTAGCAGCCCAAACTCAATGCGTTTCTCCAGGGTATTCTGAAGTCCTGGCTTCCTTAGGAGTTGCAACTACAGCAATTATATTACCATTTTCACTCTCAGGGCAACCCAAATGTTGTTGGTTTACACTGCACAGGTTCTGATGGTATAAATGAGGAAATAAAAGGCAACATGAGGGTCAGAGGGCCAAAAATTCAGTGCTGACCCTTAATTAGTCTCTGCTTCAGCACTCTGTATATTGTCTAGTTTATTGACTCCTTGTACACCACACCAAAGCTTTCAACCTTTAAAGAGGGTTTAAACCACTAATTTAGTTTTAATCAGAACATTTCTGTGCATTATCACAAAATATTATCCCCTAGTTTGTGCCAAACAATTTCTAAAGGCAGCAGAGAGAGACAGTTCAACAGCACACTAGCTGGTGAGGAGATAACAAATGTCTCCCCTGCAGGAGGTGTGTTTGGTGTCAAAGCCACACACCAATCAGTGCAGCCAGGTTGCAAAGAATCAACTATACATCTTGGCACCCTGGACTTCAAAATCAAACATGAGTTGCTTCCAAATGGTGCTCCATAAGAACAATGATCACAAGCCTTTTTAGTCATGGAGAAGTTTTCTTCTGTCTGATTAAAAGGTCATCAGGAGGTTTTAGCCCCTCTTTAAAATGGTCTTCCATTCCTTCTACGAAGCTGTATTACAGACAGAAGTGATGTGCAATGCCTAGCACCATGGAACTGCAAAGAGCATCCCACATTTTGAATGTGGTAGGGATATAACATAATATCGTATGGCTCTGTGCAGTAATATTTGTACCACTAACTTGTAGTAAGCCTGCCACACTACACACACTTTATGTACCTCCAACGTGTGAAAGGAGATGTCCCAGGAGATGTCCCAGCAAAAAGTTCCTAGTATCTTTATTAAGGAGATTTGTGGATTTCAACTTAATGAGTAAAAAAGCCTATAATTTAATGTTGTTAGGATAGGATATTATATAAAAACTCAGGGTTTTTCTAATACGCAGAGTACAATGGAAAATCATGGAAATATTTTATAATAGGATGGGAGGAAATTCCCTCAGGAAAATATATGATCTTTTTAGAAATATTAGACCCTCCACCTAAAATAGCAACCCTGACTATGTGACAGAAAGACCTGAACACGAATGTTGATCAATCTATGGTTCAACAGTTTGAAGAATATTAGTACGATCACCCACTGCCTAAATATGGTGGAGCTTCATTATAAAATAATGTTTTGGTGGCACTTGGTACCAATGAGGCTAGTAAAGTTCAGCCCTGAAGCATCAGACCAATGCTGGAGATGCTGTAATGAACAAGGTTCTTTTTTACATATTTGGTGTTTATGTCCAGGGGGATCCAGACATAGTTAGAGTTGTTCGGATGTCAAACATTGTCAAACATTTTAAATGTTGTTATCCCACCCTCAGCAGAAAGGGCTTTGCTACATTTCAAATTGGATCTGTTGCCATCTAATGTTAGGACATTGGACAGGATTATGCTTATTCGAACGGAGTGTCTGAACAATTCTATGGAACATGGAATATATGGGTTCAGAAGTATCCAATGAAATAATGAGAGCATAAGATAAGGAGGGTATTCAGAGATAAGACTGAACAATGGCCCCAGAGGGTATCATGGGGGTCTGAGCTTGTTTGGTTTTGTTTTGTTCTTGTATTGTCTTAAAAAAATAAAAAATAAAGGAGATTTGTGATCCCCAGTTCTCTCCCTTGCTTCCTCTTGAAGCTCTGATTTGGGATAGATATAGATATGTGATTATTTCCCAGATGCTTTCTCCATTATCTAGCACAAATCTCAGACTTCCCATGCCAGAGCCTACATTTTCTTATGCCACCAGCAAAGTGAAATATTTCATTTCATAACATATGTATATTTACAAACCAGTAGAAAATGAATAGTGGTTCAAATTGGGAGGAAGGGTTGGGAGGTTGCATTTAGCAAGTCTGAATGCACTCAAAACCCACTAGAGTCATGTCTTCCCCTATTAAAAATAATCTCACCACCCACATAGGACTTGAGTAGAATGTTGAGGTTTTTGAGACTAAGTGCAAATCAACCACCTAACCTAACCACCTTAAGATAGAGGTAGAGATGCATTTTGTGAATACCTCATGGTAGTCGAGACTGGAGGTCACGTTAACTGTGGAGATGGCGTTGAACTTGACCTCCCATCTCAACCACATTTTTGCAAACTCAAATTTTAGTGAATAGATCCCACAATGTTGTACTGCATTTTAATTTGATTCTAACCCTATTATTTTGGAGATTATTGAAGGGCTCCTGTTGTGCTTTGCTGATCACAAGCTCTGGGATCCACCACCCTTAGGTCCATCATTGTAGCATACAACTGTACATCCATGTCCACATTTCCATGTACATGGTTGTACATTAGTATGTACATAGATTGTATACCAGAAGTAGCCAGTTACATGTGCATGAACATCAGACATGAATGATGTGGTCACAGTGTATCTGGGGTGGTGGATCACTGGGCCTGCACAGCAGGAGCAGGCATTTGGGGACAGGAACTTAGTATGGAAGGTGGTGAAGATAGGTCGTTGGAGATGAAGAATGTATTGTTAATTTTAACAATTCACATCAACATCTTCATTAGGCTTCATTCATGAAAGAGGGAATTGCATGTAATGGTGAATGAAATTCCCAAGTTAAGGCCATAATAGCCGGGTTATAATCATTCTCAAGAGCTGCTGCTATTGACAATGTTTCAAGTCAGTTAATTTGCTCTCAGTTCACAATTCTATGCAATTCCCTATTTTATGAATGAAGCCCCATTTGTTGCATGTGTTTGTACTACAGGTTATATGCACATACATGCACATGAGGGGGCATAGCACCAGATGCTAGTAGGCAAATGAGAGAACATTGTTAATTCATACCAGTTAACATACATAACATATCAATGGATTATTTATGAAAAGGCAAGACCGTGTCAACTGTGCCCTTAATCCCTGTGACTCTTGCAGGTCCCATGACCAGCAGTAGGTCCTACTCAAAATCTAGCTGGTCAGGAGGACCTCTGTCAGTTGCTCTGGCAGCTGTGGCTGCCTTGAATAGCTTCCTCTTCACCTACCACTTGATGTCAGACACTACTACTGGTACACTATCATTAATAATCTGTAAATGTTATCCCATTTAGACATATACATGTGTCTATCTCTACATGTATGGATGAACAAATGGATATATACATGGCTAGACATGTCTAGACAATCCTATGTACAGTTCTTCTGATACACAGACATTGATATGCACTTCGACTTTGGACTGCAACATTTGTACATGTTAATTGTTGCAATGTGCTGCTTTGCCACCTCCTCTCCAGTTAGCATGCCCTGCACAGCTACAATTCTCTACATACAACCTTCCAGCTTCCATTATGACATGTGCAGTCATGTGCAAAATTCCCCGTGAAGGTGTGAGTTCAGTGAGATATAACATGCTGTCTGAGGTGTTAATTTAACATGCTGCCTATGGTGTATAAGTATTTTAAATGCACTTACCTTTTCTTCACAACCTTCTCCACCAACTGCATTAACAGCATCCACAATCTGCTGCCAGAGTTCATTTTTTCTCCTCTGGTTTGTCCTCTTTGATACTGTCCCCATCATATGGTTGCAGTGGCGGATGCTCCATATGTGCTAGGTGTGCGCCGCTGTTCTCAGCACACAAACCCCCTGAAATACACAAGAGACGTCGCTCCTCCAAATGACAGGCGTGCTCCAGGCTGGCAGCATGCCTGTCACTCAGGGGCTTGATACGCCCCTGCATGGTTGTAATGTTTTCACAACTTGTGTACCAATGCTGTGCTCTACTCAGCTGAGAAACCGAGAAACTCTGCTGATGCCTTTTAGGCCTTTCCTTCCCCCCTCTCCTGCTACCACTGTCCTGTTTCCACATGTCCTGATCCTTGGCTTGCAATTAGTATGTTTTGTTTTATTTTTAGTTGCTCTCAAATGGTGCTCTGGACATGGTTTCATTCTTTATGCAAAAAATCCTTGACTGGGATTGGGTTTCACCTATTTGTATTGATTTCATGAACCTGACCCTATTACCTATGGGCACTTCGGGTTTATTTGGTAGGATTTTGAATTCTCTACAGTCCAATAAAGCATAATGGGTTGTTTTAAGCTAATCAAAGCAAGTTGTGGAGAGAGAGAAAAAGGGGCCACTTCAAGCTCAATTTTCTTTTCCCAGATTCCCTGGGGAAGGTAATGAAAACCTAATTACTTCGATTACATGTGTTGGAAACTGGGTGAGGTTTAAAATGTAACATTTAATAAAAGCTGCTTGTAAAATATCGTTGGGTGTTATTAGTCTACATCCTGTGGTAAATTAGTGCAAAAAAACACAACATAAGGAACAGGCCAGATCGAGGAAGCACCCCAGAGGGAGACAACCGAGGTGATAGTAAAACAATCCTCAGAAACTCAAATAATAAATCTTTCAAAATGTAACTTGAATAAAAACCTCCTTACACTACTGAGAAGAGGACGCTCCTTTGTCCCGACCCCAAAATGTAAACACTTCGAATGGGTCAAAGATATCAACATGTTTGCCAGGAAACTGGCGCTACACAAATTCTTTGAAATCAAGAAATAAAGGGAGGCTAAGAAAATAGGTCTCACTAAAGAGGATTATGAGAATTTGGAAGTACTAATGTCCCTACAGGATGACAATGAACCTCAATCACTAATGACCTATACAGATCTTAGACCTATAAGCAAATTTACACCTAGATTTAAAGAATACGCACATATCGAAATATTCGACAAATTGATGACAGAAGGGTTTGAGGAAATGGGAAACATCAAGTGCTATAATAACATTACATCAAAAGAGCAGAAAGCCTTGGAAGAACTTAGAGATAATGCAGACATTGTAATCAAGCCATCAGATAAAGGTGGCAACATAGTAGTCATGGACTACGAGGCCTATAAAGAAATTATATTGGAAATCCTAACTGATCAAAATACATATATGGTGCTGACTACCAATCCCACAATACAGTATCTTAAAGAATTGAAGAACATTCTCAGTGGTGGCCTTGAACGAGGGGTGCTCAGCCAACAGGAATATGACTTTATATACACATGCACACCAACACTTCCTACCTTCTAAGGCTTACCGAAGATACATAAGCCAAAAAGCCCGCCACCAGGGAGGCCAATAGTATCAGGTATAGGAAGCTTAACAGAGAAAGCTTATGTATATGTTGACAAAATACTAGCACCCCATGTTAAGAGATTGCCCTCTTTTGTCCAAGATTCTAAGGACACTTTATCAAGATTAGAGGGAGTTAAGACTAAACCAAACTCTACTCATTCGATGTAGAGAGCATATATAGCTCCATACCACACAAATGGGGACTATTGGCTACAGAACATTTCTTGGAGAGAAGAGGGCCGGTTCATAGCGACCACACAAAACTTACAACTGAACTTCTGACATTTGTACTCACCCATAACATCTTTACATTTGACAAAAAGATTTACCATGAGATACATGGAACAGTTATGGGCACATGTTGTGCTCATTCATATGCTAACCTGTACTTGGGATGGTGGGAAGAACAGAGGGTCTTCACTGATGAAATGATACAATTCACCAAACATATCAATCTCTGGCTACGCTACATAGATGATATACTTATAATTTGGGATGATAGTGAAGATAACTTTAGGGAATTCACAGAAACACTGAATAATAATGAATTGAACCTTAGGCTCACCCAGGAGCTAGGAGGCAAGAGCATTGATTTCTTGGATCTAACAATTTATGTGGATGAGGATCTAACAATACAGACCACACTCTTTAGGAAACCTACAGCAACCAATAGCTTATTACAATAGGGGAGTTATCATCCTGAACCCCTTGAGAAAGGTATTCCCTGAGGCTAATATTTACGCCTAAGGATATCCGAGAAAAACTTTGACGAAAGCATACCAGAGAGCGCTGACCTCGGCATGGAGCGATCTACTCAAACCTAAGAAACCACTAAATACAGACAAACAAATTAGATGTGTAGGAATGTTTGACGCAGGCTGGCCAAACACTAAAAAGCTTCTGAATAGGTACTGGTCTATCCTCCAGGAGGACGAACATTTTAAACCAGTCCTAGCACCCCAGGTCTCTGTTACAATGAAAAAAGGACCAAGTCTGAGGGACACCCTGGTCCACAGCCATCTGGGACCGATAGGAGTCGATAGGAAAACAAATGTGGCTCAAATCTACCACAGGCTCCCACAAATGTGGAACATGCAAGGCTTGCAATTTCATGGTCTCAGCAAAAAGTTCAATAACTCCAACAATACTAAAAATTATGATATAAAAACCTTCATAAATTGCAAAACTAACATAGTAGTATACATGGCCACCTGCCAATGTGACATGATATACGTGGGTAAAAACAATAAGAGAACTGAGGAGGAGAGTTTTGGAACACATTAATGATATAATTAACAAGACCAATACCCCAATTTCTAGACACGTGAACACGTACCACAATGGAGACCCTAAAGTATTGTCCTTCAAAGGAATTGAAAAAGTCTCCCCTCTGCCTAGAGGAGGCGACACTAATAAGAAACTGCTACAAAGAGAGTCGTTCTGGATCTTCCAGCTGAAGTCATTGACCCCGTCTGGACTTAATGAGGCATTCTCTTTCAGCCCGTTCATCAAATAGCTTCATGCCTAGCACGCCCTCCATAATACTGTATCCCTATTAGTTTTAATTTTTGAATCACCAGAGTGTAGTGGGGTAACCACCAAACCACATTTTCCATACCCCCCCCTCCCCCTCACATCCAATAAATAGGTACACGATCAACTCATTGGTGCACGAGCCTATTGAAGAAATATTGAAAGTTTATTGAGAAATATTAGGATATGAGCAAAATTAGACTGAATAAAAAGTTTGTAAGTCATTTGAGATCAATGTGAATTATTGAAGGAGCAGGTAGCCCCATCAATACAGATTCATCCTGTGTCTCATAAACCGAAATTTTCGTATAACATCAGCATCTCTGTTCATACGAATTCAATTCGTATCTTACAAACTGAGACTTTCGTATTATATCAATACAGGCTCAATTTGTATGAACAGAAGAGCCGAAATGCTCGCATTATGGTAATATGAAGACGTTCCATTCATGTATTGATGAATTAATTTGTCTTTAGCTAAACCAAAATAGATAGTTAAAATGGAACGCGTAATACTATAAACACGCCTGCTCGCAGCTGATTGGCTCTAGCGATTCTAACACTAATCAATGAAACAGATTGGCGGGGGTATTTAAATGGCGACCACTACTACACTCTGTTTGTAGCCCTGGACGAAACTATGTGCTCCCGTGTTGGAGCTACGGCTGAATAACTACTTGTCAAACCATTTGAAAAGGAATCAAACCTCAGCTTTGCTCTCTCTTTTTTTGTCTATCTAGCTGAAACAACAGTTTTGTCTAAGTGGTGGACTTTTTTACTGGCCGCACTAAACGGTGTAGCCGAAGGCAGCAGGCTACTACACAGATATGCCTGCGGGCACTGACTGCCACATTTGCATGTCCTGAAACCACTTGTAGTTGTCTGTTTAAAGCAACAACGCTTATGTATCCTTTAGTAACTATATAGGATAACAATAGCTGAGGATACTGTTTCCACATTTCTACTAATCTTAACATCATCAAATTGACTGTCTAATCGAGGAGTTATGATTGCAGTCAAAACACTCCCTAAAGTTGTTTGGGTTACAATACCGAGCTACAGCCGAATAACCGTTGGGCAAACCATTTAAAAAGGAATCAAACCTCAGCTCTGCTCCTTTTGTCTTTCTACCTGAATTAACAGTTTTGTCTAAGTGGTGGACCTTTTTACTGGCCGCACTAAGCGACGTAGCCGAAATCAGCAGGCTACTATACAGATAAGCCTGCGGCCACTGACTGCCACATTTGTATGTCCTAAAACCACTATTAGATGTCTGTTTAAAGCAATTACGATAGCTGAGGTCACTGCTTCCATACACTTACCAGTCTCAACATTATCATATTGATTATTTAATCGAGGAGTTATGATTGCAGTTAAAACACTCCCTTAAGATGTTTGGGTTTCTTTACAGGTGATAAGAACTAATTTATGAGGTTATAAGAACCAATTTACAAGTAATAGAACCCTCATCTATGTTGAATTATCCTCTAACACCCCTGTAGGGGGAAAGGGATTTGTTAACAATATATGCACACTGCATGTTTGCTTATTATGTGTCATGTTTGTACTTTTTTGTTGTGTCTTTTGCACTAATTCACCACGGGGTGTAGACGAATAACACCCAACGATATTTACAAGCAGCTTTTATTAAAAGTAACATTTTAAACCTTACCCAGTTTCCAACACATGTAATCGGTGTTTTAGGCTACCACATTTGTTCGGTGTGTTTGGGACATGTTTCAGCTGCATTTGGTTTTGGCAAATATCGGTGTGGAATTGTGAACGTATCTGTCAACAATTTGGACGCACCATTTCATGCATATTGAGTTGACCTTTGGTGTTATTTGAAAAATATTGGTAGATTGGTAAGAATATATATCGTATAACGAAATGTTCCAATTTTGATGTCTAATATGTCTTTTAATAGCTTTGCTTTAATTGTTAAAAACAGCCGACAGATAAAATCATCTATCTCTTTGTCTTCATTTTGTATATTAATAGATCATCTATTTTTGTGATTTCTGTTATGTGTGCTATAAAAATATGTGTTTTAATAACTGATTGTTCATTGTATGTAGAGATATCTGTGATATATTTGTTAGAGATGCCAACTTTGGCGGGAGGCAGAATAGTTTCTTGGAACTGATCATACTCTGCTTTGGATGCAGTTTGGGGTCTCCGCTGCAGCAATCATTGTTTTGTTCTGTGGCATTTTTAGGTGAAAATGCTTCCTGAGTTGAGGTTGGAGCGGGCACAATTGATTATTGTTTGCGGTAAAATCTCAAAAACAGAGGCTAGCTATTAGCACAGGAGAGGCCACAACTTCCAGGTGTAGGAGATGTGCACATACACTATAAGGAGGGCACACCCAAGGGCCCTACACATGAATGGATAATGTGATGTGATATCATGGCTCACTAAGCAAGAGAGAAATGCCTGGGCTCTGGAGGATAGAGGCAGTAGAAAAGTCTGCAGGTTGTTGCATGGGTCAAGCATCAAACCAAAGATAACACTTTACCTCAGAAAGTAGGGAAATTGAATTGTGTGAATGTTCTTGAGGAATATTCTCTTCAAAACATATATTAATTAGACCAATTGTTTTCAGAGCTAAAATTATATTTGATATTAAAACCGTTTGTAAGGTATGAGTTGAAACAATTTTAATATGTATAAGCGCAAGGCTCTCATTTTTGCTTTGTAAGCTTGTCTTAGTATAGCACAAAGCATTAACTAACAGGTGGCTAGATTTGTTTCTGACTTCATAAGATAATGTGCAGGCAAATAATAGAGATCTTTTAATTTGTACAGCCATATGTTCATTAAGTTGAGTCTTAAGAGCTATCAACGTTTGTTTATGCTTCATTTGTTGTATTAGGTGACTCATAAATTTATGTCCTCTTTATGAGAACCATAATAAACAATCTTGTACTTGGATCACAAAGAAGTGTACTTCCCATATTGCCAAAGGTGAGCTCTCTGTGTAAAGGTTGTCTTTGAAATGATGACTTCTGACTGCATCATTTAAAAGTTTCACACTGTGATACTATGTGAACCAGTGAAGGTAATGTTAAGTCAAGGGTGATTAGTGTGTGTGTCTGATGTTGTTGTTGTCACCTCTGCAGATGCTGCTTCCATGCTTTCAAGTTGCCTCTGGGGTATGCTCAAAAGTCACTTGGCCATTTTGGGGACTGAACTACACTTACACATTAAGTACCTCCCCTTTTACTCATATACCTTCTCATGATGGCTAGGGGTGTGTTTTTACAAACTTTGGTTACTTAACTCCTTCGTGACGCATGGTGCTTGCTTCCCAAACGACGCAAGCACCAAAACGCCACGATTTGTTCCTGGCCACCGATCACAAGGTGATCGGTAGCCAGAAACACTCTGGCAGAGACCCGATCAGGGTCTTAATAGACCCTGTAGGTCCCTGCAAAAAAATCGCGAGACCTCCGGGCGTCACGTGTGACGTCACGGAGGCGTGGCCGAACCCGGAAGTTCGGGCACAGCGCAATTTAGAAAAATGTAGCTGGTGCTCGCTTTGAGCACCGGCTACATTTTCCCTGTCAGACTGAGGCCACTCAAAGTGGCCTCATCTGACAGGTGGGATCCCACTGTAAGTGCCTGCAGCGGGATCCCAAAACAGCTCATCGCGGGGAGCCGCGATGAGCTGTTTAGTACAGGACGTACTATGCCGTCCTAACGACTTTAAGGCACTTAAAGTCAGGACGGCATAGTACGTCCTAACGTCACGAAGGGGTTAAGCAACTTTGTCATTGCCTAGTTGTTGTTCCAGCTTCCAATAGTCTACTGTGTTTTTTTTTCATGGTTTTAACCTTTGGCTTTGTCTGACTCTGCTTCACTGCCTGCCCAGACGGCTGTACCATTTCCTGGATATTGCTTTTGCCTGCCCATTCTGTGCCTTGCCTAGATCCTTGCTGCTTTGTGGTTATTTCAATCTGGGAACACAACCTTTGGAAATAGGTAGTTGCATACTGGCATGCCTCTTCCATTGGGATTCTCCAGCCAACCGTTACAGCTGTGAGAAAAATAAATACACTAAAGGAGTTAAAACATTTTTGGAGTCTTATGATAACCACCAGTTTGCAAAATGTTCTGCTGCCAAGGTTTCAGTATCTTCCTCAAATGTTTGCAGAAGTCAAATGGGGGTGATTGCCTAAAAGTGCCTAAAATGTAACTGACTGCAAAAATACAAAATAAATGTTATATAAATATTCAATAAATGTGTTTGAAAGAAGGTACTGGCAAGGTTGTGTCTCCTAGGCCTCTCTCCAACCTAACTCACTGGGGGGTTTTCAATAAAAGGTTGCGGGTGACTTGTGGTGAACTAAACATTTTATTTCACCAGTTTAGCTATACATTGTGCAGGGATAAACCTGGTGAGTTCCCCTCACTTAGCAAGCACACCAGGTTTGTCCCTGCACAATGCATATCAAAATTGGTAAGATGAAATCTTCATTTCACTTCAACTCACTTCATCTCACTTCTACTCATCTGCAACTCACATTTTTAGTGAATAGCCCCAACTGATCCTTATTCTACATTTTTGTATCTGAGGTATAAAATGGGTGCTAAAAGGGAAGGAAATAAATAAAGATAGATCCGTATCTGCACTCAAGGTGTGTGGAGGTGCCGAGGTCCTGGGGCGCCACCTAAGCCAACAGTGCAGAAAAATCAAATAAAGGATCCAGCACTCAGTCAATTGCAGTGGAGAGTTTTATTCAAAACACAGGCAACGTTTCAACCCTGGTGGGGTTTTTTCAAGGCTTGGATCCTTTATTTGATTTTTTTTCTAAAAGGGAAGGAGACTGTGTACACTTCCCAGCAATCTCTGCGTTTTATCTATCAGTACAGGTGTCTACCAGTGGTGTATTTTGGCCAAGACCTACTAGGAATAAAATGGTTGAGCGCAGTGAGAGGGGTGAAGTCTGTGCCAACTGAACCACCACAGATGCCATACTGTACATCATAGAGCTACATTATACAACATTAACTTATGTTGACTGCAACTCTCATAATCTTGAGCAAGCAAGATTGCTAGCTGATTATTATGGGAATTGTAGGTAACTTGATGGGGCTGTGTGAGGGGAGCTATACTAAGTCTACAGTACAAAAGCTAATTTTTGTTGACTACATCTAGAATAACATTCAAACTAGAATAACATTCAAACAGCAACTTTAATGGAATTATAGCTATAAACTTGAGCTGTGGTGGCCGACACAACACACTAACTTTGTTGTTGTGGACTGGAAGCTCCCATTACACCCCAGGATAGCTCCGATTTGGAGGCTCTGATCCATGAGCTCTACTTCTGTCTGGCTTCTCAGGACATAGCTAGAGCATGGATGGACAGCAGGACCACAATCCTGCGGTCCTGCTCTCATACTCTGGTGTGTGGGACACAGCATTGTGTGCATACGCAGTATTGATTTAATTTTGAGTGACCGAACATCCGGTAACACCGACACATGAACACCCAACCTTTTCCCCTCTGCATTCCGATTCCCCAAGGGCAGAAGTTGAGATGTATGTGTTTGTGTATAATCTTTACCAACCCGAATATTACACAGGAGCATGCTGCTCTGTTAGCTACTACTACCATGGTTACATAAACTTTCTTTTTAATGCTAACTAATATTTTCTCCCACCAGGAAACATAGGTAGGCAGTAGAGGTGGTAACGAGGAACTGGAGTGGGAAAGGGGAAAGCTGGGTAGGATATTTTGCCCCCCTCCTCCCCTGAAAAACTCCTGCATTCACCCATGGCCACTAAAATGGTTACGAGACCCAGGGCAGGCCCAAGACATTGTGCTGCCTGGGGCAAAGAATTAAATGCTGTCCCCCCCCCCTCCCCCCCCCCCAAAAAAAAATACATCACATTTTAAATATTTTAAGTATTTTTATTAAATAGCAAAACAGTTTGTAACACACAGACAACAATAATAACAACATTAACGATAGACATCCTGCAGTATGAGTTTGTTCACATAGCTTTATATAAAATATTTTAAATAGTTTTATTAAATAGCAAAAAAGTTTGTAATGGACAGACAACAATAAATATGCTAGGATTTTGTCACTCAGTATGCCAGGATTTAACCCCTCAATATGCCAGATTTAGTCATTTAATATGCTAGGATTTTGTCACTCAATATGCCAGATTTAGCCACTTAATATGCCAGGATTTAACTCCTCAGTATGCCATATTTAGCCATTTAAAATGCCAGATTTAGTCATTTAATATGCTAGGATTTAGCCACTTAACACGCCAGGATTTAACCCCTCAGTATGCCATATTTAGCCATTTAATATGCCAGATTTAGTCATTTAATATGCTAGGATTTAGCAACTTAACATGCCAGGATTTAACCCCTCAAAATGCCAGATTTTGCCATTTAATATGCCAGATTTAGTCATTTAATATGCTAGGATTTAGCCACTAACCATGCCAGGATTTAACCCCTCAATATGCCAGGATTTAACTCCTCAGTATGCCATATTTAGCCATTTAAAATGCCAGGTTTAGTCATTTAATATGCTAGGATTTAGCCACTTAACATGCCAGGATTTAACCCCTCAATATGCCAGATTTTGCCATTTAATATGCCAGATTTAGCCATTTAATATGCTTGGATTTTACCCCTCAAAATGCCAGATTTAGCCATTTAATATGCTAGGATTTTGTCACTCAATATGCCAGGTTTAGCCATTTAATATGCCAGATTTAGCCATTTAATATGCCAGATTTAGCCACTCAATATGCCAGATTTAACCCCTCAATATGCCAGATTTAGCCACTCAGTATGCCAGATTTAGCCATTTAATATGCCAGATTTAACCATTTAATATGCTAGTATTTAACCCCTCAATATGCCAGATTTAGCCATTTAATATGCCAGGACTTTGCTCGTTTCATACCCCCCTCCCCCCCCCCCCTTTCCCAGTACTTACCTCCTGGATGCTCCGTGCAGTCGATGCTGGTCCCCTCCGTGTAGTCTTCCCTCCTGCACGGAGGAGGGAAGCTCAGCCACCGGGTATGACGTAACGTCATATCCGGTGTGAAGGAGGGTTTTTTGTTTTGTTTTTTACTTACCTTTCTTATGCGGCTGCCGGCTGCTATCAGCAAGTATGGGCAGCGGCAGGAAGTCGGCGTTTCAGAGATTCGGCCGGTGAGCGGCTGAAATAGCGACTATTGAGGCGGCAATGTGCCGCCTTTCCAAAAATGCCGCCTGGGGCAGTTGCCCCACTCTGCCCCATTGTAGGGCAGGCCCTGACCAGACCATCCCCGGCTTTATGCCATGCTCCTGAAAATGCACTTTGGCCCCAGCCAAAGGTTACCAGGCCTCCATAGCTTGCATAGAGCTGCAATGTTAGTTTTAGTATGCTAATGGTGGAAGGCAACAGTTATATGCGATGAGTCTTAAACATTATTCCCTACCATTTTTAGGCAGCAATCTTGGTTCCATTTTCACGCATTCATAAGGGTGGCTGTTCTGTGGTTTACCTCCACTTGGAGTCCTCGATGATTGCTTGTTTTTGCTACCCTCTGAAGCATTGCTAAGCTAGCAAGCACCCGTCTACTCTGGCTAGTAGACCATGCCTTGACCACGTCATCAAATATTACAACTGTCATACTATCATTTTCTGACTTTTCAGTAGTAAAGGTCTCCCAAATTTACCTTTTAATTTTGCAAAATGCAATCCATGAATTTAAATAGAATATTAAAATGTGTCTGCACTTTCAGCCCTCTTGCATATAAATAATTGTGATGCAGGCACTAAGAAATAATTCAGCTCAGAATAGATATACACAGATATTTTTGCAAATCATTGACATTTAAATACAGATTTGATAATTGCCATGGCCAGCTTCTAGAAACAAACCAAAATGTAGAGCAGATGTGCGTTTGCATATTCAATTTTGTTATAACTATACCCAAAAATCTGTGTATATATATATATATATATATATATATATATATATATATATATATATATATTGCTATAAATAAACCTAGACATTAGATAGATATATTGATAATGGTAATGGGCATAAATACTTTTCAGGTGTCTGGTGATTGCTGCTGAGGTTGAAGTAGGGTGTCTGGATTGCATGGAAATGTCCCATAATAGGACTTTAGGTTCTGGGTCACAGGCAGCCACATTACAGGTTATTTCAGGTATATTGGCTGAAAGTGTGGAAGACTCTCCTAATTGGCTGAGTATCTCAGTCTGCCTGCAAACAGCACCAGGTAAGAAACCCATAATGTGTGTGAATTTGTGTGACTCTGTATGTGTTTCACCTGCCATATTTTAAATATATATACATACACACACACACACACACATATATATATATTAAAATATGATCTATTAAATCTGAAGTCTACATGGTTCCAAAGTTTCCTAATAATGTATATAATATTATTATTAACAATTTTATGTGTATGTAGCTCTGTATGTACATGTGAATAAGTGTATATACACTCTCCCATATGTGTAATCTCATACTGTATGCCCGAATGACAGAAGAAAACTGTGGTTAGACTATACAAGCAAAAATGGAGGGGACTATGGAGCAAATCAAGATGCTAAAATTGGTACATGTTTAAAGTATGTATTTTGGATATTGATGACATTGTGGATGTGTTATTAGTAGAAGACTCTGCAAACATATCCAAATAAAATAAACAAATATTTTACTGAAGTCATTGAAAACATAAAAATCAACAATTTTAAATGTTTAGCCTTTTTTAATCTTCCCTTTGCTGATTTTAATGTAACAAAGTAATTGTTATACCTGGAATGTAAAACACTGCCTTCTTACTTGCCCTCTAACTTTAACTAGTGCCCAGCCTCTAGGATGACATACACACAGGTCAGAGAGCACGGCAGCCATGTTACAACCTAGTTTAGGTTGAAAAAAGACTTACGTGAATCAGTGTTGAGCATTAACACCACAGAGGCTGTATGCTCCTATAATCCTGTCAGGAATATTAAACCTGATGATTCAGTAAATGTACAGAATTAGAACAAGGTTGTATTTAACTACTATCCTCATATCCACAGCTAAGTCCATTAAGTTCAACAATTCTAATTGCTTTTTGATCCAAAACAAGGGGCAAACAACCCTAATTAAGCTATTTCAAATTCCTTCTTGACTCCAAAAAGGCAATCCAATTTCTCCTTGGATAAACAAGTTTTAAAATGTTCATGTATAGTGTATTATGTAAAGCCCTGTATGTCATGCTCTTCTAAAGGCATCTGTTATATTTGATAGCACCACCTCTCTTGGCAGTGAGTTCCATACCTTTATTGTCCATAGTGTAAATAATCAATCCCGTTGTCCATGAGATTTTTGCTCTTCCAGTCTCAGGGGGTGACCTCTTGTTCTTTGTACATTCCTGTTAATGAGCATGTCACTGGAGAGTTTTTCATATTGGGCCTGCACATATTTATATAATGCTATTGTATTCCCTTTTATGTACAGTTCAAGGACTCCAATAAAATATTTGTAGAACTGTACATCTGTGGTAACACATGTACAGAGGAGTGTCTATACATATATTGTGGCAGTCCTCCTGAGCCGGCTGGCCTGCTGGATTTCATGGAAGAGATACTGCAGGTCATGGGGTCTGAGGCAGTGACAGGGGTTGAGGGGACAATTGAGTTTAAAACATCCATTGATATGTATGCCAATTGATATATATTAACACTGTTCCCTCACTTCACTCATACCATTTGGAACTGTGACTATGGTAAGTCAAAAATACTGATACTTGTGCATGCATTTGTATATCACCTGTAGTAGAAACATGTGCAACAGATAGGTCTTCATTCATGAAATAGGGAATTGAATATAATTGTGAATGGAGATCCTAAGTTGTGGCCAAAAATGACTTGAAACATTCTCAATATCAGCAGCTCTTCAGAAGGATTACAACTACTATGGTCTTAACTTGGGAATTCTATTTACAATTAGATGCAATTCACTCAGTCATGGATGAAGACGAATGAAAATGTTGATGTGAGATGTTCACCACCCAACTGTATACTCTCAATATTAACAATGCATTCCTATTAATCTCATACAGACCTATCTTCAACACCTCTTGTACTGCGTTCCTCTTACAAGCTGCTGGCTACTATTACATGCAATTTACTCTGTCATGGATGAAGACTAATGAAAATGTTAGTGTGAAATATTCTCCACCCTACTAAATGCTCTCAATATTAACAATGCATTAATTTTCATCCTCAACAGACCTATCTATACCACCTCCTGTACTGTGTTCCTCCTACAAGCTGCTGACTTCTGCTGTGCAAGCCGAGGGATCCACCACCCAAGGTAGATACACACGTACACCACATAATTCATGTCTGATGTTAACACATATGTAGTTGTCTACCTCTGGATTGCATGCTGTGTACATACTGTTGTACACGCATGTACACGGACATGTGGACATGGATGTATAGCCAGGGCTGTCATCTGAAATTTCAGGGCCCCTTACTGAAAAAAATTCTGTCCATTATAAGCCCACTGATAATTTGTCCATTATAAGCCCACTGATAATTTTTTCATTATAAGCCCACTGATAATTTTTTCATTATAAGCCCACTGATAATTTTTTCATTATAAGCCCACTGATAATTTATCCATTAATAGTTTCTACCCCCTTCCCCAGTACTTACCTGGATGCTGCTCGTCCCCTCAACAGGATGCGTGCAGGAAATACAGCCACCGGATATGATAGGATGTTATTTCTAGCAGCTGTTACTAGAAGCTGCTTTGGGCCCCCAGGAATGAATGGCCTGGCACGGGACGGGTGTATCACCCGTCCCCCCTGATGAATGCCCTGTGTATAGCTGTATGACATCTGTGTACTTGTATGCTACAGTGATAGGAATGTGTAAGCCCTCATAGGTTCAATCACAGGATTAGTGTTCAATAAGCATGGGCTTGTGGTATGTAACTGCTAAATGGCTCCTATAATTGCAGAGACACAGATTGTTCTAATGTGTTCATCAGTATTAGGAATGTCAATGTATCATAGTTCAGGGTTCAGATGACCATGCACCTATGCATAAAATAAACTCCAACAAATGACTTACTTATTTGGTTGTGCAGGCGGTTGGACTCCTTACCATCTTCAAAATTATCCTTTCCTTTGTATAATTTTAAATTTGTTTATACTTCAAGTACCGTATATACTCGAGTATAAGCCGAGTTTTTCAGCACAATTTTTGTGCTGAAAAATGCCCCCCTCGGCTTATACTCGAGTCAGGCGCTGAAAAAAGCAGAGTTCCTGCTCTGTCCCCCGGTGCTCTGAAGCTGCGTGGCTGTGAGGGAAGCGTTGTTTTTTTTAAACAACCTTTATTGACCGCGCGGCTGGAGGGAAGCTCACAACGCTTCCCTCACAGCCACGCAGCTTCAGAGGACCGGGGGACAGAGCAGGAACGAGGTAAGTGCTGGGGTCTGGGGGAGGAGGGTGGCATAACGAGCATAGTAAGGGGCAATATCCTGGCATATTGGGGGCAATATCCTGGCATATTGGGGGAAATATCCTGGCATATTGGGGCAATATCCTGGCATATTGGGGGAAATATCCTGGCATATTGGGGGCAATATCCTAGCATATTGGGGGCAATATCTTGGCATATTGGCATATTGGGGGAAATATCCTGGCATATTGGGGCAATATCCTGGCATATTGGGGGAAATATCCTGGCATATTGGGGGAAACATACTGGCATATTGGGGGAAATATCCTGGCATATTGGGGCAATATCCTGGCATATTGGGGGAAATATCCTGGCATATTGGGGGCAATATCCTGGCATATTGGGGGCAATATCCTGGCATATTGGGGGCAATATCCTGGCATATTAAATGGCATATTGGGGGCAATATTTACCAGTAGCTGCCGCATTTTCCACCCTAGGCTTATACTCGAGTCAAAATTTTTTCCCAATTCTTTGTGGTAAAATTAGGTGCCTCGGCTTATATTCGGGTCGGCTTATACTCGAATATATACGGTATATATTTTACTACAGAAACCATACTGAGCTCTGCCTCAAATCAAAACTGATTTCTTAATATTCCAGTTCTATCATGCTCTGAAATCCCTTTTATCCTCAACCAGTTTTAACTCTTTTAAGCTGCACCGAACTTATTATTTTTCAAGTCCACTCTTCCAAGTTTATTGAAACACTGAGCCTTTCAATAATGTGTTTAAATATTCTCCTATGGCCACAACAGAGAACTTCTGAACACACTGATACACTGACATGAATGTGAACTGAATCTATCAATCTTCCCTTGTCTGAATGTTGGCACAAGGATTCCTTTCTGTCTCTTTCAATGTAGCATTTGTCTTCTCACTCATCCCATCTCCATGATTTATTTTCTGGACTGCAGAAATTATAAAGTGTTGCATGCAATGTTATGGAAAAGATACAGGTATAAATAAAGACATCCATAAAATATTATAGATCACTAGAAAGCATGGTATCTAGTACACAGATTTAGAAATAATGGGGTAGATGCAATCCTCCCTGTGTAGTTGGTATGATACTAGTGGGCATTTTTTGATTCATGCCAGCTGGTAACAACATTATCATTACTGCACCTGTTAAAAAAAATTACCACACCCACTAAAAAAACTTTTGTGATTCTATGGAGGTTTAGCAGAACTGGTTAAAAAAAAAAGGCATTTAAACATTGTTCTGCGCTGTAATTACCGCACAAACTGTGATTTAGTGATAGCCATCAATGACACGTTCGGCAGATTGTCATTTTTTTAAGTAGTGCAGCAGCAGCCGTCCCTCACTCCGTTGTTTTTCTTTTTGCGCCACACTTGTCACATGTGACATGCCGACGCTTAGTAAAAGAGCTACAGGGTGCTGGGGAAGAAGTCCTGAGGGCAAAATTGGCTGCTGTGGCAAGACCTGGGGGGTTGTTTGCTTTAATTTTATGTGTATTTTTTTATTGATTGACTTTGGGCCTTTTTTGAAGGCACTACTATCTGTGCAAATTGTCTCTTTTTGTGACTTATCAAATTGTGAAATAATTTTCTCACAATAGCTATATTTTTAGATAATGTGACAGCATGGAAGAGAATTGGGTAGAACTGTGCCCAAAAGGCTTTCAAAGGCAGCAGGACACAGTAAGTGAAGACTAAGAGAAAAATGTGTGTGCAAATCTCCTGTTTATGCACACTTTAATTGTACTTGTGGGTATGTGCATGACTGAGTGAGTGAGTGTGTGACTATATATTCTTGGTTTTTATTTTTTTACTATGACAGGTCACATGTGGTTAGTGAAAAATGTTGAATCCCACTACTGACCCCAATGTCTGTTACATTCCATTAAGACATACTGAATCTGTTTTATGCAATTTATCTAGATACAGATGTGTCAACTTCACAGCTGCTGTCGTTCTTCTGCATGGTTCATTTTGTGACACAAACAGATTAAATATCAGGCATAGTGTATTTGAACAAGTTGGACTCTAGACTTTAAATAGCACGATCATTCACCAGTAGTAATGAAAATATAAAATATTAACTGGCGGCTGAGGAGTTAAAATATGTTTTTTTTCAAAACCAGCAACACTTATTTTTTACAATTCTTGTTAGATTACAATTTGAATAGTTGAATAGTTGAATGTCTCTTAGGGAGTGAGCAGTTCTGTTAGACAAATACATTTCAGCTTTTGTCATATCATTATTTGTAAGCATTGTTTACAAAATGAATCAAAGAAACTGAGGGAACATTTGTTGGGCCCTCTTAAATATGGGCAAACATGTGCTTGGGTCCCCCACTCCCCAGCAAGCAATCATGCCCTCCACACACACAATTGGACTTGTATTGCTGTGAGTACTTTTATTGCAGTGCATAAAGTGTGTATAATAAGTGTATAATTGTAGTGTATGAACTGTATATATGGATCAAAATGCGTATATATGGCTGCAATATGTATACCTTCTTACTATGCAACACTGCAATAAAACTACTCATTGCCTAAGTTACAAAAGTATACATTAGAGAGAATTTTAAAATGTTCATTTATATTCATAAATATCTATACACTTCTTTCTCTCTCTCTCTCTCTCTCTCTCTCTCTCTCTCTCTCTCTCTCTCTCTCTCGTTGCATTCATACTTCTGAACGTCTTAATATTATATGAAGAAAAATGTTATTGAAAAATTTAATTTCTTTTCACCCATATATTTTTCACCCATATTGCACCTAAATGACTTAGCACAGCCCCATAGAGTAGCCACAGCACTTGTCATGCACCTAAATTTCACCCACAGCACTTGGCTTGCATCCATATTGCACCCACACAATTTGGCATGCCACAGTGTCAATTTCCCCACAGAACATACCACTTTTTAATTAACATATGCAACAGCCAGTTTTCCTATTAATATGCCACAACCAATTTGCCCATTAATATTCCAGTGTTTTTGTGCCATTAAGATGCCAGTATTTTTGTGCTATTTGGATGCCACTAATATTGTGTCATTAAGATGCCCCAGCCAATTTGCCCATTAAGATGCCACAGTTAGGTTTTCTATTATTCTATTTTCTATATGTCAATGTTACAGTGCTAGTTTTATACCACCTTCCTCCCCCCTTCCACAGTACTCATCTCCTGGCTGCTCCATGTCCCCGGACATCTTCTCTGTGCAATCTTTCCTGCTGGACGGAGGAGGGAAATACAGGAACCGGATATGATTTACTGTCATATCCGGTGGCATTGTGCTACGAAGAGGACGAACATGGGCAGGGGGCTCATGGGGCAGATGCTTTGGACCCACCAGGAGTAACTGAGCTCGGGGCAGCTGCCCCGTTTGCCCCTGAATATTTGACATCATGGATATGAACACCTACATTTGTAATAACAAATTGACAGCAGTGCTCACTGGGTAGATCATTGATGACAGATCAAGGGCCGAGCACAAAAATAAGTCACTACCCACTAGTGAATCAAATGATTGATAAATACAGAAAAGTATATCAGTGTACTTCAGCATAAAGTAAAAAGGGACTTCAGTTTTGCTAGTATAAATACAAATCACTATTAAGTCATATCTCCCACATTGTTTATGTAGAATCCCACTGATGCATTTCTTGCTAGTGATTGAGACTGTGTTGCATGTATATAATGATGGTTATCATTCAGCACATGTTCAATAATACATGAACACCTAGTACTACAGCCCATGGGGATATTAAACAGCCCTTCGCATCCTGAAGCTGCATTAGATATATCATTCCAAGATTACCTGGGTATACAAGGAAGAAGTAAGGCTTCCTGTGCTTTGATCAGATAGTTGTGTGTTAGATTGTTATGCATATCCAGATTGAACTTGGAATGATATCTCTAATGCATCTCCAGGATTACAAGGGGTGTTTCCTATCCCAGGTGGATGATTTCATTCTGGAAACTGCTGGCAGGACTAGGTCTTTACTGTGTATTTGACTGGTACAGGCTCTACTACACAAAAACCTAGCACTAAGTAGTATCATCGTGGTTCTAGGCTCACTTTCCTGGAAAAAGATTAGAAACACTAACTTATAATTGTGTTTTCCTTCTCTGAGGGAATCTAGAGAATCTTTTGTGCTTGTGTTGACATGTATCAAGTATATTATTTAATTAACGTTAGTGTGGTTCAACAAAATCTGCTATCCATTGTTGTTTCAACCATATCTTAATTACAATTCATGGCCTCTACAAGAAATCCCATGTTTGATGTATTAAAGAACTCACCAGCTTAACCCATGCACACAAAGATACGGTATTCTGCGCAGTGCAGCTATATTAACCCTACAAATGTTAGCTGGGAGAATGTGATGGGGGATAAGTGTGCTACATGTACATTTTATCTGACTTATTTTGTCCTGCATATATAAAACAGTTCAAAGATTTGTGGCATTTAATCCTGCACATTGATGCCCTGTAACATCAGCAGGATGGTGCAGAGAACACACTCGACAGCAAGACAGCAGTATATCATAATTAAATCAATAACTTCATATATCATGCAGCAGCAATTTTTACATTTGTTGCCAATTGAAAGTATTTTTTAGAACATTGATATATTTTTTAAAGGTACAACATCATGGGGCATTGTAGGGAAAATAGTTGTTTGGGTTTTTCTTTTTCTGAACTGTCCGGCGGGTTTGGGGTTAAAAGGGGAACCTTGAGCACAAATCATATGGAAATTTCAAACACTGTGAGCCAGAAGAGGCAGATGAGGGAAGAGGACCAAGAGACGGCTTTCTGACATAATAGGCATTTTGGGTGGCGTGTCCGGTCTCCGCCTCCCATCTGCGGCTATTGTTTGCGGGGACGTCAGCAAGAAGCTAAATAACTATCTCAGGGAAGCAGCTGGAGGGAAAGCACAAGAAGGAGGTGTAAGCAGATAGGGGTGCAAGGAACACGTGTGTAAGAGCATGTCCAGCTTCCCATTAACATCTTCATTACCACAGACGCATTTAAAAGCACAATATAATGTCATATGGATCTGAGGACAAATGAGAAAAGAACAAAGAGCGGTGCCCTGGTAGCTGAGCTGTCTCACTACTTTTGAAAGTTAAATTTAGCTTCAATACCTTTTCTGCATTAGTCAATCTTGTTTGGCAATTTAGACATTTCATCTGGAACCTCTGCTAAACACATTTGTATTATCATGGTAGTAGTCCATAAAACAACTTTGCATCAGTTGAACCTTGAACCAACAGGCTTAACATTTTAACCCTTTGGTGACTGGACTAATTTTACTGTGTTTTACCCTTGTGGCAGAAGCTGTTTTAACACTTCTGCAGTGTTTTAGTTTAGCTGTAATTTCCCTTTTTCTCATTTAATGTACCAACACATGTTATATATTGGTTTTATCTGCATAAGAAAGGCTCTCTTTACTATCAAAAACTTTGACACATCTTCAAACGCTAATAAAAAACAATCTGAATAGATTCTATTTGTCCTGAGTTTAGAAATATCCAGTGTGTACATGTCTGTATGAAGGTTTTTTCAAGTTATAGGGCAATAACTAAAAGTAGTGTTTTGATTTCCTCCTAACCAGTTTCACCTAGCACTAATATTTATTTGTACTGTAATGCTGCTTGTGTTGCATTAGCTTAAATCCTAAATACATAAAGAAATCGATTTTTCCAGGAAAATGGCAAATTTCTCAATACCCTCTCAAGAAAAAAGTGATTATAGCATACATTCAGCATTCTGATTTGCTCATGCTTTAGAATAGATCATTCACAACAAACAGCCAGCTACTTCATTAATTGGTAAGCTCTATCCTTTTAGCCATCCTCTCCATTATACATCCACGTATCGTTTCACCTATTGATTAACCTGACAAAATATGACTGAATGTGACTTTCATAAAAATTAATGTTCTTCTTTTTATGTTTTCTCTCATTATTGTTCTGTTTTTTTTTTGTTAATGTATACTTGTTTATACAAGTTTACTCAACAGATAATTATATTTTCTGACCTATTCTGCTATGTGATTTATACTTTTTTTGTACTAAGGAACAGTTGATGATGAAACCTGTGATGACACCTGTAAAATAAAAATAAATGTTAAAATACAAGTGATGCATTCATTATCAAATTATAGCCAGTATTCCTTATAAATTACAAATGTTTCTGAAAATATAAACGTAGACATATATCTTATACACATCCACCTACATTGTCAATGTAAATAACACCTTTAAATGCTATATGTCATGCTTTATTAAATTTCAGAGAAATAAAAGCACGCATCCTGGTGAGAACAATTTTTATTTTATTGTGCAAAATGCGTCAAGTGTTTCTAGTGTGTATTTATTTGTATTCCAATGCTTTTTAAACTGGAGTGTTTTCAGTCAATCCCAATAAAAACAATACTTTGGACCACCAGAGTGCACACCTTGATTTTTCTGCAATTTAGCATGTACCAAATATTAATAAGCTACAAAGTTATAGAGCAAAATGTGTCAAATGCTTCTAGTTTGCCGTTTTTATTCACTGTTATCTATATTCCAAACGTTTTCAGATGATCACAATAAAAACAATAATTTGGATCACCAGTGTGCACGCCTTTATTTCTCTGCAATTTAATAAGTGCCACATGAAGCGCAAGCATGAAGATATGGCAGAAAACGAGTCATTTGTTTGACAGTTTTTGTATTCCCTGCTTTTCAGACTCGTGATTTTTCTTTTAGCGAAACATAAGACAAGCATAAATTTACATCACAAAAGATAGGCTTGCTGTCTCTGCCATTAATATGAAGATTGTGAGTTGACATATCAGTTGTGTCTCTGTTGCACCAGAAGGTTCACAGATTTCCAGTAGTGAGTGTGGGTGCCCTTTAAATTGTGAATAACTTTCATCTGTTTACTTTAGCATGCAGTTATTGCTTTGTTTTATTTAACTTATCTGTTCTTTTTTAAATTAGCCATCCTATCCTGTAACTGCAGTCCCAAACATTAAATAATTTACACTTGTTTTAAATACGTTCTAAGATAACTCAGAGACGGTACACTGAAAGGAAAATGATATTAGATATGCCAACATTCGCTCTCAAGGTTAGCATCTCTGATGCACACCGAAAATAACTTATATCTTTGACATCTCAATTAAGGGAGTGACAGAGCGTGTGCATCTGCAGAGAATGAAATGATGACCTGTGAGTTCATTATAGAAAAAGCATTTAAAGTGCAAGTCAAATTTACAAACAATGTTTACTTCTTTTATAGAAATCAGTGCTGTTATTAAAAATGTATTTAGTAGGTACATTTGGTAAAGTAGTTAAGTTATTCCATTGTTATTCTGCCTAGGTTTGTATGCTTTTATGTACAGTACATGATGGATCCGGTAATCAACTGTACTGTTCAATCCTGTGGCTAATTTTACCAGGTTCTTACATTGATCTAACATCTAGTAAAATAACACATGTAGCTCAGTCATGAATCAAAACCTTTAATTGCAGTCTCAAAATCAATTACCTACTGTGCAATTATCTTAAAACACAGGTAAATGCACAAATATTTAAACAGTTTTTACACACTGTGGCCCTATGAATAACCTACCTTGCATACATATATATTTTTTAAATCGTTTGAGATTCCTCATGGTAACCAGTGGGGAAGTGGCATGTGCTCCCTCCTCTCCCCTGCCACTGACTGTGGGCCTGGTTTACATAGGAGGCAAGAGAGCTTTTGCCCCCCTGATCATTGCTTACCTAGGGGAAAAGGGGGATTGGGGGATTTGGACCTCCCCTGCTCCAGTTTATTTAGTGGGTCCAATTAATGGTCCATGGTTCAATTAACTTGACAATTGCATTGTAAATCAAAACAAGACAGAGATGTGGTGTCCAATAACATTTATTAAAAGGTTAGACACTGTGAGAGTAAACAAATATTGATGCATAAAATGAATATACAAACAGTTTAGCCGTGGGATCACAAGAGTTTTCACTTAAAGGAGAACTATCATGTCATAAGTCGTTCTGTTTGAAATGAATGAATAAGACCTAATATATAAGCTGTGCAATTTTTACAAAACCAAACCTTACAACATTTACAGTTCTTTTACCACCTAGCAGCAACTTATGCACATGTAATGGCTGCCATCTTGCCTTCTATCTTGGGTCAGATATCTAGCTCTCTGACCCAAGCACCCAGCAATTCCTCCTCTTAACTCTGTGTTTCTGAACTCCAAATTCCATGTTGCATGGCCTCCTCTTGTCTAGAGCCACCCCTCACGAAAGCTCGCCATTTATATAAGACTATGCACATTGCACAGCTTTTATACTGATCTTGTCTACTGGAAGGTCTCCCTGCAGCCCTGTTTTGCATTAACAGTGATCTAGCAAGGGGCTGGACTACATGGGAGGAGGCTGGTACACAAGGGATTTGGGGTACCTAGAGCTGAAAGGTGGGATTCAGGGTGCTTGGGACGCAAAGTCAGAGATCCAAAACAAGGTAGGAGGCAAGATGGCAGCCATAACATGGGTAGCAGTTGCTAATAAATGGTAAAATAACTGAAGATTTTGTATAGGTCTGCTTTGGTAAAAAAGACAAAGATTATATATTAGGGCTTTACATTTATTTCATACAAAGTCACTTATGGTATGACATTTGTCCTTTAAAACATTTCTGCAACTTTGTTAGTAACAGTTGTATTTCAGTTCACTAACATGAAAGTCCTATGCATCAAGAACTGGTGCAACTGAGAGCCAGACACTGGCGCAAAGCAATGGGTGGAGTCTACCAGGTTAACGTCAGCGCATTGTAATGGCAAATTATATCCTACGAATCTAGAAATGGTGTTCGCTTTTTTTGTGGTTCTTTCAATACTGGTTTGGTACCTGGCACAATGACATTATCTACATATTTGACAAAAAAATTATCATATCTGTGTAGAACAACCATATTTTTAGTAAATTGTGTTTAATGAGTGCAGTGGTGTTGTGGAGGCAGGTTCAGACACAGAGTTTGTGGCTAAGGTGTGCAAGGAGAAGGTGAGGCCTGGTAGAAAGCAGTTGTTGTTGGGCGATTCTATCATAAGGAGTTGGACAGTATTGTCTTAGTGAGATGTCTTCCTGGAGCTACTGCTCGCAGAGACAGGAGGCGTATTTCTAATATTGTAAAGCAAGCAAATCAGGAAGGAGAATTGAATGTACTGGTTCATCTAGGAACAAATGATTTGGCTTGCAATGAGGTTTCAGAGGTGAAGGAAGCTTTTCATGTTCTTGCCAATGATATACGGCAGGTTGTGTCCTGTGCATAACATTCAGAATGATAGACGGATGTTTATTAGGAACTTCAACTTGTGGCTTGGGGAATGGTATCGGGAGCAAGGATTTGGCTTTGTTTCTCATGGAAGTTCACTATGGGATAGAAAGGAACTGTACAAAAAAGATGGTTTGCATCTTTCTCAAAAGGGAAAGAATGTTCTCAGTGAGCAGTTCAGAGGTTTTGCTAGGAGGTTTTTTAAACTAAAAGAGGGGGGCAAAATGGCGATAAAACATCAATCCAATTGCCCCCCAAAACAGGGACAGAAGGTACCTGTAGTCAGTGTGCTTAAAAATTATAAGCTTAGGGTCATGTCTACAAATGCTCGCAATTTAGGGAATAAGATCCATGAACTTGTGGCAATATTGGCAACTGTGAATGTAGATTTAGTGGCTGTTACTGAGACATGGTATAATGAAAAACATGACTGGGACATATCAATACCAGGGTACTCTTTATATAGAAAAGACAGAGAAGGTAAAAAAGGGGGAGGGGTGGCCCTGTATGTGAGGGATAGCTTAAAATGTAACATAATACAAGTTAGTGAGGCGAACATAGAGTCAGTTTGGGTTACATTAGAATTTGGTAATCATATGGTAACTCGGGTAGGTGTGATTTATAGGCCCCCTGGACAAATAGAGGAGTTAGATAATCTACTAGTTGAGGAAATAGCTAAAATGACAATTAAGGGAGAAGTGATCATCATGGGTGACTTTAATCTTCCTGATGTGAACTGGAAATACAAAATAGCTACTTGCGCCAGGAGTACGCATATCCTAAACTCCTTACTGGGATTATCTCTAAAAGAAGTAGTGGAGGAGCCAACTCGAAGCAGGCCATACTAGATTTAGTGTTCACAAATGGAAATTTGTTAACAGATATTACTGTAGGTGAAAGTTTAGGATCTAGTGATCACCAGACAGTGTGGTTTAATATAAGAACAGTGACGCACACCACACAAAAACAAAAGTTTTAGATTTTAGAAAAACAGACTTTTCTAAAATTAGATTAGGTGTAAAGGAGTCATTATCAGATTGGAGCAATTTAAATGGAGCCCAAGAGAAATGGGATAATCTAAAAGTTGCACTATTGAAGGCAACAGAAAATTGCATAATGCTTGTCAGTAAGAGCAAAAAATTGAAGAAACCACTGTGGTACTCTGCAGAGGTGGATAAAATAGTAAAAAATAAAAAGCTAGCACTTAATAATTATAAAAATACTCAGAGTGAGGAAGATAGAAAGATCTATAAGAGTAGGCAGAAAGACGCAAAGCAAGCTATAAGAGCTTCCAAAGCACACACAGAAGAGACTATAGCCCAGTCAGTGAAAAAGGGTGATAAAACATTTTTTAGATACATAAATGAGAAAAGGAAAGTAAAACAAGGATTAGTTAGATTAAAAACAAAAGAAGGATCTATGTAGAAGAGGATAAAGGCTTAGCAGACTGCCTTAATGAATATTTTTGTTCAGTTTTTACAAATGAAAATGAGGGTACAGAGGAAGAGGTTTTACTTCAGCTGTCTAAAGTAAAGACAAATAAGTCGATGGGACCTGATGGGATACATCCAAAGTTATTAAAAGAACTTAGTGGTGTACTAGCAAAACCGTTAACAGATTTATTTAACCAATCATTGTTAACGGGAGTAGTTCCAGAAGATTGGAAATTAGCTAATGTTGTGCCCATTCACAAGAAAGGTAGTAGGGAGGAGGCGGGCAACTATAGACCAGTAAGTCTTACTTCAGTAGTGGGGAAAATACTAATAATACTAATACTAATACCTACTAATGGCATGGCTGTGATTGGCCAGTGCAGCATGTGACCCAGCCTCTATGTTACTAGTGGGGTACCTCAGGGATCTGTTCTTGGACCCATTCTCTTTAATATTTTTATTAGCGATATTGCAGAAGGTCTTGTTGGCAAAGTATGTCTTTTTGCTGATGATACAAAGCTAGAAAAATGGTCAGAGCAGTGGCAACTGGCATTTAATGTGGACAAGTGCAAGATTATGCACCTTGGGCGTAAAAACCCAAAAGCAGAATATAGACTATTTGGTACAGTCCTAACCTCAACATCTGAGGAAAGGGATTTAGGAGTAATAATTTCAGAGGACTTGAAGGTAGGTAGGCAATGCAATAGAGCAGCAGGAAATGCTAGCAGAATGCTTGGTTGCATAGGGAGAGGTATTAGCAGTAGGAAGAGTGAAGTGCTCATGCCATTGTACAGAGCACTGGTGAGACCTCACTTGAAGTATTGTACGCAGTACTGGAGACCGTATCTCCAGAAGGATATTGATACTTTGGAGAGAGTTCAGAGAAGGGCTACTAAACTGGTTCATGGGTTGAAGGATAAAACTTACCAGGAAAGGTTAAAGCATCTTAACATGTATAGCTTGGAGGAAAGACGTAACAGGGGGGATATGATAGAAACATTTAAATACATAAAGGGAATCAACACAGTAAAGGAAGAGAGTATATTTAAAAGAAGAAAAACTACCACAACTAGAGGACATAGTCTTAAATTAGAGGGGCAACGATTTAAAAGTAATATCAGGAAGTATTACTTTACTGAGAGGGTAGTGGATGTATGGAATAGCCTGCCAGCAGAAGTGGTAGAGGTAAACACAGTCAAGGATTTTAAGCATGCGTGGGATAGACACAAGGCTATCCTAGCTATAAGACCGGGAACGGGGGACTAATAAAAGTACTCAAAAAAAAAAAAATTGGGCAGACTAGATGGACCGAATGGTTCTTATCTGCCGACACATTCTATGTTTCTATGTTTCTATATATAAGCTGGAGTCACGAACACGCACATCACATGAGCTCTTCTTAGTGTAAGGAGAGGATGCTGCAGCTGTGAGGGACAGATTTAAAAAAATTCTGGTGTTGAATCTGCAAACTACAGCGATTATTCAAATTACAGTGATTATTTTAGTGGGTGCTATACTACATATTTGTACCCTGCCCTGAGCCCAGTGCCACAGAGAGTGCACTTGCAACTGCATGTGTGCCAGGCACATGACTTTAATCCTGTTCTGTTAGCTCAGTGGGCAACATTTAGGCATTTTTAAATACTGCAATTTGTTGGTGTGAAATATTACATTTGCGTCCTGCACTTCATATCTGAGAGTCAAATAGAACAGTCCAATACAGTGCTTACAGAGCACTTTGAAAAATTCTTATTGTTTTGGGTGCTAAATAGTACATTTGCGTCTTGCGGTGCACTTCATATCTGAGAGTCAAATAGAACAGTCCAATACTGTGCTTACAGCGCACTTTGAAAAATTCTATTTGTTTTGGGTGGTAAACAGTACATTTGCCTCTTGCGGTGAACTTCATATCTGAGAGTCAAATAGAACAGTGAATTATTGTGCTTACAGTGCACTTTGAAAAATTCTTATTGTTTTGGGTGGTAAATAGTACATTTGCATCTTGCGGTGCACTTCATATCTGAGAGTCAAATAGAACCGTCAAATACTGTGCTTACAGCGCACTTTGAAAAATTCTAATAGTTTTGGGTGGTAAATAGTACATTTGCGTCTTGCGGTGCACTTCATATCTGAGAGTCAAATAGAACCGTCAAATACTGTGCTTACAGCGCACAAAAATTATGGCTACCTCCTCCTCCTCCTCCTCCAGCGCCGCTTCCACCTAACCACCACGGTCACCGCCTCCTCAACCTTTGGGTCACTTAGTATAAACTGAAAGAGAATACCCTGCACTCCAACCCTCTCTCAAATGGATAATTATGTTGATACTCCTGGCAGCCAAGCTTTAGATTTATGTTCTTCCAAAGCTAAAATCAAAGATTCCATCTAGTGCTATTTTATGGCTCAGCTGTATTTTTAATTTGTATGTATTTTATGTTATTTGAAGTTATTTCCCAATTCATATTTGTTTGCAGGGCACTTGTCCTACTCTTACCCACATTTTACTTCCTTTTGCAGCCCTCTAGCCCTTTCCAGGACTTTTTTTAGAGGCATTTTAGTGCCCATAGTTCGGGTCCCCATTGATTTCAATGGGGTTCGGGGTCAAGTTCAGGGTCAAGTTCGAGCCTGAACCTGGACTTTTTCCCGAAGTTTGGGCGAACCCGCCGAACCCGAACATCCAGGTGTCCGCTCAACTCTATTTATAAATAGAGGGAAAAGCACTTTCACAGTGGGAAAAACACTTCCACAACTGGAGGGAAGCAGCATCAGCAATGGACACATATGGAGTCCTTTTAGATAGGTAGCACTGAAATCATTTATGCCAGAGCAATTAAGCTTGTAAAGCAGAAGATCATGATGAACAGTATTAAAGGTCTTTTCAAAGTCTAGGAAAACTGCTCCAGTAAGCTCACTTCTCTCCATGCCACTCTGGATTTCATTGCTCCCTTTTAAGAGGGCAGTAACCATTTTTGTGTATAGGGACAACTCTAGCTATTTCCTTGGCTTATGGAGACATAACCAGAAGACAGGGACACATTGATTAAGTAGGTAATGGGTTCAGCAGTAATCAATGCATTGAGTCTCAGTAGCAGTGATGGAAGTAGGTCTGATCCACATTCTAATTTCATTTTTTGGTTGAGGAGATTTGATGCTATTTCACTATCTGACAACAATACAAATTCAAATTCTGCTAGGTTTTTGGCCGGGGACGATATTGAGGGTGGCTTGTCTATCATAGAAACAGAGCTACAATCCTCATTTGTTTGTTTTGTGATAAGATGAGTGGTACATCCTACAAAATAGTTATTGAATTAAGTTGCTATTGCTATTGGAGAGTGTAGAATTTTGTTATGTGTTTTAACAGTCACGGGTTCTAAGCGGTGTGCGGGGTCATACATGAAAGTTGGTCAGATTGGCTAGATTTCTATATAGCTTATACATGAAATAGGTTGACTTAGCATGTTTGGTTTGCTTTATGTATTGCGGATGTGTCAATAAGCAGCATGATCTTGCCACTTTGCTTATATTTTTGACCATACAGCATCCTTGAAATGGAATAAATCCAGTCAGAGGGAAGATGGGCCCCCTTTACGCTCACCCTATGCACCGGGGCAGGCTTATCACAGACCTACATGAACTCAGAGGGAAAATATTTAATTGCAGAGTCCAGATCAGATATTAAGTTTAGCCGCAGAAAATGTCTCAAGTTATATAGGAAAGACTGGATATCAAGGAAACTAAAACATCTTGTAACAATTACTTTAAGGGTGGATTTGATAGGACTTCGTTTACATAGTACACCGAGCAATGATCTCTAAACACATTGGGAAGGATGCCAGACTGCTGGATTCTTTGTCGGCAAGATAAAAGTATCCAATCCAACAACATATAGTTAGAGCTCTTTGGTTAGAGCTCTCCTACATCCATGTAGGAGAGGAAATAAGATGGTTTAGTGTCATGGATTTGAACACTGAGCATGTTTTAAAATTTTTCTGGTCTAACCAGTCTACACTTGCTTGATGTCAGTAAGGGACTGAGCAGGGGAATCTGGTAGAGCAGTAGATGCCTACAAGGACTAAAGGTTTTGAGAAAGGGCTCAATATTTTTCTAGCTATGCATTCAAAAATAGAGGGGATACTTGATAACTTTTTTTCTTCAGTGAAATATAGTGATTCCTGCATAAATATAACAATATCTCCTCCTTTCTTATTTCTGTATTTTCTGGAGCAGGCATATACCTGTATATTGATTGCAGAATCTAGGTTCCAGGGCTTAACCAGGACTCCATGAAGACACCATGCTCTGAGTTCATCTATTTTGGGTAGAAGACTGTGTACGGTGCAATGGACACAAGAGAGGCCCTTGAAAATGAAGCTGACGTGTACTAGTGCTAAAGTTGGTTTCAGTGCCAGGGCAAGAAGAAGAATGAACACAAATTTAGAGAGCTGCTTCTTCTGAGCTTTTAATTAAAATCTATGTTGAATAGTGGAAGAGGGTGGAGTGTTTTTTAACATTCTCCATCAGCACTCAATAGGAAATTCACATTTGCAGAGCAGTACATGGTGGCTTGTTTTGTAATGCAGGGGTCTGTGCAGTGGGATGAGCTGTAATAATGTAATTAGAAAAACCAGGCTTAATAAAAATGTGATAATTCCTTTTGCTTGAATATTCATTGCAGTTCACACAAGTGAAGTGGTAAGGTTAAAGAGTATATCCTCTCAGATGCAGATTAATGAAGCAGTTGAGTTTGTGTTAAGTTGTGTGTTAACATGGATTTTCTTGTTATCAGTTGTAACAAAAGAGAGTTCATAGGCTTGATGGGATACATTATTCTGAAAATTTTAAAAACTGCGGCATTTCTTCTTAGATAATTATAGGTGTAAAATTCCTGCAAAGAAAATCTAACCAGCTGCAATAATATATTAGGCTTACCTTGCAGCTGATGGTACAGCTGGACACATGAACTCATGGACCTTTATCTCCATCAATTAATATTATGATTAATGCTGGCTATTATTTTATTATAAGATAATGGAACATCTGTACTTCATCCCCTCAAACCTAGCGCTATGTAAATTGTTGCCGCTATATAAATAAATGTTAATGTATTGTAATATAGCTTTGAGACGGTGCTGTTTCAGCATCACAGAACGCTTTATCATCTGTATCTATCTCTTTGAAGTATGTTATGTTATGTATTATGTCTTCCTTAATCAATATTATGTTATACCATGTTTTGCGTAAAGAAAGCGAGCTCACAATGCACTGGAGGTCTCCTCTATCACCTTTACTAACAAAAATGTTATCAACAAATACTGTTCTTATATTTTTAATTCATCCTACCCAGTTATTTATAAAGTAATGTAGCGGATGGCACCAGGCAACCCTACAAAAATACTGTATAAAGCTGCATCCGTGTATCTGCTGTATTTTCTGTGTATTAAAGCCTCCCATTGTTTAGTTATGTCAGCCACCCAGTCTGACTACCTTGCTTCTGGCTCCAGATTAAAGTGGCTAGATACTGCTTTACTGGTGATGTGTTTAAGTTTTCTATTGTTTAATCAAGTGTTATCTGATTGCAGTTTGGTGTATATAAGTCTGTGTTGTTTGTCAAATAAAGTAGTTCAATCTTGCTGTAAAAGGCTTGTCAGTTATGCTCCTGAAACTGTGTGTCGTCCAGTTATTGGGATTGCTGTTGGGATATTGCTGTATTTGACCTGCTGGAAACCCTGCCTTTGGATTTACTATTTACTTGTTCCTGAGTCTCACTTGGATTATAAGCGGAGATAACCTGGGTAATATTGCATCTCCGCTACATTGGTTGGCAGCGCTGGGATCCAGACTCACAGAGGAACAAGCCTAAATGGAGTACGGATGGAGATTGATTTTGCCACACTAAAACGCTCCACGCTAAAAGACCTTCTGGAGGCAAAGGGTATACAAGCCAGCAATAAGACAAAAGCGGCACTTATCACTGAACTGATGGCGGAGTACCAAATGGAAGGCGATTCGGTTCCCGAACAGGGGAATTCGGGAGAAATACCGGAACAAAGGGAGTTCCAGAGGCAGGTACAATTTCAGCTGTCTTTCTATGGGGACACCCTCCAACAGAGATTGTTTCCAAAACAATAACGGAGGTCCAGGAATTTATACTGAGGAGTCAAACAGCGGCCCCGGAACGCAGCTCTGCAGTAAATATGCCACATGAAGGTAAGCCGAAAATACCGTACCAGGCTTTTAAAACATATGTGGAGGCAGAGGAAGATATAGACGCTTTCCTGCAAGATTTCGAGAGACTGTGTGCACTGCATAGAATCAGCACAGAGGACTGGGTACCTATTTTGGCAGGGAGGTTAACTGGGAGGGCAGCTGAGGCATATCGGACTGTACCGAATGATGAAATACGGAATTACCACAAAGTGAAAGAAATTATATTGGCCAGGTATGCTATAACACCAGAAGCATACCGGCGGAGATTCAGGGATTTAAAGAAGGTGGAGAAAGACTCACATGCTGAGTGGGCATGCAGACTGCAACGAGCAGTCTTGGGGTGGGTGCAAGCGAGCAAGGCACGGTCTATGGAGGATGTATTGCAAATGGTACTGCTGGAGCAATTTTATGAAGGAGTAACCAGCGAGGTACAGGAGTGGGTAAGAGACAGAAACCCTACCTCCCTTACCGAAGCAGCCAGGAAGGCGGACGAGTACCTGGATGCACGCAGGCAGCAAAAACCTGCAGCTCCAAAAGTACCTTTTAAAACCTTTGGGGGAAATAACTACACGCCAGCTCTACCAAGGTCACTGCCACCACCACCACCACCCGCTGCACAGCCACGTTTCCGCCAGCCCACGTCGGGCCCTTGCCGCCACTGCCAGAAGTGGGGACATTATAAAAGGGAATGCCCCCAGCTGCGGGACCGTTCCACCTGGATTCGACCCGGTCCGCCACCACCACCGAGAGCCGCCGCAGCCCATCACTACCAGGACATCGTGGCCACACCGTATGGTTCAGCAGTTCCCATCACAACAGTAGAGCAGTGGGAGGTACTGCACGAGGCAGATCCCGTCCAGGCTAACGCAGACAACCGCCAGCATCACAGGCAGACCGTGTATCTGGAGGGTAAAGCGGTTCAGGGGATACGTGACTCGGGAGCCACCATCACCCTGGTAAAAAGTCACCTGGTCTCAGACCAAGCTAAACTTAATAAGACTGTGGCCGTCAGGGTAGCCGGGGGAGCAGTATACCGGCTACCCACAGCAAGGGTACATTTGCATTGGGGAGCGGGGGCAGGGCATGTGGAGGTGGGGTTGATGCCGCAGTTACCGGCGGAGGTTTTATTGGGGAACGATCTGGGGAGGCTCACATCTGCTTTTGAGCCCCAGACACCCACCACAGGAGAAGCTCACCCTGTGGTCACTCGACAACAGGCCCGCACCCAGGACTACAACACACTCCCGGAGGTTCAGGTAAGAGATCCTTCCCCTTCCCCTGACTGTGTCCCCTGGGCCCCTCCTAACGAATTTGCAGCTGAGGTAGTGACTGACCCCACCTTGCAGGTGTATAGGGACAAGGTGACAGCAGACACGCCTGGGGGGGAGGGCGAAAGGTTTATTTGGGACAACCAGCTGTTATATCCGGAGACGGATAAGCAGGTATCCGGGTCAGACCCGATTGTGATGAGGCAGTTAGTGGTACCTCAGCGGTACCGGGCGGAGTTACTACGGATAGCCCATGACATTCCGCTATCTGGACATTTAGGGGTCAGCAGGACCCGATACAGGTTAACCCAAAGTTTCTTTTGGCCGGGAATTAGCCAGGAGGTGCGCAGGTATTGCAACACGTGCGATACCTGTCAAAGGGTGGGGAAAAGGGGGGACCGGCGCAAGGCCAAGTTACATCCCCTCCCCATAATCGAGGAACCCTTTAGCCGGGTAGCAGTTGACCTAATAGGACCCCTCAACAAAGCAAGCCCGTCAGGTAAAAGATTTATCCTGACAGTAGTAGATTATGCCACCAGATATCCAGAGGCGGTGGCCCTGACGAATATACAGGCTGAGACAGTAGCCGAAGCCCTGATGAAGATATTCTCCCGGGTGGGACTCCCCAGGGAGATTGTCTCCGATCAGGGCACCCAGTTCACCGCCGAAGTCACGCAGCGCCTCTGGAAGTTTTGTGACATTAAGCCGGTCATTAGTTCCCCTTACCACCCCCAGACGAATGGGCTCTGCGAACGTTTCAACGGTACATTGAAACAAATGCTCCGAACCTTCGCAGAGACCCACAAGGACTGGGAGAAGTTCCTGCCACACCTCCTCTTTGCTTACCGGGAGGTGCCGCAGGAATCCACTGGGTTCTCCCCATTTGAACTATTGTTTGGCCGCAGGGTACGAGGGCCTTTAGATTTGATCAGAGAGCATTGGGAGGGAGAACGGAGCACTGACGGCACCCCCATCATACCCTATGTGTTGGCATTCCGAGACCGCCTTGAGGCCTTAACTCAGACGGTACGCGAGAATTTGCAGGCGCTCAGACACGCCAACGCACATGGTATGATCGGGGCGCCAGGGACCGTAGCTTTCAGGTCGGGCAGAAGGTGTTAATCTTAAAACCTGTCCGACACGATAAGCTGCAGGCCGCCTGGCAGGGCCCTTATAAGGTGGTGGAACAACGGTGTGACACCACTTATATAATCGGCTCGTGCGTTGGTACTGGGGGGCGACGCATGCTCCATGTGAACATGATGAAGCCCTACCAGGAGCGCTCGGAGGAAGTGACCGCTATATGTGCGCCTAACTCCGAGGAGTTTGACAGTTTACCTCTCCCGGATCTGCTGGGAGAGGGTCAGTTATCCGGGGACTTAGGGGAGGTCACCCTGGGGGATCGGTTGAGCCCACAGGAGCGGAGCGAGGTACAACAGCTGTTGAGGGAGAAGCAGGATATCTTCTCTAATGTACCTGGTTACACTCCTCTGGCCACTCACCGAGTAGACACCCCAGGGCAACTTCCCATGCGTCAGACCCCGTACCGCATCCCAGAAGCGGTACGGGCGAACATGCGCAAGGAGATAGATGAGATGCTCCAGCTGGGGGTGATTGAGCCCTCTGACAGCCCCTGGGCATCTCCAGTAGTGCTAGTGCCAAAGCGGGACGGCACGACCCGGTTCTGTGTAGACTACCGGAGATTAAATGAGAAGACGGTATCGGACGCCTATCCTATGCCCAGGATAGACGAACTCCTGGATCGGATGGCGAGGGGGCACTATCTCACCACAATTGACTTGTGTAAAGGGTATTGGCAAATACCCTTGGCACAAGACGCCATCCCTAAGTCGGCCTTTGTCACCCCATTCGGCTTGTACCAATTTAAGGTCATGCCGTTTGGGATGAAAAACGCCCCGGCTACTTTTCAGCGGATGGTGGACCGCCTCCTAGATGGGTTCCAGGATTATACCTGCGCATACCTCGACGATATTGCCATTTTCAGCAATACCTGGCAGGAACACCTGACCCATATAGGAGCGGTCCTAGACAGGATTAGGGCCGCTGGTTTAACGCTGAAACCAGCCAAATGCAGCATAGGAATGGCTGAAGTACAGTACCTAGGTCATCGGGTAGGATGTGGCAAGCAAAAGCCGGAACCAGCCAAAGTAGAGGCTGTAGCTCAATGGCCCACCCCTAGGACTAAGACCCAGGTGTTAGCGTTCTTAGGAACGGCCGGATACTACCGGAAATTTGTCCCAAATTACAGTGCCCTGGCCAAACCTCTCATCGACTTGACACGTAAAAACCTACCCCGCCAAGTAACCTGGACCCCGGAGTGTGAACAGGCATTTCAGTTGTTAAAAGATGCATTGACAAATGCCCCTGTCTTGGCAGCTCCCAATCCAACTAAACGTTTTCTTGTCCACACAGACGCTTCTATGTTTGGATTGGGAGCAGTATTAAGCCAAGTCGGGGCCGATGGCGGAGACCATCCCGTGGCTTACATCAGCCGGAAACTGTTACCTTGAGAAGTAAGCTACGCCGCCATCGAGAAAGAATGCCTGGCTGTGGTGTGGGCCCTGAAGAAATTACAGCCATATTTGTACGGACAAGCTTTTTCCCTGCTCACGGATCACAACCCGTTAGTATGGCTAAACCGGGTGGCTGGGGACAATGCCCGGCTGCTGCGCTGGAGTCTGGCGCTGCAGCCCTTTGACTTTAATATCCAGTACCGCCCGGGTAAACAGAATGGAAATGCGGATGGGTTGTCTCGGCAAACGGACCTAGAGAAATGATCCGTGAGCCTCCCCGGACATCCCCAAGCCGATCCGTGTTGGATCAGACTGTGTATGCCGGCTTGTGGGCAAGGGGGAGCAGTGTAGCGGATGGCACCAGGCAACCCTACAAAAATACTGTATAAAGCTGCATCCGTGTATCTGCTGTATTTTCTGTGTATTAAAGCCTCCCATTGTTTAGTTATGTCAGCCACCCAGTCTGACTACCTTGCTTCTGGCTCCAGATTAAAGTGGCTAGATACTGCTTTACTGGTGATGTGTTTAAGTTTTCTATTGTTTAATCAAGTGTTATCTGATTGCAGTTTGGTGTATATAAGTCTGTGTTGTTTGTCAAATAAAGTAGTTCAATCTTGCTGTAAAAGGCTTGTCAGTTATGCTCCTGAAACTGTGTGTCGTCCAGTTATTGGGATTGCTGTTGGGATATTGCTGTATTTGACCTGCTGGAAATCCTGCCTTTGGATTTACTATTTACTTGTTCCTGAGTCTCACTTGGATTATAAGCGGAGATAACCTGGGTAATATTGCATCTCCGCTACAAGTAACAAAAACATTGGTTTGAAGCAAGTGAAAGAGGACTTCATTATTTTACATGATAAATTGATGCAATGATCTCAAATCTAAGGAGGTACATTAGAGAAGCAGAGGCCATAAAGATAAAGAAGTGAGTCAGCTGGTGAAAATAGAGAAAGGTATGGAGATTAAGGAAAGGACTTGGCTACTGGAAAAATACAAGGGCCTTACCCCATCTGAAGATCTAGAGACTGCTAAACAAATGCTCACAGCACTGGCTACTAGACTAAGGAGGTACGGAGGTACATTGGAGAATTAGGGGACAGAAAGATAAATGCCTTGTTCTCCAAAGACCCATCCAAGTTGTACTCCCAACTGCAGTGGAAAACCACAGTAACAGCAGGGCCACCAGCAGCAGAACAGTAACCAGTCACCATCACAGTAACAGCCATTCAACAGCGGGTGGCAAGGACATGATACACACCTACTGGTTAAAGACACTAACAGCTATACATGAATGCCTGGCAGTAAAGATGAACCACCTCCTAGTAGCAAGCTCCCACCCAGACTGGCTAACACAAGGAAGGACAGTGCTGATCACATGGGAACCACGATGAGGAGGCCAGGAAGACAGAAATATCCAAGTATCACCAAAGGGTAAGACAGATTGTGAAGAGTGAACTCAATTGGAGAAACAAGAGCAATGCCATCAACTTAAATGCCCTGCCAGTCATCAGATACCCTGCTGGTATTGTGAGCTGGCCAAAGAAAGACCTAGAAGCTGCTGATGTGAAGACCCGAAAACTCATCACAATGTACAGGGGTTTTCACCTCAAGTTCAACATGAAGAGACTGTGTACAAGCTGGAAAGAGAGTGGCCGGGGTCTGGGTAGTGTCAGATCCACCATCCTGGACTAAACCCAGAGCATATGGGAATACATTAGTAAGATGGCGCCCAAAGATGAGCTGCTGAGAGAATGCCTGAAGCAGCAACAGACATGGAAGGAAGATCAAGTAGAGAAAGTGCCATGGCAAGCCAAGACCCTGCATGGGATGTACCATTGACAGATAGCTGAGGTGGCTGACATTGGGAAATCCTACCAGTGGGCCGGACCCAGTCACAGATCATAGCCACACAAGAACAAGCACTGAGCACAAGAGCATCGAAGCAGGGATCCAATGCACAAGACAGGATCCAAGACGCAGACTATATAGAAACGCCTCTGAGACAGTCCAAAATATAGCGGCAAGATGATGCACACAGGAACAGCAGACACTGAATAACATAACCAAGTAGCTGACATTGTGTACAGAAACATCTGCACAGCATATGGGTGAAATCCTCCCAAGGCTAAGATCCTGTGGGACTTCAACATCCTGACAGATAGGTTCTGGCCAATCAACCTGACACTGTGGTAGTAGAAAAGGACCAGGACAGAGATGGTGATAGATGTAGTGGTGCCAAGTGGCTGCAACATCAGAAAGAAGGAATATGAGAAGCTGGAGAAGTACCAGGCCCTGAAAGAGGAATTAGAGAGGATGTGGAAAGTGAAGGCAAGAGTGGTCCTTGTAGTGATAGGAGCACTCAGAGCTGTGGCCCCTAAGCTGGGAGAGTTCAGATTCTAGGAAAGACATCAGAGTGCTCTGTCCAGAACAGAGCAGTGCTCAGAACCCTCAAACTCCAGGGCCTCTGGAGGACACATGCCACCCAGTAAGGGGGTGAAAAAAATATATAGTGTGTTACAATGTGTATACACTATATATATATATATATATATATATATATATATATATATATACCCAGTTGAGGTAATAGAGAGGGCCAAAAAATAAGTAAATGTACTAGATCAGTTGATGTTGCTTAATAAACAAGTTAAAACTAAATCTGAGAGTGTGAATCAGGAGGTATCTCTTGTTTTTGATTTTAATAGAAACCATAAACAGGTTAAATAAATTATATAGAAACTATTATTTGAGGACAGAGAATAACATGGAATATTACCCCATATTCCTCGTGTGATTTTAAGGGGAGCAAAGAGTTTAAATAGAACATTATGCACTTTAGGTACACGAACCATACATCAAAGTAATAGTAATTTTCTAAACTGGAGCAAAGGTTTCTTTAGGTGTGGAAAATGTCTGGCCTGCACTAGTACCTACCCACACAATAGAAAGACAGAAAAAGTGCTTATATCATGTGTTATAAATAAAGAATACCCAATTAAATCTGTCATTACATGTAACACTAAAAATGTAATTGACACCTTAAGATGCGAGTGTGGCTTGCAATATGTGGGCCGGACCATTACATGTCATCCTTTACATGTCAGGATAGATGAATATGTCCGTAACATTACGAAGAAACATAGCGTGTCTGCCCATTTTAAAAGTCATCATCAAAGCAATCCCAAATACTTGTCCTTTATGGGAATCCAATTTGTCCAAAGAAACTGAAGGAGGGGAGATTTTATTAAAAAAGTGGTACAGGAAGAAATGCGTTGGGTACATAAACTAAAAACACTATGCCCAAAGGGATTGAATCAAGACTTTGATTTAGTTAATTTCTTATGATATGTAGAAATATTTTAAAACCATTTTGAGTTAAATATAAAGTATTGATACTGCTTTTGTCTGTCCTTTTCTTTTTTTGTAGCAGTTATGCATAAACCCCAAAGACTTTACAGAAAATTGAGAATAGCATATAAGTTAGCCAGTAAAATATGTTGTATAATGAAATTGCACTTTAATTACACATATGTATGTTTTTTAATATGCTCTCTTTTTTTAATAATCTGCTATATTGTATTTTGATGCACTGTATTATGCTGATATTTCATGGAATGTGATGGATCAATTTTGGGAGAGAAAATTTTGTTAACACCTCAATATATGTATGTATTTTTCTATTAGCCATACATTATATATATTATTTATGTATGTATATATTAGTGCGTTTTGTATTTTTGTATGGTTATTTTTTCTATAGATATAGATATATTTTTCTAAGGTGATTGAGTTATTTTTTTTTATAATTATTAGAGCTTTGTGATTATATTTGTCCATAAGCTCATTTCTAAGGGGATAAGAAACCCAGAATTGATCTTCTAACAGACTCTAATTGATAAGAAGGGCTAAATAGACAATAATTTACAGCATTGTATGGGTTAACAATGAGAACTTCAGTGTACTATAAAGGAGGGAATCAGTGGAGGTGTCGATCAAGCACCAGACGAAGCTGATAGGTGAAATGTGTTGTGCCATGCCCATCACGGTAGTGAAACACAGAAAGCTATCTTAATTCACACGCGGACGTTTTCGTCAGTTAATACAGCAATAGAAATTATTTGGCTAGTCGGTCACCCATCCGCAGCAGCTTATACTTACATGTAAGAGTTATTGTTTTTATGTTCTTTGTATTAAAGCATTTTTTAACATCACTTTCCTCTGGTTTCCTCTGAGGATTTCTGTGTTCCCTGATTCTGGATGATCCAATTCCCCTGTGGGGCCCCACGTGGCTATTGTACTGAGCAGTGAATCTACTCAGTAGAAAGTGAGTGTTCTGTCTTAAGGGTATATACTGCTGGGATTACCTTTTAAATACAGTATTATACTATGTCTTTTTCTATTGTATGTCCTCTCTGTGAATGGTTCTGAGGCTACAGGAATAGAAGAAGACCTATCCAAATATATGTATTGGATATAACACATAAGTTATAAGCACAGCACATATCTGTTTATTGCACCTACTGTTTTTACACACTTGTGGCAGGTGTGTCTGGGTTGCAGCTACCATAATTATCCAAACACTTACTTTGTCTGTATTTTAGATATAACGCTTTTATACACACTCTTTTCTCTGTATCACAATGTGTATCAATGTATCTAAAGAGTCTATTTTTTAATTTCTTAACAGTTGGATCCACATGCGCCTAATATCCCCTGATTACTTAATTATTACGCAATAACTTCCTGTATTTTTAGTAAATATACAAATATTTAAGGTTTACAGGCATTGTTATTTTGTTCAGTGCCTGTTCAGTTCACTGTGCCAAGGAAAGGGTTAAAATTAAGTGTATCCTCTCATTGATTAGCTGGGAAGTACTCCTCTTCCTGCTGCTATGCACATGTGCCTGGGATATTTCATCTGCATTGTAGGCATGGCTGTGCCTGACACACCATACAATGCGTGGGCAAAGCACTACATAGGAAAATAGCAGAGGGTTCAGGCAGTGTGCCACATGGCAGATAGAAATGCAGGGACAGTAATTGAGATGCAATCCTCGTGTTTACTGTTCCCCACAATTCACTTGATGCCAGTGATTTTGAAGGGATACAAATAAGGACAACCAAGCCTGGGATGCATATAATATGTAATGTCTTGCCAGTATCATACTTATCATACCTTTTTTCATATAACATTAAAGCCAAAACAGACATCTTCTTTTCCTCTCCATACACACATGTTTTATCTGTGGTTGTGCCAGCAATAAATAACTCTGAGGATTGAGTAAATTCCCAGTTATATGTAGTGCCATATCATCTTTAGAATCTTTACTTAATCATATGTCATTTGCAATTAGCTTTGCAGCTTGTTCGGTTTTATGTTAAGGTAAATAAATGCTGGCTAATTATCTATTCATAATGATGTGGTAAATGCCTTTATCCAAACCCAGATGACTATGACATTATTTGTGTAGATTTTTGCTCTTGAGGTATGTCTAAGGGCATAAACAGTTATACATAGTTGCCAACATTCCAAATGTACTGTGAAAGCTCCATTTTATTGGGGTCATGCTACATTCAAGGAACTGTGTGCAGACAGCATGGTGTTTAAACTGTATATGTCCACTAGACAAAGACAATGTAAACTCTGAAGAACTGATCTCCAGACAACTGCACTGGGAATGCTGGAACTCAATCTCACAGGGTTATAGAACTTCACATTGCATCATCCAGCATCACTTAACTATGCCTCTTTTGGCTCTGCCCATTTGTGTCCCGGGACCTGCTTTTCAAAATTTGGCTGTATGCATATTCAACTCATATACAACTTATAATTGCTCCAGCACCATACATTATCTAATTCTACTCAGCAGCCACTGTTAAATTAGTCATCTAATATGGTAATACGGGTAATCTTTACCACGGGGCAAAAGGGGCAGGCTACCGACCGAAAGTATGAAGCACTGCAATACTGCTTCCTGTCACCTCTTTTCCTCTGGGTGAGTGTGATGTCTCCAAAATAAGCTTACTTTTTCTCCTCCTGTGGTGGCATTGCTTAGATATCTGGTTCTTCGCTGCCTACAACATAATATTTGGAGTAAAGGTTTGTCATATGCTTATACTCAGACTATCCTAGCTGATGTTGCCTTGGTTGCCTTGGCCCACATTCTCCGGGCCTGAAGCAAGTTTTCCTCTAGACTGGACAATGAGGACAAGCTATCCATTGCCTGTTATTACGCTTATTGTGAGTCCTTCACCTCTCTGCTCCTCAGTATATGAGCACCGAATCTTACAGAAAAGCGAGATGGTTGCCATGGCAAAATTGTGTCTGAGGGGCTTGCTTTTTGAGCATGTTCAAGTCCATTGTACTACATTTGACTGTGTTGGCTAAAAACCAGGGACATTTTTGGTGCAGGCTGTTTGATTTCGCCCTTACAGTGTTGGCATCCAAAAGAATGTGTCAAATTTTTGGGTCCACTTAGATGATTCGCCCCTTTCTTCTTTTCAGTTTTCTTTCAGTTTTTAAATGTTACTTAGCACTGTTGAGCAAGCCAACTAATCTTTAAGTATTGCCGCTAGGACACTACGTGTGCTGGGTTGTCTGAAGCATTGATAAAATGTATTTTAAGCTCCTCATGTTCCTGTTTATATATTCATGATTTCTGTTTTCCTATGCTGTCATTTCCAATTTTCTTCCAGTTTCTGTTTCTCCCAGTGTGTGGATTCTTGGCCATTCATCTGTCTACTGGATGGAGAAAAGGTATCTTATCTGGCCCAGTGGGAATGATATAGGCTTTACCTGTTTATGCCCTCCTGTTTTCTTGCCTTATCGGGTGATATTAGGCATTCCCTAATAGTGTAATAATCCCTCTACCAAAGCCTTGAAAAAGGTTTGGTGGTGCCTTAATATGTGGGTTTCCCAATTTGTGTGGAAGCTGTGGGGTGTATCTGTCCGACATAGGTAGCTGAAAGGTGACATGGCTTTTCACCATTGCACTTAGGTCTGGATAATTTTTTAAGTGGCTTGATGGACAGCATAGAACATACCTTGTTTTTCATGGGGTAGGGGTGGCATTCTTTTTTGGTGTAAAAAAGAACTTTCCTTGGAGAAATGATCCTTGAAGATGCACATATTATAATGGATAATTATGGATTTTTATGTATATTCTGCAAGGACCATTGGTATGTTATGCTGAGGCTGTTTCCAGGCCACACAAGTTACACCGTTGTAATGTTATTTATCTATTTTAGGTTATTAAGTAACATAAACTTTACTGTGTGGTGGTGTTTTTTGGGGGGCTAGGATAAGAGGGAGACCTCAGCTAGAGGCTTTATGACTGACAAGGAGGGAAAAACTGATTGACATGCTCACGAGGAGTCACAGTTTCCATTTTTCTCAGCCAGATTAGAACATGGAGAGGAGCAGATACACTCCTCCCCGCCCTGTTTCTTTATTGCTTTTTGCTTGGTATGTTTTCTGGTTGATGGTTCTCTCTTACTGTCACAGCAGGGGATATCGTACTTGTAGAGAATGGGGGGGGGGGGAGGGGGGCACACATATATCCCTGCCCAAGGTCCCATTAAAATAAAAGATGGTTATATGTATGCAATAATATGTTTATAATGCTAAAAGTGGAAGTGAAAAAGAGATAAGAACGAGAGAGGAGGGGAAAAAAAGGGAGGGGGAGAGGAGGGGGAAGGGGATTCTAATGTATATTGGCAGTTCAAGAGGAGGACAGGGCACATACCATGTCTTCACTTGTGAATGTGCAGCACTTACTCCGTCCCCCGGCTCCCCCGAGCCCCCCAGGTCTCGACCGCTCCCTGGCCGAGTTCCAGGAGGCGAGGTTACATAAGACACGGGAATCACATGGAGAACACCCGGCCTCTCCACCAGGGCATTTGAGCTTCCAGCCACGGGTCCCATATTTTGTGAAAGGAGCGTGTGCTGTCATGTATGTAAGCTGTCATTTTCTCCATGGTAATCAACTCCTTTATTTTATTGTCGATTTCGGGGTGGGTAGGTCCCCTAGTCTCCCAGGTCCTCGCTATGAACATCACATGTTTTAATAGTAAGGTGTCCCTCTAACGAAAAGTTATACGGATATTCAGTTATCAAAGGTAGAAGTATAGCCAGTTATTATATTTAATACACTCTCATAAGTGTACTTACTAATACACTGTGAGGATATACCAATGATACTATATTACTGTGTGTGAACTAATTAGTTAGCAACACATTACTTTTTTTCCAAATGATTCCTTTCAGATGCTGTATAGTACTTTAGCTACTGTGAAACCCAGTAGAGGTTACTATTATGAGTTAATTAGCTGAAACATGGTAGTCAGGGTCAGCTTATTTATACTTGGTTGTGACCATAATACAGTAAGCAGGTTGTAGTTTCCCCAATTTGTCTATTTTTAGGTCCCTAATACTACTCTCAGTGTGGAAATAGATTTTAATTTTATACCATTTATTTAGAAACATGTTTTTCTCATGTTCCCCAGTTTGGGGTAATCAATGCATTTTTATTTTCTGTCCTTTCGTCGCACTAGTGGAGTGTATCTGATGTCTTGGTGTCACAGCACACCTTCAGAGGTCTAGTGGAGAACATGCCTTGACAGGTCAGGCTTTTTATTGCATCAAAAGAGGACCTACACAATATTAGGCAGGTGGTAATAATGCCATGGCTGATCAGTGTGTATCTTTATTAAATCCTTATAAATGAATATTAGATAACAATGCTATTGTAGAGATGCAATGTATTTAATTAATATCAATTAAGCTTTAGTTAGGTTTGCAGGGACAGTTTACTGTCCCTTATGTATACAGCTGATACCGCTTGACACAGAAGTCTGATCAGAGGTCTGATATGTTGTTGATTCCAGTAGCGCTACTGAAGCCGGCCACTCTGTAAATGTTCCACCATCTACTTCATCTATCTTGTTGCTGTACCTCCGTGTGAAAGCACCTCTACTCGTACTAATTTAAATACAGAGAAAAGACATGTGAGAGGCTGCCATACATCTATGGCTATATGAAGCTTGTTTTCCCCACAATTGTGTGAATTCCTTCCCTTCTTTTCACCCATCTGTATAATGTAAAGCTATACCTTTACATTATTTTCTATATTTTTATGTCTTCTAGGTGCAGCATTATATATTCAGCACAGTAATCACTCTGCCCACATTTTTTTGTATTACACTTAATAATTTGTAAGAACTATGTTTATGTTTGTTAAATTAAACGTACAGTACTTTTATAGTGCTCTACCTTCTTTTATTGCTACTGCCTGGATTAAACCACTACTGCCTATCTGTAGCCCTTTGATGGAAGTATTGATGCAATTCTCATTATCCTCTTCAGGGGTTGTATTGAGCTTAAACATTTGAAGCAGTGACTGCTCTGAATATTGCAAGAGTCTATCGTATAGATTCTATAATTGTGTATTTTATGTTGTTTGTCTCTCTCCAAATTTGCTGAGAATACCATCACAAAAATATACTGCTAGAGAGTATTATTACTTGATCCCTCTATATCTGTGCACGTAAATTTTTATTTCCTCTTTATGGTAATCTTGGGTGAAGAGTGGAGTTTTCCCCAGGAAGAGCCTCACTCTTGTATACTAGTGAGATACTTTGTAATCACAACTTACACAAAAACTGCATTAATCAGAATTGACGAATTCCACAGAACATAGTAATTACATCAGACATTCAGTATTCATATCAGATTAGTTTTTATTCTGCATAAGAAGAAAACTGATCCTAAATTAATAATGACTGTCTTCTGACTTTGATCTGATCAGTGGAATCCGTCCATTTGGCAATTTGGCTTTATTTTTACACATTTTCGAATAAAATTCTAATTATGAGGTTGACCTCCAAATTTGAATTTTAGTCAAGAGACTCAATTTCAACGCAAATTCGTTTTCATTTTGACTCAAATCCGCATCACTTTCGACTTTAGTTTTAGTATTGCAATGCTATTACCATTAGACACAACAGCCTAAAAGCCGAATTGAATGAATGGACGGATTCCACAGCTCAGACATACTACTAGTGTAACGTTCGGGAATTGCTTTCAGTTTGAGTAAAAAAATCTATACTGTGTGTCTGTCTGTATTTGTCGACTTTGTATAATGTATTACTAAACATTTTGATCATTATAGATGTGAAATTTATAAACCTTTTTTAACATGTAATATATTTTTTATCAAAATTCTTAGTAATACAATCTATATGAGTTTGCCTTCAATTCACTCCCTGTACTTCACATACTGATTGTGAAGTACAGAGAATGACAGCAAGGGAAAAGAAAAAAACAAAAACATTTCCTGTTGTTTTTTTAAATTTAATATGCAACATATCAAAAAAAATGTATACACTACTAATATTATTTTAATCACACTTTTGGGTTTACATCTACACCACTAGAATTCTACTTTCTATGTTTCTGCTTGTTTGGTTTCATCAAAATGATGTCCATAAGCTTCTAAATCTGAATTTCCCAACCACCGAAAATTTTTTACTCTTTCAACCGAATTCTCCAACCTTATACTATTGAAGTGAGGCCATTTTCGTCCATTGCTACATTCATTTCACCATTCAATTTATATGAATGAACATTTCACTTATGTTCATTCAATACATAGTATAAGGTTGGGGAATTCGGATGGAAGAGTAAAAATTTGCGGTGGTTGGGAAATTCAGACGAATTTCAACAGCTCAATAGCATAAGGTAGGGGATGAAATTCAAACTAAATTCGTATTAATTAGACTCTTTGAACCAAATTCTCCAATTGGTGAATTAATTTCCATTCGTACAAATGACTATAACGAAACGAAAATAATGAACGAATTTCATCTGAAACGAATGTTGCAATGGACGAATTTCGTTTTGGATGAAATAAATAACAATGGACGAAAACGAAACGAAAATTTTCGTTTTGCCCACCTCTAGTGTTAAGTGGCAATAGTGAATACCATCTGATCCATCTCACTGTGGTTCTGTCACCTACTTTGGGTTTTTGCATTGCTGGTTCTCCTGACTATTACATATTGAATTTTCCATTAGATTTTTATATTGTTTTCTTCTTCTTTCCATTGTTTTCATTTATGGAGGGACTTTTCTCAAGATCATTGTCCAGTGCATTAGCCTCAGGTGAACACAACTGATGGGACGCCAAAATGATAGCTACATAACTAGACTCATACAATGAAACCTTGCTCTTTCTGGCCTGCTCTGAGTGTCAATCATGTTGGGCATAGGACTAATCCAACTAAAATGGTCTATGAGGTCATGTCCCATGTAGCATGCATTAACTTGCGGCTGCAAGGACAGAAGCTGATTTCTATCAGATTGCTCGACACCACTGATCAGCCATGGGGGAAGAAAAGAAATAAGCCTCCCAACCAGCTGTGCACTGCAGAATGCTGAGGTTTTGTTATTTATAAATCCTCATCATTAATAATAATGTGTAGAGTTAGGAAGTGAAGTAAGAGTGAATATAAGTGATAATTCTAGTACCTTGAACTAGGAAAAAGGTCAAGACAAGATCTGCTGTCTCGAACAGCACTCTATAAAGAAGGAATTGTTAAATGTAAATATTAATCCACGATTAAATGCAACATTAAAAATAGCTTCAAAGCATCAGTGTCACAACCTGGGATAACAGACCAGGGAGGAGCCTCGTTGCAGGGCAGGGTGTGGGGTCTGTCTGCACCCCACGATGCATAACTGGGACTGGACTGATACTGGACTGGTAGCTGGGACCAAACTGAGACTGGACTGGTCGCAGAGACTGGAACTGAGACAGGACTGGTCGCTGAGACTGGAACTGAGATAGGACAAGTAGCAGAGACTTGAACAAAGACTGGACTGGTAGCTATGACCAAACTGAGACAGGACTGGTAGCTATGACCAAACTGAGACAGGACTGGTAGCTATGACCAAACTGAGACAGGACTGGTAGCTACTGCAACAGGTTTGGAAACAGAACAGTGTTATTCACCTGAATGGTATTATACCCTATGGTTGAGCCTCAGGTAAATGACCACAGAGGACTTGTACACTGACTGGAACCGCACACTGAAGCAGAGATACACAGGGAGTACTGGACGAGAAGGATAGTCAGCAGGCTGGGTCATACACGAAACAGGAACAAGGTACAACGTAGGAATTCAGAAGGCAAGGTCACTAGACAGGCAAAATGGTCGAGGCAGGCAGAAAACAGCGGAGTCAAAAACAAGCAGGAGTCAGAACCGGAGAATCAATAATCAATAAACTAATGCTAGATCTAGACACAAGGAACTATCACAGGCAACAACCAAAGCAATGCAAAGGCACTGATTGCCATAAGCTGCAGGTTTAAATAGGGAAGGGCTGAGGATAACGAGGCAGCTGGCAACAGGACTAGGATGGGTACGCTACAATAGCGGCCACTAGAGGTTGAAGACTAAACAGCCACAAACTCAGAATAACCATGACAATCAGTTGCCTCTGTATAATGTCATAGGTTTTAGCCTATAACTGTTCTATGTGAAAGTACAAAATGTTTCTAAACTATTGTTTGATGTTTGTACCTCGCTTTTTTATTTTGCCTGGTTGAAAATAAACTGCTCATCTAAATATACTGCATCACATTAAATTTCATTTTCCAGTAGTAGAGTGCATTGGATAGATCATAAGAAATGCAATATACAAGACTTGTTCAGTGCACTGCACAAAAGACTGATCTCTGTCTCAGACATAAAGCACTCTCATACTTGCAACTGTAGCTAAGAGAACCAATAAGTATTCTACTTAGACTTTCTCTGCAGCTTTTTGTACATAGATAAATTGCTTATTGTTGCTTTGTCACCTCTGCAATTCTCTTTGTGTGCATTTTAGATTAGTGGATGTTCTCTACTTCTGGAGAGGTATTCATGTAGCTTCTTTGTAGTTTGGTTTGTTTGGAGGTAGTTTTATTTTTATTTGTTTTCTGGGAAGAAAACTGATATGAATGAAATATGGTTCCGTTTTGCAGTTAGTTTGAGATTATTTTGCCTTAGTTCCATAAAATGTAGCTGTAGTTTTTTTATGGGCTATGCATCAGAGAAAAACGAAAATTTTCTTTGATAAACAGTGAAACATAAAAGAAACGAGTGGGAGGAAGAAATTATACCACATTCTGAGTGCAGTATCTTTTCTAACAAAAGATGAGAAAACAGAAGGGATAAATGTCCAGTAATACCTACCCATGTGTTTTGAGACATGCCTGAGATCCGCAGTTATTTTTAAAAATGCATTTCAATCATGTCTAGAACTCAAGAAGTTAGCATTGGTTTTTAGTCATCAATCCACTGTTTGGCTCACCTAAAAAAAGGTTTTAGCAATTAATTTACCGAGCAATGATTCATTTGCTAGCTGCACCAGGTACAGGTAGAGAATTAATAGGCATTCATACAGTAGACTAGAAAGAATAGCTGATCCTGGTTATAGCTGCCCACAATGGCTGTCAGCATATTTGATAAGAAAAAAAGTTTTTTGTTACTTTTAAACTTAACCCATTATAGACTTAACCCACTAAAACCCATTAAATGGGGTTTCCTGGGCCAATGACAAGAAAGATTTTTCCATTTATGATATATATGGTTGTTTAAACGTAATTTTCCTATCTGTAAATTAACGCACCCATACAAGTGATATGTCGTTTTGTATATGGCAAAAGAGCGCTCTCTCTGTACTTATCAAAATGTATGACATAAACATAGAGATGTTACAGGCAGCAAAACTGCCCTTTGTTACGCATCTAGATTTTAATATTCAAAATTACATGTAAAAGAGGGAAAATATTGCAAAAAACATGTTTTTTCATTATTTTTGGATTAATATTCTACACAATTAGCACAATGTTAACAAACTTATCCCAGCGAACTAACTAATTAACCACTTTGCGACAATGGACATGTCAGGGAACTCCATTCCCGACAATGGATGTGCCGGACACGTCCTGCGATGAAACGAGCGGTTTTCACGATCAACGATCGCGAAAACAGCTCTAACCGTGCTGGTTTATTACCTCGATGTCGAGGCAATAGCCAGCACCCAAATTTGCTCTCTGGGACACCAATGATCGCCCCATGGAGCGATCGTGGGCGCCATATTGACAGAGCAGCATGATCGGCAATATGGCTATGCACTCTTGTGTTCAAGAGCTTCGGAAGTGAAGCAACATTGCAATGGAAAAAAAAGAGATTTAATTATTTTAAAACTAGGATTAAGGTTAGATTAGGTGTTAGGGTTAAACTTAAATCTTTTTTAGCATAAGGGATAGGGTTAAAATTAATTAAAATTAAAATATATTAAGGGATAGCATAAGGGTTAGAGTTGGGGTTAAATTTAGGGTTAGGGTTGAATTTAGGGTTCTGGATGGGGTCAAAAGGCCAATATTGGAAAAAACCCAAAAACACTATTTTTTTTGTTTGTCCCAAAACTCGCAAAAAAATGCATAAAAATATGGAAACATGTATATTTCTGAACTTGGGACAACATTTAAAAACTATTTAGACGGGGTCTTTTTTAATGATTGTATTTGTGCAAATTATATTTTAGGTTAAAGTTAGAAAAAGTGTTTTTATATTTTCATATTTTATGATTTTTTGTAGTAAATTATAAGATATGATGAACATAATGGTATCTAATGAAAGCCCTTCTTATGACAATGTGGGTACAGTATGTAAGAGAGAAGAACATTACAGCTAAACACAAACACCCCAGAAATGTAAAAACAGCCCTCGTCACCAAGGGAAAGTCAAGGTCAAAATGTCTTGTCACTAGGGGGTTAAAAAAAGCTTCCCAGACAAAATACAGGAGAAAAGCTCTGACAAGTACAATGTCAGAGTCTTTAGAACTATAGCAAGAGTATGCAGAGGTTAGCTGTAGTTAAATTAATATATTAAAATAATATAAGATGTTTTTCTTAAAAACTTTAAAGTTGCAACAATAAAAATGATGAAGTAAAAGTCGATGTTTGAAAATGCTGACTTTGCCCTCTGATTTGCATGTGATTGTTGTGATTGATCAACGTGGTGCTTCTGTACATCTTTTTCAAAAGCCCAGGCTATTCAGCTTGTGGTTTTTGTTGTTGTTGTTGTAGATTATTATTTTATTGAGTAATAGATATTCAAATACAGCATTTCAAGACATATCACATACACAAAGAAGAATTGGAACACATGTTAGCATAATATACTGGTCTTTTGACAAGTTAAATGGGAATACAGTATTTTCTTATCAATGAAGCTATATTTTAATTTCCTAAAATGCCATATGTTAATCATCTTGAGACTATTTAATAATACACATTCAAGTTTTCAAAACATTGAACCTTTCTTTACCCCTTTGTGATTTGAAAAAAATGATCATTCTGGCTATTTTAACATTTCTGTGGTGTTTGAGTTTAGCTGTAATTTTTATCTTTCTCATTTACTATACCCACACAAATTATATATATATATATATATATATATATATATATATATATATATGTAATCCAAAGCAGGTGCACTCAGCTATAATGAAAAAAAATTCGGTTACTGCCCGGGTGCAGTGTAGCACTCAGCTTGAATTTTTCATATCTTTGTTTATTTCTGTTTTTTACATACAAATTTTTTTCTGTGCATGATTCACCTTATTTATCTTATTACACTTTTGGCTTATGTATTATTTTCTCTATATATTTTTTTCTCCAGTAGTGTCTTCACCCCGGTTTTTTTGTCTCTGTTTCGCTAGTAGTTATACCAGGCATGCATGCCACACTTCTATTTATATGTGTTTGGGCTCTCAACATCCTTTTCTTTCTAATCCGTAGCACACTATTGCTTTAATGAGCCACACTGTATCTATTTGCTATATCTTCTGGAGCAGCGTCTCGTTGCCACGACAACCAGTTAAACGCATGCGCACTGGGTATCGAGGTGAGTCTATAGTTCCAATCAGCTGTTTCTTCCGGGTCTCGGCGTTTCTACACACGCGGAAGGTAAGGATTGGTTGCTTCTATTTCTTTCTCTCTTTCAGCTGTTCACATCACGTCCCTATTGGTTCTTTGATGGTATTTAAATTGCATTGTAGTTTAGTTGTTTGTAGTCTTGATAAAGGTCCGAGATTCGGACCGAAACGTCGACCACATGGTTTAATGTACTTGTAAACACTATCATCTGGTAATCGACTATAAAGACCATGATTTCTTCAATTGAAAAAGACCCGTGAGTGCGTGTATTTTTTCTGTTTTTTGGACTGTTCTATATATATATATATATATATATATATATTTGTTTTTGTTTTTCAGGATAAGGTGGGCTTTCTTAGATACCATTATTTTTTTTATCATATCACTTATTATAAAAAAAAATAAAACATATGGTGGAAAATTTGAAAGAAAACCCCACTATTTTCCAAATTTTTTAATTTTTTTTATTTATATCAAAAAACGAATGAAAACACTTGCTAAATAGATTCTAATATTAGAGCTGAGTTTATAAATACCACATGTTTTTAAATTTGTTTGCTTTTTTTTGTAGGTTATAAAGCAATAAATACAAGTAGCAAAATGGGGCACTTGGAACACCCCTGGAAATTTCGAGGGAGAAACAGTAGCTTTTTTTTAGAGTAGTTTAAATTGACAAATGGGTCTATTTACTAAAATTTTACTTTGGAAGTCGCCAAATTTGACTTAGTCTCAAAATGAAAGTCAAGCTCTGAAGTCAAATTTTAGTGAATAGACCGAAACAATAGCAAAAAAAAGAAAAGCTTTTATTTATACTCGGATGCTGTCAGAGTGGTTTGCTCTGCCCACTTTCTCTCCCTCTAGCTGCTGCAATTCAAATGCATATGGATGCAGCTTGCACACAGTTGCCAATTCCCGCAGAATTGGGTCATCTTTTTTTTTAATTTGCGGGTTATTTTTAGCTGGTTGTGGGTAGTGGAATTGCTTCCAGTTCAAGCCTGTCTCCCTGGCGTGCATCAGTTCTCCAAGCAGGAGAACTGTAGAGTACATCATCATCATCTTGGTGCTTCCCAATACACGCCGGATGATGTGTACTAGAGGAGCCTTGAGGTGGAGCCTGCCCAGTCGGCCCTATTCAATTATGCAAACATTTGAATGTACACTGAATGTACACTTGGTGGTGATTGGGGTGGGTGGAAGTCTGCAGGAGTGAGATAGTGACAGATATAGATAGTTATATAGTGATAGAGATAGATAGTGGGGGAAAAAACTGCATTTGTCGCTATAGGACCAGAATTAAAGCAGTTTAAACGACCAGCATATTATTAACAGAGAATAACACTGTGACAGTGGTTGTCTGTTTTGGAACAGATATAAATATGTTTATACCACCAGCATCTCATTAACAGAGAATAATACAGTGACAGCAGTTGTCTGTATAGGTCCAGAATTAAATAAATTTATACCACCAGCATCTCATTAACAGAGAATAATACTTTGACAGCAGTTGTCGTATAGGTTCAGAATTAAAGAAGTTTATACCACCAGCATCTCATTAACAGATAATTATATTGTGACAGAAGTAGTCTTGTAATTGTAAACTTTGTTGTGTCCTTCAGTATTTTTCTTATAGAATCAAATATTGACAGCGCACTGGAGGAAGCTGTTAAACAACGGTGTAAAAACTATATTTTTGAATTACTGATATACCGAAAAGTCTATAAACCGAAAGACATTAGGAAAGACAAATATAGAAATCATTCCAAAGTCCCACCCAAGATAAGAAGATTCCAGATAAATAGGACTTTTTTAATTATTATTTTGAGAACTTTAATGTGCATTAAGGTTTGATTTTATGGAGCGATGCTCCAATAATCCATCATGCTGCACAAACCACCACCATTTACAATGTACAGCAAGTTGTTTTAGCAGACCACCTGAAGGGTTAATTTGGATCTGTAAGGGTTAAAAGCCGACAGTGTGTATAAGAAGCTGATGTCTGTAGCAGCTTCTGGAAGCCAGATCACGCCAGAAGTGTAATTGTTATGAGAATGGTCTTATCTTACTATTCCAAGGCCAGAACAGAGGGTTTTGGAACATCAACAAGTTGTCTCTGAAAGTTCTGTAATTTTCCACAAGAACGACTTCTGTAACACTATTTTACATTTTAGGTTTTAGTGTATTTTCTTACTGAACACGCCTTTATGCATATGAGAATAACCAATTACATTGTAGAAACTAATGCTTTTATCTTCCTTTATATACGTTTGTCTAAACAAGTAAAATCAGAGTTAAGGAACATGAAGCACTGTCTAGTCTTTTCCTTCGTCCTTGGCTCTCCAAGCGCTTGTCCGGTCTCATTATTAGCACAGCAGTTCACATCAATCTGGTGTTAAAGGTCTTAGAGGTTGCTGAGCAGACTACCCCGTAGTCGGTCCCTTTCAGCTGATGTCAGAAGTGGGATTCAAACAAACCTAGTGAGTACATGATTAATTGTTATAATCGTTGGGCTATCAGTGTTTCTTTGAATACAGTAAAGTATATCTAAGCCTCTATGAAAATACACGGTCTCAATTTAATTGTGATGATTGTTGTTGGCAGTCCGGGACTGCCCCAGTGCTGAAATAAGTCAGCTACTGATAAATTTCTGAGGATTGTGCCAGCAATTATAGGCTACTACTGAAGTTGTTCCAGTAAGATAGCATTATTTTACAGATTAAGTACCCATAAAAATACGGATGATTGTGCCCGTATTTTGAACTGATGATTGTGCCAGTTCTTTTGGAGATGTACTGATATTGTTCCAGTACACTTAATATAATAGAGACGAGACGTGTATAAAGTGTTTAGAAGACCTTGCAAATTATCATTACTAAATTCCTGAGAACCGTGCTGAGAGTGAGCAGGAAAAACTGTCTGGCATAAACTGTTGTGGTTGATATTGTGTATAGTATTGTCATAACTTACCTCACAGCAGATCCCCAGAGTATCCTCTTCTAATCGCGCACCCGGCTGTGCCTGACTGCACACAGCCGGGGACGCGCGTTTCTCCACTATCGGAGCTCAGGCGCGCCTCCGATGACATCACGCCCGACGTCAGCGCGCGACTAGCGGGAACATTTAAAAGTGCTCTTCACAGTAATACCTATGCTTGGTGATTCTCGTGTATTTCCTGAACTCCTGGCGTTTTCCTATTTTTGATTACTTGTTGCCGATTTGTATTGTTCCTTGGATTATTCTGATCTTCTGGTTTCCCTACTCCTGGTCTGTTATCCGTTTTGCTGCTTTTCTGTGTATGACCCTGGACTGTTTAACGTTTATGAAGCTTGCTGATTCCCCTGATTCTGCACTGTTTACTATATATGAAGTTTTGCCGATTCCCCTGATCTTGGATTTGTACCCGACTATTCTATTTCGCATACCCTGGTTTATCCTGCATAGCGGTCTCTCACTCCTCCCTATATCAGTACGTCACAAGTATATAAGTTGATCATAATGGGACAAACTGTTAGTGACTTGGCAACTCCAAAATTTGTAAGGGGTCAGTTTAAAAAAGCTCCATTGTTTGATAAGCAACAATAGACCCAAAGATACTATGTGAGGCAAAATGTGGTACATTTGATTCTGGTGTGGATGATGTGGCAGGGTGGACAGAGATATAAATATGATTTTCCATTCCCCACAGATAGGTCATTTAATTTATACTATTGCAATATGTGTCAAAGCTTTTTAGATGATCCTGATCAAGGTGATCCAAGTTGGGAACAGCCATTCACAACACCGTTTTTAAAATGTTGGATTTTTGTGTGTGACAATGTTAAAATTGCCAGTACTATCAAGCCAAAGGGAGTAAAGTTAAATAAAGGGAAAGCTAAATTCTCAAAACGACCTGAAAACCCCAATACTTTTCTTTTGCCCTTCTTGGATACAGGATCACAGGAAAAACCTAGTGCCGCTCCCATATATGGGAGTGAGAAAAATGATTTAACCCCTATAGTGGTGGCTGCATCACTATCAAAATTGTACCAAAAGCTCCTGGGCCAAAAACTGAAACCTTTACGGGACCAGTCAGCAGAGCCATATCTAGCAAAACTGTAACCCTATCCTCCCCAACCAAAAGTGAGAGCATGGCATCAGGTTCAAATAGTGGGGGATCATATCAGTTTATGTTGTTTGGTGAACAGATAGTGCTACAATCAGTTGATGTTGTCATGGGTTGGACTACTGGTTGTTCAGATCCGTATGTTAACACTAGAGGTGCAGTGAAGTTTCTGAGGAGAATGACCAATGGTGTGTTGTTCACGGGAGCTGATATCAGATTTTGTCTGGATATTTTAACTAATCATAAGGATGTGGATTGGCCAAGAGCGATATCTGCACTGAACCCCAAGTATGATATTGCTAAAGCTGAGGAAGCATACGCGTGGTCCTCTGACATGCATAAAGATAGAATGAAGAAAGGAATTGAAGCATTTTTTGAAAGGAAGGGCAGAACCAGAGTGAATATGGGAGTTGTTATGGCTTTGAAACAGAATCTAGGTCAAAGTGTTAGTGATTACTGTCGCAGATTTTGTACTGAGTGGACCACTACAACCGGTATGACGGTGCCAACTGATCAGGAGAAAGAGAGATGCAACATGTATAATCAGATGTTAATGTCGGTTCTTGATGAGAAAGTGCAGCAAGTTAAGATTGTTAGTGCATAAATGGTGGGAGTGTACTCCGATGGCACTGGAGAATGAATTGTACATGAAGGAAGCAGCAGGTGTTTTTCCAGAAGTGACAGCTAAGGAGCAGGAGTTAACAGTGTTTGCCAATTCAGATGGCAAAGGAATTTCTCATGCTCAGTTAGTTAATGAATTTCTGAGTGTATTACATTTACCTGCAGAAGTAGCAGTGATCAAATGCCGTGGCCACAGTAAATCAGACACTATGGAAGCCTCAGGCTGATAAGGCCGCAAAGGCAGCAGCCTAAACTCAGATTATGTGGTCAGAATATCACACAAACATAGACACACAATTTAATCTCCTCTCTGAAATCATCATACCTAGTTATGATTTATTGACCCTACAGTAAGTTGCTGATGACAAGGATGTTGAGTATTGGAAGTCTCAAGATTTGAGTATTGACCAATTTGGGTTATGGTAAAAGAGTGGAAGGGTAGGTGTGCCCAAATCTGCTAGTCCATTGATTATTTCCACGTACCATGGATATGGTCATAAAGGGAAAAAGATAACAGAGGAAATGATCAAGGAAAGGTTTGTTGTCAGAGATTTATCATCCACAGTTGAATTGCAGTTATCTAGATGTTTTTCATGTCTGCAGAACAACCCTAACACAGACACTAAAATGCAAAGAGATCACCTGCCGTCCCCTGATGGGCCAATGCAGCAATTGTAAATTGATTTCATCCCTTTGCCTACATCTAGAGGTGGACTGAAATATTTGTTGGTTATTGTTGTTTAATTCAGTAAGTGAGTGGAGAGTTTTGCAACTACTAATGAAAGGGCACGTCCAGCCGTAAAAATACTTGTAAAAGAGTGGATCCCAAGGTGGGGAGTGCCCCTCCAAATTAATAGCGACAATGGTCCACATTATATTTCCCAGGTGACACAAGGTTTAGTCAGAAGCCTTTACATTGACTGGAAATTCCATATGCTATACCATCCACACGCTGCTGGTCAGATTGAGAGAACAAATAGAACAATTAAAGACAAATTGAGGAAGGGTACCAATGGTACATTCCACAACTGGCCAGATCATTTACCTGCTGTACTAGCAGAAATCAGAATGACCCCCAATAAAACTACCAGACTGTCCCCTTATGAAATATTTATGGGGAGACCGTTCCCTACTCCGTGGGCTATTGGTAGGTATTGCCCTGTGAGTAGTGATAACATGGAGTAGGCTCAGGAAGAATATGTTAACCAATTGCTAACAAAACTGGACAGTACCTATGGTGATGTGTCTTTATCTCATCCTTTACCCTCAGAGAAACCTACTCACGATTTCAAGCCAGGACAAAGGGTTCTCATCAAAAAGATCCAAAGGGACAAGCATAAGGATACAGTGTATGGTGACCCAACTACAGTTCTTGCAGTAACCAGAACAGCAGTTCTCACAGAGGAATCGCCATCATGGATACATGCATCCCGTATCAAGTCCATACTGGAGCACACACAAAACAAGAAAGAGGAGCAGGGACAAGATGGACAATTGTTTTCTGTGCAACAAGAGTCATAGCCATGATTCTGTTCATAATCATCCTAGAACAAACAGAGTATTACTACAGTACAAATAACAGCACACACCCATGAACCCGTAGAGCAGTAAAATTGCTCTAGCAAGGGGGGAATTTGTGGGAACATTTAGCACATGATATCTTAGGTGTATACTAACCTTTTGTCTGATAGCTGTATCAACGCCATGACAGGTATTGAAACAGATTTTCAGTGACATATATAATGACACAAGTGTGGAAGTAAGTGACGCGACTTACGTGATACCAATTTACACATATTGCAATAATTGCAGAGATACGTACAATTTGTGGCTTAACATGATTCAAATTAACACCATTGACATCACCAGAGGTGACGTATGTTACCACATAACTTGTAACCGAGACAGGATTCCTAAATGCAGGCAACTAAAGTTGCAAAAGACAACTAGCCGTACCCCTGACCAGGACATAATGTGTCAAGGCAGAACTGACATGATGTGCCTCAGTGTAACCAATACTATATTTTTGCAATTACACTGTCACACAGGCCAGTCACATCAAACATGTCAAATTACCCATAGATTGTATGTTTATCACAATATCTATAGACGAACATAGAATAGTTATCTATTTAAAAATAGATAAAAGAGTGGTATTGAAGGGATAATTTGGATCTGTAAGGGTTAAAAGCCTACAGTGTGTATAGGAAGCTGATGTCTGCAGCAGCTTCTGGAATCCAGATCACGCCAGAAGCGTAAATGTTATGAGAATGGTCTTATCTTACTATTCCAAGGTAAGAACAGAGGTTTTTGTAATATCAACAAGTTGTCTCTGAAAGTTCTGTAATTTTCCACAAGGACGACTTTTGTAACACTACTTTACATATTACGTTTCAGTGTATTTTCTTACTGAACACACCTTTCTGCATATGAGAATAACCAATTATATTGTAGAAACTAATGCTTTTATATTCGTTTACATATATTAGCTAAACAATTAAATTCAGAGTTAAGGAACACAAAGCACTGTCTAGTCTTTTCCTTCATCGTCCTTGGCTCTCCAAGCACTTGTCCGGTCTCAGTATCAGCACGGCAGTTCACATCAATCTGGTGTTAAAGGTCTTAGAGGTGGCTGAGCAGACTACTCCGCAGTCGGTCCCTTTCACCACCCACCAATACCATTAAAATATTTATGATAGAGGTCAGTAGTCTAAATGCACCTTCTGATAAAGTTACACATCCCATATGCACTAATATTACTATTTTGTCATAATTGATTCAAGATATGGTTGTTACCCACCTAGTCTGGAACTTTAAGCCTTGTCTCAAGGTCCTAGATTTAAAAATGGGATCTTTCAAATTCATCCCCATATACCTCTCAAAGTAAACTTACTCATCTGGTCAAATCTGACCACCCTCAAATGAAAACTCGTTACCACATCTCAACCACCCTCAATCACAACTGCATTGTCTTCATCAATCTTCATTTCTCAAAAAATCTTTGTGATAGCATTTTTCAAGGTTGAAAAGGGGCTGTGGTGGCCATATGGTGGACAAAATCAATGCTCATCTTGGCAAGAGTGAATCCCATGCACTGGAAATGATGTTAGGAGTTCAAGTTTACACTGTCATTTTTGATTATAATAAAACCCACCTTTTTAAACATGTTTGAGCTGCACTACCTCTGCTAAAGCAAGGGTAAAAGACCTACCTCATACCTAGTTCTGAGCATTGTTTATTAATCATGATAGTGAACCAATGCTGCATAATGCTGTGCAGCATGTAAACGTTAAACCTCGATATGGAGTTACTATAGGCTCTGACCCCAGTCATGCTTCATCTGCACCCACCATTGAGATCGACATTGCATTGGTCTCTAATGCCTGAATTCAAGGTATTCTTGAAAACAAGACAAATCTCAGTGTATTTGTATTTTTCCTGTTCAAATATGTTTGTTCCTCATATTATCTGTGTATCACTGCTATTACCATGGTGTTACATCTATTCTATAATGTCAACTGTAAAGTGCTGAGAACACTTGATAGCAATAAATAAAGATATGCTATTGCTGTTAATATATTCATAGTAGTCTGTTTGGGCATGTGTGTCCTTTAATAGAAATGGAAATCGTTTTGTATTATCCCATTTACAGTTTATATTTGTGCATTATTTTTATTATACACATGAATTGGGCACGACTGTATGGTTGCAATGTTAGGTGACATCAAATGATCAGCTTTGAGGTCATATGTTTGTCCTTCTAAAAAGAAAGCAGAAGGAAGAAGCTGCATAATTTTTTTTACCAGCTTTGTTGTGGTTATTTACTAAAGAAAGCAATATGCTTATACAAAAAGCCCAATGAAAATTAATTGAACAGCAGTCAGACAGAAAGTTAATTATCCACAGTAGGAAGCCAAGTCTGAGCCCCCATATCAGCACACAGAATAATTTCAGATAATAGAGATCTATGCTAATACAGCTACTGCATGTTGATTTTATAGGTTAAAACCTGGAAGCTTTTTTTTCCTCATATGTGCAGACAAAGCATATGCGGCAAAAAACAGAGGTTACAGCAGAAAAAAAGGAGAAAATACATCATGAGACATACAATTTACTGCTGTAGACTCCTCCGTTAAATCAGAAGCACTGTAACTTGGCTACTTTGTTATTGTGTCAGACATCCCCTTTTTATGTTGCTTGCGCCATGGGACATTATGCATCCTTTGCAATGCCACTGTCAAAAAACTGGAGAGATAAAGCTATCCTAAGCTGTATTAAGTACCAGTGCACTTTTATCAGCGGAAATGGGGGGGGGGGGGGGGGGGGAGGGTCTAGTGTTGGCAAATACAAAACTGATGGATATTTCAGGGGGTCACCAAAAGCTGTACAAAAAAAAATCCCTGGGGGCATAGTGAGCAGACAGTTCAGTATAGGCATGTTCCCTATTGCTCAAAAATGCAGAGCGCTACTGTGAAACGAAAAAAACGTCTGAATTTTTTTTACTGCAAACACATTCTATGTGTTTAGTGTATCTATCACTACTAACCAAATTACTAATTTTCAATCCTAAAGTTCCAGTATTAGTTTCCTTTATGATAGGATATTAAAGGGCACTCAAAAAAGAGAATCATTTGACCTCCAGTCACTAAACAATATTATACAGAAAGAGGGAGATCACACTCTGGGTCATACAAGAAAAGCGGAGGCTGGTTCTCAAGGCTGGTGCGAGTTGTCAGCGCTGTACAGGAAAGGCTGGCTAAACTGTTTGATGATTTTGCAGGATACCACTCCAGACTCGCACACTTTCAAAGAACAGCCCTGCGAATCATTGCAATGCTGGCATTGGGCACAAATCGGGAACCAAAGCACGAGGTACCTAATATACATTCGCAAAATGGACATCATAGCCGAATAAACGCTGATAGCTTCCGAATATGAATGCAACCGAAATATGCATGAAACACACGAAACCAAAGTGGTAGCCTCAAAATCGCAATTATATCCTTTTGGGAATTTAGGGGACACAAAAAATAGTCAAAACTAAGATGAAATCCTACCAAAACAAACCCATAAATGCCACACTATAGTATGCCCAGGTTCATGAAATCAGTACAAATGATAGGCGTAATCAACTGAAACACAATCATGCACAATTTTCTCCTGATACATCTGTTCCAGTAAAACACGTTGAGTACCTGCACTTGTTCCTGTTTTCCACTGTGTCCTTCAGTGGGAGCTATTTTATACATCCACTGAGTTGAGCTCCGTTTGCACCTTGGACATTTCTACATGCGCACTTTAAATCTGCAATTGTAAATTCAAACCCAAGTTTTCTTTCCATATGTGGTTTGACTTTTTTACAGATTAAAGCCAGTTTTGTATCCAGCCATATCTGCTCCATCTATACTTCTGTTTGTGAGTGCAATATTTACCCACTTCATATGATTTTGGGTCTAAAATGTATCACACTATTACTGTTTGTGTATTTATATTTTTAAGGTTCAACTTGTGACTGCGCCTTCCTGTCCCGTCCCCCCCCCCTTTTATCTGCAGATGTTAGCACCTGGGAGAATGCAATAGGGGGCTGTGTTCAAGTTATTTAGCAAGTATTATTATTGTTTTTCTGCATTATTAGTTTACTCACTCCGTTTTTTTCATCGTCCCTTTGATGCGGTGCAGTTGTCCTGTCCCCTTAGCAGAAAAACACCCCCAAAGCATAATGTTTCCACCTCCATGTTTGATGTTGGGGGTGGTGTTCTTGGGGTCATGGGCAGCACTCCTATTCCCCCAAACATGGCAAGTTGAGTTGATGCCAAAGAGCTCAATTTTGGTCTCATCTGACCACAACACTTTCACCCAGTTCTCCTCTGAATGATTCAGATGTTCATTAGAAAACTTCAGACAGGCCTGTACATGTGTTCTCTTGAGCAGGGGGACCTTGCGGTTGCTACAGGATTTTATTCCCACACGGCGTAGTATGTTACCAATTGTTTTCTTAGGGACTATGGTCCCAGCTGCCTTGCGATCATTAACATGATCCTCCTGTGTCGTTCTGGGCTGATTCCTCACCTTTCTTATGATCATTGAAATGCCACAAGGTGAAATCTTGCATGGTGTTCCAGACCGAGGGAGACTGACAGTTATTTTGTGTTTCTTCCATTTGTGAATAGTCCCACCAACTGCTTGGCGATGGACATGTAGTCCATTCCAGCCTTGTGTGGGTCTACAATCTTGTCCCTGACATCCTTGGACAGCTCTTTGGTCTTGGTCATGGTGGAGAGTTTGGAATTTGATTGATTGATAGCTTCTGTGGACAGGTGTCTTTTATACAGGTAATGAGCTGAGATTAGGAACACTCCCTTTAATTCTAGTATTCTAAATGCACATACCTTTTATTCACCACCTCCTCAGACCTGTTATTCCCACCAGCTGTGTTCACAGCATCCAGAATTGACTGCTAGAATTCGTTCTTATACTCCCTTAAAGAGAGTGCTCCTAATCTCAGCTTGTTTCCTGTATAAAAGACACCTGGGAGTCATCAATCGTGCTGATTGACAGGGGATCAAATACCTATTTCACTCATTGACATGCAAATCAATTTATAACTTTTTTGATAAATGCGTTTTCTGTATTTGTTTTTTTGTTATTCTGTCATTTGATGTTATAATACACCTACCATTAAAATTATAGACTGATCATTTCATCATCAGAGTGCAAATGTTCAAAATCAGCAGGGGATCAAATACTTTTTTCCCTCACTGTATATCAACTCTGCCAACATTACAACCAGGTTATAGAGGCAGTAGCTAGGAGGACAAGCCAGAGGAATAAGAACAAATTCTGACAGTAGATTCTGGATGCTGTGAACACATCTGATGGGAATAACAGGTCTGAGGAGGTAGTGTATTACCTAGGAATTTATCCTCATGGGAAATGTTGAATGTAGCTACACATGTTAAAATGGCTGCCACACATTGGGAAGCTGCAAGGGTGTGTGTAGAGAAATGTTGCTGGGCAGAGCATGTTAGCTGGGGAAGGGCAGGGCAAGCAACACTTTGCAGCAATTAGCATGTATGAAGGAATGCTGTAGGTAGCTAAAGGCCATGGGTTTTGCAGTACACAGTTTCAGTACATGTCAATGTCTGTGTAGCAGTAAAACTGTGTATTTGTGGTGACAGATGTACATAGGTGTTTCTATATTTGTATATATGCACATCAATATGTGCATACATACATGTAGAGATAGTCACGGATTTCCAGAGAAGCCTGCCAATATAGCTGTAGAAGTGCATGTCGATCACAATGGAACTATTCATAGTACATCAACAGGTTCTGTCTATATCTGTAATGACTAGATGTTTAGTCTAGTGAGTTAGTCTACTCAGATACCAGCAGTGATGTTCCAATTGAATTTGTTAAAAAAAAAAATGTTGATCTGTAACCTCTACTATTAATCTAGATCACTATTTCAGTAGTTACATTTGAGATTGGCTAAAAAATGTTAGTTATCAATATAAGCTATAACAATATGTACTGGATTGATTCACTGTTGTCAGCTGAATGTTGCTTGTGATTATTCAATTCTGTGAGCAAACCAAAAGGAGGTCACTATAGTAATACATGCATGGAGGTGAATGAATTGGAATCAGCCAGGGGGGTGCTGTTAGCAAGTCCATATTACATGTTTGTTTTTTTGTGTGCAGTCTTTTCTTTGTCAGCAGATATTTTTTGGAATGGAATTTTGAAATATATAGGAGCTCATGCGAATCCCCTCTTGTTTAATGGTACCCACTCTTTTTAAAAAATATTTAATATGTAGTATTTTTAACAAAAATGTAAAAATAAATATAAAAATTAGGAATTATTTACCTCATCTCCAAAAAGGCAATCCGGTTTGTCCTTGGATCAACAAGCTCAAAATATTAATGTTAATTCTATCATTTCTAGCCCTGTATGTTGTGCTTTTCAGAAAAAAAAATATCCAGGCCTCACAGCAGGTGAAACTGCTGTGAGGAACAGTCCAAGAACTAAGCCACCAAGCCATCTGAATGGCTTCAATTAAGGATCAGCATATAAACAAATCAGTCCCCTTTTTTCCATCAACAAGTATTTGACCTGGTAAGCTAACTGACAAGTCATGAGTCTGATCCAACCACATTTCAGTGATACCAATCAGATCATTCTTTACATTTCCAATATCTCCAGGTCAGCTATTTTGTTTATCAATCTTCTTGCAAGACATTTAAGATTATTACCCATTTTTGGTTCATCAGTTGACAAACATTTCAGGACCAATTTTATGCACATTCATCGCTCTCTGCATCTTTTCTCAAATATAAACCCTACTAACATTTTATACACCGGAGAAGAAAGACGCTAGCGTTTCGTGCCTAATCTGCACTTAATCATAGGCACAAAACGCGTAAGGCGTACTTCCCCCCTGTCTGTATTCCTGCTTTGTTTTGTTTTTACGGATCCAATGCAATAAATCCATTGTTTATTTTCTACTGGACTGAGGAGTGCTAGCGTCTTTCTTCTCCGGTGTATTTCATTCAGCTGCCTTCACAGCTTGACCCAGCACACCCGGAAACCGGTAAAATTTGCATATGGGAGGTTAATACTCATTTCTGAGTGAAGCCGGCTTGTCCTCTGGGATATTGCTTTCTTTACTACTTACATTTTACTCTAGCTACTCAATTTCTCTATTTACTCTACTAGAAAACCAAGTTTAAATACTCATCTATTTTTTTAGGTATTCTCCCCCTCACCATGAGATGAGATGTTGTCCATCCCTGCTGTACAATCTGTAGCCAACCACAAAGTCTGCCCAGTTCTCAAAAAAAAACAAATCCCTCCTTCTTACGCCACCTTTTAACCCAGCCGCTGATCTCCTTACGCTCCTGGCTGTCTCCCTGTTGTAGCCAGCCCACAACAAGCCAGACTCACATTGCTTACTGTCCAGCATGTATCAAATGTATATGTAACATTTTGTATAAGAGAATGAATGTAATTTTAATAAAATGTGCTTGTATTTTGGGTGTGATTGTGTAGGCAAATATTGTTTAATAGAGAATGACAGTGTCTCCTTTAAAGCCACAGTGACTCAAACGTATATTTGAAAGAGGTACAGATTCTGCTTCTGTGTTTTTTAATAAATACTAAAAGAAAAACTAGCTCTGGTGGCCAGTTTAAGAGTACATTTCAATTAATGTGCAAATAGGCACCTTAGTAGATATTCACTTCCACAGGTCCTCAAGCACAAACTTAAGGGGACTGCATCATTATGTTTATCTGGTTAATTATCTTGCCTAACACACAATACACAGAGATAAAATACCAAACAGAAATTGAAAACGATTGTTTTTCACCTGTTCATTACTTTGTCATTACTAGCTTGCCGTGAAGCACTGTGCGATCTTTTGGGAATCTAACACTCATTCTGTAAATGTCGTGAAATCAGATTAGCAAGGTATTCACTGAGCTAATTGTGCAGAAATGCACAGTGATAAAAAAAAATCATTATAGTTTGATGCACACAGTCATGTAAAGTACACATAACTGAAATATTGTGAAATGAAAAATGGCTTGGATCCAGAATTGCATTATGCAAATAAAATCGTTTTATTATGAGTCAATAATTGTTGAAATTAATATGCCAATTTCAGGTAATTTAGAAAAATATTAATTAGTACACATCCGTATGGCTTGCTAACCTTGAAACTTTCAGAGGACGTGTAGATGTTAGAAGCCCAGATATTATATTTTCTTGACAAATGTTATTTATCTGATGTAATTCTAAATCCTAACCTAAAGAACTACTAAACTTTTTCACGTGTGCTTCTAATATAAAAGCACAAGTGGAAAATGCAGTGTCCCTAGTACGAGGATAAACTGGCATATACTTCTTATAGTACATGCCAGTTTATTCTCTGACTGGCAGTCTGGTCCTGTCGGCTGCTCTGCAGCTGCTGTGTTCATACCCAAATCAGACAAGCAGGAATGAGCACCCGCTCTGAAACTCTTACCTAGAGCATTTGGCACCCGGGCCGGACCCTGAGTGTGCCCCCCCCCCCCCCCCCATAATAAAAATGTAAGAAAACACCCACAATTTTTTCAATGTTTGAAAATTGTACAATTATAGATACCGGGAATATTGTGCCAGTCAAATACCAGGAATAGTGTGCCAATCAGATACCAGTAATATTGTGCCAGTCAGATACCAGTAATATTGTGCCAGTCAGATACCAGTAATATTGTGCCACACAGAGCCCAGTAATATTGTGCCAGTCAGATACCAGGAATATTGTGTCAGTCAGAGCCCAGTAATAGTGTGCCAGTTAGATGCCTGTAATATTGTGCCAGTCAGATACCAGTAATATTGTGCCAGTCAGATACCAGTAATATTGTGCCACTCAGAGCCCAGTAATATAGTGCCAGCCAGATGGCCAGTAATATAGTTCCAGCCAGAGCCCAGTAATATAGTGCCAGCCAGATGCCCAGTAATATAGTGCCAACCAGATGCCCAGTAATATAGTGCCAGAGCCCAGTAATATAGTGCCAGCCAGATGCCCAGTAATATAGTGAAAGTCAGAGCCCAGTAATATAGTGCCAACCAGATGCCCAGTAATATTGTGCCAGTCAGATGCCTGTAATATTGTGCCAGCCAGAGCCCAGTAATATAGTGCCAGCCAGATGCCCAGTAATATAGTGCCAGCCAGAGCCCAGTAATATAGTGCCAGCCAGATGCCAGTAATATAGTGCCAGCCAGATGCCCTGTAATATTGTGCCAGCCAGATGCCCAGTAATATAGTGCCAGCCAGAACCCAGTAATAAAGTGCCAGCCAGAGCCCAGTAATATAGTGCCAGCCAGATGCCTGTAATATTGTGCCAGCCAGAGCCCAGTAATATAGTGCCAGCCAGATGCCTGTAATATTGTGCCAGCCAGATGCCCAGTAATATAGTGCCAGCCAGAGCCCAGTAATATTGTGCCAGCCAGAGCCCAGTAATATAGTGCCAGCCAGATGCCCAGTAATATAGTGCCAGCCAGATGCCTGTAATATTGTGCCAGCCAGATGCCCAGTAATATTGTGCCAGCCAGCGCCCAGTAATATAGTGCCAGCCAGATGCCTGTAATATTGTGCCAGCCAGAGCCCAGTAATATAGTGCCAGCCAGATGCCCAGTAATATAGTGCCAGCCAGAGCCCAGTAATATAGTGCCAGTCAGATGCCTGTAATATTGTGGCAGCCAGAGCCCAGTAATATAGTGCCAGTCAGATGCCTGTAATATTGTGCCAGCCAGAGCCCAGTAATATAGTGCCAGTCAGATGCCTGTAATATTGTGCCAGCCAGAGCCCAGTAATATAGTGCCAGTCAGAGCCCAGTAATATTGTGCCAGCCAGATACCCAGTAATATAGTGCCAGCCAGAGCCCAGAAATATAGTGCCAGTCAGAGCCCTGCTCGTTTTAAACCACCCTCCTCCCTCCCCCTTCCCCATTACTTACCGATGCTGCTCTCTGCTCTCGGACCGACACCTCCTCCGTGCAGTCTTCCCTCTTGCACGGAGGAGGGAAACACAGTCACCGGATGTGACGTAACGTCACTTCCGGTTGCTGCGATTATTATTATTTTATTTTTTTTACTTTTTTCCGGCGGCCGCGTCCAGCGGATGCGGCTGACAGAAAAAAGTTAAGCAGCGCGATGCGGGGGGGGGGGGGGGCGTGCCGGCAGCACGGGTGTCACCCCCACTGGAGGTGTCACCCGGTGCGGTCCGCCCCCCCCCTGCCCCCCCCTTGGGACGCCACTGATGGGCAGTAGCTCCCATCACATCACCAGCTCCTGTTGCAGAAAGATATCTGACAATGGTGTCAGGATCGGAATACTGCTTATGATGAACACTGATTACCAATGATAAGGGGCTACATTTTTGGTTACTGCTCCTCTAGAGACAAGGAACATTGGATTTCATACCTGGAGGTTAAAGTGTGGGACTAGTTATTTGAACTTCCTTTTTTGGGAGAACAGTGAGTTATTTAACTCTGGTTTGCATAACAGTGCTGTTTATTGTGGAGTTGCACCATTTGCGAACTTTTGCATGTGTTAAATATTTCTCTTTTTTTTTATGGTGGCTAGTGGTCCACTTTTTATCACACTAATTATGTGTATGGGTCTAGGTGTAATTTCACTTGACTTAGTAACCCCTCAGTGAGCAATATAAAGAATTGCACAACATGCCAGGTCGCAGGAACTATCTATGTTACCATTTTCCACTGAGGTCCTTCTTATTAAGGTTTTTTTTTCTATGATTGTATGGCTGAAGTGTTGGTGACTATGGGGTGCCTGCAATTTAAATCTGGCCCTTCATTGTGAACAGCGTTTAGTGCTCCAAACTGAGTGTTTAATATGTAAATGTTATGCAATCTGTCTGTACGTTTTATCATTATTTCCATCATGCTTTGTATAGCACACAGGTAACTACAGTTAGCTTCCTTTGTGCATTCTCTGGTCAGTGACCTGTGATGTGAATTCTGCTGCATTCCTAAGTGGGGGAAAAACAAGCAGACCACTAAATACAGCTTTATTTCTAGTAGGTCAGTTAGGTAATATGTTCTTCTTTCTCTCACTGCAATTTTAATTCCCTTAGCCAGGGTTAAGAATCTCTATGAGGTCTTTTCACTAACATTTCAGTTTGTCTCAAGGTGGCCCAGATGAGTGGTTTGTAACAGAACCCACGGTACTCTGATTAAATACCTCCATTAAAAACTCTTCCAAGAGCAGCCTATTGTGGCAATAATCAAACCACTAGACGGAACCGGTGCTGTGATTAGTCAGCCCTTACAAGAGCTTTAGAGTGATCTGCTCTAAAGTCACTAGATGACACAGGTGTTAGAGTTAAGTAAGAATGACAATTTATTACAGGAACACCACACATATATACAGACATAATAACATCAACAGGGGATGAGCATACAATACTAGGGGGAGGCCACTGTAGTTCCCCACTAGGTCATTCAATTGGTACAGGCATACAATAGACATAATCACTTAATAGTAAAACTAATTAACAGAGAACAATGGACAAGTCACACAGAACGTGTACAGCTTTAAACATGACATGAAATATAACAATATATTATTTGGAGCACTCTTAGAACTGCAGTCCAGTTACTGTGACAAAACTCCCCTGTGACACACTGTAATCAATGAAAGTGCAAACTTACCCACTGTGCCCACCTCCCCAAATCTAAAACCTCTTTTTAATGCCAGGGTCCATAATCTATAGGGACTCCTCCTACTTAGCCATTAGTTCTCTCCAAGAACCCCAGTGCTGGAGTGTTCTGTCACATGGTTTATCAACCTTGATAGAATAAAATAAAACATTTTATTTACTAAAAAGTGAAGGGATTTTGAGTTGGAAGGAGATTTTGACCTGTGTAACTTGCCACCTTAAAGGGTGACGAGTTGAGTTGCATTGAAATGGATGGGCATCCTCCAAGAGAGGGCAGTGTTTACATTTTATATTTATCTAAATAAGTGAGGTAACATTTTTATGCTTCTTGAAATGGAAAATATAGTGCAACAAGTGTTCTTCAAAATTCACAATTTATTCAGAACTGTTGGGCTGAATATTTACTCCAACTGGTACCAAATTGGCAGGGGTACTAGACAGGGATGTCCTCTTTCGCCCCTGTACATTTTCATTTGAGCCGTTGGCACTAAAATTATGGGTTCTACACTAATTAATGTGACTTGAAGATCTTCCAGTATGCTGATAATATTCTTCTCAAGATTACTAATTATTTGGTCTCTCTTCCTCAGCTAATGTCTGAAATTGCTGAGTATAGTTCTGTGTCTAATTACAAATTGAATGTTAAGAAATTTATCGTTTTGACAAAGCACATTCTAGTTCCATTCTTGTAGGAGTTGCAATATCATTTGGGCATAACATCACAGTTGCGATGGACAGGCTAATGGAAAGGAATTTCATAAAACTCCTAAGAGAGACTAATAAGAAAAACTAAAAGAATGCATATGTCTTGAAACATCTTGGTGGGGTAGAATAAACACCTTTAATTAATATATTATATCAAAATGGATGTATCTTTTCAGAAAGGACCCTTACAGAAGCAAACAGCATCTGTATCTTGTATATGGCAGGGTAAGAAACCTATAGATACTGGGCTGTTGGCAAAGAAGATAAAAAAGGAGGCATGGGTTAACCAATTATCAAACAAATTTTGCAGGCCAATATGACGGCAAATATTTATAGGCTGCAGGAAGTTCTGTCCAGAGAAGAACCATAGTAAATTATCCATTTGCCATGTCTAGGCAGGATTTTTATTTTATTTTTATGGATGAATAGAAATATAAAAAACAAAGTCACTGACCAAAGTATTACATGAATGGGTAAAGATCAAAAACGTTCTAGGTCTGACAAAATCAGTCATGTCATATCAGCACCATGGAATACAATATGAAGAATTTATCCTTAAAAGCCTGGTCAGGTATAGAGGGCTTACCTATTTCCTAAATAATGAATAGTAATTCCATTGTTCCCTTATCTTAGTTAGCTAACACATGTTTATCTGAATTTGACTTAGTCTTAAAATAAAAGTCGACCTCCAAAGTCGAATTTTAGTGAATAGACCCAAGAGTTCTTAAATATTTTAAAGAGGGACAAACAAAGTGCTTCCAAACCTGTGGGTCATGCAATGTCTCCAGGTGGGGCATAAGCAGATCAGGTACACAAAGTGGGTTAAATAGTGAGGTAAGGAAAGTGCAGAAAAGCCTATCATGGTTGATTGCGGATATTTATCTAACTTATAACATACTGATAGCTAGAAATGTGGAGGAGGACCACAAAATGTTGATAAAAATTGGAAAGGGGACCCAATCTTTAGCGCTGAGAGCCTCTGGACTAAACCCTCCATAACAGCTTTTAATCAGGCAGAAGTTTTCTTTTCGCTATTGTCCATGTGGAGCACTTCTAAGGTGCAAATGCAAATGACAGAGAGAGATGGTCTCTCAGTTGCCACTATTTGATGCTCCATCAAATGCCAGCTCCGTAATTCTTTCCTTTACCTACAAGATTAGGCACACATATTGTTCATGTATGAATATTGTATATATTGTAGGAATTTATATGCTTCACATGCTTTACTTTTTCATTCACCTTTAAAAACTCTTTTAATTTTACTCCAAAATTTTATACAATTGATGGAACCTCTGTATTACTTAGCCACAGTGCTGCAGTCTCCTCTGGTAGTAAGTGCTGGAGTTTGTTACAGTAGCTGAGAAGAGATAGATTACTTATACAGGGTCCTGTGGATAGACCAATAAATTGTGTCCTTTATTTCTAGATGTGCCAGGAAATAGGAAAGTCAAACAGCTCTTTAAAAAAGTAAGTGGACATTAAATAACACTAATAAAACTGCATTAGGATCCCTCCATTACAATCTAGACATTAATACGTGTAAAGGGCTCATCGAAACAGACATTATTTCACTAGAATTGTTGGGCTCATATAAGAGTTGTCTCATGATACCAGATTGAATAGCAAAATAAGATTTTAAGGCCTCTTCCTGGGTGAAATATAATGCATTTTTAGGTCAAATTTTAACATTTGGAATGGTTAATATAACACACTTTGAATAGAGTAAATTATGCATGCAAACCACAGTGAGACAGCCTAATTTGCATTGTGATATAGAGTATCTTGGATTGCAGACTGATAACAGCTACATCCGTAATAGCAGGTCAAAAGCATATTCAACTGGGTACACTGAATTAAGGAGGCTCAAATGCTATAACAAAAAAAACCTCTCTTTTTTACCTCGCAAAACATGATCGGAATTGATGATTTGTAGCCTGATCTCAAAACCATTACAGAGGAATGATGTGGGAATGATTTACACAACTGAAATCCTGACCCTATAAACCTGAACCACTCGGAGAGTTGTACACAAATAATGTGATTAAAATGTAGGCAGATGCAGTTTAATACACTTAAGGGATATTTGTTTATAAGTACATTGTAACTCAATTGAAGAATATGCATCACATGTTTCCCTAGTTCAGTTTTCATCCTCTTTCTTTTTTTTCAAGTAGGGGGAAATTCCGTCCTAAGAACAACCATTGTTGTTGGAAACTACTTACCACAGAAATGGCTAGGCCTTCCCCAATCCTGTTTGCCTCATCTATCAACATTTTACCATAAAATTGTTGAAGTAAAGTCATTTACATTTCTTTTTTTTAATTTCTCCATTACATGCAAAATTGCTTCACTTCTACAGTATATCCTTCTAGTGTTATACATCTGAAACATGAAGCGGCTGCTTACAACCTTCCCCAACTGCCATATGTTTTCTCATGACATCACTACAGGAGATAGGATAGTTGCCATTAGAACTCCTAATTTTTAATAACACATTGTTCTTGTTGCAGGAGTTTTTCTATGCCACTGGAGGATCAGTTAGATGATCTCAGCTAAACAGTAAGTGTAATTAGTTTTTTAAATATGCAGCATGCTGATTTACAAGGTGCAGGAGCAGTAGGATGAAAAAGTCACCAGGGTAAATTGAAATGTTAGGGAGTTATGCTTTGTGAAGACCATTGGAAAACACCTGGAGCTTTACTGTAGTGAGCTGTGATGTAGGCAATGGTTTGTACTAAGATTACTTTACAGAAAATTCTACTTAAGGTATGAATGGTTTAAATCTGTTTTTCTCTGTACATGTGTAGTTCACTAATCACTCAACTTTAGGTGCACTAGTCCAGGGCCAGACTTCAAATAAAAAGCAGCTCTGAAAATCATATACTGTCAGTCCTATATAGCATCAGTCTGACAAGGGCCATTAGCTGCCATCATCCAGAGTGCACTACTGTGAAGGTAGATGGACCATGACATCAAATGCTTTAATACTGGTTGCAGAGGCATAGGAAGCACCAAAAATCTTGGAAGCATACATTTAGCACAGTACCTGACTAAATATATGGCTAGCCAAACACAGACATGGTACAGCATTGCTTCTATCAGTATGTAGTTAGACATAATGTGTATAGTTCAGCTCCCATCAGTATGTAGTAGGCCAGATAAAGATGTGGTGGTGTATAGTCCCCCAATTTTCTTTTTACTTGGATGAAGAGGCAGATGCCAGTTGTGAACTATAATTCTCATATTGCTTACTAAGTATCATTAAAAAATGTCATCCACAACAACCTGGAAAGGATCATAAAAATAAATAAAATGCCAGCGGCAAATAGAGCCACTGCTTCCACTTTTGTAAATCCAGGGGTATGTCCTCACCTGATACCTATACTTTACAGACTCTGTAAATAAACACATAGGATTTCCTGCCCTCTGTCATGTTGGTCCAGTGTTGCTTCAGTGTTCCTTTCCATATTCTTCAGTAAACAGAGTGAGAGAGATCAAAAATCCCATGACCGTATGCTGACCACACAGCCCTACGAGCCTGAGGTGTTGTTAACGTTCAGAGCATGCTGGAACAGAAGTCCCTGCTTCCAGAAGCATACATTCTCCAACCAGAAGCACCCATCAAATAAATCAGTAGCATGACCAGCCACAGCTATGGCATACTGGAAAATATTAAGTTATCCCAGCAGGTCCAGCACTGCACTTCTCTCCCTGCGTTCCTTATTTAACTTTCCATACTGTACAGTATTCCCCTGTTCCCTTTCTATTTAACATGCTCTGACCTGATGCCCTGTTTTCTTCATCGTGTGTTTACCGAACTGCAAGTATGTTTCTTTTTCTTATCTTACATTCATACATTTAGATGTAGTTACTTTGTTTTGTTTTTTAGCAAATGTTGCTCGTTCGGATTTGACAGAGTGTGTTTATGTGTTGGTAAGGTAAATATCTTATTATCATCATGCTTGACAACATCCCCACATAAATTACAATATTTATCCGGGCCTGCTGTCTTTATGACTTCTTTATTTTATCTAGCCTTGATAACCTGCAGGATACTACCTCTTCAATGTGAGGCTTATCTCCCAAGCCATAAGTTTGTGTGCTAACCTGCATGGCATGGCTGCATCTTTCTTCTCTGGTCTAGTGCTGCCACAGGTGCCTAAGTAATCTCTTGGGTAGATATTGTTCACCCTAAACTTGGTAATCACCCATCAGTGAACTCCTGTATCATAATATCAGAACATGTTATTGTGATCAATATTGGATTGTAAAGCCTAAAAATGTCGAAATATCTAATGGGGATAACCCCCCAAAAATGTTATATGTTTCAAGTTGGTAATATTCTCACCTCAATTTAAAACGTAACTTTTATTGATATTCGCTAAAACTCAGATGTGCTGAAGTGCACACAAATGTTAAAAGGACTGTATTGTTACAGCATGAATACCTCGGAAAAAAAACATGAAAAACAGCAATCCAATGGGGCACGAAAATTTGGACTCCCCAAATGTATAACTTACCCCATCGCTTGACCACAAAGATATCATCAGAACAGGTAGATTAGAGGTCTATTTAATTATAGCATCCATTTTGTATTATAAGATCTATAGATGGTTACTCATAATAGAGTAAGGCTGCTTTAGCAAGATAGCATTCTTCAAATAATGTAACGTAGCAAAGTTTTAGCAAGATGGTGACCTTTATATATTGTAATGTAGCACAGCTTTATCCATTATATTATACTCAGCCAAGTATCCCTGCTCAGTTCTTTAGCCCTTCATGCTTTCATTATCATCCTTTCATAATTAACATTCATAATGACACACTGATGACATAGCTTAGCTGTAAGTTTCATGGCACAACACAGCTGGGAGTGTTATGCCATAGTAGGGAGTGTCATAGCATAGCATAGCTAGGTTGACTGCTGGTGAGATTCTATTATATAGTTTCCTTATGGGTTAGTAAAATAAACATTTCCTTTCCAGGAAAAGCAGTCAGTTAGAGGCATTGCAATTTTAGGGATACTTAATATTGCTGTGTTAGCAATCATACATCAGTTATCAATTAATACACATACTCCTATCTGTGAGCGACGTATCGATCCAAACTTTTCAGTATGAGGGACACATTGTACATTTTACACATTATCATGGGCCAAAGAAAACATTATTATAATACAACTTGTTACATATGTAATAAAAAGTTATTGAAATAATCAATTTCTTGTTTTTATTTCCTTCCTCTGCACCCACATTGCACCCAGGACTTAACCCAGCACTTGTATTGCACTCACAGGACTTGAACAAGCACCCAGGAATTACCACAGCACCCAGATTTCACTCACAGGACTTACTCTGAGCACCCATATTGCACTAACAGGACGTGCCCCAGCACTTACCCCAGCAGTCACACTGCATTCACAGGACTTACCCCAGCACCCAGGACTTAACCAAGCATGCAGATTGCACACACACAGGACTTGCCCCATCACTGGATCATGCCCCACATGATCCAGAAACTGATCGCGGGAGAGGCACTGCCCATGTCTGTCTATCTCTCTTTTCTTCTCCTCCCTCGTGTCCATCTGTCACTCTTTTATTCTCCTACATTGTGTCAGTCTGTCTGTATTTTCCTCTCCTCCCTTGTGTCCATCTGTGTCTTTTTCCTCTCATGTGTGTAGTCTCTCTTTTCTCCTCCCTCAGTTTTGTAGTCCCCACTTCACCATCATTTCTATAGTCCCCCACTTCACCATCATTTCTATAGTCCCCCACTTCACCATCATTTCTATAGTCCCCCACTTCACAATCATTTCTATAGCCTCCCCTCTTCTCCATCATTTCTATAATCCCCCTCTTCCCGTCTCATTTCTATTGCCCCCTTCCTCTCCCATTTTGATAGTGCCCCTCCCCTCTCTCATTTCTATAGTCCCCCTCTCCCTTATCATTTCTTTAGACCCCCTCTCATCTTTATAGTCCCCTTCTCTCCTCTCATTTCTAAAGTCACCCTCTCCTGTCTCCCCTCTGCTGCTGCTGCCATAAAAAAAAATGAAAAGGGTTTATTTTGTTTTGCATTTTTGATTTAAGATATGTCTTTTGTTTTTGTTATGTGAGTTTATTTTATGAAATATTTTACTAAACAAGTGTGACTGGGCATCACCATTTTGTGAAATATAGTGTTTTTGGGTGCCACCCCCCAGAGACTTTACAGCACAAATATCTCACTTTGGGGCTGGGGATACAGAATGCCGTCTATAAGTCAGAATTCTGATCGCAGACTTGCATTGACTGGGAGGGTAATGTAACTATTACATCACAAGGGGGCAAATTACGGCAGGTAAAAAAGGTTGTACAAAGCCACCTAGTCCTGCCCACTATGATACACAGGAGCCAGTAAGACAGCAGGGCTGTATCTTATGACATCATCATGCAGGCTCTGGCCACAGTTAAAAAGTGAGTCATGCTGGAAGATTTTTGGAGAATGTTGCCTCATGGGTAAAATTGTCAAAATGGGTGCTGGAGATAATTTTATTTTTACTTTTATATGAAATTAATTCAAATAGAGAAAAAAACAGTGGTATATGTCTTAAATATCTGTTCGTTTTAAATGCACAGGTAATCTAGTTACATCATATGTAAGTGGTAGTCTACATTTAAGAATTTCGGTATCGGGGCATGCCCAAAGCTTAAAATGATCTACGCTGGAGACGTGCTCGAAGCCAATGAAGCTTCTGGATTTTACATATGTATAGATAGGTAAAACGTGTGCTTCTTAAAAAGGAAATGACACAACGTGTTCATTTGCATTAGCTCATAGCCGTCCAGCTTGCTAAAGAGAATTGGTTGTAGCTAAACCATATGACTGACAGGCACAACTGTCCTTGCTCTGTACATTTCCTGACCTTCAAAACTTGAACGGTCTCAGCAATATTGTGTTGTTTGCAAATACAGGATGAATATACATATAAAATTAAACTACTGTAAAAATAAGGATCGTCAACTCATTAAACATTATTTTTATTGTGAAATTACTGTAGAGAATAAAAACATGATTGAAAATGATCTATACTGGGGACCAGCCATCTAGATCTCTATATCTGATTACCGGATGATAGGAAGAAGCAAATTGCTCTTATGGGAAAAAACACGATTTTGGGACAAACACTTAAGTCATGGCAGCCTATTAGAAGGCTTTTGGGCTTACATGGAAAAATCCTTCCCTCTCTTCTAATTACTTTAATAGAACAGTTAGTAGAAAATATCTGACTGAATCATTGGTTGAGGGGAGGACTCATTGCAGTTGCTGAGTTAATACACAATGACAAATGTTTTACCTTTTCAGCCCTGGTAGGCTACTTAAGATTAAGAAGGTATTTAGACACTTCTTTATAAAGGGTGTCTCAGGAGAGAAAGGGACCTTTAAAACGCTTCTTTTGTTCAGAAATTGTCCCTAGGTTTTTAAATAAAGCCAAGGACATTTTACATGTATTCTCCAATAATCATATTGGAGCTATATCTTAATTTGAAGATGTTGGTGGCTGAGTGGTTGGCATCCCTAACAAGGGTTAAGAGAAACATTCACTGTCTAAATTTGGTGGAAAATCAGTACAAAGTGGCCAATAAGTGGTATATGGTCCTGAATAGACTGGCTAAAATGTACCCTAATTATCCATCTAACTGTTGGAGTTGTGGACTGAGAGGGGGATCATATTTACTTGTTTGGTGGCCGCAAAAATCATCATTGCCCGTAACTGGAAATCTAGTCTTCCCTACTATAAGAGTCATTTGTCTAACCAATTGAAACACCAACTATTTATGTAGAGCGAATTGGGTTTGTCCAGTGAGCTCTCCAGTAATAAATATGTATTATAGGGAAATTGGCTGAATAAATGGGAAACCCCAATTACCATCTGATTACTTTAGGAGTTGGGCATATAAATATAAAAATAAGAGTGGAGGAAGGGAAGGGGATAGAAAGTTGGAGAAAGGAAAGGAGGAAGAGAAAATTGAGTAAAATGGAGAGATTCAAAATCCCCCTGATCATTCTCTTCTTTAGATATGCCTATTCTGGAAATGCCCTAAGAGTGTGATAGATCTCTGACCCTGTCTGTCTCTCCCAATCCGAAACTATAGTCTTTATGTTTGTATTACTCTCAGTTGTCCTGGTGAACCTTATGTATAATTCTGTTATAGGGATTAATGTGAGAGATTTCTCTTTTGTTGTTATATATAACTGTCTGCTTTGTCTTTTTTCAATAATATGAAAAATAAAAGATTATTAAATTAAAAAAATAAAGAAAATGATCTATACATTGTGCTAAAATAATGGCCGACATATAATATACACCACTTCAGCACACATTAATTATTGCAAGTGTTATTATCTGATTTTTATCAAATAACAACAAAAGTTGCATTTTAAATTGAGGTGGTGTGGAGTGAGGAGTATCACCAAATTAAAACTTGTTATTGTGATGTCATGTAACCTGAGAGGCCTTCCCTTAATTTCTCGCATTAATGAATAGTTTAAATGATTTCCTTCTATTGAAATTGATGCACAGAGTTGGACAGATCAGTTAAAGACACTACCAGTATTAATGTATAGATTCATCTAAGATTGGATCAGCTACTGAAAAATCCCCACTGGGCAAAGTTTAGAGATCAGATAAACATGCAAATGTCTTCTGTATGTAAGAGGACTTTCTATAAGTTTAGAGCACATTTGAAGATGTAAAAATAAACATACCTTAATGTCATATTTGCTTGAATATAAGACGAGGATTTTTTTCAGAGCAAATGCTCTGAAAAAGCCCCATGGTCTTACATTCAAGGTCATCTTATAATCTGACCTCAAATCGAGGTCAGATTATAAGACTGGGATCCAGGTCCCCCACAGAGCTGCAGGGGACCTGGATCCCCCTCGCTAACAGCCAGGGGATGTCTGCGCGATGCTCCCCCGGGGACTTACGGTCCTTCTGGCTTCATCATAAAAGTCCCGGCGAAAGTGCCGGGCAGCAGAGGAGGATGTCTGCGCGTATCATGCAGACATCCTCTGGCTGCCCCGCTAGCCACCACGGACTTTCGGCCAGCTGGGGGATGTCTGCACGATACGTGCAGACATCCTCCATGCTGCCCGACACTTCCATCTATTATGACGGACCGGCTGTCCATCATAATAGACGGAAGTGTCGGGCAGCATGGAGGATGTCTGTACATATCGTGCAGGCATCCCCCGGCTCCCCCCACTAGCCACCAGGGAGCAAGAAACAGGTGAGGGGGAGGGAGGGAGGGGGGGGGGGAGACAAAGGGAGGCAGGGGGGACAGATTAACAAGGGGGGGACAGAGAAACAAGGGGGGACAGAGAAAAAAGGGGAGGGGGGATAGAGAGCAACAAGGGGAGGGAGGGGGGCACAGAGAGTAAAAAGGGGAGAGGGGCGGAGAGAAACAAGGGGAAGGAGGGGGGAGACAAAGGGAGGGGGAGAGAGAGACAACACTAAGGGGGGAGAGAGACAAAGCTGGGGGAAGGGGAAAGAGAGAGGCAGCATTGGCACATAAAAGGAAATAAAAACAAGAAATGCATTTTTTGCTATCATAATTTTTTATTAAAAAAGCAATTTACATGTGAATATATACAAGCTGAACTTTTTTCCTATAGGGTAGTCTTATATTCAGGCTTTTAGTTTGTTTCCTAAAGCAATATCCAAAGTTTGGGGGGTTGTCTTATAATCAGGGTCGTCTTATAATCGAGCAAATACGGTACTGCTTGACACATGACGTAGCATGTGCTACATCAGCAGGTAAGGGGAATTGATGTTCTTTTGACTTCCTTCTGTGTCTTAATGCAGATTCCTTCTAAGAATGTAAGCAGGAATTACATGAGAGAGCAAATGCAAAGGAAAGCTGATTTGATCATTCAAGACATAACAGAAAGTATTGATCCAGAGGGAGCAATGTGATCAGTCAATATAAAATAGACAGTATATTGACTTAGAAAAAGGTGTTACTGTCAGAGTAAAACATAAATAAACTATGCAGTTAGACGGACCTAGCATTAAAAAAATGACTTATTAGAAATGTACTTCCAACCAATAATGTTATAATTTCTCCATGCGTTACCTGATAGTAATATTGCATTAATAATGTCAAAATTGAATTATTTTAAAGCTATGAAGTTATTCTATTTAATGTGAAGCACAACCTTTAGGGGGTTTTACCCTGATGGAATTTTAATCAATTCAGGGCTATTCACATCGAGTGGACTGACAAGGGAACTGCAACGGCATCAATAGCTTAGATGGAAACATGGCAATAATGCTGAATGTTTTAAGTTCATTTTGCTATTTAATTGTCATCTGACATTTAGTTATTAGCCCTCATTGTATCATTGAAGAGTTCTTGGGGATGAGACTAATGTTTACCTCAATTAGTTATACTCATTTGAATGGCAGGGCACAAGAGGCAAATGGGTCTAATCACAAGTAATTTGTAATGAAAAGCTCATTCATGAAGTCCAATCTTATGAAATATGGTATGTACATTGTCCCCAAAAAAATTGTTTAGACTGTGCTCAAAGTGAAATTGTAAAGTTGAATGACATTATGGCACACTTACGATGCTGTATGGTATGTAAATGGTGTAGATATCTCAGCCAAGGCTAACCCACATATATTAAAATAATTTAAAAAATGACAGGAATGACAGTAATTGCTGATCAGTTTATAACAGCTGTAGCTTCGATTACACTGTAAACCAAGGACATATACCTAACACAAATTATAATATGTGCCAGATACATTTTAAAAAAGCCTTGAAAGTGTGCTGCATAATTATCAATATATGCTCTGTATACTACAGCAAATCTTTGCTATAGCATGCCAAGCTATTGACCTCTTGTATTTGTAGTTTTCCTATGGCTCCCTGCTTGGTTTGTGGTGTGCTTTTTTTTAATCAACCATAGTATAATAACTGGTGGTCATTACAAATAAATGCATGAGCTGCACTAGAAAACTGGCTGGTGATGAGAAACTGTCCTGATAAAACAAAATGATCAAAAAGAACACAGCAAATATGGGAAATAACAAAGTAAAAATAGGAACAAAAGGAAAAATATATAACTGACAACCTGCTGCTACACATCAGACCAAGATTACAGATACAGAATATCCAGACTGACTTCCTGGCTTCTATCTATATGTCTGTCTGCTTGTGTTTATCAATGTGGATGCTGTTTGATGTCTATCTTCCTGTAAGGTTCCCACATAGATTTTGGCATTACAGGTATCGCCTGCATTTTAGCACAGATTTAACCCATTAGTGACAAGACCTTTTGACATTGTCTTTCCCATGATGACAAGGGCTGTTTTGACATTTCTCTGGTGTTTGTGTTTAGCTGTAATTTTCTTCTTTCTCACATACTGTACCCACACAAATTATATGTGGTTTTAACGTCATAAGAAGGGCTTTCATTAGATACCATTATGTTCGTCATATCTTAGAATACTGCAAAAAAAAAAAAATATGATGAAAAAATAAAAAAAACACTTTTTCTAACTTTGAGATAAAAAATAATTTACACAAATACAATCATCTAAATAGTTTCTAAATGTTGTCCCAAGTTCAGAAATATGCTTGTTTTCATGTTTTTCTGCATTTTTTTGCGAGTTATAGGGCAAAAAACAAAAATAGTGTTTTTTTCCTTCAGTGAACTTTTGACCCCAACCCGAAACATAAATATAACACTAACCCTAAATTTAACCCTAACCCTTAATATATTCTAAATGTAATTAATTTGTAACCCTATCCTTTGGGCTAACCCTAATTTAATTATAACTCTAACAACTAATTTAACCCTAACCCTGGATACACACAAGAGGGCAGCAGCCATATTGGAGGAGCAGGCTGCTCTCAAATATGGCGCTCACGATCGCTCCATGGAGGGTTGTGGGTAACCCAGAACAGAAATTTCGGTTCTGCCTATTGCCTCGACATCAAGGCAATAGAGCAGTACCGTCAGATCGTTGACCAAGGAAACCACCAGTTCCACTGCAGAACGGCAGATCCATTGCTGCAATTCCGTTAGCTTAGCTGGGGAAACTCGCCAGGTTGTCCCTGCACAATTTATAGTTAAATTGGTGAGATTAAATGTTCATATCACCTCAACTTACCTCATCTCACCTACAACTCACCTTTTAGTGTATAGCCCCATCGGAGTCATCTTTCAGGAACCATGTAGGAGGGGTATATGACCAAATTGTTTGAATTATGTACATACACACATATAAACTCTGATCTGTCTACTTTAAAATTATTCAAACAGAACAAAACAGCCACATACAAATAATGACACACAGTCTAATTAGCTATAACAACAATTTAATTATTTATAATAGGTAAACTCCATCAGATCTCATCCACAATTACATCTTGTTCACCATCATATACTAAAGAGTCTATTCAATAAAGATAATATTGCAAAGAATTGAGACAGGAATTTCAAACTTGAGGCCAAAGTAGCTGAGATCGAAAAATGCTTTCATTCAGCTGCATTGCATATTTTTTCCAACTTGGCTACACTGGCCTAAAGTTTGAAATTCACATTTCAATTCCCTCTAATTCTCTCTTTATTGAGTAGACCCGTAAGCTCACAAGCCACTGGTAATCCTTTACTGATTTGTAAGGCTCTTGATTTACCTATTTACCATACATATCACATGACCTGTGGTCACCCTATAAGTCTGATGCCAGAATATCACCATTCAGTAGGTTGTTGATTTTACACAAAATGCTCCATTTATCTTCACACAAGTTGGAACAATTTTATAGGGATGTCATTAGTAGCTAGTCTTTCCCATGTGCTCTTAGTGTTAATATTAGTCATGTCTTCCGGTTGCTCCAGGACAACAAGGGACAAGGAGTCCCTGCAAACCCAAAAGAGTGGCATGGAGGCTAGCATAGACATAGGAACAAACACATGTTCCCAAACTAGGTTATACTCACTATAATACATTAAAACAATACTTTGCCGCAATGCTGTGGGAAGCTACAGATGAAAAAAATTGACATTACTATTATGGGAAGTAAATAGTCAGGAGTCTGGATAATAAAACTACCTGTTACATACTATTACAATTTGGAAATATTACCTTGAAATCAGTCAACTGTAAAAAAAAAATAATAATAATAATAACATTATGATACTTTTCCTTTAGATCTTTATATTTCCTTTCTTCTTCAATATTCTCCTCTGATAATACCAAGATTATGATGCAAATGTGTATCTCTATGTGTGTTTACAATACACAGCTCAAATGTGATTCACCTTAATTTGAAAGATAATGTGAGCCATGTGAACATTCAGCAGTATGAGAATAAAAAACATCCAGTACTAGCAGGTGAATATAGTCTCTAATTCACCCTTACAGTAGACAATATTTCAGTTCCAAAGATCACAGTCTCCAGTTCACAGGACATTACTGGACATTAGTATGTATATAATAAATAAACACTAAGTATGTTTGAAAGAGAGTGTTGATATTCTTTATCGCAAATATATAGCACACAATAAAAGACAAAATAAAGAGTAGCTAGCATCTATCTGCTACAGTCATGCATACCAAGTAGGCAGCATCTCTCACTCTGACTGGTATGTCAACTGATTGGTAAAGGATTGGCAATGTAGCTCACTGTGTCTTATATCATCCATCAAGTCCCATAACAAGGCGTAAAAGTGTCGGGATCACAAATCAGATGGAATGATTGAGTAAACAAAGCGCCACAATTATAAAGCCATGAAATAAATCACACAACGACAAAACAAAAATATCCAGCATTTTCAATCAGGTGAGAGAGACGTCCATTGTTGCTGGTAAGATATCAGGTCTCCCCATTATTGAGAACAGAGGCTCTGTTTCTTTCCAGAGTTAAATGCCTGTGACCATATTTAATTTCACAGCTACTTCAAAGCTTGCACCATTTTGTATGTTGTATCTACACAAGTTCAAATCCTGCTTATAATCTTTGGACCAGCTGTATAACACTCAGAACTACTACCAGTTTCTCTACTCTTGTTGTACACCCAGCACTTGGCTTGCCATCAATGTAACCTTCACTGGTACATCTTGCTTTCTTTTCTTCTGTTTTTATTGTATCTTATATTGTTTTATTTGCTGTTACATTGTAGAAAAAAGGTGCAGTTCTAAATTATTGTTTTAGTATTTTAAGGTTTAACAGGGTGCAGACAGAGTGGCAGAGGATATAAGGAAGGGACTGGCACAGCAATCCAGTTAAACAGGGGGTGAAAACATTGGTCAGATCAAAGTTAATACTTCAGATATAGAAGTCAGATATAGAAGCCCTATAAATGAAGGAATCAAAACATAAAAGAGCTTTGTTCGATTATCACATCATATTGTGGGCTTGAGACCTGGATTTGGTAATAATGTGGGAGAGGTGAATCAAGGAGAAATGGGGGCATTACAGAGGAGAGATTATAGGGGGAATAATTGTATTATTAAATGTAGGAGATACATAAAATGGGGGGGATAAGGGTGTGCAGAGAGGGGGGGACTCAGGGTAGGTGAAAATGTCCCCAGCTCCAATATCCCTTGGCCAGCGACAGACGATGTGTCATTTATACGGGAGCCAACAGTCTCTGACGTCAGTGGCCAGTTTTTATTTATAATGACAATCATACCTTTTTATATTAATTATATCCGAGCACTTTCGTCCATGGTACATAGCACCTCTGCCAAGGTTCTCCAATACTTTTCTTTATATTCAGGTCGCCAGAGGTTAATCTTTATACTAAGAGTTCAAGAGCAACATGTGTGGGATTTCACATGAAACATCGGTGCATGAGGCAATAACACCTCTACTAGGAGCTATCACAATATGTGCCTCTTATATATATATTGCATACATATCGTATAATCTTCTTATTATGTCCCCAATGTCTGATACTTTTTTCATTTATTAAGTTACTCCTGGTACTAGTAGAACAATGTAATAGAAAGCAACCAAAAACAAATTAGGAAAAACAACTGATGTTCTCTCTGAATCTCCCACTGTGACAGAAATACAGCTGTTTGTAACAATTTCTTAACAGAGCAGCAACATGACATGCATGTCATACATACCCCATATAAAAGAAGTAAAGCAAAAATATGAGTAATGTTTCTAGAAGGTATATTCTTCAGTAGTAACAGAGATATGTTATATGAAATGATTCATTAAAACATCAATGCTTCCTTACTTCCCACACACATATTGAGGTCTGTTCACTAAACAGTGACTTGTTATGAAGAGACAAGGGAAAAGCAGGCATTAATAGCAGAGATAGAAATATACACAATTCGTAGAATTTCTCCAACTATTGATTCCTGATATTTGCAGTTCCCTTGCTGGTTCACAATAGTTCACTGTTTACTAAATAGACCCCAGTGTTATTTATTCAAAGGATATATTGAGACAAATGTATTGAAAATGGCTGCAATCATGTCTGCTGTAGGTAGAGGGCAAATCAGACAGTATTCACTTCCTTTCTCTTTTTCTGCACAGCACAAATGTTTGGGGGAGGCTACAACATTTAGCATTTAATAGTGACTTAGACAATCCATTTGTAACCTCTCCACCCCACAGGTTGGCTTAACATGCATAGTAACTCACTTACCTGTCCTGGTTCTAACAAATAGCAATTATATAAACCCATTTAAAGAAATAATGTGTCCCCCATATCTTGAATAACCAGAAGATGTGGGATTTATGGTTTCTTCTTTTTCTCTCAGAAAAGTTATCTTTCTGACCAGTTTTAATATTTTTTGTGTCCTCTGAGAGTCTTATATCTGTAAACATTACCTTGTGCCCTCATGTTCTAATAAGTTGACTTCCATTAAGACATGTATGATTTGGGGTTCACCAAAGTCAGTGTGGGCATATCCTCAATTTGTGTGCTGGTTGAGTAAACAAAGGCCTTGTTGAAACAATTGTGTATGCAAGGTGGCAGACACAAACTCCACCTATGTACATCGCAAAACTCTTCATCAGAGGCTTCATCACAGCTTCAGTGGTAATTAGGAGTCAGACTCCACAGAATCACTTCTCTCTCTCATTTACTGTTGTGCTACTTGCCCTTCATTCCCTTGTCATTCACCTCAATTTGCTAATTTTCAGATTAAGCTTTGTTCACCTTGCCAGATATCAAGTTACTAGTATTTAGAATAATGCTAATCTGAAGTGTGCGAAAGCAGAAAGCGGGCAAAAGAGGAAACATAGGAACAACAAAGTGTAGTACACACAAAAAATTCAAAATATTTTTTAACCAAATGAAACATTTTTTGTCCAGAAATCTGTATCATGTGACATTTATAATCATATGCAATGAAAAAAAAAAATAACAAAACTGAAAACAATAGTGCAACACTGAATGAAATATATAACAAAGTCTCTAATCTTCACATGGTAATTCACTACAGGGTATCTGTAACTAATTCAAAAGTGACTCATTGTAAGTATGTAAGAGACTTTGCAGGCACAAGACAAGATTGAATGAACAAGGAGGAGACGATTGTGCCGTAATGTTAAAAACACCAACACAGTTTATTACACAGGGACAATAAAATGCTTACACATACCAATGTGAGAACTCACCACAGGCCTAACTCACATGAATGTATTTTGAAAAACCTGACAGTCCCACCCGTGTTTACATGGTAGGCTCAAACCTCGGTTATGTCCTGTGATATGAGGAATATTGTAACACAAATAATGGTATCTAATTTTTCAGACTCATCAAACATTTCTAATTAGAACTTAAAATGAAAGAAGGATGCTGCACATCTTGTAAACAACATTATACATAGAGATATCTACATGTGCTGCAAATATCATAGTAACAGAAAAAGAGAAAATAAAAACCCATTATATATATATATATATATATATATATATATATATATATATATATATATATATATATATATTCTCACAGTAAGTAAACTCATTGTGTTGTGCAGGAAATTAGGTATAATCCTAATCAAAGAACATTGAGTTCAATCAGACCCAAATGTTGCCATTGCAGAATAATTATAAAATTAACCTTTTGACACTGTGTGTTCCAAAAGTACCCTCAATTATTTATTATTTCACTATTTCACTGAGGGGTGGCCTACAATGCATTTTACTTCAGTGCATGAAGTTGTTAATATTTGTGCCCCCATCTGTTTGCATGCTCTCCATAGGCCTATATTCTGCTTCTCAGATTGCAGCCAATCAAGGTTATTAAGTCATTAGAGATAATTGAGAATGAGGCTCAAAGGAGCCATGTTAGAGAGCGGAGAAAGAGAAAGGCCAGGTGCAACATCATCTTTCAGTCTTATCAGGCTCTCTCTTTGACAGTGCTGAAAACAGCTGGGCGGCCAACACAGAATGACAAGAGTGTGCCTATTTTCCAATATGTTTGTTTTTTAGCTTGTTCATCTCTCTAGCATTTTTGTTACTGCTTAATTTTGTTTTCATCTATTGCTACATTTTGAAGTATTTTCCCATATGCTTTCTGTAAAACAGTGTTTGTTGACTATTTCCCATATCTTCCTCATTCAAACCATATTCATTTGTTCAGAAAACAAACAAGAACAAAAATAACTTATTCTTCTTAATATGTGATGCCATTTTCCCCATCTTAGCGCTCGTATCTGTCTTCCAATATAAATGTATTGAGGTCACAATGTTATTGTTGATTTGTGTTGTTATTTAGCCTTTGAATATCTTATAATTATCTCGCTAGCACAGGGACTCATTGATCAGGGAAATCGAGGTCACCACCATTAGGAGGATATTTCCATACTTCACCATACAATGGGATACACATCTTAAGTATTCACATCATTCATGTTCATTAACTATCACTGTTTATGGATTTTACCACATATTTATTGAGCATGAAATATATTAGAGAGGTGAACATAACAGGCAAAGGTAAAGCAATCATTTTGTTTAATTTGCACCAAAATTAAACTGAAACCTTACACTGAAATATAATCAGGCCTTAAACATATGAGCTATACATACTGCCTTTTAAAAGGATCTCTCTCGAGTCCATCACACTGCAACAGTTGTGGAGGAGATGAGCATCTCCTGCCAGCTTGAGGTATGTTAGATGTCTTAACATGAGCATCTTAACATGTATAGCTTGGAGGAAAGACGTAACAGGGGGGATATGATAGAAACATTTAAATACATAAAGGGAATCAACACAGTAAAGGAAGAGAGTATATTTAAAAGAAGAAAAACTACCACAACTAGAGGACATAGTCTTAAATTAGATGGGCAACAATTTAAAAGTAATATCAGGAAGTATTACTTTACTGAGAGGGTAGTGGATGTATGGAATAGCCTGCCAGCAGAAGTGGTAGAGGTAAACACAGTCAAGGATTTTAAGCATGCGTGGGATAGACACAAGGCTATCCTAGATATAAGACCGGGAACGGGGGACTAATAAAAGTACTCAAAAAAAAGAAATTGGGCAGACTAGATGGACCGTATGGTTTTTATCTGCCGACACATTCTATGTTTCTATGTTTCTATGTCACAGAGTCCAAAACACCAATCCATATGTCAAATTCTTCAAATCTCAACTCTGTTACTTTGAGAACTGGAGCATTAACAAAGTAGAAAATGGTAGGAGATAGTTGTTGAGTATTTTGAAAGAGGTAAGAGTGGGGAATGAAAAAAAGTAGGGGGGGAATATGTAAAAACAGGTCACAAAGGGGAGAAAAAGTTTAGCAAAAAGACTAGTGGGATGAAACAGGTTGTAAAACTTACATTACAAGAGAATAGGAAACTACAGAGGGAGTGATATGCTCCTGTTTGTTAACACATGGCTAGCATGAGGAGAACTGATGCAATACTGAATTAAGGAAGGAATCCCAGCAAGAGACAGGTCTGAAAAATAAATGTAACCTTGCTAGCGTTCTCATCATTATGGTGGTTGAACTGTGGAACGGAATACTAGCTAGCGGATGGCTGTCTTTGGGTCAGAAAGCATTAGTGTCATCCATGTTATCAGCAAGCTGTCATCTCTTTCACCCTGGTCATAAATCTGCTGTAACACCTGGAGCTCTAGTACCTTAAGCACCATAGTACTTAACGGACATATCTGTGCCTGACACAAACTAGTACCCTATATATCTTCAACTGAGAATTCTTAGTAGTCCAACTTTCAAATCACATAGTGGGTGGGGGCTGCCATTTACTATTTTGTCCTTAAGGACAGAAAGAGCTAGCAATGGCTCTGCATTTAGCTATATTGTTTTGAACTTCATAATTCCATTGTCTGTTCTCCATAGTTTTCATTTTTACTTTACATGTTCTTCTAGCAATAGGTAAACCAATATGCAATAAATAACTACAAAACATAATAGAAGGAATCCAGTAAAGATGTTTAGAGTTTTCAATACAAGTTTTTTTAGGATGAACCTGCTACAAAAATCTGTTAAACATGTACTAAGTGAAATAGAAAAATCATGGCTATAAATCACAAAACAAGAATACAAATGTCTCCCATTTTGCCAGATGCTCTTTATTTCTCCCAATTCATCTATTTCCATCCATGATTCTTCTCTCTTGTGCACTATTTAACATTTTATGTCTATTTACCTTCTCTATAGCATCACAAATATCCCCCTGTGATTTATTTTTCTCTCATTGTTTCTCTTTTCCGCCAGCAATCCTTTCCTTCTCTATTTCTCCCTATCACTATTAGTATTTCGTTCTCACTCTTCCACTCTCCATGGAGATGGACATCTCTTTCAAACTGTCTGTTTCACTTTCACATTGTATGCCATGCTAGGTATCATCTCTTTCATTCTCTCCCTTGCTACCACTCTTGGACATATCTATGCATGTTTATATCTATATATTCTGTCTCCTGGCCTTTATTTTGTGCTCTCCTTGTATCCACTGCCCTCTTGCTCCCTACAACTTTCTCTCATACTACATCCTCGTAGCCCACACTTGCTTCCCCACTCTGTTTTTTCATCACTCTATTCAACAATTTACAATATTAATTTAGAGCTATTCCACTCCTCAGCTAGTTTTTTCTGAGCATCTCTTTTATAATCTTCTCTCCCTCCCCTTTTTCTCTCCATTAAATCCTTATTCTCAGATTGCACACTAACTGAAGCAGAAAGTGCATTCCAATGAAGTGTTTATTGTAGCCATCTTTCTCCACGGATAATTCTTCATGAATATGGCAAAGAATCCCAATTTTCCCTGCATCAGATAGCTTTCCATTTCCAAGCAATTTTTTGTATGAAAAAATTTCAATGTAATCTGCATGTTATGTACCAGCTTTTCACTCCTCCTCTCAGAGATTTTAGAAAGCTGATGCCCCCTGAACACAATGCCACGTCCACACCTTAATGCATTGAAATAAAATAGACACAAGATAAACACTGATAAAGGTTATTTTAATTATCCTCACAGGTCTCTGGAGATAGTTATGGATTCAGCTAAGCATAATGATTCTCAATTGTAAGGTTCAGCATCTACTTGGATCAATGAATTAACTGCAGTTTGGATTAAGAAAAGAAGAAACTGCTCATCTGAAATAAAACCAAGTGTGTATTCCTCCAGTTTGCATTCAAATGTACTTACTTGAGCTTGATTTTCTTGTTTTTTTCTGTAATGTGTTTAAGAATGTTCAGGGATGAGTCTTGCACATTCTTGCGAGTCATAGAAATGTTTTTGGAATTAAAAAATGCTAACAAACAATATAACAAAAATACAATAATAAAAGAGATCATATACTTATTTCCCCCATTGTTGGGGTCCTAAATGCCCGGAAATGGGTTGTTAACCCCTGAAAACACATACGTTTACTAAGCCCCACCACTATATCTCTCGACAATGTTCTGATGTTTAATACATTCTGAATGAGTGCTTTGCTGGGTGCTGCAGTGCTGTTAGGAGAGTATTGTTTATTATTACCTTTCACCTGTGGTGTGTTTCTTTTCTTTTGAATGTTGCCTCCTCCCATATATTAAACACATTTCACAAGGCCCTAGTATTTGGCCCCCAGCCCTGAAATTTGGGGGAGGAGGACAGAGGGGAATTTCACGTGGCTCCCAAAGCCCTTGTGTTCCTTAAAGCACTGAAAGTATTAATTTGCAAATATCAGCTGCATTAACCACATTTAAATCATGTTTTTTAGGCAGTAGGATAATGGACAAAAATGTTACCGGGCAATAAAACATTGAATCAATGATCATGCGGTAATTTTCAAAGATTTGACAACCTGTTTACTGCATTAGCGGCAAGGTACTGAATCACAAATGCTCGTTACTTTACCGGTAACACCATTTTTTTTAACTTAACGTCCACATTTAACCCAGGCCAATATCTTATGAAAGTGTTTCATCTTTGCATCCACAAATATTTTGGTTTTACTAATCATGTGTACCACCTGTGAAATCTCTTTGGTCATTTAGCTGTAACAGTCATCACTTCTGGTTTGTAGATCACACTTGTGTTGTCCTTCATTTTCACTTACAAAGTGATTTACATATCCACCTGTGTGACACAGAGAGAAATGCCCATATGCTGTACTATGGAATATTTCTAATGGTTACAATGAATTTGATTAAGTACAATAACTTAATAACTTGTCCTACTTTTCCTCAGGGGTCACTGGGGACATTTGCTGCATATACTATGTAAATTGCAAAATACATTTTTAATATTTTAGCAGAAAATGTGACCAAGTTGTATTGGTCTTTTGTAAGACTGTGTTCTGAAGAACTCCACAGGATGTTAATAAATTAGAAATAAAAAATAAAGAAAATCTATTAAAGTGGTGTGAGGTCTGCATGACAGAGACTATTGAAAAATACTGTAATATATATATATAGCTTTTACAAATAGTAGGTGACATTATAGAGATAATACAATAAATCAAGGAATATTCCAAAGTACAATAGGCATGAGGCTATGTGAAAAATATAGGAACAAATAATAAATTATATTTTGCAATATGTGCAGAGTATCATTAGCATACATAATACCCAGCTTTGATCCTTTCCTTTTTTCAAGACTGTTTATACATTCTTGTTTTTTTCCTTTTCAGGCCCTTACCTTTGGTATCCATTGTTCTTTACTGTTTATTAAAGTCCTTAGGTGATCTTTCTGTTTCTAGCACCGTCAATTAACTGGCTTAACCTAGAAAATTATGTCTTAACAGTATTATGTCAAATGATTATTATTATTTGTAAATATAACAATTATTGGACACAGAGAATGTGTTGCATATATCTAAAAACTGTGCAAACTATTAATTCACATTTTTATGGATTATAAACAGAACCTTGAACTGTTGACCTACATTATTGCATTTTCAGGAATGCTGGTTTATTATCATTGCCTAACAGATAGTAGAAGATGTTAATTCCTTCTGTTACACCAATTAAGCTCGGCCCCATAGTAAGAATGTGGCTTCACACTAGTAGTCCTTCCTCAGTAAGGTAACATGTCTTCACTGCTGTGCATCATACATCTCCATTTGTCAAACATGGTTACTAGTGGTGTATAAAGAAGCAATGGGGCTTAGAAACATTGAAAACCCAATTTATCAAGAGAGTTTAACTGGTAATGGGGTCGGACAAAATCATGAGATGTTTAACTGCATGAAGTGTGAGTAGGGAGATCAGATGAAAAGTGGAATTCCTACATTCTGTACTAAATATTGTAATGTATCAAAAAAAATAAAAAAATTAGTGTCATTCTCTAAACTAGCCAGGCTCTCCATGCAACCTGTCTCTTTCTTTCAATGAATTACAATTGTGTGTACTTTCTATATAGTACAGTGCCACGTGGTCTATAGATTGTAGAAGAAATGGTATTAATATAAATTCAGTGTAGCAGATGTTTGCTTACTCGACTAAACCTGGTCCCTGGTAGTTCTACTCCAGCGTAGAAGTTTGATATTCTCCAGATATATCCTGGGTTTGCTCAGTTGCCCAGGATACTAGGCTCTGTAGGTAGTGACACTGAACATATATTCTACAAGTGGCTTGGCCTGACTGAGTAGTTCATAGAATAATGGACGCCAGGAGCTCTTGTAGTCTTTAGCAACTCTCAGCATATTTATTTACTGGAAGTATTGTTGAACAATAGAACTAGAGACATTTCATACAATGTTCACATCCGCGCAGAAAATATAAACAGGACTTGGTAACATTAGAGAAGTTGGAGATCCTGGTAACCCAGAGCTTCATTTTGGAACACACACAATATATATGGAAGCACCTTAAAATGTCTGTAACAGAGAGGACTATAGAGGGTGTGGAATACAAAATAACAGTACATACATAATACATAATCATAGTAAAGGGGACATATATAAGACATTATCTTCAAGAACCTAAGTCAGTCACTGCCATAGAGCACAATAAACAGCGCATGGGACTGGAACAGGAAGAAGCTTAAGTGTGCCTCTTGACACCTAGCTTCTTAAACAATAACAGGTGAACAACCAAATAATTATGCCCTCACTTGTCAAATTCAGCAATCTGTATAGGCTGAGTTAGCTACTATACCCTTAACCATACACTGCTGCAGGTGTCAGGAACCTTCATGTTGTACCTGACTCTGAGCACACACTAAACACACTAATTAAATACGTTAAAGCCCTAACCTGGCTGTATTCCACTAGATTACACTAGCAGTAGCTGAGGGGGTGTCTGGTGACTCAGCTGGAATCCACTGTTAAGTCAAGAATAAAGGACAAGCAATCTGCAACAGCAGCCAAGAGAAGCTCTCCATTTGATAATAATGCTTGCAAATTATTTGGATTTTGCAAACTATTTAAAAAACAAATTTTTTAACATAAACAGCTGTTACCAGGTTCAGTCATTGTATCTGAACCTGTTCTATTTAACATTCAGGGGCGAGCCTATGGTCACTGACACCAGGTTGCAATATTTTCTTTGGTGACCCAAGGGGTCATTATTGTTTTATTGCTGGCTCTGTCCCTGCACAAATACTGTACATGCCCCAGTGTCGCATTTACCACTGTACCTGCCTCAGTGACACAATGTACAATATATAGCCCTGTAGTGGTGCTGCCCTGTGTTCTGAAACCTTGTAATGGGGAGTCCAGTCCTGTTAGGGAACTATCCTGAGCCATATATTCGAGCCCTGTTAGATACTCTCCTCAACCCTATTACAAGGTTTCCCTTTCCATGCTTCTTTGTTTCTTTGTCTTTCTGTTCTGCTCTCTTTTCCTGTTGTATATTGATGTTAATTGTTCTGTTCCATTACAGTTTGTGCTTGGTCTTCCATTTCCTTCAAGCTCTGGCTTCAGGTAATTCCTGTGTGTCTGTTTTTCAGTCATATAGTTACAGTTATTATTTTTAGTTACGATAGGCAGGGATATATTGTGGAGTGCTTTCATGCGGTTGGCAAACTTATCATCTGTTGGCCATTTGGTGTAACAAAACACTCACTTTTTACTAACTCAGAGTTTTAGTCTTTTTCCTGGATTCATGACTGTGTCATTGTTATGTTGCTTTAGCACTGTCCTTTGTTTGTTCTCTGTGTACATATGTGCCCCTTTAAGTTCTCTTGCCATGCTCTTTCTCTGTGCCCTGTGTTATTTATCCTTAGTTTGGTTTCTGCTCTGCCTCAGTCGGCCTTCTGCTAAGTCACTGCTGTCACAACTGCAGAAGGCAGGCCATTCCAACTAAGGGTCACTGTAACTATATTCTCTGTGTGGCTCTCTCATGTCCAAATAGTCCCAATTTTGGACTACAGTCCCACAATCCTGATTTTCAATAACTACTGCACATGCACAGAAGGCTGGACATGCACACTAGCATTGTCATATTAGTTTTTTTTTATCAATCTGTTGAATATTGACAAGCATATAGCATAAACATTGCTCTGTGAACCGCACCTTCAATATGGTGGTAAGGGCTTAGATAACCTTTTTATTTACTGATTTGCTGAGTTTCGTTTTACCCTAGTGTTGAAAACTTAAAGGCACTCTCAATTTTTTGTAAACAAACATACTTATTGTCCTTAATTAGAAGCATTATATTTAGTAGTGAAAAAACACAATGCTCTTTAAGAAGCTGCACACTGTTTGGCTGCATCGAAATGACTAACATTGATGGCTATTATTATTAACTTATGCAGTAAACAAGAGCACACTCATTTTAAAGTATTCTATTGTAAATTTATGGTTATGTTTTAGTATTCAACATATGATACAGGCACTGCATTGGCTCTAAAGTGTATCCAGTTAAGTAAATAACAGCACTGGCTCCTTAGACTTTTTTGAAGACATTTAGCTGCCATTCTGAAAAAGAAGAACTTTCCTGAATACGTATAAACACAGTTGCGTCCGTGCTGTCCACAGCTGGAAATGCTGAGCTGCGCTGACAGGTGTGAAAAATCTTTTGTGTGTCCTTTGTGAAGAAATCAATCTTCAGGTAGGGCTGGCTCATGCTCCCGTCCGACACGCTAACTGTTGCAGGATTTATTCAGATTCTAGAAATATGGCCAGCTTAGAACAGAGCCGGACTTGTGATCTCCAAAAGGTTATGCAGTTTAAGACAAACGTTTTTGCCATTTAGGATGTCATTCCATTATTGGTTTTGTGATGTTACTGGTGTCACTGGATTAGTATGCTGAACCATTCAGCTCCTCCTTAACTGGGTTTTCTAAATCCTTAAATACACTTTGATACATTGTTATTGACCGAGAAAACCCATCTGCTAAGTGTCAGCTGCTACATAGAAGTATACAAGAAGTGCATAACCTTATAAGCATTTACAGAGATTGCATTTATATAGAATAATAAATGGTCAAATTGTTATCTGCCTAATTTTCCTAACTATATCATTATTATTTTTCTTCTGATATACAAGTTAACGAGCATCCTAAAGGGTAATTTCAGTGGGCCTGCTACTATGTTCCTGATATAAACCACATGGAGCCTCAGGCAGCATCAGGGGATGTCATGACATTTTGTTTTGTTCTGATGAGCTTACATTTAAATTGTGTAATTCTCTGATTTTGTCTAATGTACTTGTACCATGCACAAACTTGTACTATAACCATATATTAGTTTCTATGTATCTCTTTCACACCAATAGTTTGTGTTTTATTTTTACTTTTTTTGTAATTATAAATACTGTAGCATTGCTATATGCTAAATTGTATAAAGTAATAAATATTTTTTTATGTAAGTAGAAATTCACATTGACAAAGGTACAGGAGTGTTAATTTCTGATCATAAATGATTTGGGGTACACAAGTGTCATAATTATTTGTGCTTAATGGATTTTCCTAAGTACATGATTGAGTAAATATTTGTGATTAAATATTTGAATGTTTCAGTAAAATGAGTCCATAATGACAACTTTTAAAAAATCAAACATCTGTTCAATGTCCAAAGTGTGACAATGAAAGCATCAATTAGGTGTTATAGAAATGGATATACTGATATTGAATAGATGTGTCATATGGTTGGACAATTATTGATGTGCATTCAACATGTTGTGTAGACATTAGAGTGCATTCCCATAATTATATGTCTTGAACGCACACATCAAAATGCTAATATCTTTGATCCTATTCACTAACCATAATACCAAACTCTTCCTAATGTCCCACTTTCCTTAATACTTAACCCTGATGCCATAATGGCTAACCCTAATATTGGCATTAAGAGGTGTGTCAATATGACATGTTGAATGCATGCCTTTTATTTAGGGACATTCAGAAGGATACCCAGGAAAAGACGCTTGAAACCCCCAGGAAACCAGGAAGTTGTCTTTAAGATACAAATGGAGGACACAACATTTTATTTTGAAGATATGCAGCATTTCCCCTAACCCAGTCCTTAAAGTGTCAATTAAGCTTTTCAAATTGCTCTCCAATGTATTACCATCTTCCTCTTGGTGTGCCTGTGCATTGACCAAAATGTGGCAAACAGGAAATATATACACTGGTGTTTAATCTGCACCAGCAGCAATCATGTGATTCTCCAGTCACATCTAATAGTGAGCAAAAATATACCACAAAAAAGTGTGATTGGTTAGAGTGCTTGGTAACCACTACCTAGTATATTGCAATAAAATATTTGCCTTGAAAGAGTTTCAGGTATAGAGGACAATTCTTATATTCTCTCATATTATGTAGAAGAAAAAGAGAAGAAAAGTAAAATACATAGCGTGAAACTATATGGCACTCTTCTTATGTTGATACTTAGTAGTTCTTGCACTCACAGACTCCAAATGTGACGTAGGCTCCCCTGACAAACTTGTAAAGTCCTCCTTCTCCTCCTCATATAGCTTCCAGATGAATGGTGGCATTACATCATTAAAGGCCTTCCTGACATATTTGAGAACAAGGAGAAAAGCATTGCTCTCAGTTCCACGTATAGTAAAGAAAACATCCAATTTTTGGACTTTGAAATTTATGTGGAACAAAATGCCTTTAAATCCAAAACATTTTTAAAAAAAGTTGATTCAAACAACTATATAAGTTTTAACTCCTGTCATCACCTACCATGGCTTAAAGGCATCCCAAAAAGTGTAAACTGTAAAAATATTGCCATGTATCAAAAACAGGCACATATTTGTTTTAAAAAAACAGGTTTTGAAAAACGCACCACTATATGGAAAGTCTCATTAATATGGTTGCATCCACATATTGTAAAGAAAACATTGAATTTATACTGCAGACCCTATCTCAAATATATTCCACAAATAAAGTCGTCTGTTTTCAAAATGGTAAATAAAAAAACCTCTAGAAAATAAACCTCTTTTGAAGAGGGAAAAGAAAGATCTGGAACAAAAAAGGAAATGAGAGAGGCTGCAGCTTTTTTCACCCCAGCAATTCAGAAAAGTCTAACAAATACCTCACTGAATACTACAGATCAGGAACACTAATGAAATATGTAACTCACTCAAGCCTCAAAAATTTCCATTTAGATTCTTCTTCAGACAGAGACCAATCTCATGTGTCCAAAGAGGAATTTTAAAGTGGTCTAGTACATTTATTACAAAGTAATTTGTAAGTAGTCTAGTACAAAAATTAAGCAAAACACATAAGAGATCCAAAAAGATATTATTATGTTAAGCACTTAGGTGAATAAATTGGAAGAAATTAGAAAATAAAATTCTGTCTCTGGAACAAAAAATGAATGACGTAATTGATAGGTCACGGAGACAAAACTTAAGGAACAGAAAGATTCCGGAGGATATTCAGCGATCAAATACAAAGCAATACCTAATTGAGTTATTTGAAAGTTTTGGCCTATCATTTAAAGCTAAAGCTCAAATGCTGAACCATTATCACAGGATCTATAGGCCATCCACTTAACCATCATCTGTTCCAAGATATGTAGTGGTGCTGTTTCAGTTGTTTTAAGTTACAGAAAAGAGCCTAAAAGCTGTAAATCTCTTACAGCTTTTAGGCTCTTTTCTGTAACTTAAAACAACTGAAACAGCACCACTACATATCTTGGAACAGATGATGTTCCAGTAGAAGTGAGACGTTTGCATAATTGACGTTTTTCCAGGACCTAGGACCAGAGGAATATTTCTGAGCATACCAGTGGCTGCTAAAATATGGTTAAAAAAAAAAAAAGGAAAAATTACTGTGGAGTAATAAGATGCAAAAAAATAAATAAAAAAAGTTCAGAAGTTAAGACATATTAGGAAGAATAACTGAAATGTAAATAGATAAGTGTTTGTCTTTCTATAGGTGAAATTGGGAAGTGAACGGAGTGGTGAGAAATGTCTGAAACATGGTTAGGAAGATTGGGAGAGGGAGTGGAGGAGGGGGTGGTGGAAGGATGACATTTTTGTAGAAATGATATAACACAGAAGTGATGTATATTGGTTTAAGGGTAATAGAATAAATGTAGGGAAGAATACAAAAAGGAATTATATAGATATTTTTTTCTATCCAGGATAAAGAGGCTAAGTGTACATCAGATGCAGGCTTCTGAAGCAGAAAGTGTAATATAATACACACAGAGATATAAGTGTAAACAAGAAATAGAGTGGAGTCACTTAGAGTTTAAGGACAAGGGACAGTTAAAAGGGATTAAAGAGGGACGGACAGCAGTTATTATGAGTTAATTTGGGTAAAGGAAGATAAGTCTATAAGAACTATCTAAGTGTGTGTTTTTGTAATAATTGGTGTTAAGGTGATGTTGGGTCAGACACAATTGGTCACTTAAATAGTATTAGATGCATATGTCAAAAGGGATTGCACACAGGACTCAATATATAAGTAGGAAGGGGTAAATCAAGATTTGTAATAGTGATAAGCTTCCCCCGAAATGAAAAGGACAAGTTTATAGGGATTCTGTCTCTGTATTTGTTGTTGTTTTATTCACTGGGTACTAATAGTAACTAATGGACAGGGTGGGGGGGGGGGAGAGAAGGATAGAGAAAACATCCAATATTTTAAAAAAGAAAGTAGATTCAACCAACTATAGATAGAAGTGATTTGCTACAATATAAACCAAATCACAAAAGACTCCAGTAGAGCCTAATATACCAATTGTTATATATACTTCCTTTTCCAACCAAAGAAAATTTGAGGTCAAACAATTTCTGACATGCTCCTCCATGAATGTAATTTTTCTCATGTGGGGATCAGTACATGGGAAGAACATCAAGAACCTTAAAGAAAAGGATGGGGGAACATGTCAGAAATATTGGATAAGGCATTACCCAACACTCCCTATGTAAACACATTTAAGAACATCATAAAAAGAACCCTAAGGGCATTACGTTTTGGGCCATTGACAAAGTCAAAAAACATTGGAAAGAGATGGGAAAAAGAGAAATGAAATGGTTGTTTGATCTGGACACCTTGCAGCCCAAAGGACTAAATGCAGAGTTTGATCTGTTTGGTTTTTTAGGAAGCTTTTTATGTATGTGCACTTTAACTCTATTTCATATCACTTTGATATGTCTATGCCTCTTCATGGAATAGTGTATTGAAATATATATTCTTTTTAAGTATATTTTTTCTATTTTTGTACATTTATATTTTTACATGTTTATATATATACAGTATATATATATATATATATATATATATATATATATATATATATATATATATTTGTTTTTTATACATGCATCTAATAAAATGTATTTTTTTTTTCCAAACGCTTTATTCAATAAAGAAAGAAATACATACATTACATCGATACATAAAATATACATGGGGGTACATCAATCAGGGGATGGGATATGGGACTGGAGCCCTTTCATGTGTTCGCGAGACATTCGTGTCCAGTTGTCAAGGGAATAGAAACAGAAGGACGGTGAGGGGTTAGGAAGGGGGGGGGGGGTGGAGCTATCATATATAAATTTAAAACAGAAGTTGTCAATTCACAATGTATATACAATTTCTCGATCTATATACAAGCTTGCCTCATATCTGTGTGGTATATTAATATACATATATATATATATATATATTTTATCATTTATACACATATGTATATATATATACACTTTTTTATTTTATTTTTTCAAATTGTTGCTTTTGTTTGTTATGATTCATATCTTATACTTCAATACAGTATCGCTGAGGATATCACCCCTGACTAGGGAAGATTTGAGAATCAAGATGTGGAACTGCGTATAGTAACCACCTATCCCATATTTCAGCATTCTGCTTTATACGTTGGAAGGCCGCTTTAGTTTCCATGCTTTGGACAAATTCAATTTCTTCTTTAAGTTGAGTGATTGTGGGAGGGTGGGCAGATTTCCACGACCTTGCTAAAAGTCGTTTAGCTGCCCCTAGGATGTATGTGTAGTATGAGTTTTCGCGTGGGGGGGATAATCTTAGTGGGTAACATGTCTAATAGTGCGATTTGAAGGGATGGAAGTCAGGGTATGTCTAGTAGCGAGTTAATAAGGTGAAATACAGATGACCAGTAACGCCTAATACGTGTGCAATTCCACCATACGTGACTCATGGTGCCCCTATCTGTGAGGCATCTCCAACATTTATCACTACTAGTCGGGAAGATAGAAGCAATTCTAGTGGGTACCAAATACCATCTGAATAGAACCTTTCGGTCTGCCTCAAAATGGTTACTACATCTGGAGACGCCTATCATAGCCCTAATGGCTTTGTTCCATTGGAGTGGGGTAAACGACTTACACAATTCCTTTTCCCAATGGAGCATATAAGGCAGTTTCGCTGGAGCTGAAGCCAAAATCAGGGCTTCATATACAGCAGATATGGCTCCCTTAGTTGCTTTGGGGGAAATTATTAATTTGTTCAATTTAGGGTGTCTATTTTGTCAACATTGGCAAGGAAATTTTGGATCTCGGTGAGGTTAGGCGTATGGGTTGCGCTATCTTGATCTAGGTTATATAATTTTGAGTAGAAAGCCGCAAATTGGTTGGCAATCTGTTTTGGGTTTCGTACTATGGTACCGGCCGGGGAGTATAGGTATGGGATTTTGGAGGCTAATTGTCTCTTTCTCAGTTTACGAGCAAGTAGTCTGTCGGCTTTGTTTCCCTTAGTGTAGTATAATTGCTTTAGGGCTCCCAACGAGTAAGCTATTTTATCGTGTACTAGTCGGTTAAGATCTTCCCTGGCTTTACTGATTTGTTTAGCTAGCTGCTTGGTGGGTTGGCGTTTATTCACTGTGTCTAGTGTGGTTAGTCTGTTCGTCAGCTCTTGTTTTTTGTTCTCTCTAAATCTCTTGTCTTCGGCTCCCTTTCGTATGAGGACCCCCCTTATGTATGCTTTATGTGTCAGCTAGGTGGAAATATTAGAAGTATCCTGTGTAGTGTTCTGTCTGAAAAATTCTGCAATAGTTTGTGTCATCTCATCTCTAAAAGTTGCGTCTGCTAAAACTGAGGTGTTCATTCTCCATCTCCCACTTCCCCTCTGGGGTATGGAAACCGGGAAGGAAGCCCTCACAGGGGCATGGTCCGACCATGTGATTAGGCCGATGTCCGAACTCGATATATGTTGTAGGGTATATTTCTCTGTAAGTATGAGGTCGATTCGTGTGTATACATTATGGACGGGTGAATGGAAGGTATAGTCTTTGTCTTGTTTAATATCCTCCATATATCTTGTTATTCGAATTCTAAGAGCAGTTGTTGGAGAGAGTCAGGGCATTTGTGGGGATGGGTCAGTCGAGGTCGGCCAAGCGTGGATGTCGTGTCAAAGTTCCTGTCTGGACCATGTTAAAGTCCCCGCAGATAAACAGTCTAGTAGGTTTCAGGGACATAATTCTCTCAAAACATTTTCTGAGGAAGGGGATGTGGGCTGAGTTCGGGGCGTAGAGGTTTGCGACTGTAATGGGTTCCTGGTCTAGCTTACCGGTGATGATTAATAGGCGGCCTTGGGGGTCTACATACTTATGTTGCAGTTCAAAAACGCAGTCTTTATGTATGAGGATAGAGACGCCTCTAGTTTTATTTTCTGCCATCGCTGAGAAATGGGTGGGATATGTGGGGGAGAAAAAGGTGGGTGCTTTGTCTCTAGCAAAATGTGTTTCTTGTAAACAGGCTAACGTGGCTTTGGAGAGTGTCGCTTCCTTTAGTGCTAGTTTCCGCTTTTGTGGTGTGTTTAAGCCCTCAACGTTAAGGGACATTAATGTGACAGCCATGTTAGTTGGGTGGTGTTGTAATGTGTATGGGTGTAGCATACCTGACGTCTAGAGTGCTGTAGGTGTGGAATCGCATCCGTGACCTCCTCTGGCCTCCCTGCATGTGGCAGACTGTGGAGTACCTCGGTTTCGGGGGTTCTCTTGTTCAGTGGCTTAAAGCCTATGTTTAGTCTCCCAATAGTGTCCTCTCTTTCTGCTTCCTCGCTTGTTCCAGGGGGATGGTATCTGTCTGGGAAGTTGTCATCTGCATCTGGTGTTAGCACACATATGTAATAAATGTATGAGAAATCTATAAGGCAATCTCAAATGATTTGCTCCAATGGGGTACACAATGACAAACAAAACACACATTAAACAAAGAACACAGATATTGAGGCGTTGAACTGCCTCTATGTGGGGGTGAACTTCGCCTCCATCAGTAGTGGGGACGGAGTGGCAACCCGGGGTAGTTCGCTTTAAAGATTCAACAAACATTAGGGGTGATATTTTGGGGGGTAGGGTCCTGTGAGGGGGTCGCTCGCACCTTGAGAGGTTCTGGCGATCAAAGGGTAGGTAACAGAATTTGGGTTAGTAAGCGAGTAACAAGAAAAAGAATCATAACAATTAACTGGAGTTCTGTTCCGCGTACCGTAGGAATGTCCAGGATAGTATATGGTGCCGCCCAGGTCCAAGTCTCTAAATCCTGTATATGGCACTGCTGATTTCGCTGGTCGTGTGGGTACACAGGAGCGGATCAGTCATTATCATCAGGGATGCGCAAGTGTTGTCCAGAGGCCAACCTTTGTTGTGGTCGTCTCATTTCTCTGACCAGTTTTTGCGCGGTCTGATGTCTCGCGTCTTTGCCTTTTCGTCCGGTGGCGCCGGTAAGTTCCATGCTCTCAGAGCTTCCAAGCCAGCCGCAGGGGATGTGAGGATCTTCATAGCGCCATTCCTTGGCACCATTAGCTTAGTGGGGAAACCCCATTGGTAGGTAATACCTTGCTGCCTCAAGATGGAGGTGATAGGCTGAAACTCCCTTTGTTTGGCCAGCGTGTATGCCGATAGGTCTGCATATATAGTAAGCTTGGTAAAGGGTTCTTGTAGCTCTTTAGTATTTCTGGCAGCTTGTATGATGCGCTCTTTGGCCTGGTAGAAGTGTACTCGTGTGATGACATCTCTGGACACACTTGCTGGTAAGTTTTTTGGCTTTGGGAGACGATGTGTGTGGTCTAAGGTGAGTTCCAGATCTGTTAATTCTGGTGCCAGGGCTTTGAAGAAGCTTTTTATGTAAGCCTGGAGCTCCAATGGCTGGATAGACTCTTCCACCCCTCGAATCCTGATGTTGTTGCGGAGATTTCTATCCTCTAGAGCCGCAAACTTGGACTTGAGTGCCTCATGGTCCTCTTCCAGTCCAGCTAGTTTATCCGGTAGACCATTATGAGCGTCTGAAATTTCGTCCATGCGGTCTTCTAGTTGGGCTGTTCTTTCTCCCACCGCTTGTATTTCTGTACATAGGTCTTTCACCATACCTTTCATGTCGGCTTGCAGGGATGAACGGAGCTCCGCTAGCAACATTTTTAGCGTGCTTTCCAATAGGGCAGCCGTCGGCTCTTCGTCTCATTTTCGCGCCCTTTTTTTGCCGCCATTGTGCGTGGCGTGAAGAAGGAGTCTCTCTGCCCCTTTTTCCTGTCCCTCTGTTTGCCGGAACGTGCTGCCATCCTAGCTGGGTATGTTCAGCGTGCTGCTATGAGCAGGTAGGGTGAATTTCGGCTTGCTGTGTGTCTGTTAGTCGCGTTGAGGGCCTCAAGGTGACGGAGCTAGTCTCTCATGCGTCCATCTTCCTCGGCGAGTAGCTGCTACTCCGTGTCCCTGGCCAGACCTCTCCGTGCAGTCTTCCCTCCTGCACGGAGGAGGGAAACACAGTCACCGGATAAATGAAATGTATTTTTAATTTTATAACCACACGATTTTTTAAAAGTTTGATATATAATATATAATTTACGTTAAACACATTAATAAGAGGAGTGGATGTAGTATCAAATGGTATATTTATATGATAAATGATATACAAAGCTGTTTTTTTTCTCTCATTAGCCAAACACTAGGATATATCCTATACCAGGTTTTTGTCCATTTCACATTTGGTATGGGATACTTTCAAAGGTTTTTGATGGTAGCCTGGTTTGTAGGTATGTTGCAGTCATTATTGCATCTACCCAGTTCTTGTAATCTTATCTGAAAACATGCATCTGGACATTTCCTTGAGAGTGTGTTTTTTCCTTTCTGCTACACCATTTTTGTGTGTGTATGGTACACTTGCTTGGTTTACAATCCTTGTTTCTTTAGGTAGGATTTTACTTCCTTACCCATATATTCTCCTCCATTGTTGGTGCATATTCTTCCTGGTTTCCCTTGAAATTTGATACAAATTTTGGAAGTCTTGCAGAAGTCTCGCTATCGGGCTTCACCAGACATGTCATTTTGTGTATGGAAAAATCATCAGTGATGGTCAGTAAATATATGTTCCTGATGTGGGGGTTTCATTGGTCCACACATGTCACTGTGTATTAGTTACTTGGATTGAGTGGTGCTCTTTGCTTGACACATACACTTCATGAGCATGTGGTAAGCTCATATTATAATATGATAGACCTACTATGCAAATTCCTTTATGGCTTCTGGGTTTTGATGCCCCAAACTTTGTTGATGCCACATTTGTTGTTTTGGCTTGTATAAACTCAGTGATGAGTTTATACAGGTGTTCATTCATCTTCCTTTACTAGGATTGGTTTTCTGTTTCAAATTGTACATTCAATGTCTTGTCACTGGACAAGGCCCATATAAAGTCACTTTAACCCCTTAGTGACAAGACATTTTTACCTTGACTTTCCCTTGGTGACAAGGGCTGTTTTTACATTTCTGGGGTGTTTGTGTTTAGCTGAAATTGTCTTCTTTCTCATGCAGCTCCTGCAATATGGCACCCCCGATCGCTCCGTGGAGCCGGAATTTCAGTGCTGCCTATTCCCTCGATGCCAAGGCAATAGAGCAGAACCTTCAGAGCAGTTGATTGCAAAAACTGCTCCTTCCACCGCAGGACGTGTCAGGCCTGTCCATTGTCGGCAACGGAGTTGCGAAGGGGTTAAAGATACCACTCCATGATACTCCAGTTTACTTTGTGGGTGTTTGAGCTCTTTCTCTTGTGGATGGCTCTTGCCTTTGCTACTCAGGTTTCCCGATTGAGAAGTTCTTTTTTTAGGTGATGCAGTGAAAATATATCCTGGTTTCTTTCCTTTGTCTTGTGCCTTTATGCATTCGTCTGTTGTATTTGTTGATTAATTTTCCCTTAGTGTATTCTAGTGTTAGTTCATCATTTCAAGCTTAAACTTCCACAACTGGTAGTTGGTATTGTTGAGCTTTGCTATTGCAAACCTCAAATCTGAATTACTTGCCATCCTTTAGTAAATTGGATGCAGCTCGTGTTTCACTCCGTATTTACGTGCTACACTTGCTTATTTGTAGTTTTACTTTAATGTCTGGGTCCATAACCTGTTGATTGTATACCAAAAAGAGACACTGGTAACTTGTGAAAATGCAATAATAGACCTTACTTATATGGATAAAACAGCAAACTTTTAGAACAGCAAACATAACTTCCTTCCTGTGAATGAACCAACAAGTTCACATGCATATATCAACAGTACTCCGAACTGCACAGTGCCATCTATAGCTCAAGTGCTAAATATATCCATATTGCACAGCACATGTTTTTGCATTTCCTAACAGTATAGTCTTCAATACACCTTAAACTAATCTTTTAGTGAATAGTTTCCATACCATCAAACATTGAAAGTGAAAATCAATGTTTGTATACAGTTTCCACACAGATATGTACATAGGATGATTTTGTGAATATGGTACATGAAATTATAAGTATGTGATATTTAGGTAATAATAGAGCTGTACAACTTGAGAGAGAATCACCCAACTAGTTTCATTTTGTATTCAAGCTGACAGATTTTTTTTTTCCCAACTTGCCTCAAGGTTTGGATATTTTGACATATGGATATTATCTTCATACATCCATTACATTTTTTTCTTTACCTTTTCTGGTTCTAGAATTGCACCCAATTTTTATTCCCAACCCGTTCATCTTACAGCCCATTTCAGCTGATAGTACAGCAGAAATTCAGACAGAATAACAAACAGATGCATCTCTAAAACCTGTGTTGGAAATTCTCATTTGCCCGTTAGTAAGAAAAAATATATCTTTATGTCTGTCATTTATTCTTCTGTTTGACAAGCGTTCAAGCCTTAATCTTGGTAGAACATAAAATGTGGAGCTTGCAATCTAAAGAATACATTGAATTACTTCAGTAATTCAGTAAGGTTATCTCATAGTCTCTAAAAAAAACTTCTAGGTTTAGAGGCGCCTGTGGTTATGGGTATAATCCTTGTGTGACAGGGCTGGAGCCACCTTGTAAAACATTGCCAGCAGTTATGACACTCAGTGGATTAAAGTTGGTTCAGAAGCAAAGTTGTTTTTAATGCTGCATCAGAGCCCCAGCTTCCAAGCTTGCCAAAAAAGGTATTCATTAGTCTTTTAAACTGTGTCAGCAAGTGCTGATGCCACCTCCTAAAAGGACCAAGATAAGAGTGGAGTAAATGTAATATAATGCTCTCCTGGGGCTCAATTCCCCTACTGTGTGATTATTATTATAGCAACACCATACTGAGTGATCTGTGCAGGCCACACGTTCTGCATTCAGCTATACAGAGCATTGTGCATTCCGTAACACTGTGTAAACTTTACCAGACCACCAATGAGAGCTATGTCAGGCTCAAACTTTTATGCACGGCTGGCTTCTGGCTTGCACAGATGCTGCAGACACAAAATTGTTTTGTCCCTGGTTATGGTTTCAGAGCATCACATTTATAAGCAGAGATTTTTTTATTCTAACCCTGCTCTGCTGGAGATTGGGACTTTGGTGCTTAGATTTGGCTTTGCTTATATAGAAAGGATATTAATTATTAAAACGTAATCCAGTGAGGTGGATTCACAATTCCTGCCTAGGTTCCCTTAGGCTTTTCTTTCTTCTTACAGGAGGTGTATTGCATAAATGTAATAAAATAATATAGCAGTGCATGAAAGTATCACCTTTTCTGAATAAACCACTCCCATTGCTCTGGTATCTACACAATTGGATCTGTTCACTAAAGTATGAGATTGGATTCGTGCAGATTTTGAACTCCAACCTCTGACAGATTTTGGGCCCCTCCTTGGATACCCAATTTTGACCTTGCAAAATGGTATTCACTAATCATCTGAAATTAAGGGGAGTGAGATTAAACTCATTACTCACTGCCGAGTTGGAGTTACCCCGAAGAAACATTTTTTACTGTCTAACCCATAATACAAGTGGGTCTGACACCCCATAACATAATCTGGATCAATAGTTGCTCAATGGCTCCTGGACCCATAAAATAAAAAATTGAAACTATGGGGACATTGACTGGCCAAGGGCCTTGGATCCAAGAGCTGCCTTAAAGGCCCCCGGGCCCTGTAAAATGAAGTAACCAGACTCCTGGTTGCAGTGGCTGACCCAAAGACCATATAAAAAATGTAAAAACTTAATTAAACCCCTTATTGGTCTGGGGACCTACTCCTCCTACCTCTACTTTGCCCAGGAGGGACATTTAAATTAAAACGAACCTATAAGCGAAACCCACCCTGAAAATCACTAATCTGGATTTCATGCATTTCGTGCCCCACTTGGAACGTATATTAATTATGAGTGATATGCTCATTTCCAATGTTGTTTCCAATTGTTTTTATTTGTGAATTGTTCCCCAACGCTGATATAATATATATTGAGCTTTCCAAACAAACACATCTTCAATTGGAACCAAATCTTGAGTGCCTCCATTTCTTTTTCTGAATAAGCATAATATCATACCTACCAAACAGTTGTAAGTGTGCTCACTCATTTTTTTATGCTTTAGAAATTATTAGAATGAGAACCACAGCCATGGTAATTTTTTGTTGTTTGTATACATTGTATAGCCAATTACATTATATTTGCAGCATACTCACACATGTTTGGTAGGCATATGTGTTTATATCAATGTATATTATTTGAGCGAGTGACAAACTTTTCCCTGATTGCACATAGTTCAGATTGCTGGGTTCTCTGTGTTTGGTTACAGTTTGCTGTTGAGGGGTTAATTGGGAGGAGGCTTCATTGGACCGCCTCCAACACGTTAAAAAGGTTTGTTAACTGTGTAGACTATCTAGTGTGCTCACTAGATAGTAGGTGAGGTTAGGGCAGGGCACTGTAAGATAGAAAAAGAAAAATAAACTTCAGTGCTATTTACCATTACATGAGTGTGGTCCCATTTTCCTTGGTTTAATATGTCACCACATGTACAATAGGAGGATGCTATTTTCTATCTCTACAAACAGAGGCACAGAGAGCGTATATGGTGGCAAGATAATCTCGTTCTCTTTTGCAGAGAGATTTGCATGTTTAAGGCATAACAATTAATCTTGTTTGAGATCTATCTTTGCATATCTATAGATATCAAGGTCAAACCCATCAATCTACATTGCATTAACAGCTGAATTACAGATTCCTCCGAATTAGTCATCATATTGCAAGACAATTATCATTGCAAGTAGGTCAATATATTGACAAGGATAGAGAGTGAGCATAGTCACCAATTTGTTCACAAACAATATGTAATTTCACTAAACATCATATAGTTCTAACAGGCATGCTTGCATTTCAAAATAGTCATCAATATGGATCTAAGGGCAGACATTTCGCAACATACATCATCCTAGTGTAGGACAGAGAACTTCAATGATCATTTTCATATTGAATGAGACACCTCCTTTAATTTTCAATACATTAGCAGTGCTCGTGTATGCTAGATGTTCAAAATATCTGGGGCTAGCTCCCATGACATTTTTGGTAAACATGCAGTTTACATGCTTGTGCTCTCAGCTCCACACTCATATATATATATATACAGTATATATATATATATATATATATATACACACGGATCAGCCATAGCATTGTGACCCCCTGCCTAATATTGTGTAGGTCACACTTTTGCAGCCAAAACAGCCATGACCTGTCTAGGCATGGACTCCACTAGACCTTGCTGCGTGATATAGCCCACCCACTGGCAGTTGCCATGATAACAAGATTACCAGTGTTATTCACTTCACCTGTCACATATAATGTTATGGCTGATCGGTGAATATATATTATAAAATGTATGTCTCAGAAGTCTGAGTGTGCATGTACATTGTCTCCAACCCCCACCTGTGACTATAATTTTATTTTAATAAATATATGTGTTCCTGCATGCTTTAGTGTGGTATGGGTCTTATTTCCCTGAATGTCCTCCACCATTATCTGTATAAGAATACAATTATGAGTGAACAATAATGGGCACAAATACGCGTCCCTTTTTACCCATCTTTGCCCCCACATCACTTGCCATTGTAACCCACAGTACCAGATTGCCCACAAATAAACTGACATGGCACTACACTGCAGCACCCACATTTCACCCAAAGAGCTTGCCACAGCACCCACAGGATTTGACACAGCCCTCATAGGACTTGACACTTCCATTGAACATTACTGCATCCACTTGCCACTGCAGCCATATTGAAAACACAAGGTCTTGTCACTGCACCAATATTTTATCCACAAGGACTCACCACTGCACCCATATTGTACCCACCCATATTCCACATACAAGTAATTACCACTGCACCCATTTTGCATCCACTGGGGCTATCCAGGCACCCATATTCCACAAACATTGAATTGCCACTGCACCCATATTGCACCCACAAGGAATTGCCACTGCATCCACATTCCACACACAAGGACTTTCCACTGCACCCATATTGCACCCACTGGGGCTAGCCAGACTTATATATTGCACCAACCAGGACTTTTCACTCATACTGCACCCATCTTGCTACTGCACCTATATTGCACACACAAGGACCTGCCAGGTACCTATAATGCCCCTAAAAAGACTTGCTCTATCCTTATTTCATGGGAATATCTATCTAGTGCCATATCCATTCCTCAAGGGGACATCTGTGCACTGCCCCAGTGCAGAGACATCCTCTCTGGATGCCTCACGTTGTCAGGTGGTCACGTGAACCACAAATGTCTGTGCAGAGGCTAAGCGCTCAGACATCCTGCTTAGAGATTCAGGTCTTTGCAGTTCTGCACAGTACCTGTATTACAACCTTGTAATCAAACCATTTCTTCCATGTCTGATTATAAGGCTACCTCGAACATCAAGCAAATACAGTATTTAGTCCCAAATTCTTCCTTCTGAGCTGACACCCATGAAACTTGCTAACCTTCAAGCCTCCCTAGCGATACCTCTGACGACTGATGTATGACAAACGTGATTTGTGATCCTGCCTCATCATTAGCATCTCCAAACTCTTAATATGTGTTCATATCTTCAAATATAGAAACAATCATAAACACAAAAATAAATATATTTCAGGATATAAACAGTTATATGTAAGAGTTAGGGCTGTATAAATATATTTAGACGAAAGAACATCTTTTCATCCAGATCACTTTCTCTTTTTGGCCCAATTCTTTCTGAGGTCTAGCAGACTTTAGCCTACCTGTTACTGTGGTTAAATTCACAATACATGCATGTTTTACAGATGGCCTAGAAATGGTATCTGTGTAATCATAAGTCATGTAAGAGAAATGTGGATGGAGAAAGTCAATGTCTATGTGCATTCAGGCATGTATCAGAAAGGGGATATTTCCTAAGGTTCTCTCCATATGTAGTGGTGACATTCACTGGTCTTACAACAACAGGTTGCCCCTCTATCACTGTGTGCAAGACTCTCTCCTGGCAGGAGAACGTATGTAAGAAAACAAATATATATATATATATATATATATATATATATATATATATATATATATGTATATATTGATGCCCTGAACTTATTTTTTACTGTGCAGAGAATAAAAAAATATTGAAAATGATCAATACATTGTGTTAGCAAAACTGCAAGAAAATGCGTATATTAGGAGAAAAATGTTTTCAGGTTGCAAATGTGTAGTTTGCACATCAAGCTGATGTCAAAAGCAAGAGAATGCACAGACACAATTAAAACACATTTTTCCTCCTAATTTAGATATTTGTTTGCAATTCTGCTAACACAATGTATAGTCCATTTACATGTTTATTCTTTAAATTCACAGGGTAAGCAATGTTTAGGTGATACAGTTCCTTTAAGTAATCATTATTATGTGCTCGCTAAACCTTAGATTCCCACGTTTTATGGTCCTAAACAGAGAATTAGATAGATAGATAAACATAATTCATAACGATATATATTTTTACATTTTCCACACTTTATTTTATGATTTATATTTTGTTAAGACAGTGTTAATATATTCATGTGCAGTGTTCATATCTCTACAAGCCATATGTTTAAAGGTTTATGATAATTTCAAGCTGATTAATAAAATGGTATCAGTCCCACATAGAATAATTTTCAATTACCGGTATGTTGTATTAGTTGGACTATGAACTTTGAACAGAATTTAGCATCTTGGACAGGGCACAGATACCAGTTTATAACAACACATGCAGGACCTTGGAGAGCTGCCAGAGCATCATTGGCAGTTAACCTAAAGTCCTGATTGGTCAGTTTGCCACTTAAAACTTGGCTGAAATTCTAGTAGTTAGTTGGCCAAAGGCTACTCTTCTCTGACATAGTGTTGCTGTTAATCCCATCAGTATAGTGAACCTGTTTGTCCTCTTCCTTAGCGGCAGATAAGAACACTCCTGTGAGCACCATATCCAATGCACACTATAAGTCTACATTGCCTTTAGGTACAGACTTTGTATTCAGCAAAACAATTGGGACCTGGAACTTGCAGTTCTTTGAAAAAATAGTTTCTTTAATTTATAACTTGAAAATAAATAAGTGCATAATAAAAAATAAATAGACAGTGGATCTGTGATAACACCAGAACAATAACAGATTAGAAGGTGTAAAACACATGAAGAGCTAAAAGAAAAAACATTAAATACCTGCAGCTTTGCAAACCAGTGATGAAACTAAATAGTCTGCCCTTTTCCTTTCTAGTTTGATGTATTATACCTTACTGGATTTCTGAATGTTTTATAGTCATTGAAGCATACTGTACAGATTTTAGAAAGTGTATTTTTGTCATGTCTGCTGGAAGTCTATTCCATGACTCGATATCCTGTTAAGCTTGCAATCTAAAGGGACTAATGGAAAAGATGAAAAACAAGATGCAGGGGAGGAAGTAGAGATACAATAGTGTTTAAGTAAATTGTAGACTTAGTTGAAGAAGTGCGTTTGGGGGGGGTTCTTAAATACGAAGAGGAAGGCCCAAAGCTGGCAGTTCTTTTGAAGTTAGTGCTAGAAATATGAAAAAGAGAAGTTCGTGAAAGGTAAGGGCGGCTGAATGCCATGGTGAAAAATTGCATAGAGTTCGTGCAAGCCATGCAAAGAGTGTAGAGGTAGTACTGTTGAGCAGGACCTATTTTAAGTAAAAATTCTCATTGCACGTTAAAGGCCCCAAGATGCAAGAGGGTGGAACCAAAAGTACATGCACTTTTGAGTCTGCTTTTATGTCCCTTTTTTTTTAAGCAAAATGTGTCACTGCATGTTAGAGGACAACTATAGCAAAATATTAACTTTTGTTTTACTGAAAGATTGTATCAAGTGCATTTGTATACATAAATGTTGTATATCATGCCAATGAGCAGTAAATTTCATAAAGTTTACATATAATTCCATTGAGCAGCTCATTGGCATGAAATACAAATATATATATATATATATCATTTATACATCAATTCTATAAATTATGCCTCTAAGCAGAAAATAAATCAACTTCATAATGCCAATGAGCAGTAAATAAGTTTATTTTATACATTATGTTCATGATTATTAATGATCTCCCATGTTGTGCTGTGAGCCATGTCTCAGTGTTTGCTGATGACACTAAATTAGGTAAGGTAATAGACTAATCTTGATGTTTTTTTCTTTACAGGAAGATTTTACAGGAGTGGGGGACTGGGCAATAAAGTGGCAAATGAGGTTCAATGTAGACAAATGTAAAGTTATGCATTATGGGAAAAAATAATAACAAAGCAACATACACTTTAAATGGTATTTCCCTGGGAAAAACTACTGATGAAAAGGATTTAGGAATAATTGTAGATGACAAACTTGACAACAGTACCCAATTCCAGTTAGCAGCTGCAAGGGCCAGTAAGATATTGGCATGTATAACATGAGGTATAGATTCACGGGAGGAGGATATCATCTTGCCTCTTTACAAATCAGTGGTAAGACCTCACCTTGAATATGCAGTACAATTCTAGGCACCAGTCCTTAAAAAGGATATTAAGGAACTAGAAAAATTACAAAGGAGAGTTAAAAAATTAATAAGGGGATTGGAGGATCTTAGTTATGAAGAGAGACTTACAAAATTGCATTTATATAAGTTAGAAAAAAGGAGTCTCAGAGGGGATATGATAACATTATATAAATATGTGCAGGGCCAATATAAAGAGCTCTCCAGTGACCTGTTCATTAAAATAAATGTACAAAGAACAAGAGGTCACCGCCTAAGACTGGAAGAGCAAAGATTTCATAGACAGCAAAGGAAGGGATTATTTACGGTAAGGACAATAAAGTTATGGAACTCACTGCCAAGAGAGGGAGTGTTATCAACCACAATAGATGAATTTAAAAACATCTAATGTTTTTTTTAGAAAAGCAGAACATACAGGGCTATTCATTATAGAATAAGCATTAATAATAGAGCGTATTGATCCAAGGAGAAATCTGATTGCCCTTTGAGTCAAGAAGGAATTTCAGCTGAGCCATAAAATAGCACTAGATGGAATCTTTGATTTTAGCTTTTGAAGAACATAAATCTAAATCTAAAGCATGGCTGCCAGGAGGATCAACAGAATTATCCATTTGAGAGAGGGTTGGAGTGCAGGGTATTCTCTTTCAGTTTATACTAAGTGACCCATAGGTTGAGGAGGCGGTGACCGTGGTGGTGTAGGAAGACATTCTTATAGAATAGCAATAGCATTACATGTATTCCATAAACCGAAAGTCTATAAACCGAATGTCTTTCGGTTTATAGACTTTCGGTTTATGGAATACATGTAATGCTATTGGCTTTCTATAAACTGAAATAGAGTCCCCATTCATAAGAAATATACAGTGGAATGGGTCCGGGGTGCAAAAACCGCAATGTTCGGTGCAAACCCTAACAGTGCGGTTCGGGTTAGCTCAACACTATAAATGAGTCTTCTGTGAATTTTCATCAATGTAAATACCTGTCTAATTGTGTTAATCTTATCTTTAAAGTAGGTAGCAAGATTCAGGGTATTGTAATCTACAAAAAGTCGGGTTCTTTTGTAATGTCAATAATAAACATGGAAATTGCCAATAACTCTTCTATTGGTTGATGCATTTGATTATTTTAACATTCAAACCAAAATCCAAAATTGTAAAAAATATAGATAAACTAAATCTGCTGGTCTATTTCTCAGTGCCGAACAGATATTCCTAGCTCAACCCTAGCTGCCATCTTTCAGGCAGCTGGAACTCCCGCAACATGTTTTATTAGTTCTTTTCATACCTTCTTTATGTGCTCTGAAAAATGATCTGCACTATGCTCAGTGGGCCTCAGTTAAATAGAAGCAAGTCAGACTCCTAGTATCACACTTGCTGCAGAAAATAGACCAACACAGAGGTCAGTAAACTCTCAAATATTTACTGCACTGATATTGAATCTTTCAAAGTAAACAAGGCACATTTTTTGACAAAATGTATTGTATTTGTAGTAGAATTATCAACATGAAACCCAAGAATTTTGTCTTAGGTGCAAGTCAACCCAATTGCTAGGGAATCCCGAAAGCCATTTAATTCCAGTAATTTTTAAAAGAGTTCTCTTAATTTAGATGAGGACATTTGTATTTAAGCCCTGCAGGGAGGACGTTTCTCCATTTATTGATTCAATTTGCCAATGTAGTTATCCCAATGGGTGTCAGAATTTCAATTCTCTTTGTAGTGATCCACAGAAGTGATTAGTCAGTGAGGTGTTTCTTCCGTTCTGCTGTTTGGGGTAGTATTTGTTTAATTTCCGGCTACTTTACAAGGCTTTAGGCATACATTTTACATTAGGGAGCAGAAACAACAGGTTTTCAGTATGCCACCCCTAACTCCCATCCTTTAGGTGGGCCCAATTGTTTTGATCATTTCCTTAAATTTTCTATGTTTCTACAAAGCCTCCAACACCCTAACATTAGAATATGAATGATATTTAATATTTAGCCAACTCTTTAGTCTGATCTTATTTTCCCACTGACCTAATTTCCATTTGAGTAAGTATAATTTTCAATAGACATGTGCAAAACTAAAATTTTCGTTTCGTTTTCGTCCATTCGGACGAAAATGTTATTTATTTCGTCTAAAACGAATTTCGTTCATTAGTGCATTCGTTTCAGACGAAATTCGTTCATTATTTTCGTTTCGTTTTGTTTTATTCGTTCGTTTTATAGAATACAATGTAATACTATTGGCTTTCTATAAACCGAACGAGAGCCCCATTCATAAGAAATTCTAATGAATGGGGCTCTCGTTCGGTTCATAGAAAGGCAATAGTATTACTTGTATTCTATAAGCCGAAAGTCTATAAACCGAACGACTTTCGGTTTATAGACTTTCGGCTTATGGAATACATGTAATCCTATTGCTATTCTATAAACCGAACGACTTTCGGTTTATAGAATAGCCATAGGTTTACATGTATTACATAAGCCGAAAGTCTATAAACCGAAAGTCGTTCGGTTTATAGGCTGTCGGCATTTAACTAATAAGAGACAGAGTCTCCATTCATAAAATTATGAATGGAGACTTTGTCTCCGTGTAGTAAAATGCCGACAGCCTATAAACCGAACGTTCGGTTTATAGGCTTTCGGCATTTTACTACACGGAGATAAAGTCTCCATTCATAATTTTATGAATGGAGACTCTGTCTCCGTGTAGTAAAATGCCGACAGCCTATAAACCGAACGTTCGGTTTATAGGCTGTCGGCTTATGGAATACATGTATTCCTATTGCTATTCTATAAACCGAACGACTTTCGGTTTATAGAATAGCCATAGGATTACATGTATTACATAAGCCGAAAGTCTATAAACCGAAAGTAGTTCGGTTTATAGGCTGTCGGCATTTAACTATACAGAGACAGAGTCTCCATTCATAAAATTATGAATGGAGACTTTGTCTCCGTGTAGTAAAATGCCGAAAGCCTATAAACCGAACGATCGGTTTATAGACTTTCGGCTTATATAATACATGTAATCCTATGGCTATTCTATAAACCGAACGTTCGGTTTATAGAATAGCAATAGGAATACATGTATTCCATAAGCCGACAGCCTATAAACCGAACGTTCGGTTTATAGGCTGTGGGCATTTTACTACACCGAGACAAAGTCTCCATTCATAATTTTATGAATGGAGACTCTGTCTCCGTATAGTTAAATGCCGGCTTTTAACTATACGGAGACAAAGTCTCCATTTATAATTTTATGAATGGAGACTCTGTCTCCGTATAGTTAAATGCCCACAGCCTATAAACCGAATGTTCGGTTTATAGGCTGTCGGCTTTTAACTATATGGATACAAAGTCTCCATTCATAATTTTATGAATGGAGACTCTGTCTCCGTATAGTTAAATGCCGGTGTTCTGAAAAATTTCTGGAGCAAATTCTCCTGCGCAATCGCAGGAGAATTTGCTCACTGCGCATGCGCATAAAGTTACAGCTGATAACTCAGCTGTAACTTTGTGCCCACCGCGCATGCGCCAGCTGCGCAACCCACCTCCCGCCCCCCTCACACCCCCCGCACACCCCTTCTTACCAGATCATCGACCACAGCGATACACAGCGCATGCGCACGCCTATCCAGCCGTTTGGGAATGCGCGCGTCCGTTGTTGTGTTCTTAAGGTGGTAAGTAATACGGGGCGTCAGGACATAAGGGGGCAAGCATCCTGGTGAGGGCTGCCTCATCTTGATGGGATTTGTGATCCTCCTGCTGTATTATTGATGCAGCAGGAAGATCACAAATCCCATCAAGATGAGGCAGCCCTCACCAGGATGCTTGCCCCCTTATGTCCCTGCGATTGCGCAGGAGAATTTGCTCCAGAAATTTGTCAGAACACCGGCTTTTAACTATACGGAGACAAAGTCTCCATTTATAATTTTATGAATGGAGACTCTGTCTCCGTATAGTTAAATGCTATTGTATTCTATAAACCGACTCTATTTCGGCTTATAGAATGCAATAGTACTACGAATGGACGAATGAACGAATGATTTTCCTTTATTAACCATTCGTTCATTCGGCTTTAGTTAGCTTAGCATTTTCGTTCTTCGTTTTTCGGGCGAATGGACGAAAATGCAATTTTCGGACGAAAATGCATTCGTCCGAAAACGAATGCACATGTCTAGTATATATTCACATGTAAATTGCTTTTTTAATAAAAAATTATGATATAAAAAAAATCTTGTTTTTATTTCCTTTTATGTGACAATGCTGCCTCTCTCTTTCCCTTGCCCCCAGATTTGTCGCTCTCCCCCCCCTTAGTGTTGTCTCTCTCTCACCCTCCCTTTGGCTCCCCCCTCGCTCCCCTTGTGTCTGTCTCTTCCCCCCTTCCCTCCCACTGTTTCTCTGTGCCCCCCTCCCCTTGCTTCTGTCTCTTCCCCCCTTCCCTCCCCTTGTTTCTCTCTGCCCCCCCCCCCTTGTTATTCTGTCCCCCCCTCACCTGTTTCTTGCTCCCTGGTGGCTAGTGGGGGCAGCCGGGGGATGTATGCACTATACATAATAGACGGAAGTGTCGGGCAGCATGGAGGTTGTCTGCACGATTCGTGCAGACATCCCCCAGCTGCCCGATTCTCCCTGGTGGCTAGCGAGGCAGCGGAGGATGTCTGCGCGATGAAAACTGAAAGTCGTTCGGTTTATAGGCTGTTGGCATTTAACTATACAGAGACAGAGTCTCCATTCATAAAATTATGAATGGAGACTTTGTCTCGGTGTAGTAAAATGCCCACAGCCTATAAACCGAACGTTCGGTTTATAGGCTGTCGGCTTATGGAATACATGTATTCCTATTGCTATTCTATAAACCGAACTTTCGGTTTATAGAATAGCCATAGGATTACATGTATTACATAAGCCGACAGCCTATAAACCGATCGTTCGGTTTATAGGCTTTCGGCATTTTACTACACGGAGACAAAGTCTCCATTCATAATTTTATGAATGGAGACTCTGTCTCTGTATAGTTAAATGCCAACAGCCTATAAACCGAACGACTTTCAGTTTATAGACTTTCGGCTTATGTACTACATGTAATCCTATGGCTATTCTATAAACCGAAAGTCGTTCGGTTTATAGAATAGCAATAGCATTACATGTATTCTATAAACCGAACGTCGTTCGTTTTAAAGACTTTCGGCTTATAGAATACTATTGGCTTTCTATAAACCGAACTAGAGTCGAGTCCCCATTCATAAGAAATTCTTATGAATGAGGAGGGACTCTAGTTAGGTTTATAGAATGCCAATAGTATTCTATAAGCCGAAAAAAACTTTAAAACGAACGACGTTCGGTTTATAGAATACATGTAATGCTATTGCTGTTCTATAAGCCGAAAGTCTTTCGGCTTATAGAACAGCAATAGCATTACATGTATTCTATAAACCGAACGTCGTTTGTTTTAAAGACTTTCAGCTTATAGAATACATGCTGCTATTGGCTTTCTATAAACCGAAAGAGTCCCCATTCATACGAATAGGTCAATTGACCTATTCGTATGAATGGGAACTCAATTTCGGTTTATTGGAAGCTAATAGCATTACATGCATTCCATAAACCGAAAGTCATTCATGTCTGTTTATGGAATGTAGTACAATGCTATTGGTATTGTAAACCGACTCTATTTCGGTTTAGAATGCCAATAGCACGAATGGACGAATGGACGAATGAACGAATGATTTTCGTTTATTAACCATTCGTTTTTCGGACGAATGGACGAAAATGCTATTTTCGTCCGAAAATGCATTTGTCCGAAAACGAATGCACATGTCTAATTTTCAATGTCATAATTAATATATGTCCCTTTCTTTACAATGGAACTCGCCGCATCCATTTAACCCCTACTCCTAATATGCTGGGCTTGCTCCTCTAGCATCAAAATAGATATTGAAATATAACAACTTGGGAGTCACAGCTAAGACCAAAAGATTCAATTATAGCACACAGCTGGGCCATGAGGTCCAAGCTGAGTACTGTTAGTAGTGCTCAGCTGGTTAGCTGCCTATCTTGCTCAACTTTACTCTACAATTCAGAGAAAATAAGATCATGCGACAGGTGTTAATGAGTGTTCAGCAAAGAAAGGAGCTATGTGACTCCAGGCTTCTCTATACTGAAATGTATCGACTGGCCTGAATAAGTCAAGCATTGGTGCCAGGTGCTTTCAACCTCAAATAAGCTACTGAAATATCTCAGCTCTGTCATAGTACATTTAACCCTTGTAATACAACCCTTTAATACACCCTTTCATTACAAGACCACCACATTTTCCTAAGCTTCCTAAAGAGAATACATATACATTGATTACGAAGTTCACTTTTTAAACAACAATTCTGTTTTATTTAATACATTTTCGATACATTTCAGAGATTCAGGGCACGGCAGCATGGATCTGATTGTTTAAATACAACCCTCTCTCTCTTTTGAGATGATCTACTATTTAAAGATTTCTTTTTCAATGTATCTAGAGATCAGGGGTATAGAGAGCTACAGAAAGTCCTAATATTTACTCATCTTTTTATTTATCTAGGAGATCATTTTTAAACAAGTAACCTCTGCAGATAGCATAGTATACATATTTAGCAACATAGATGCTTAGAGAATTTATAGTCTATATGCTTAAGGGGAAATAATGCTATCTCCAAACTGGAAATTGAAGTGATTTCTGGAACCACCGTGGTGAACTTAATTATTGTCAAAGAGCTAGCAGCAGAACATAAAGGGGTTTATTCATAAAAGAGAGAATTGCAGATAACTGAGAAGGGAATTTCAAGCTGAAGGCCAAACTAGCGGAGAACAAAATCCAGAGTGTGTCACCTTTTTTGGCATAAAGAATGACTCTAACTATAGTGATGAGTAATCTTTGGCACATCAACTGGTGTGTTCTACCTGTCAGGTGGATTCTACTAGACATCATGGAATATGTTGTCCAGAACAACAAAAATGTGAAAGATCAGCCATTCATGCTTCACAAATTTTGGCTATCTCAAGCTTTAAACCTCAGGCAGTGTTATCTTGATCTTGAGCAGCTAAATTGACATCCCATTCCATTCCAATACACTGGACGGCTGCTCAGCTGCTTGTTCTGTTGCTGAGCGAGTTCCCAGGGATGTGGCTTTGAGACAAACAAACTGAATTAACCAGCGCCAATGAGTGTCAGCTTTAGAAAGGGCTGTGTTATCCTAATCAGTAACATACTGAGTCACATCCAGCAGGAAATATGCTGCTGTGTGAAGTCTTCCAGGGCATGTACTGGAAAATGGATATGTAATGACTATTTGTGTGCCTGTCAAGATCCATAACTGTATTTGTTTAGCATGCACGTGTATCCTTAGATGTATGTTGAAATATAAAAATGTATGTGCTCTGAAGAGTTTCAAATTGTGATAGTGATCAAACAAAGAACAAGAAATCTTGGCTCTTGGGGAAAAAAAGAATACCTGCAACATGTTTTCTGTAGTTTTGCAATTCTGCATCCTATGTAAACATAACATAAGCTAAGAGCACATTCTAATATTTCTAATATTTTTGTCATAGCATTCTATGGAAATGTAACCACACTCATCATGTTGTCTAGAAAACTACCAGTGTGCTGTTACCTTTAACATTGTTGGTTCCCCGAAATCCATTAGCAACTTTGGGGGGAACCATGCATCCTCTCATGTCTTTCCCAACCTTCTTGTAGGGAGAGTTGGTCATTTTTAGAGCTTGTTGATCCAACAAGAAATCTGACTGCTGTTTGGAGTCAAGGAAGAATTATTCCCCAAATGATGCAAAATTAGAAATTAATCATGGTTCTGTAGCAACTTTTGGATCGACAGCCGGTACAGCCGGAAGGATAGGCAAATGGTTTAACTTTGTGGATTTAAGTCTTTTAACTATGGTACTGTGTTAAATAACTTCCTGTGATATGGTATGTTTTTGGTCACCTGAGACTTGCAATATTGTGCCCACTAGGGCTCTATTCATATTCAAATTTTTCTGAGACGTTTGAGCACCGAAACTTTGGTTAAATTCCTGTCAATTCCCTGCGGAAAATTACTCAACAAAACAAGCTACTCATGTACCAGTGAATTGCAAATGATTTGCACTGAATAGACACACATGCCAAATTGACTCTAATTGACCCGAATTGAGCTGAATCAACAAACAATTCCCTCAAATGTTTTTTTCATTGTTACATTTACTTGAATTCACAAAATTGTTACCTTAGCCAAAATGTGCTGAATTGCACAAAAATGCACTGATTTGCTACCATATTAACCCCTTCGCGACCTTATGACGAGTTAACTCGTCTTGAATTGTGAGTAAAATAAGCAAATTTCATTGCAATTCAGGAACAGGGGGAATCCTGTGCTTTAGACATTTTAAGAGCATTTCGAGTGAACTGGATGAGCTCATGTTGAGTATAATTGCTGAATTTTACTGGAAATGCACGATAGTAAATATTTGAATATTGGGTTTTTCTAGAATTTGTACAAGAATAGACCCCTAAACTAACTTTGCGGTACACGTTTCAGTTCTGTTATGAACTAGAATTCATAGTAACTGGATTAGCGCATGGATTTATTTCTGTATGACTAAAATTTGATTATCATTTCTGCACTTTACTAATCCAAACAATATTTTCAAATCCCTTAAAATACTGTTTGCATGCTGTGGCTCTGTATTAATGGAGCTTTGATTGCGGATAAGAAAAGGTATTGGGCACTTACTTTTAATCCATTTTTAAAGTTAAGATTCATTACAATTAATGTGAGATGGTGTGGACCAGGAAATTCGGCAGAATCATATAATTTAATTTGTATTTACAAACTCATAAAGGAATAGATTCTGACAGATTGCTTATAACAGCGTTGTACTTCTAAGGTAAGTTAAGAGGAATTTTATTGTAAGTACAGTGAGGTTTCTTATGTTGCCCCTCAAACTAGTTATAACTATTGGGCTTAATAATAATGTTCTATTATTTGTAAGGCTCTGTGTAAGAGACTGGTTAGGAGAGGCCATATCCATAGCTCCCAACATTTTCCCCTGGCAACAACCTGACTTTGCTACTACACATGTGCAGACATCTGCGAATATGCAGTATTCATTCTCTAGTGTCCTGAATCCCAGAAAATGAAAACTGGGGCCATTGTATTGCACTATTATTTAGCAGTTGGGTAGTATGTATATCAGCAATTTATTTCCTAGACACATGTAATGTTTACATTCTGCCCTGCTGAATATATAATTCATGTGTTCAGCAAATAATCAATTGGGACACAGTCCTTGGTCAATGCATTTGTACTTCCTTAACACATGCATTCTAATTTATACAGGGCAGCATGGAAAAGCTAAATATGTCTATGTAAGAATAGCTTATCTGGCAACCCTAGACTGGTTCCATTTTATATTCCAGAAAACCATATATTAACCCCTTAGTGACAAGACATTTTCACCTTGACTTTCCCTTGGTGACAATGGCTGTTTTGACATCTCTAGGGTGTTTGTGTTTAGCTGTAATTTTTTTCTTTCTCACATACAGTACCCACACAAATTATATGTTGTTTTTATCGTCATAAGAAAGGCTTTCATTAGATACCATTATGTTTATCATATCTTATAATTTACTACAAAAAAAATCATAAAATATGATGAAAAATTTAAAAAAACACACTTTTTCTAACTTTCACCTAAAATATAATTTACACAAATAAAATCATTAAAAAAGACCCCGTCTAAATAGTTTCTAAATGTTCTCCCGAGTTCAAAAATATGCATGTTTCCATATTTTTCGGTATTTTTTTGCGAGTTATGGGGAAAAACCAAAAATAGTGTTTTTTGTTTTTTTCCTATATTGATCTTTTGACCCCAACCCGAACCCAAAATTTAACCCTAACACTAAATTTAACCCCAACTCTAATACTTATTATATCCCTTAATATTTTTTAACTTTAATTTAATTTTAACCCTATCCCTTATGCTAAAAAAATATTTAATTTTAACCCTATAGGCTAATATAGCTAAATAACCTGTTTTTAATTAATTAAATATTTATTTTAAATATTTCCCATTGCAATGCTACTAAACTACCACTAGGGGTAGTCAAGTAGCATATTCAGAGCGACGGAAGTGAAGTTACTTTCACTTCCGAAGCTCAGACCGGCAGAGGACTTAGCCATATTGACGGAGCAGCATGCTCCGTCAATATGGCTCCCCATGATCGCTCCGTGGGGCGATCGTGGGGGTCCCAAAATAGAAATTTCGTTGCTGGCTATTGCCTCTCGAGGCAATAGACCAGCACTGTTAAAGCGGTTTTCGCAATCGTTGATCGCGAAAACCGCTTCATTCAATGCAGGACGTGCCAGGCACGTCCTTTGTCGTTAAGGGAGTTTCTCCCAGGACGTGCCTGGCACGTCCTTTGTCGGCAAGGGGTTAAAGGCTCACTTTCAAACAACAAGCACCTAAGAATAATGGGGTCATGTAAATAATGGGGTCAACACCTTGCACCCTCAGATAGCACCAAATACTGTCTCAACCTGCATGTGCAGCTATGTACAAAACAGGGTCATGACAAATTTTTGGAGTGTCAGGCGAGGATCTCTTACCATATGGAGGAGTCCAGCTGCAGGAGATAGTCCGCACACACGTGCAATTTGAAACACCCACTCACTCACTGAAGATGGAGACAGTGAGCTGAAGGGTGAGTGAGCGCATGAAGGCAACCAAAAATAATCCAAAGGTGAGGTACACAGGGATGAGGCAGGAGGCTTGGTCAGGCGGAGCAGAGGTCGGGATCAGCGGCAAACTCATAGTCGGTATCCTAGCAGGGGTAAAAAACACAGGTTATCAGAATAGCAGAGGATACGGCACAGTAGCAAGGAGTACTTGAGTACTGGCAGCTTCATTAATCATGAAGCAATTATGGTTTTTCAGAGAGGGTTTATATAGGGTGTGTACTACTTAAATAAGTGGGAGATTCAGCACAGGTTATCATGTTGCCATGGAGTTGGAGTGACTGTGAGGCCATGCTCCCTTGATGACCATGCACCAATAGGAGGAGAAGGGGGTGTTGTCCTGTCTTCCCACTGTGGTGTCTGAAATTATTGTTTTGTGAAGCTCATATGGGAGTGTCTGGAGTTTGATAGGGCTATGACTGAGAGTTGCCATCTTGAAGGATGCAAATGGTGGAGATTGTGTCCACCATCTTGGTTGAGGCATGTATCATATCCACCATTGTGGATGTTGTTTGGGGCGCGATTGCAACAGACAAGGACCCCGATCCAAGTAGCCATGACAGGGAGTCTGCATTGCTTCCACCGGTTCTGTATGTCAGGGTCTGAGACCCACTCTGCCACCAGCCAGGGGGCCCTTACCTGATCCTGCAGCTCCCCAGTCCTCCTCTCCTCACTGAATGAATGCTCCACGATGCACTAGGCCACATCCCCTGCCTCTAGAAACACAGACACTGCAAATCGCTGGCCATCAAGGGGGCGTGGCCTAATTCAGTCTGCTGCAATCTCATTGGTGGATGGGGGAGAGGTAGGGGAGAAGGCTGGAAACCTTCTTCATAGAGTACCAGCAAGTAGGAGGAGCTAAGGTGTCACTCTTAACTGGTGGGAGGCGTTTTGGTCCTCCAGCCCTATATAAACCCAGCAATACCTTCAATCAATGCTTGGTTGTCAAGCTGTTCATAGCTCTGCTCTGTCCAGCCCCTGGTTCCCACTTGTGGATATCCATATTGATTCTTACTGATTTCCTTGGCTATTTGACACCGGCTTGTCTACTGATTTCCCTGCTCATACCTTGCCCCGACTCTGGATTGTTACCCGTTTTGCATTTTAAGCTGCCTGCTCCGACACTGGATTGTTACCAGTTTTGCCTTTACACTGCCTGCCCCGACTCTGGATTGTTATTAAGGATTTTTCTTACTGGATCTACTGAGCTGTGTGTATTCCTTTATCCTTTGGGCCTCAGTTATCCACCCTGTGAAGTAGCTCCCTTCCCAAGCCCGACATTGTACTTATTGGTTGTGGCAGCACTCCTTGTGCCGCACAATGTATATAAAATGTAAATACATTGTATATAAATCAGGCGCTGAACATTGTTTGGTGGAGGTCCCTCTCCTGCACAAAAAGTGTTGGGATTTATAAATAAAAGTGCAATGGCTATAAAACATAACAAAGAGCAATTGCACCTTTTTATACCCCTCCAACATGCAAGCAACTGATTTTTATTGCATGAGTATGATTTGATGGGTAATCACCCAAAAGGCATCACTACGAGGACTGGTAGAAATGATCATTTTCATAATATTTCATAAAACTTAAAGTAGCTTAATCCCCAAGAAACCAGCATGATCCCCTAGAAATATGCAGCTTGAAAGAAGACTCCATTCATATCGGTATTGCTTTATTGCCATTATGTATAGCTTATATCAACCTAGACTTATCACCTTTATTTGAATATAAGAATATAATAAGAATGCATTTGCGGTTATTTTTATCTTAGTTTTGCTCACATAAGAGACAATGGCACTGTGTCTCGAGAGAATTGTTGAAGTTGGATGTGCCCCATAAATCACCTAGGAAAAGTAGATGAAAATGTCAAATTGAGCAGCATATATATGAAAGGGTTTGTGTGACTCCTAGCATATGATGCATCGTATTATAATCGCGGATGTTCAGAAATGGAACTGTCACTCATTTCTCTTATTCCACAATTTCCTCATACAGCCGCAAATAGCAGATAAGCAAAAATACCAGCCATTGAACATTAGTGACGGACGTTTATGATGCCCTTAATTATGGAATATATTAGATGAAATCTGATGAAAAGTAGTGAACTATAATGCTTACACCTAGATATCTACTACATTTTCTACCATATTGCTATTTCCATTTTTAAAAAAAAAACATATCTACTGAATGATAAACAATGGGAATATGACCCCTGATCTATGTCTCTTGCTTTTGGTTCTGGTCAAGTTTATTTGCACATCTGAAAAACTATGCCCATTTACACTCAGATTGACCCACATTGGTGTAGATTCAATAGGCCCTATTAAATACCACAGGAATAAAAAGTTTTGGTATTACGTATTATTCTGATTGGAATAACATGTGATTCAATGGCAATTAAAAATACTGTGAGTTAAAGCAATAAAAATGAAGACATCTGTAAAAAAAAAAATATGTAAAAAAACCCTCCTTTGAGTGCAATGAGGGTGGGCTGTAGAAGATGATGCAGAATTGAATCTCAGCCTAACATTTAATTGGCTGTCCAACCAGAAGCCTCCTTATATCAGCCCTATTACTGGAAGGTTAGCTTGTATATGTATTGTTTGTTTGTTTGTTTTATAGCCTCTAGGAAATAAGTATTATTATATTGCAGAAAGCAAGGAGTGTGGATTCTGAATGTAGTATTTAAGGTTATTAATAGCATAGGACAAATATATTTTTATATTCCTAAAGTTAGTGTTTATAAATAACTAATATGATAATATTTACAAACCACCATAAATTTAGTTCATTAAATAATTAAATTGGTTACTTCATTGCAGAGTCAGGTATCGTTTATTTCAAAGGGATCTTCCTCATTCCCTCTTTCAGTCTCACATGCTAGACAGGAATGCCCTGCATCATATTACACAACGATTTCATTGAATTACACTTTGTGATGACTCTGGGCATTGCACTACATTGTGATGTTTGGCAGCAGTCTGGCCAGGTCCTGTATTCTTCTCTTAACTGTCCAGAGCATCTTTTACAGTCAGTAGGAGATGTAGGCTGCACTATGATTATCTATTGTATGAAGGCCCTATATAAAGTCTGCCATTTCTCTAAGTATAATAAGTATTATTGCATTGTCTTAACTCTATAAATAATTTTTCTGTATTTTGTAATTAAAATTATTAGAATAAGAGTTGCAATATTATAATACCCCAAGGGTTAAATATTTACATGATTACAATATACATAAATAAATCAGATCTCACTATGTATTTAACATAATGGTTCTTGTACTATATCTAAAAATACAGGTCTAGCTGCTAGTACATAAAAGATCTAGTTGGGAGACTATTGAATGTATCCTGAAGCCTCTCACGTTAGAATTATATGACCTTGACATTCTAGATAATTACAGATCTTCTGAAATAAGAAATTAATAGAGCTGCTTTTGCTGCCTGAACACATTAGGTGTCCTGGCTTGAGCTTCTGCATCATTTTTCCCCAATTGCCTAATCGTCCTACCTTCATGTGAAATCAACTTTACTCTAACAATGTCTCCTTGGATTTATCTTTTCTCTGATGTTGACAAGATTAAGCCAATATAGCAAACATACCTTTATGACAAATAAGAACCACATTGCACCAAATTAAAACCTCAAATCATTTATGCATTTTACTTATATATATATATATATATATATATATATATATATATATATATATATATATGTATTTTTACATTTTTATTTATTGATCTTTACCATATATTATGGCAGGTTCTTCCATGCATTACTGTTGAATTGTCACCATCCTAAATGCTGAATTTACAGGGTGAATTCATCTTCATCGCTGACTTAAATGATTATTGCTCATGATTAGCTAAGCAATGAATTTAAGAAATGGGAAACTGAATACTTATTAAAAATCAAGTAAGGCCGTGCTATATTGAGGTTACTGATCTGTTAAGACAATAGAATATTGCGAAAATATAACCCCAAGCCTGCCTAAAAAGCGTGAATTATTATGCACCATTATAAAAAAAAATTGTAGTTGGCAACTGCTTATACCCATAGCCATCCATCCAGATCAAATCCCTGCCCAAATAACTACACAGACAACAAAATGTGGGTAAGGGCATTGGCCACAGCTTTATTAAACAACCAGCATACCAACTTTGACGACCCTCCAGCTGCTAAACCATAAGTCGCAGCAGGCAGTTCTACCATTGATGATACATAAGTTGACATTCTGGTGATGTCATCAATTACTGTCATGTAACTGTGGGGTCCAAAGGACCAGGGGAATCCATGAGCAGGGCCCTATCATGGGTTGCCACTAAACTGATTGAGCACACGGGATTTCATAGCACCACCCAGCTACCTGAGTAGAAGAAACCCAAACTTATATAGGCAAAAAAGGAAGGATACACAGCAAAAGATAAAGAATCTCTGTAAAGGATACAGAGACAGGAAACGGAGACTGGTTGGAACACCTATGAAGAAGGGTGTAAAATCAAAAAGCAAGGTACCAAAAGGAGCAGGCAATAGGGAGGTCAGGACAAGCGAATAGTCAAGGGAAGGCGCCAATAAATGTGGGTCCAGAAAACAAGCAATGGTTTGGCAACAATATATTAATAGAAATACACCCCCAGCAAATTAGTGAGGCAGATCCCAGAGGGAGATCTGGAGAAGGACAAGCTTATGCACCAGCCATGCTACAGGTGACATGTCAGGATGCTCTTCCCCATCACAACAGAGCAGATCTTTACATAAAAATAACAGGAATGTTTACCACCATGAGAAAAGAAGGGAAAAACCACTCAGGCAGAGGATCTGTAGGGTTCTTCCAGGACAGGAAGAGGAGAAACTACTGGATGATAAAGCATATTAGTTTAAACATAATTTACAAACATGCAGACAAATAGCAAGTTGGTTAACATAGCTGCTTAGAGCTAAAGGCATGGACAAGCAGACATGTTCCCCCCTCTAACTGGTTCAGGTGCATTATTTCTGAAGAAAAATTTAAGGAGACAGAAATGTAAAAGTAAACTTGACTAACATTCTGAAATGCTCTCTGCAGTTTACCCAAAAAAGCACATTCTATCATATGATGTAACTCTTTGTGTCTGTGTAGGTCCAACAGAGGTTCCTATTACAGAGAAAAGGGACTTTTATATCTGCTGAAAAAAGTTTTAGTTGAGGCGTACCATGATTCTATGGAGAGAAGTTCAGTTGGGTAACAGAGGAAGATATAGAAAGCTCTGTGACAGAGTAAGCTAGCAGGGAGTGAGAAAATGTATGGGAAAGTTCCAAAGACTGCATCCTGAAGAGCGATTCCTGACACAACCTGATCCTTGTGGTGGGCGTTGCTGTCATGACCTTGACTGATTTCATGTTTCATACATTTTCAGCCAAAGAGATAATGAATGTGGTCAGGCTAACAAGTTTTATTTGACTAGGCAAAGTGACATTCTTGGATCTGTTCATTTGGTACAGGGTGTTGGCTATACTTGACAAAACCTAGCTATTTGAAGACTCAATATGTAACTACTAATTGTAAGTAATACATTAATTAATATTTTTTTTATATTGTCATCTAACATTCATTTTTAGGTTGAGTTAGAGAAACTGTTTTAGTAGATATTATGAAGTCAGTTGCCCTCATTTTGTCAGTGATTGTCTGTGGATATGTGCATACACCGAAACCTGCTGGATTTGCACTGGTGATGTGTAAAACTGATAGCCGGTTCACAGTGCACTGCAGAAAACTCCATGTGAGTGATGTGCCATTTTGAAGCAATGGAAAGTTTCCATTCTCCACTTATTTACTGATCATCTGGACATCTGGCTAGAGCGTACTGCAACTGTAACATGATAATAGGCAAATTGTCAATATACACAAATTAGTTTTGAAAATTCCCACTTAAATATTATGTTAAGAGTTAAAAAAGGCTGAAAATACATAAAGTGAACAAATTCAACAGTTCCATTTTTGCACTGAACCAGGTGTTTAATATCTTCATCTGAATCAATGTAAAAATGTCCACCTCATTAAAGCTTTAGGCCTATATAACTGAGATGGGAGATAATTCCTTCATGGCAATCAGATTTATCAACCTTTATTACTATATCAGTAGTGTAACAATGCACCTTGAGGAAAATAAAGCATAGAACATGCTGACTAGACATGTGCAAAACAAAAATTTGAATTTCGTTTTCGTCCATTCGGACGAAAATGTTATTTATTTCGTCTAAACGAATTTCGTTCATTACTGCATTCGTTTCAGACGAAATTCGTTCATTATTTTCATTTCGTTTTATTCGTTCGTACGAATCAATTGACCTACACATTCCATAAACCGAAAGTCTATAAACCAAACTTCGTTCAGTTTATAGACTTCCGGCTTATGGAATACATGTAATGCTATTGACTTTCTATAAACCGAACTAGAGTCCCCATTCATAAGAAATTCTTATGAATGGGGACTCTAGTTCGGTTTATAGAAAGCCAAAAGTATTACATGTATTGTATAAGCCGAAAGTCTATAAACCGAAGGTCGTTCGGTTTATAGACTTTCGGTTTATAGAATACATGTAATTCTATGTATTCTATAAACCGAAAGTCTATAAACCGAACCACCTTCGGTTTATAGACTTTCGGCTAATAGAATACGTGTAATACTATTGCCTTTCTATAAACCGAACAAGAGCCCCATTCATAAGAATTTCTTATGAATGGGGCTCTCGTTCGGTTTATAGAAAGGTATTATATATTCTATAAGCCGAAAGTCTATAAACCGATGGTCGTTTGGTTTATAGACTTTCGGTTTTTAGAATAGCATAGAATTACATGTATTCTATAAACCGAAAGTCTATAAACCGAACGACCTTCGGGTTTATAGACTTTCGGCTTATAGAATACATGTAATACTATTGCCTTTCTATAAACCGAACTAGAGTCCCCATTCATACGAATAGGTCAAATGAACCATTTGTTCATTCGTCTTTCGTTAGTTTAGCATTTTCGTTATTCGTTTTTCGTATGAATGGACGAAAATGCTATTTTTGGACGAAAATTCATTCGTCCGAAAATGAATGCACATGTCTAATGCTGACATTTAAATTGTGCTAATTTGTAATTTCCCACTATTTTGTCCTCCTCTAGTGTAAAATGCCCTTTAACTCTATGCTCTCCTGTTTTGGTGGCATGCACAGCTAACCTTACTTACATTTCAACAATGTGGATGGCTTGGCAGTTTTTTGGTTCCTTAGTCATGTCTACACTCTACACTGACTGCTCCTAGCCTCCTGCTGGCCCATACCACTTGAATAAGTACAATTTAAGCAAGTAATATTTCTTCATATCAAATATTATTAAAAACTAAACATGTGCAAAACTAAAATTTTCGTTTAGTTTTCGCCCATTCGGACGAAAATGTTATTTATTTCGTCTAAAACGAATTTCGTTCATTACTACATTCGTTTCAGACGAAATTCGTTTATTATTTTCGTTTTGTTTTATTCGTTCGTTTTATAGAATACGTGTAATACTATTGGCTTTCTATAAACCGAATGAGAGCCCCATAAGAAATTCTTATGAATGGGGCTCTCGTTCGGTTCATAGAAAGGCAATAGTACTAAATGTTTTCTATAAGCCGAAAGTCTATAAACCGAAGGTCGTTCGGTTTATAGATTTTCGGTTTATAGAATACATAGAATTACATGTAATTCTATGTATTCTATAAACCGAAAGTCTTATGGATTACATGTAATACTATGGGCTTTCTATAAACCGAACTAGAGTTCCCATTCTTAAAAATTTATGAATGGGGACTCTTTTTCGGTTTATAGAAAGCTAAGAATTTGAACGAATGAACGAATGGTTTAATATAAACGAAAATCATTTGTCCATTCGTGCTATAGTATTGGCATTACTATAAACCGAAATAGAGTCGCTTTATAGAATGCCAATAGACTTACATGCATTCCATAAACCGAAAGTTGTTCATTATGTCACTTCATGGAATGTAGTGTACTATGCTATTGTATTCTATAAACCGATTCTATTTCGGCTTATAGAATGCCAATAGTACTACGAATGGACGAATGAACAAATTATTTTCGTTTATTAACCATTCGTTCATTCGGCTTTCGTTAGCTTAGCATTTTCGTTATTCGTTTTTCAAACGAATGAACGAAAATGGTATTTTCGGACAAAAAAAATGCATTCGTCCGAAAACGAATGCACATGTCTATTAAAAACCATGCCACAGCACAAAGTTATGCAAACTATTCTGTATAAGGGGGCAAAGAAAATGTCTGAGACAAGTGAATGCAATACTATAAATTAGCTTATTAATACTATAATTAGCACAAATATATATGTGTACTATTTAACTTGGCAGGTAGATGAACAGGGACCAGAAGCCTGGGATACCACTCATTCCACAAAGTATGAAAATACCTAAAAGTAGTAACAAATATTGAACCTCACATGGGCAGGCATATATCATAAAAAGAAGCCCCTTGAAAACTTCACCCCAGCAGGTGAAATGGGTAATAGCCTGAAGGCCATTTCCAGATTAGTCTTTGCCAAAAGGGCATCACGGTCTGTATCATTCATAATTTCTAAAGACCCATATAGGACCTTACTCTACTCCCTGTTAATATCAGAATATACTGACAAACATTTAGGAAATGACAGGTGGTGTATCATACAATGTTTTTCTGGCTTCCCCTTGGGCTCTAACCTGAAGATTATGGGAGGAGAGGAGAAGGGGTGTGAGTCCTCAACCTCTTTGGACAATTTTTAAAGCACCAAGTCACCATTACTAGAAACATTTTGGAAGACATCATTGGCTCCACAGAAGGATGTAGGTGCAGAATATTGAAATCACCAAAAGTGGAGAACCAAGTATCTGCAACCACTACAGAGGTGTTCACCTCGACTGTTATATACCTAATGGTTGAGCCTCTGATGGGAGCAGCAGGGGACTTGTGCGGCTCCGATGGAAAACAGAATACAAGGAACTCACTTACTAACGAAACTGGAATTTTATGGAGAGCTTGATTGAGAGAAATGGTTTACTTGAAAGTATGGAAATCAGGAATCAGAGGGAGGCTGAATTCAGACACAGGAACAACTGGAACTTGAAGTTAATGCTGGATCGATGAGGAGTTGGGAAAACCAGAGAAGCAAAACGAGGTCAGGGAAAGCCGGATCGGTAGCAGGAGACAGCCCAAGCTAAGAGGAAATTAGGCTATTTATAAGTGTGTTTGTGACAGCCCTGCAGTACCTCTATCTGACACAGCATGTGAGCGAGGAAACAGATGAAGGTGGACCGTTGGCACGGAAGGACTGCATGGATGTTGCCTGGAGAGTGGACACCGGGTTTCTTGCTGCAGGTCCAGAGGCAAATGTCCTTGTGGCAACGAGAGCACCACACTAAAGGTAAAAGGTATCCAGAAACCTTAGGAAAAGCCTTAATGCTGTGTTTCCCTATGACTAGGCTAGGACTCCTTGGCAATTGTCCCATACCCTTGACTTACTGTGATCTGCGGAAGCAGTAAACTGCTCAGATTACACCTGCCCAATTCGAGCATTCATGCTTGAATCAGTAGGAACTGTGCCACTGACAATGGCTCTCATTAATGAGCCTGCACACTTCCCTTCACAGGGTTGTCAATACGCCAGAACCTGGAGCTCCTATCTCTATATCTCCACCCACTCACATGTGCTCTGTTGATGGTGTCCAGTGAAATTATATAAATTATAATTTTAGACAGACTGTCTGAGAGATTCAGTTCCTTGTAGGTAAAATATTAAGATAGGACTCACCAAGTTTGGAGTACTTGTGCGTAGTGGTGGGATAAGCAAAATACGGCCATATATTGTGACAAATATTGTCTCCAATATTTTTTCATCTAAGCTAGGTGCTTTTCAAATTCTTTAAAATAATGCAAAATGTAAAATAATTACTTTAAGATAATATGTTGTATGGTTGCACACAAACTATGTATTGCATTATATGTCAATTGTGGTCACTTCAGTGGTGCTTTATATTGCATATCAGCTCTAGGGTGCGGTTCAATTTCTAGTTTTGTATGCATAGCTGAAGCCTGACCAACTTCTGGACGTGAACTCCGTAAGCTCACAGGTGCTCAGTATACGATCTCCAATGAAATAGTATAAACTACGGTTAAAGACAGATTGTGTGACATTCAGTTACATGTAAGATATAGAGATAGGACTCAACAAGTTGTGAGTACTTTGGAATAGCGGTGGGCTAAGCTAGGTGCTTTTCAAATACTTTAAAGTAATTTTAAATGTAAAAAAATAACTTTAATATAATATGTTGTATGGTTGCACACTGACTATGTATTCAGCATATAGATTAGGCTGCACATGCATTAATTGTGAAGGCAATGGGTCAGTTTGCCTTTGGGCTTGAGCCGTGTCCAAGATATACTTTAATGTATAATCCACAACCCTGAGCATAGACCATTTGTTGGACCCAATTGCTTGACCCTCTCCAGGACTTCTTGGATAGAGGGGGTACTTGACCCAGCCAAGATCAGATCTTCACATTCGTGGAGCAAGTAGGTTAGGATGCCCACAACTGGAAGGCTCTTCCAGAACTTTCTTTTCCTGATTTTTTTTATGAAAAAAAAAAAACACCCGCATGCAGGATTATAAGCAAGTAAATGGAACATACAGTTGTAACAGTTTCAAAATATGTGACATACATAACTAAGAACATTTGGGTTGACGGTCATGACCTCCACTTCCTTAAGGGTGCAGGGAGGTTGCATTTCTGCTATGTGACTGCAGTGACACTGACTTTGTAAGAGAAAGACTTTCAGGCAGAAAGATTTCCCAGACCCTCAGGTGAGACTTGAGGCATTTCCAAACAGATTACCATCAAGGCCCAAGATTTGCTTTATAAGCACATGCACGTCTTCCCTGCTAAGTCTCAATTTTATTTTCCCTTTCAGCTTGCTGCATCATGTTTTTTAAACCGAAAATCATGCTACTCAGCATGCATAATGTTGGCAGAGATAACATAGGCAAAATTAATGCATTTTAAAGTTTCCTAAAAATATTGTTAGGGGCAAATAATCAGGTCATACTATACATTGGATTATGCACAGAAACTAAAAAACTGACAGGGAGCGGTGCATAACACTTGCCGTCTTTAATGATAGCAGGGCTCAAGGCCTTCATACAAGTTCCTGGTGTTTTCTGTATCATTAGTTTGCGGCTTTTGTCTTCCAGCTGCTCAGTCATTCCATACCCTGAATTCACCTCTCCCAGATAGACAGATACATACATAGATATCTGAAAAGACACAGTGATGCATACCTCCCAAGTGTCCCGATGTAGGAGGGACAGTCCCTATTTTAGACCCAAGTCCCTCTGTCCATCTTTTGGACCCTGATGTCCCTCTTTTCTAGGAGTACAGAATGCTTGACTTGCATCAAAGCATCCCAGAGCTCCACAGCAGTGAAACTCACAATAAATTCAGCAAATGAATTTATATATTAGTTGTTTGCAAATAAAATTATTTATTTTTATTCTAAATGACTTGCAAAATAACATAAATAGTTGGTCACCTAAAATATCACAGTAATGTTACACTACTAGCCACACTATCAGCCACTCCCCTAAAAGAAAATTGTCCCTCTTTGGCTGTTTGAATTGTTGGGAGATATAGTGATGGCTATAAACCAATAGGGTTTTCTTAGTGTGTCATATTCCACCCGGACCGGCCTTATATTATGCAACCCTCCACCCCTCAACTTTCACCCAACTTTAAAATGTAAAAACTATCCACACTTTTTTGTGCTTTCCATAATATTTATTGCACAAATTTGTAAACTTATACACATAAACTCACACTTACAAACACAGGGACACACACACTCGCACACTGTGTGTAAGTTTAAGTCTACGTTTGTAAGTGTGTGTCTGGTTGTAAGTGTGACTCAGTGTGAGTCTGTATGTGTAAGTGTGACTCTGTGCAAGACACACATATACTCACACTTATACACGGAGTCACACTTACACACAGAGTCAAAATTACACACACAGAGTCACAAAGACTCACTCTTTTACACACAGTTACACTTACACGCACAGACTCACAGGGTTACACATACAGTTCACACTTACTTACAGAGTCACACAGACTAACACTTACACACACACTGTCACACTTACACACACAGACTCACAGAATCACACTTACATACTGTCACTTACCGTCGCTCCGGACGTCTTCAAGAGAGGAACAAATGCACAGCCAGGCCTACATCGCTTCCGGCAGAGCAAACAGGTACCTGGCGTACACGTTCAACTAAGTAATTATTGAAGCCCAGTACCGGCCTATTTGTAAACCTTGCTCCTCCCTGCAAACTCTGCCCAGGGGCTGCACCTAATCACTGGAGGGATATTTAAATCTCAGTTCTCCAATAGCTAGTTGCCTGTGTTAGTGCTCTCTTCAGCCTCACTAGCGTTATTATTGATTTTTGATTCCTGTTGCTGACCTTTTGCTTGTATCCTGACTTCTCTATTGTTTGCTGCCAGTCCTGACTCCTGCCTTTTCTAGACCATTCTATTGCCTTGTCCTTACCGTCTTGATTCCCTAGTGTGACCCAGTTTTGTTATGACTATCTTGATTGCTGCCAGCCTTGATCCTTGCCTGCCTCCTGATTATCCAGTATTCTGTTTGTGTTGACCTCGGCCTGCATTGACCTCCCTGCTGTATAATATCCTGTTCCAGTATCTCAGCGTTACTATTACAGTACAGACCTCCTCTCTATTAGCATTTGAGTGTGTGGGGTTTTAAGTCCTTGGTGGCTAACCATCTGCAGCTCAACCAAAGGTGTTATCATTAAGGTGAAACATCCTCACTATCTGTCTTGTCTATTTGAGAGTGTCTGTTCTCATATCTGCATCACGGATCCAATCTTCCACATCAGAAAGATTACACATACTCACACTTACACACGCAGTCATATAAAGTAACACTTACACACACAGACTCACAGTTACACAGACAGACTCACACTTACGTACACACTTATAGGTGTATAACTGCAAGTTCATCAGCAGAGTGTCTATATACCCTCTATCAGCTGGGGTGTTTCTATGAGCAGTGTGTTTTTACACTTTAAGTTGTTTTATTTGGAAGATCTAAGATTTTACGATTATCAGAGTCACTCAAAGTTCTGGTGGGAGGCACACCTATCTGGCCTCTGCTGTAAGGTGCCGATATTGGGCATATTTTGTGCTTTTTTTTCTGAGCGACTTCACCCATATAGTCTGTGATGAGCAGTAAGGCATCATAATTTGTTCTGTGTGTCCATAAAAGTAAGAGTTTTAGTCAAAATATAAAATACTCTATTGGAGAACACGTCCGTTCATGTCCTCAGCTGGCTCCACCCCTGCTAATGTGAAGACTTTAATCCCAAGCTATATCAGCATATTTCACTTACTTACATCTTAAAATGAGAGTTATGGGTCTAATATTAGTAGTGTTATAAATATTTTACAACCTTTTTTTTAAATGTATATTGGTCCTGCAGAGTCATCAACTTGGTCTTTGAACCAGGCAAGAGGAACTTACACATGTGCATTAATCCACACATAGGTTTACATCACCCTGTTTCTTGGCTTCCATTACCCTTTGTGAGATCTCATGTACTGTATGCATGTATGTATATATATATAATATATATATATTTATTTTTTTCAGATACCACACAAGATACTTAAATAAGAAAACAGCAACATCATAAAGTACAAAGTATCCATGAAGACAGGAAAGGATACTTCTGTTCTAAATAAATGAATATTTAAAATTGGATAACTACCGAGACATACATGTAGATAATAAAAAAAAGACCATGATGTGCAGTGCTGATCACATTGGCAAGCACCAGGGATGGCTTACAATGAACAATGATATGCACTTGTTTCAGCTAGGTGCACTTTAGAGAAATATTTTGTGAGTTACTGTACCAAAAAATGGTTCATTTATTAATAGAACCTAAAATATTGGCAATATAATGTGCTAACAATAAGTAATAAGAATTAGTACAATACATAGCAGCATCCCTGACACAGAACCATCTCGTAGCATCTATATTACATGTTATAATCAGCACTCCTTGCAGGACTGCCCTCTGTTAAAAATGCATAACATTAGTAACTCCTTTAAAAGGATGTTAGATTGAAGTAAAAAAAAAAATATTTGTTTATGTATAATAATATGCCAGGGGCTTATAATTTTTTTCTGAAGGGAGCCCCATGTTCAAAAATGCATATGTGTATTGGGCTGCATTCATCTGTTTTATTTAGAATAATGATGAAGGGAATTTGGGTAGTTAAATCAGATGGCCGTACATTGCGATAGGCTGTGTTTGGGCCCATAATCTACATGATGGACCCCCCTGATATATGTATGTTATATCAACAAACTTGCATTTATGTAAATATTCCCATGTGAATCTACAACCGATAGATCTTTAGGTATGAATATTACATTTTATAGAAAGTTCCTCTTTTTGGAATTTTGTCAGCAGAGTTGTAAAATTCATGTTCAAAATAGCTGACTTGTAGAATATTTCAAACTCAGTCATTTATAACCTGAATTCTGCAATTCGTTATCAATCACTTCAGCCCAGTTCACTGGTAAGTGAATATACTCACTGTATTTTATTACATACATAAAAACGTTCCTACCTTCATTAAATAAATGGCAACAAAAATATCTACACATTTTTTCCAGGTAATTAAGCCTATTTAGGAGAAATATTTCTCCTAAATTAGCTAGAAACAGATTAGCTAATGCCAAATCTCTTGGGTTATAATTTTAACAATCCCGCTACCCACAACTCATTACACTAATATTCCTTTGGTTTCATTTTTTTTTTTTTAAATTACATTGACATTTGTATTAACACCAGACACTGAAACTATGAAGAATAGTCTTAGCATTAATTGCTCCACCAGCAAAATTACACAGCGCCCTTACAACGACTATAACCTCTTTTATGGCTTGGAATACGTGGATTATTTAGAACTGCTGACTTACAACCCAAGCTCTCTTATGTTGCAGTTTTGTACAATAATCTTATAAACAGCAGAACATCCTTATTCTTTAGATTCCACTGGGACGTCTTCAAGATCCATACAAGGTGTACTGGAAAAGGCCCATACTGGTTTTATCTTAATTAAGCCTAATTAGATGGTTCAGTCAGGATAGAGAAACAGGGTTGGTTTAGTTGATGAACGTGACTTGAAATTGTAAACTGGTAAAATGTCCAACTGCACGAAACAGTGCTGCAGCTCAACATGAAAAGCCTCTTTCAAGAGGCAATAAAGAAAGTCTGCAGAATAGCAGGGTGCAGAAGAGCTTCTTGTGCTCAGAACAGTCGGGAAGCAGTTATATATGTGGCAGCAGGAAGCACCATTCTCAAACACACATATGTTCTTTCTGGCGAAATACGGTAATCGCTTGCTTTGTTTAAAAAATAATGATACGCAGGAATATGGCATGAAAAGAGAGAAAGGAGAGTTGGATGCTGCAGATTGAGTTTTCAGCTGTCTGTTTAACATATTAGAAATATAATAACCCTTGCTAGTCGACACTTTGTTGCTTATAAGCAGGTCATTCTTTAGATGCAACAGAAAAATAGCGACTGCACACCTTAAAAGTGAAAACATACAAGATTTATTTTTAATACATCTGTTCACATTTTCTATTGGTTATTGTATCCATGGTCCTACCTTGGATACAATAACCAATAGAAAATGTAAACAGATATATTAAAAATGTTTGTTTGATTCTTTAGATGCAAATAGAAGTAAAACTAGCTCCCAAAACAGCATCAGATATGTTAAACAAAAAAATTTGCTAATTTCATTTTACCCATAATGCAAGGTAGTTTGGGCTGGTCACCTTCGAGGGAATAATGCCAGTGTATTGCAAGATGTTATGCCTGTTGTTGAATGTCTTATATGAGGCATCATTCACATGATATTTACACAATGTGTTGTAAATAAAAATACCACAAGCACATTGGTGGTTGAAATGTTAAAAAAAATCAAGCCCTCGATGCTGTTAAAATAGCCATGAACCTGCAAAGATCTCATGCTTGCAGCTTCTAGCCATTACTAATCCATGCTAGGCGACGAAGCTCTAAACTGTAATATCTCTAGGCCCTGTTTTAGTACCTACAGTTTATGGTAATTTGACTGATGGAGCAGGAGGTGCTGGATCATTAACATTGAAAACACATGGGCTGTACTAGCACTGCCATTGCAAATTAAACAGTGCAATTTCATACTGTTAGAATGAGAAAAAAGCACCCTGGACCTATTGTGAAAAGAGTTTTACCTGCTGTTTAGCTAATATGTTTATGATGATGTATGGCTTTAGGGTAAACTGATGCAAATTATTTTATTTCAATTACCTATGTAAGTTTACACTGTGTCCTACCTCTTGTTTGCAGATTCCTAGGCAAGGTTTGAGGTGGGGTCTAAGAAAGAACATTTAATAATGTTATCAGAAAGTATACCTCTAGAAATGCCATGTTAAAAAAGATCCAATACTCTTGTTAAAATCAGTAATGCTGTTGATACATGGCTTCCCAGTCAAAGTAAAGGTAATTTCAAATGTGGGCATTGTTGTCATTTTAATAATACCACTAATGTAAAGTTTTTTTTTAATCATCCATACACAGGCAAAAAGATTTATATTAATAAATTCATAAATTGTTTAACCACCCGTCATATATATGTTAGTATGTTATGTTGGTTGTACGGTGAGACCTTTAAACGATAGAATTTCTGACCACAAATCAGGAATTTAGAAAAAAATGTAGGTACAGATAAGGAGGCTATTAATGCTATGGCAATTATCCATTATCATGAGGCGGACCATGGATCTTCTGCATCTTTAACATTTTATGGCATAGAAGCAGTTGCTGTACCATCTAGAGGTAGGGATAGACATCAAGCTTTGTTGCAGCGAGAAATATTTTGGATAAACGAACAGGGTGCATATGCTAATGAAAATGTCTTAAAGAGTCTGATCCCCAAACTCACTTTGGTGCAAGATGAACACTGCTTGTATAATGCACAGGCTTTTATCCTTGTGTGATTTGATGCAGGCATTCTTTATAAATCACATTTTTAATATTTGACTCAAGCCATCCCCAGTGGTTAATCTGCATGTTTACTGCAAGTGCGGCAGCACTGATTCTATAGACACTGAGGATATAAAGTTTTGTTTCATATAGTCACTTCCTGTCCTCCTCAAATTGAGTCTATTCTGTGGCCTCTGAGTGATCTTGCTCTTGTACACAGTAGGATCTCTTAACAGTGCAACACATTGTCTGATGACATTACTAGAGAGATAGGATATTCCATTCATTTGAATGGCATTATTCTCATTGGTCATTTCATTCACCTGCACGATCACCTTGAAAATGGCACCTTGTTGCCATATTGGTTGATTCTGGAGGGAGTTGAAAGCCCATGTATTACACCTATGAACATTTATTCAAATGCTCTGTAGAGTTTTTTGTTTTTTTTGTTTGAACTTGTCTCTCTGACTTCCTCAACCCCACACCCTTCCCCGCCATCTCCAACTCTAGACACATTTTTTTATGTGATGTGTCAAATAAATATGTGTGTTTGGGCAGACTAGATGGACCGAATTGTTCTTTAGAAGCAATATATTTGCATTGAATGGCACATTATTCCACTAGGACTAATGTGAGGTAAAAAAATTGTCAAATGATGTAATAATCAGCATTGAATCCAATGTGTTTGTCCTGTATCACTAATACTATCTTGCATGTCTACTGCATCATTATCTTCACTTAATAGTTTAAAATTATTGATAAAACCTTAAAAGAACAAATAGGTATTAGGGCAACATACTCCAATATTACCATAATAAAATAACAGGTGGGTATTGCCTCCATCAGCTTGCCTTCTTTCCATAGTGCATCCTGGTACCATGTGGTAAAACACATACCTGGCCATCCATGTGTTATAAAAGAAATTGGTGATACATCAGACTAGACTACCTTCTTCCATTGCTCCATGGACTAGTTCTGATGCTCACATGCCCATTGTTTGTACTTCCAGCAGTGGAAAGGGTTTAGCATGGGCACCCTGACTGCTCTGCGGCTACGCAGCTCCGTACACAACATATTACAATGCACTATGTGTTCTGACACCTTTTCTCTCAAAACCAGCATTAACTTTTTCAGCAATTTCAGCTACAGAAGCTCATCTGTTGGATCGGACCACACGGGCCAACCTTCTCTCCCCACGTGTATCAATGAGCCTTGTCCACCCAAGATCCTGTACCGGTTCACCACTTTTGCTTCATTGGACCACTGTTTATAGGTACTGAACACTGCAGTGCGGGAACACCCCACAAGAGCTGCGATTTTGGAGATACCTTGACCTTGCCATCACAGTTTGGCCCTCGTCAAAGTCTCTTAGATCCTTACACTTACACATTTTTCCTGATTCTATCACATCAACCTTGAGGAAAAAATGTTCACTTACTGCCTAATTTATCCCACCCACTGGCAGGTGCCATGATAACGAGATTATCAGTGTTATTCACTTCACCTGTCAGTGGTCATAATGTTATGGCTCAACCATGTATATATAATGTCTATATATTTATCTGTATATATATATATGAAATAAACTGAAAAAAATCTAGTGCTGCAATACAGTACCTATCCACCTATCCATGCATACATTCATAAATGATGTGAATCATCAGTTTGAACAATGCTAGCTAGGCTTTTTATTTTAAATTCAGCGTTTATTATATTTTCTGTATATTTTCTTTGTATACATCATCAGTACGATATTGCAATTCCATCTATCAATAACATATTTCGATAGTCACAGGAGAAGGTAGACTTTTCATTAAATCCATATTGCCATTAGAATACAATCTAATAGACAACCAATGCTATATTTCACCCTTGATCACACCCCATACTTCACTAACATTACATTTTCTAAAATCAATTACTAAGTATAATAATCTAGATCTTTGCTGCAAAGGATGTGAGCTTCCAGGTCTCCAGACAACTGGAATATTCACTAGTAGTACGGAAACTTGTGTATCATAAACTATACCTCCTAATAATGAATTAGATGAAATTATAAACATAGAGCTTGTTAAAACTAAATAGATATTATTTTCTTAGAGACCCTGTTAGTGTTGACTATCATAGAGCAGGAACGATTTCCTAAAACAAAAATTCCTAAGAACAACGTTGGAAAAACCTTGCTACTATGGTAACAGTATCAATGAACAAAGTGAACACATCAGCCAATCAAATTATGTAAAAGCAAACCTTATAAAGCAGTTTTGTCTTCTATAGTTGATTTTTTTTATTACACAGATAGTAGATTCCCCTTATTATTCTTCTCTGCACACATATATTGAGCATTTTGATCTCCAGAGATTGTTTTTTTTTTTATTTTCACTTAGCACATTGATATGGCATGTTTTAGATTTATTGCAGTCACTGAAACGTCAGACATTCAGAATAAAGTATTTAACACTGTCTACACTGATTTACAAATATAAGCAGTCTAACCAAATGTGTAACTTAATGAACCACATGCACCATTTCTATGTAGTTCTTTTTCCATGGGGAGATGGTCTTGGGTACATAAATATTATATTATATTTACAAGTCTTCAATTTTATTTAGTGCACGGTCAGAGGGTTACAACAATAACAAGTGCTCGCAGAGAAAATTACTTTATATTTTGCACATTTTTCAATGTAATTTATCAGTTTCTCTAATTTCACTATTAATATTTTTATGTTTTTTCCAAAACATGGCAGATTCGACATAGCTAAGACAGCAAAAGAAAGAAATAGTGCTAAAACGTGTATTTGTATATATATATATATATATATATATATATATATATATATATATATATATATATATATATATATATATATATATATATATATACACAGTATATGTCTCATATTTAAAGCAACTCACCTAAACATATTTTTACTGTAAATGTAAATTAAAAAAGTGTTGAACATGATCTGTACAATGTGTTAGTACAATTGCATGCAAATGCCTAAATAGTCTTAAATGTGTCTGTGAAGGTATCAACAGTTTATGACATCACTTGTGGCTTAATATGGAAATAGCACATTTCCCATTGAAAAGCAGATTATTTGCATTTCAGGCCATGGCTGATGTCATAAACTTGAGACTCCGCAGACAGATTTAAAACACATTTTGCTCTTAATTTAGGCATGTGCTTGCAATTTTGCTAACACCATGTTTATATCATTTTCAATAATTTGTTATCCTCTACATTCACAATAAAAACAGTGTTTAGGTGATACAGTCCCTTTAAATTCACATGTCACTTTTGTAGTTATTATTTCTGGGCATATGGATTCCTCTTGCATATGTCCATGTACTGAGAAATAAAAAATATATACAATAGAGTTCTTCGTTCTTCGAGTTCTTCTTGAAGAGTAACCAGATATAAATTGATTCCAAATTTACACTTACTTTTTAAAACGACAAAAGAAAGACATTGTGCTTTATAGTCAAATAAGTTAATTCACAGAGTAAATATTAAGTTACATTTTTTTCCCGTCCTGTTAATATTTAAAAATGGGAACATTTAACTGATTTTAGCTGTTCTTCTAAGCTGTGTACATACTATCTGTTTATCAATTTATAACAGGAGGACTTAACTGAAAATATATGTACATATAACAAAATAGAGTTGTTTTGTTATGGCTGGTGAGTGGTTTGCTAAATGGGCGACTTATCAGTCATATGATTTCAGAATTGATGCCAACAAACCAAACAATATGTGAAACAATATTCCCTTGCTCGAAATTTGTAGAACTTTATTTACACATATTTTAATGCTTTGATCTCCCAAGTTGGGCAAATTGGGACAGCTGCCAACTAACTTTAATTAAATCTGAAATATAAATCTCATTTAAGCCGTCAATGGTTTGTTTTTCAATGGCTTAACCCCTTAAGGACAGAGCCTTTGAAACATTTTTGTCCTTTCTGGACAATGGCTATTTTAACATTTCTGTGCTGTTTGTGTTTAGCAGTAATTTTCTTCTTCGTCATTTGCTGTACCCACACATATTATATATTGTTTTTATCGGGACAAAAAGGGCTTTCTATGGATGCCATATTTTTGATCATATCTTATCATATTATTAAAAAAAAATAATAAAATATGGTAAAAAAAAAAAAAATACACAAATTTCTTTGTTTTTATTTGAAACAACTTCTCCTCATCGACAATAGCGAACGAAAAAACATGCTAAATAGATTCTACTATTTCTCCTGAGTACAGGGATACCACCCATGCATAGGTTTGTTGGGTTGTTTGGGGGCTAAAATGCCAAATTTGTGAGGTGCAGTTTTTTGTTTTCCAACTTGAAATTTTTACATGCAGACAGCCTGCACCCATGTCCCATTTGGGACATATTTGAAACCAGCCAGTGTATTTTACCCCATCAACCCATATATTTTTTAAAAGTAGACACCCTAGGCTATCTCAAATGGTGGTATTTTAACACTTTCCATGCACTATTTCTACCACCAGCCTTTGTCAAAGTTTGTGGTAGTAATTTTTTTGTGTTTTTTTTTCACAAACCTTGTACTTCAGACATAAATTTACAGATTTTGGTATGTGTCACTGCCAAATAACACCCCAATAAGTGTTCAGAAACATCTCTTGAGTACAGGGATACCCCCCATGCATAGGTTTGTTGGATTGTTTGGGGGGTAAAAGGCCAAATTTGGGAGGTGAAGTTTTTGGTTTTCCAATTTGAAATTTTGACATGCAGACAGCCTGCACCCATGTCCCATTTGGGACATATTTGAAACCAGCCAGTGTATTTTACCACATCAACCCATATATTTTTTTAAAGTAGACACCCTAGGCTATCTCAAATGGTGGTATTTTTACACTTTCCATGCACTAATTCTACCACCAGCCTTTGTCAAAGTTTTTGGTAGTCATTTTTTTGTGTTTTTTTTTCACAAACCTTGTACTTCAGACATGAATTTACAGATTTTGGTATGTGTCACTGCCAAATAACACCCCAATAAGTGTTCAGCAACATCTCTTGAGTACAGGGATACCACCCATGCATAGGTTTGTTGGGTTGTTTGGGGGCTAAAAGGGCCACATTGTGAAGGTGCGCATTTTCAACTTGGAATATTGACGTGTAGCCAGCCTGAGCCCATCTTTCATTTGGGACTTTTTTTTAAAGTAGGACAGTGTATTTTACCCCAAAAAGTATATATTTTGTAAAAGTAGACACCCTAGGCTATTTTAAATGGTGTTATTTTAACACTTTCCATGCACCAATTCTACCACCAGCCTTTGTCAAAGTTTGTGGTAGTCATTTTATTGTGTATTTTTTCCCACATACATTGTACTTTAGACACAAATTCACATATTTCGGTATGTGTCACTGACAAACAATACCACAATATATGTTCAGCAACATCTCCCGAGCACAGGGATACCACCCATGCATAGCTTTGTCAGCTTTGTTGGGTGTTGAAAGGCTACATTTGAGAGGTGCGCTTTTTGATTTTCAAACTTGGAATTTGAACATGTAGAGCAAGGAAGGGGTTAATAGCTCTTATAAGAGCCTTTGTAGTACTGTACAAAAAAATTAACCCCTAAAAATGCACAGACAAGAAAAAAATTTCTGCTGTGCATTGATCAGTGGCAGGGAAGGGGTTAATACACTACACTATACAAAGGGTATGGCTTTTATAAAAGCCCTTGGGACTCACAATTTTTTTAACATTTTATTTAATTTATTACAATTAAAAAATTATGTTATACAGATCTGTCTCTTTCCCTCACTAAAACTCAAGTGAGGAGAGGGAGGCAGATCCATATGGGTCAGAACAATATTTACCAATATTGATCGAACCAGACGAATGGTGATGCTCATCTGAGAAATCACCAAACCACCTTTGCCACTGATCGGCTGTTACTGATCGCTATACACGTGTTCAGACAGCTTCAAAAGGAATACACGTAATCCCCTAGTGGGTATAATTAACCCCTAGCGAGTCTGACAAAAAAAATGCTGATAGCAAAAAAAAAATCCTTCTGCGACTAGATTGCTCCATATGCGCTGCTTAGGCAGTGACCATATGCACTGCTTAGGCAGTGACCATATGTGCTGCTTAGGAAGTGATATACGGCAAGGAAGGGGTTAATAGCTCTTATTTAAAAAAAAAATTACGTTAAACGTAGTCCCCTAGCGGGTATAATTAACACGTGACGGGTGTAATAAAAAAGTTTTAAAAAAATTAAAAATGCTTCTGCAGCAAGATTGCTGCATTTGCGTCAGATCTCTGCTTAGGCAGTGATCTACAGCAAGAAAGGGGTTAATCTCTCTTAAAAGAGCTTTTTTTTATACTGTAATGAATTACAGTAAAAAAAATTAACCCCTAAAAAATGCACAGACAGCAAAAAATGTGCTGCTGTGTATGATCACTGCGTACACAGCGATCAATGGCAGGGAAGGGGTTAAATGGCTTTTATAAAAGCCCTTGGTGTTTAAAATTTTATTAAATATTTGTTTTATTATTTTATTTTATTTTTTTACTTTATCTGATCTGTCTCTCTCCCTTACTATAACTAGTAAGGTGAGGGAGGCAGATCAATACTTGTCAAAGGCAATATTTGCTAATATTGCCTTTGACAGTATGATAAGTGCTCATCAGAGCACTTATCATACATGCCTGCACACAGATCACATAGATCTGTTGTGCCGGCATCGATTGGCTCCCCCTAGAGCATCGGAAGTGAAATACTTTCACTTCCGATGCTCTTGCCATTAGAAGGGAAGCGCTGCCTGTATAGGCAGCGTTCCCTTCTACTGAGCCGATGGGGTCGCTCAGGAGAGCGACCACCATCGGCTCTGGGGAGCAGAACGGTGTTGTTAAGTGCCTCGCTGGCGAGGCACTTTAACAACACCGGAGAAGCTTAGAAAGCGAACGATCGTTCGCTTTCTAAGCACATGTGTGCAGCCGGCGCAGCCATTTTTAAATGGCTGCTACGATCACTCCGTGGAGTGATCGTAGCGCGCCCCTGCACTTTTGGGGGGTGTTGCACAATGCCTCTACCTAGAGGCATTGTAGCAACACCGTTAGAGTAAAGAAAGCGACCGCTGGTCGCTTTCTTTACTCAGTTTAGTGCATGACGTGCCAGGCACGTCAGCTGTCGGCAAGTCCTCGATTTGCCGTGACGTGCCTGGCACGTCATCTGTCGTTAAGGGGTTAATACTGATGATGTCATTGTCCAGAGACAAAAAAAAGAAGGTTGGACCAAACCTAAAAAAAACCTTATCTTTTACCTATTGTATGCAAAATAATGTAATTAAATTGGTGAGTGATGATGGTGAGATTAATAATAGATGGGAAACATTTAGTGACATATGTTAAGTGATATATGTCTTATTTCATTTTCCCATCAACTTTTTCGTTTTCCTCTTCAAATTTGTAATCAATACTTTAATTATCATTTTTCTGCACTTGATATAGATGGTTCTACTACCTATGTTATGCATACAATGTGCCCCAATGCAAAATACATTATTCATATTATTTCATTATAAATATTTTTGAACCAAATGCTAGACCCTTTACCAGTAATGGGTTGAAACCAAGGACCCATGGCTATTAGTTCATCTTCAACGCCCATTTCTAACTGCTTCCAATACTTTAACAGCATTGAGTGTATAGATGTGCCCCTGAATTGAAGAACATTCAATTCAGAGGTGAGAAATACTTCTCACTGGCAAATTATATATATTTTTACCCACTGTCTGTGGCCCAGTGAATAACCTGCCCCTCATAAAAATTGTTGTAACTGTGTTAGGTTTCCCCCTTTTGTTACCAGTGGGGAACTGGTGTGTGCTCCCTTGTTTTTCCCTGTCCCTGACCTGGTTTAATTAAGGGACAATATAGATTGGTACTCCTTGGTCCCTGTCTACTTAGGGGACAACAGCAATTTGGATCTCCCCAAGTGCCAAGGGCGGCACTTGACTTGTATGCCTTTTGGGGCGGCAAAAAACGCAAAAAATAAAAATGAAAAAAGCCGCCCCTTAAAAAAAACGCTCTTGCTGGCAGGGACGGTGGTGAGGGGAGAAACCTCTGTGCTGCCTGTTCGGCTCCCCGTGCAGTGTGACAGGGAAGTGCTGACAGGTGACGTGACCGGCTCTCTGACGTCAGACACGCGCCGGGTCACGTGACCTCTCTGTACAACAGCCGGAGAGCCGAACAGGCAGCATGGAGGACACCATGCTGCCTGCCACTAGCCACCAGGGAAAAAGGTAAGTGCTGGGGCATAAGGGCATATTAATGGCAAATACTGGCATATTATTGCGCAATTTGGCCGGGGCTTATTAATGGTAAATAATACTGGCATATAATTGGGCAAATTGGCTGGGGAATATTAATGTCAAATTATACTGGCATATTATTAGGCAAATTGTCAGGGGCATATTAAATGGCAAATAATACTGGCATAATATTGGGCAAATTGTCAGGGGCATTTAAATGGCAAATAATACTAGCATATTATTGGGCAAATTGTCAGGGGCTTATTAATGGCAAATAATACTGGCAAATTATTGGGCAAATTGGCTGGAAAATAGTAATGGCAAATAATACTGGCATATTATTGGTCAAATTGGCAGGGGAATATTACTGGCAAATAATACTGGCATATTATTGGGCAAATTGGCAGGGGCATATTAAATGGCAAATAATACTGGCATAATATTGGGCAAATTGGTAGGGGCATACTGGCATGTTATTGGGCAAATTGGCTGGCACATATTAACGTAAAATTAATACTGGCATAATATTGGGCAAATTGGCAGGGGCATATTAAATGGCAAATACTGGCAAATTATTGGGCAAATTGACAGGGGCTTATTAATGGCAAATAATACTGGCATATTATTGGGCAAATTGGCTGGGGCTTATTAAAGGAAAATAATACTGGCATATTATTGGGCAAATTGGCTGGAGAATATTAATGGCAAATAATACTGGCATAATATTGGGCAAATAGGAAAGGGCATAGTAAATGGCAAATAATTTTGGCATATTATTGGGCAAATTGGCAAGGGCATATTACATGGCAAATACTGGTATATTATTGGGCAAATTGGCTGGGGCATATCAATGGCAAATTAATGCTGGCATAATATTGGGCAAATTGGCAGGGGCATATTCAATGGCAAATACTGGAATATTATTGGGCAAATTAGCTGGGGAATATTAATAGTAAATAATACTGGCATATTATTGGGAAAATTGACTGGGGCATATTAATGGCAAATAATACTGGCATAGTATTGGGCAAATTGGCTGGGGAATATTAATGGCAAATACTGGCATAGTATTGATCAAATTGCCTGGGGAATATTAATAGCAAATACTGGCATATTATTGGGCAAATTGTCTGGGGAATATTCATGGCAAATGAATACTGGCATAATATTTGGCAATTTGGCAGGGGCATATTAAATGGTAAATACTGGCATATTATTGGGCAAATTTGCTGGGGAATATTAATAGCAAAGAATACTGGCATAGAATTGGGCAAATTGGCTGGGGAATATTAATAGCAAAGAATACTGGCATATAATTGGGCAAATTGGCTGGGGAATATTAATGGCAAATACTGGCATATTATTGGACAAATTGGCTGGGGAATATTAATGGCAAATAATAATGGCATATTATTGGGCAAATTGGCTGGGGCATATTAATGACAAATAATACTGTCATATTATTGGGCAAATTGGCTGGGGCATATTAATGGCAAAATAACACTGCCATATTAATGGGCAAGCTGTGGCATATTTACTATTTAAACTGGCTGTTGCATATGTCAATGACAAAGTGACTGTGGCGTGTTAATTGGTACCTGACAGTGGCTTATTTTAATTGGTAAAGTGATGCTGTGGCATGTTCTGTGGGGCAAAATAACATGTACTATAGGGGAAAGTGACACTGTGGCTTGATCTACAGGGGCAGTTCTGTGGTACGATTTGACACTGTGGTATTTTCTGTGACACTGTAGTATGTCAAATTATGTGGGTGCAATATGAGTGCAAGCTAAGTGCTGTGGATGCAATATAGATGCATGACAAGTGCTGTGGGTACTGTATGGTTCTATGTGAAGTCCTTTGGGTGCAGAAAAAGGGAATAAAAACAAGAAATGCTAATTTTCAATAATATTTTTATTACATATACAAATAGTTGAATGTGTTATGAAAATAGTTGCATATAATATTAAAAAGTTTACATTTACATACAGTTTTTTACAATGTGACTTTAGAGAAATTGAGTAGAGTGGGGTCCACTACTAAAGACTTTGCTCCATGTGAGGGAGGCATGTGATGGGGGCATGTAATGTGTATGTAATGGGGTGATGGGGTCATGTAAATGGGGTGATGGGGCATGTCCTTGGTGTGCAACGTGGGTTATAGGTCATGTTGTGGTGTGCATTTTGGGTAGGTGGGGTGCCAAAATTTTGTCTGCCTCAGGCAGCACAAAACCAAAATACACCACTGCACACACCTACAGCACCTGATTGCAGCTATATAACTTGTTACAGCACCCATTCCACTCACAAGATGTGCCCCAACACCCAGATTGCACTCACAGGACTTGCCTGTGTACCCAGATTCAACCAACATTGCACCTGGCATGTTTAATTCTCTAGAAACCCAGTATAAGCAATGTTTAGGTTGAGAGAGTCCCCTTAAGTATCGCTGGTGACAGTGAGCATATTTAGTACTTTGGAGATTAGAGGTTATTTTACAAAATCATGTTAATTTTTCCTGTACACCATAAGTCACTAAGCACAAAGTAAGATTACACATCTCCCAACTTCTGCCCCAGGTAAATCATGTACAGTGAGAATTCTCTGGTGTTTCAGACAACAGAGAATTAAACTAGGACCACAGGAACGCTATCCCCACTGTAAAGCAGGACAGAGGTAGAGCTCAGCGGGATAGCCTCGTGAAATGGGACAGTTGGGAGACAGGCGATTATACCTATGAAATAGTGTGAGCTTGTTTCCTGGAAGATAATAAATTATAGGTAACTATTTCTGCGCACACACAGAATTTACATCTCCGTGGAATAAACCAGGAAGTCCAAGTTGTAGAACTTTTGTTAAAATAACCTGCAGATTATTTGAACAAGAAGACCTCCATTGTATAAGTTTGACTGTTAGGACAGGCATTTTAATCGACATATCTGTAAAAACCTTAGGCTATACTATACTGTAGAATCTGTTTAATTCTCAACATTTTAGATGTCATTCCCTGTACAGTCTACTCAGTCTTTATCTTTCTGAAGTTGCTAAAATAAGAATCATTAAGTTGGGCAATGTTACACCAATACTAACATTCCCAGGATGTACTTAATAAACAAGAGAATATCTCAATGCACCTTTCCTCTCTGTTATTATTAAATAATTATGAGAGCAAATTTGGATAGGATCACCCTTTGGCATATTCATGCATTCTCTATTAACAGTTGAATAGATGTGATGATTTAACCTTCCACAAGCAACCTTTGTGACATTGCCCTTGCCATTCATTGAGTTTTGTTTAGTGATTAGCAAAACAGAATATAAAGGATACAAGAAAAAAAGAAGATGAATCCAGATATAAATCTAATTTTGATGTGTTTCCATAGTGATGGCAAATAAAAACGATTCAAGTGCTGACCTCTCAACACCGCCCTATAGAATTTGCACTTGCTGGTTACAATGGCTGCTGTCTCTATGTAATGTATTGTCAGCACAGCAAATATTCCTGTCTTTCAATGTCTATTTTGGTAGGAAAGCTTTATTTTATTTGCCTTTTGTTCTAAAAACTTGCATAGCATCTGTGACATCGAAAGCAAATGTTTTACCACAATAGCTATTAGGATTGGCAGTAGATACATTTCGAAGCACTAATACTTCAATGTCCATTACCTTTGCTTAAAATCATTAAGACACATATTTGTCATAATACAAAACATTGCTGAATATATAAATGTAGTATTAGTAGTAATGTGTGTATTTGAGAGCGATTAGAGGTAAGATTCCTAGAACCTGCATTTTTTTTCCTGATTAAATAAAATGCGGGATGTGGGTGAGTGTACAACCTAAGAAATGAAAATCTAGGCACAGAAAATAAGTGTTCAATCAATTACCTTCTGCTAATAATATGTTTCGTATGCCTCACATTATGTCTTCTGCAAACCAAACGCACCTGCTACTTGTTCTACAAGTCTGCACATCTGACTTCCATGACAGAGGGATTATTTTTACTGTTTACAAATAAACACAGAAACGTTTAGATCACCCAGACTGAGACACTGTCAGCTCATTTACATTTTTGTTTCTACCTTAATACAATGGCAAACCTGTGAGTGCTACTTACCTCTTGAACTCTGTTCACCATGTGCCCATCTACTTTGTGGAGCAAGTTTGCTCCTTATCATGTGATTAGCTCATCAGGACTAATGACTAGAGTTGAGCGGACACCTGGATGATCGGGTTGGGCAGGTTCGGCCGAACTTCGGAAAAAAGTCTGGGTTCGGGCTCGAACTTGACCCCGAACCCCATTGAAGTCAATGGGGACACAAACTTTTGGCCACTAAAATGCCTCTAAAAAAGTCCTGGAAAGGGCTAGAGTGCTGCAAAAAGAATTAAAATGTGGGTAAGAGTAGGACAAGTGGAAACAAATATGGATAGGGAAATAACTTCAAAAAACATAAAATACACACAAATTAAAAATACAGCTGAGCCATAAAATAGCACTAGATGGAATCTTTGATTTTAGCTTTGGAAGAACATTAATCTAAATCTAAAGCATGGCTGCCAGGAGGATCAACAGAATTATTCATTTGAGAGAGGGTTGAAGTGTAGGGTATTCTCTTTGGTTGAGGAGGTGGTGACCGTGGCGGTGGAAGCGGCGCTGGAGGAGGAGGAGGTAGCCAGAATTTGTGCGCTGTAAGCACAGTATTTGACGGTTCTATCTGACTCTCAGATGTAATACATGTAGTGCTATTGCTATTCTATAAACCGAAATAGAGTCAATTGGCCTATTCTTATGAATGGGGACGTTCGGTTTATAGACTTTCGGTTTATAGAATACATGTAATGCTATTGGCTATCTATAAACCGAACTAGAGTCCCCATTCATAAGAAATTCTTATGAATGGGGACTCTAGTTTGTTTGACTCTAGTTCAATTGACCTATTGGTATGAATGGGGACTCTACAGGGAGTGCAGAATTATTAGGCAAGTTGTATTTTTGAGGATTAATTTTATTATTGAACAACAACCATGTTCTCAATGAACCCAAAAAACTCATTAATATCAAAGCTGAATATTTTTGGAAGTAGTTTTTAGTTTGTTTTTAGTTTTAGCTATTTTAGGGGGATATCTGTGTGTGCAGGTGACTATTACTGTACATAATTATTAGGCAACTTAACAAAAAACAAATATATACCCATTTCAATTATTTATTTTTACCAATGAAACCAATATAACATCTCAACATTCACAAATATACATTTCTGACATTCAAAAACAAAACAAAAACAAATCAGTGACCAATATAGCCACCTTTCTTTGCAAGGACACTCAAAAGCCTGCCATCCATGGATTCTGTCAGTGTTTTGATCTGTTCACCATCAACATTGCGTGCAGCAGCAACCACAGCCTCCCAGACACTGTTCAGAGAGGTGTACTGTTTTCCCTCCTTGTAAATCTCACATTTGATGATGGACCACAGGTTCTCAATGGGGTTCAGATCAGGTGAACAAGGAGGCCATGTCATTAGATTTTCTTCTTTTATACCCTTTCTTGCCAGCCACGCTGTGGAGTACTTGGATGGAGCATTGTCCTGCATGAAAATCATGTTTTTCTTGAAGGATGCAGACTTCTTCCTGTACCACTGCTTGAAGAAGGTGTCTTCCAGGAACTGGCAGTAGGACTGGGAGTTGAGCTTGACTCCATCCTCAACCCGAAAAGGCCCCACAAGCTCATCTTTGATGATACCAGCCCAAACCAGTACTCCACCTCCACCTTGCTGGCGTCTGAGTCGGACTGGAGCTCTCTGCCCTTTACCAATCCAGCCACGGGCCCATCCATCTGGCCCATCAAGACTCACTCTCATTTCATCAGTCCATACGTCAGTCCTTGACGTTTCAGCTTGTGTGTCTTGTTCAGTGGTGGTCGTCTTTCAGCCTTTCTTACCTTGGCCATGTCTCTGAGTATTGCACACCTTGTGCTTTTGGGCACTCCAGTGATGTTGCAGCTCTGAAATATGGCCAAACTGGTGGCAAGTGGCATCGTGGCAGCTGCACGCTTGACTTTTCTCAGTTCATGGGCAGTTATTTTGCGCCTTGGTTTTTCCACACGCTTCTTGCAACCCTGTTGACTATTTTGAATGAAACGCTTGATTGTTCGATGATCACGCTTCAGAAGCTTTGCAATTTTAAGAGTGCTGCATCCCTCTGCAAGATATCTCACTATTTTTGACTTTTCTGAGCCTGTCAAGTCCTTCTTTTGACCCATTTTGCCAAAGGAAAGGAAGTTGCCTAATAATTGCCTAATAATTATGCACACCTGATATAGGGTGTTGATGTCATTAGACCACACCCCTTCTCATTACAGAGATGCACATCACCTAATATGCTTAATTGGTAGTAGGCTTTCGAGCCTATACAGCTTGGAGTAAGACAACATGCATAAAGAGGATGATGTGGTCAAAATACTCATTTGCCTAATAATTCTGCACTCCCTATATTTCGGTTTATAGAATAGCAATAGCATCACATGTATTACATAAACCGAAAGTCGATAAACCAAATGTCTTTTGGTTTATAGACTTTCGTTTTATACAATACATGTAATGCTATTGCTATTCTATAAACCGAAAGTCTATAAACCGAATGACTTTCGGTTTATAGACTTTCGGTTTATAGCCGAACCTCGAACTCCAACCCGAACATACACAAATGTTTGTACCACCCATGCTGCCAGAGGATGAGGAAGAGAACTCCAAGCACTGTACCACCAGTGCATCTGCATATGGAGACATGTTTGCACCTTTTTGAAATGTTTGTTGAACAGAAGCCTAGCAACAGAATAAAGCACTGTATCTTCACTACATGCACACAGAATAATATTGGCCATCATTGATAGGCTAGGAAAATTATTTCAAAATCCCACTATAGTGCTTATGTTTATGCTTTCTAATTTGTCCTGAAAGGCAGCACAACACATGTCAATATAAAAATAATAGAACATGTATTTGTTTCCAATCCCGGTGTCACATATTTTATGTGAATAGAATGAGAGGGTACTTATTATAGCTACTACTTGGCCTTGTCTGCTGCAGAGCTAGGGATATTAAATAATATTAAATTATTTTTAGATTCCCAGACTCTGCATTACAATCATTTCCTTTATCTTATGTATTAATCTGTCTTCACTCTTGGGCATCCCTTAGCTCTGATAAACTATTTTGATCCCTGACCTAAGCTCACTGCACTGTTTTCACCAAGTGACGTTGCTTTAGTTAGATTCACAATTGATGTTATCTAGAACACTTATCTGAAAAACACTGGGAGCTGATGGAATTATTTCGAAGATCAGGCTGACAAGGTACATTTCCAATGAAATTTTGATAGATTTAGAACTGCCTACTTGAAGCCTCAAGACTCAGAAGGGTCTGAGGCAGGAGTGGCCAGGTATTGATCCGTAGATTCGGAAAGGCTTATAGTACAATCACTGAGTAATGCAACTGTCAGGATTCTCTCTCCAAGAAAGAGCAGTCAATGAAAATATCCTGTTTAGGAGGACAAAATAAAGTGCCAGCTCAGTGACCATGCTGGACCATCTCCAGGCTACCTGCAGGCCGTACAGATGCCCGTTCATCTCCCATTTGTGCCAGGAACACATTAAATTGATGCTATCTTGTGGAGGCTATATTTGTAACAGTGGAAAAAGCACTTGTAAATTCTCTGCGGAGTTACAGTAACTGAAGCATTTAATTAAAAGAGAGGGGGCTGGATTAATAGAAAGCTTGGGATTGGGTATTTTAATTAAATCCAGGGCTGTCTGCAGGCTTTATTCCAAATGCTTCTATATTATTTTTAAGATTGGCTGTAGCCAATACTGTGAACTAAACTAGCCTGGGTTTTAAGTGTCTCCATAAGGTCTCCACTCAATATGCTTTATACAGACATGGTATGCTTGATGCTTCAAGAGAAGTGTGTTTAAAAAAAGTGCTGACAGTGAAACAGGTTCCTTGCAGTGAAAGAGTTATATTGAGATTTTTGGGATTAACCCTTCATGGGTAAATAGCTTGTCAAGTTCATGTGAACGAAATTCCATTCTGTATTCATGGTGATGTGGGTATATATATTTTAGTGCTTGCTTAATTATATTGTAGAGGGTGCATAGTTACTTTTAGAGGACGTAATTTGTACACTGTAGTGGAAGAATGGGATCTACTATCCAAATGCCTATTTGCCTATACTACTATATAGAGTGGGAATCTACGCATACGATTGAATAAAACCTCTACAGTGCTCCATAGGCTAAAGAAACAAAACACTGGTTCTTGATAGTATATGATGTCATAACCTAGAGTTTTATTTCATCAGTCCATATTAGGACTGGAAGGGGGCACACTTTTAAAGTCTGCACACTGGCTCACATAGGACCAGGTGTTCAGTGTTCAGATCAGTATTTGAGCTTTCTGTAAAGGAAAAGAATAAAGGCAACACTGTGTGTTTCCATAGCTCAATATGGTTGGATACTGTCATGTTTTTGTGTCCAGTATTTTTAGCAGAATACAATATGTTTACAGAACAGAAACCCATTCCTAGAATAATAGCCAAGCATTGGAGAATGATTCACAAATTAAGGAGAATGGCTAATATCTAAAAACATTGCAAGGCTGGAAGTCTGACACATATTAATGATGAACTGTGTTAAGTGGAATCTACACATTAAAATACTTTGGAATCTGGTCGCTGCATTTTACTTTGCATGGACAATGCAATATTAATTCAGTTTTAGGTGATCTCACTTTCTTTGCACCTCTAAAATGATCACTAATGGAGAACATTAAGCAGCCTTGTGATTCTGAGAAACATTGTGACTACATTTTGAAAGTGTGAATTTTATACATACCCCGTACCTAAAAATATAACTACAAAATTCAGCTCTTCACTTTAATTAAATCTCTTCTGGACTCAGTGCAAACGATGTAACCTAACAACAATAAAGTATGCCTATTATTAACACTTTACAGCCACAATTATCACATATATGTTAATTTTCAAGCTTTGCACAAAAGGGGCAGGGACTAAAGTGGGCGGGGTTATGTGACCCTGTGAGATTGAGCTCCAGACTAACTGGAAAAATAGTTTTGACAGCATTAATGTCAGGACTGACCCTATTGTGATGGGACATGATATGCCAGAAGGGGCTACTGGCAAAGCCCAAACTGTTAGCAGCTATGCTACCAACACTGATTTTAAACAGTATTCATGTTAAGGCGGTATCTTCGTCACTTTAATATTCATTTATGCATACTCTACTCTTAACTTCTATTGTGTTATTGATTTCATTAAATACGTCCAATAAATAAATACAAAACAAATAACCGACAACAAAACAAAATAACAGCATGTGGCCTGGTACAGTGTTTTTGTCAAGTATTTGTTGTGATAAGCTTTATTAAATACAACTTTTATGTTGAATCAGACATAGAAAGCATAAATAAAATGCATGAAACAGCAATCAGCAGAAATGAATACAAAATATTGCATGCATTCTTCTGATACATAAAGCCTGACGTACTCCGCAGAAAGTCATTAACATGGTAACTAAGCATTTCTGTAATCACCTCCAGGAAAAGGGATATAAAAAAAGTAATTGACCGGGAACGGGGGACTAATAAAAGTACTCAAAAAAATTGGGCAGACTAGATGGACCGAATGGTTCTTATCTGCCGACACATTCTATGTTTCTATGTTTCTTGCTCATTCTTTCTCTTCCTCTCTCTGACTGGTTTTGATGTTAGGACCTGGACTGCTGTCTATCTATTTAGTGGTTTGGCTCAGGGTAAGCCTACAGATAGCTAGAGCTGCAAAGGGTCCAAGATCTGTTATTACAGACAAAACGTTGGCAATTTGTAAGTGTTGTGGTTCTGGTAATATGAATGAACTGATGTTGGAGGGATTAAATGCATAGACATGACTGATCTAATCTCTTGAAGTGATAAGGGTTGAAAGGCCATTCCATGTTGGTGGTGGTGGGCAGGTGAAAACAAACATAGAGGTTTGTAACAGAATAAAGAATTAAGATAAAAAAAAAAATAACTTACATTAAAACATAGTTGCAGGGTTTCTGTTTGACATGGTTATTGTTTTAATATCTTATTTCTGCATAGTGATAGCAAACCTGTTTTTCAATATAAAAACGGTCTTTTTCTTTTTACTTTTGTTGTGTATGTATATATATATATATATATATATATATATATATATGCACTTTATTATGTGTAAGTGTGTTTTTTTTTCTAAATAATGGTGTTTTGGGAATGGATATTTAAGTCTTGCTTAATTAAATTGGTAGTTAAGTAATTATACTATTTAAGACGATTTCACTTTGTTCTGTTTAAGCCTATGAGTATGCACTATTGTTAAGCGTGATACGTGTAAGGCGTATTCGTTGATCAGCACTATGATCTGGGTTACACTTGATGGTGAATAAATATAAGCTATTTGATGCTGTACTGTATGGATCTTACTTTATCACCATAAGAGGAGCGGCAGCCTGTGATTTTGGATCCAGTGATACCCTGCAGTTTACACAAAATTGACTAGTTTCTCAGTTTGCAGCTTTTTCTGCAGCATCATGAGAGAGAATTGTACTGTAATAAAGTCATCTATACAAGGGCACTTAATTGCAACCTTTTCTATATAAAGCCATATATACAAAATTCTGTAGTAGCAAAAGCATGATGGCAATGGTAGGAACTATGAATTGCAACATGTTGACCAAAGATTATATTATGTAAACTGTCAATAAAAAAACAAGTTCTGTTTAACTGAAATTTTTTATCAATTGTAGACATTTTAAATAGAAATGTTTTAATGAAAGAATATAAATAAGGCGCCTTACTGAGCTCTCTCGGTCCTGCTTTCATTCTCTGGTGTCTGGCACTCAGGAGAATGCATACTGCATATCTGTAGAATTGTGAGCATGCGCAGTAGAGCTGCCAGTTTGAGTGACTATGCTGACATTTGTCTTTCCAAGCTCCACCCCCAATGTCCCAATTCCCATGGGGTAGAAGTTGGGATGTATGGCGTTGTTATTATTTCAGATGCAACTAAATATTATATAAAACTGCCAATTTCACACTAAGAGTTTGTAGCAGAACAAACTAAGTTAATAATAGATTTATGTAAATCATCTAAATCACTGACATATTTTCGAGAATTGACACTTGATTTTACGTGTATCTGTTTTGACATCCATGTTTGTAGTTTTTCCATATATGCTTTTGGCTTAGAGGAAACCTACATATACTGTTTTATCACTATAAAACATATCATATATTTTGCTATAAAAATATTAAAATATGAGGAGAAATTGAAAAATAAAATGTAACTGAAAGTAGCATATTGATTTTCCTAACAATTGTCTCCTACTCCTACCTTTTGACGACAACCCTAAACCTAACCCTAGCAATAAACCTAATGTAACTTCAATCCTAACCCAAATGTAATGCTAACTTTAACCCTAAACCTTGATCTCAGTTTTTAAAAAAAGTTTCTTGTTTTTCAATTACAATGTTGCTGACTGCCTCTAGGAGCAGTCTAGCAACACTACCAGAGAAACAAAAGCTAACTTGATCACTTCTGAAGCTCTTTCTCAGTACAGGGCAGTGCCATATTGATACAGCATTCTGACTCTCAATATGGTGCCGGAGATTGCTCTGTGGAGCAATCGCATTGCTCCCTGGGTGGAAAATTTGTGTATTGCTAGATTAAAGCAACACCCATTGATCATAGGACGGGAGTTTTGATTGCTTCCTATGCTATTTTAACCGCATGACATGCCAAATCTTATATCTACGATAGCGTTGTGCCTATCCCACACATGCTTTGTCTTTACTAGGGTGGTCACATTTTATTTCTGCCACACAGGGACAAAGTGTCACATATTACATATATAAGATAACACTGACAGGCTTAATATATATTTTTATATATATATATATATATATATATATATATATATATATATAATCGCTTCTTTTTATATATATATATATATATATATATATATATATATATATATACACACACACATATATATGCATACACAGAAAATTGTATAATTTATAATATACTATTTATATTATCTAAATTATTAGGAAGCTTTGGAAACCATATAAATTTCAGATTTAATAATATAATTATATTATAATATATATACAGTCACACACATAATGTATACATGTCTATACTGATATATGATTCGAAAGCTTCAAAATAATTTATATAATATAAATAATATGTAATAATATGTGACTGTGTGTGCATGTGTGAATCAGTGTGTACATGATTGTGTGTTGTCACAAGATAAAACTCATACACACACAGTCATATCCACACACACATACACAGCACACAAAGCATACCTCCCCAAAAGTGGGACAGAGGTAGAGCTTGGTGGGATTGCAGGATTTTTTTCCAAAAATGGGGAATGTCCCTTGCAAAGCAAGACAGTTGGGAGGCATGCACAGTCACAGTCACACACTCATATAGCCTCCTTACACACAGTCACATACTCAGACATTTTTTTATACTATATATCTTTATTTGGACATATTAGGTTATAAACTGATCTTCTAAATATTACATTGTGTCAATGTGTCATTTATCAAATTGTTATAGAATTTATCAGAATTATTTACAAAGTAGATGATCAAATATACAACGTAATGTTAATAACAGAAATCAAATTAATGAAATAGAGGTTTGAAATTACTTAGCTTAATCAATAATTAGATGATATCAGTATTAACTGTATCTAACATAAGGACTAGAAAGCAACAATGTCCATATTTTCAGAAATTTCTTATATTTGTCATTCACAATACTCGATAGCTTTTCATTTACAAAATGATGTTATTTATTCATGTAATCACATCATACCAGGACAGGTCTAATCTATTCCATCTACTAGCAGTATATATTCTTACACCCAGACCTCCTGATATAATTAATATATTTTAATATTTTGTTAGGTTTTTAATTTTTAGATTGAGTAGCGCATTCCAAGGTGTTAATGTCACTGGGATGGGTATGAGCACATTAACGATGTTATTTAATTTGGTCCATATTCTTTTTTTTTTTTGGACAATTTCTACCATATATGGATGTTGTCTCCTCTTTCTACACACACAGAAAGTCACATACACACATTAACAAACAGAGAGAAAGAGTGTGGGTTACTTACCTGGTGCTGCAAGTTAAAAAATTGTGAATGTGGTGCTCTAATATAAATTGGAATGCAGCAACCGCTCTCAGCGATGTACCCCTCAACTACAGCACCACAAAATGCAAGATTGGAAAGTGAAAAGTGAGGGTGTACAAGTATAATAACACTTTATGTGGGCAACTCACTTGTGGAAGAGCCTATAAGTCCAGGCTCATATGTCTCGAGTAAATAAATGGTTAAAAGACTCAGCAGCGAGAAATACGAAACTTCAATTGCTCAGTGAGGAAGACTCAAAAGCAGGCAGACGTTTGGCATACAACAACAGAAAAGTCAAATGTTAGGAAACAGTAATGACTTTAATAAAAGTGTAAACAACATCTACTAACATACATAGTTCTTAAAATCTGGCACACCAAACGTCCCTGTCAGACTCAAGAAAACAGTGTCTCTGCTTCCCAATGTTGTAGCTCCTCCTCCCTCATCTACGCCTTTCGCTTCTTCATTGATGTTCTTAACTGGTGCTGCTGTAGCTTACACTGGGCTCCATCTGGAAGATGAGGAAGAAGCTTCATATTCTCAGCCAATCAGGTAAGTGGAGAAGTCTCTCCTGTTCCGATTGTCTGAGACTTCCTTCACTCAGAGCTGTCAATCCATACAGTGCTATTTAGGGAGTGTCCCAGATAATCCGGACATGTGGTCATCCTTGTCCTTAATGACAGGAAATGCGGTTCATTTGCTTATGCACAATCTAAATATTACAGACATGAGTTTCACTAACAGCACTTCCAGTTGTTTTAGTGTTAATACCATTGATTTGCATTTATTAAACCTCAATCCAGTAATTTGCATTTTAAAAAATTGCCAACAGCTAGACTTGTTAGTGATTTGTCTCCATCCTGCCAATGAAAAGCCTTCTGTAATCAACATGTTAAGTGTTATTGTGATTGTTTCTTGGATGGGTCCTATTCTGGCTGTTGTTGCCAGATTTTCCATAGCCATATTGGTTATGATTGTTTTAGATTAGCAAGATGGTTCCAGTTTAACACCTATGCCAGCATGCCATTAGTTCCGCAATTAAAACAAAACCATTTCTGCCAGTCAGGGCATCAAATCCTACAACTGGTACTCCTGGGCCTTTACCAAAAGCTTGAATCCTGTGCTGGATAAGGTAAAATTATAAATCTCGGTACAATAACTTAAAAGGGAAATCAACTTTTTTCATAATAACATAGTCATTTGTGTTGAAAACACTCCATCAAATGTCCATTAAGTTCAGCCTTTCACACATCCCTGTTGCTACTGTTTCAAGAGAAAAGAAAAAAACCTATAATGAAATGGTGTCTAATTTTGCCTTCCATAGATCAATGAACTACTATTTAGAAGAAGCTGATTTATTAACTCTGTATGTGTAGTGTTATCATTAGTGTTGAACCCAAACACGGGCATTTCACTGTATGTTCGGGTTGGAGTTCAGGGTTCGGCTATAAACCGAAAGTCTATAAACCGAAAGACATTCGGTTTATAGACTTTCGGTTTATAGAATAGCAATAGCATTACATGTATTCCATAAACCGAAATGTCTTTCGGTTTATAGACTTTCGGTTTATAGAATACATGTAATGCTATTGCTATTCTATAAACAGAAATAGAGTCCCCATTCATACGAATAGGTCAATTGACCTATTCGTATGAATGGGGACTCTATTTCGGTTTATAGAATAGCAATAGCATTACATGTATTACATGTATTACATCTGAGAGTCAAATAGAACCGTCAAATACTGTGCTTACAGCGCACTTTGAAAAATTCTAATAGTTTTGGGTGCTAAATAGTACATTTGTGTCTTGCGGTGCACTTCATATCTGAGAGTCAAATAGAACCGTCAAATACTGTGTTTACAGCGCACTTTGAAAAATTCTGGCTACCTCCTCCTCCTCTAGCGCCGCTTCCACCTACACCGCCACGGTCACCGCCTCATCAACCTATGGGTCACTTAGTATAAACTGAAAGAGAATACCCTGCACTCCAACCCTCTCTCAAATGGATAATTCTGTTAATCCTCCTGGCAGCCATGCTTTAGATTTAGATTTATGTTCTTCCAAAGCTAAAATCAAAGATTCCATCTAGTGCTATTTTATGGCTCAGCTGACTTCAATGGGGTTCGGGTTCGGGGTCAAGTTCGAGCCTGAACCCGGACTTTTTTCCGAAGTTCGGCCGAACCCGCCGAACCCGAACATTCAGGTGTTCGCTCAACTCTAGTTATCATACCACAACAATCTAGCACAAACAAATTAAACAATACAAGGCTTTTTTTCAAAGCCAACGTTTTCCCTTTATTACCTTTGTGGCATTCCCCTGTATTTTCCCAGTTCTATGATGCATTCTTTAAGAACTGATGCCTAAAACTGTACAGCATATTTTAGATGGGGTCTCACCATTTAGGCAAAATTACCATTTGCTGCCATAAACTAATGTAATCATGATGAAATCTCACAAGGCTTTGTAGCAGTGTTTTTTTTACATTGTATATTGTGGCCAAGTCTGTGAGAAACACTTTTTCAGCTTTCTCAGTCAATGATGTCACCAAATCAGATTTATCTTTCCAAAATGTATAGCTTATGCATATACTCAATTTCATCTGTCATTTTTCTTCCCCAGTACCCAAGTTTATTAGCCACATCCAATACAATTTATTTTATAATAATTAGTTTGCCCTAGGCCTGTCTACTTTAATCTGTGCAGAAATTTACTATGTGGCACAGTAGATCCAGCAAAATCTAAGTAGATCACATCAACAGTTATATTCTGATATTTACTCACTTCTTAATATAACCCAATTACATTTGAAATGATAATGAAACTATGTTGATTAATGTGAATTCTATTGCTGAACAAAATCCATATGGTCTATTAAAAGACTATAGATAACACGCTCACAGTTCTTTCCTGTCCTGCACCCTCTTTAACCCCTTAATGCACATGAATGTATCCATCCTGAAAAGCATGATCCTTGTGGACCATGAGGATGCATATATGTCCTGAGTTTAAATGTAGTGTTGCACTCCACTCCTTAGCACAACGCTACATGGTGGCAGTTACTCTCAGAGGCTGCCAGAATGCACCACCTGCCACTCCCCCCACACATATAATCTCAGCTAATGTGATCATATATGTTTAAACTAACATAGGCAGTGATCCGCTTTCACTGACTATTTATCAAAGGTGTTGCAATGATGCCTCAATCATGAGGCATCATGCAACACCCTTCTCTGCTCCACGAGGGCACAGCGATCACCCGATGCTCCTTCTATATGGCGTGCCCAACAGAGAGCGACTGGAGTGATTAAAAAAAATCTATTCCGTCTCTCTGAAACTGTTGCTTGACTACCCCTTGAGGCAGTCAGCAACATTACAGTTAGAATTGTTTTTTAAAAATTAAATAAAATGAAAAAGCTAACCCTAGATCTACTAACCCTAGATCTAGGGTTAGAGTTACAATCAGGTTTAGGGTTACAGGTGGGTTAGGGTTAGAATTAGGGTTAGTACAAGGGTTAGATTAAGGAGTGGGGGTAGATTTAGGGTTAGGGTTAAACGGAGGCTTAAGTTTGGGGTCAAAAGGTCACTGTAGGAGAAAAGGGTTAGGAAACAAAAACACACTAGTATCGTCTATTGCCCTACTACTTGAAAAAAACACAGAAAAACATGGAAACATTGGTATTTCTAAACTCAGGACAAATATTAGAAACTATATAGATGGATTCTTTTTTATAGTTTGTAATTGTGTAAAAAAAAAATCAGGTCAAACTTAGAAAAGTGTTTTTTGACATATTTTACATTTTTTTCATAGTCAATTTTATCATCTGAGTAAAATAATAGTATCAAAAGAAAGCCCCATCTGTCCTTTAAAAAATTATGTATAATTTGTGTGGGTGTACTAAACACGAAGAAAGAGATCACAGTTATGACAAAAATCATGACATTCTGATCTTCACGGCAATTCAAATGCAGCATAGAACTCTGTCACTAAGGGGTTAAATACTGGCACTGCACACCTAGCAAGGAGCAGCCCGCTATGTATTTCTTGGGTTTGTGTGCTCCGAACAGAGAGCACACAAGCCCTGCAAATACATCTGACAGACAGAGTCACTCATTCTGTTGCCAATTTGACCAGCACTGTGTATACTTTTAGTGCTGCTCTTTTCCCCCCAGGGATAGGGAGGCTTCTGATTGGCTTACAGAGTCAGCTAATCAATCGCATCCTATGCGCATTTGAAAACCCACCCAGGCTAAACTTTCATTCTGGCTTTCTTGCCGCTGAGAACAAACCATTAGAGTTAGGGGGTAAGAAGGTGTAATTTTTTCCAGTGCAAGGTTTTTAGTAATAGGTGGATTATTTATTTATTTACTTATTTATTTTATCAATGACCCCTTTCCGTGGGCCAGAGCGTCACAGATCACTGCTGGATACAGGTAATATTTTATTTTACAGGCTGCCTTTGTGTGCCAGTGGAAGTCAAATTTTTTTTTTTTAATGGGTTTTTTTTTTTTTTGCTACTACCGATTCGACCATTTTAGCTTTATTTTTTTAAATAAATTATGACACAGTATAATATGTTGTTTTGTGGTCCATCTGAGTTTGTGTTTAACGCATTTTAAGACCTGCTAAGGAACAGATCATTATTATTATGCCCTGATATGTAAAACCATAGAATTAAAATAGGATGTACTTTCTTTTTCCCATGACTGTTGGTGGGAAGGTGAAAATATGAATATTATATTCAGATTTTCAAAACCCTTAGATAAACTTCCATGATTTATATTTGAATTCATGAATCGGAATTCAAATGAATATGGATTGTAGTGTAAAAATGCAAATATGGCCTTGTACTGGACTCATCATGTGACTAGTGCATTGACATTCAAGGTTTCTATATAAGATAGCACCATATAGATCAATGTCTTACATTAGGTATTGGAACAGAGTTTTAAAAGACCAGTAACAGTATAGTACTATTTATTCTTTATTTATTGTTCAGTTAGGAATCATGTGACTCAGTGGTGTATTTAGGTTTTGTGCTGTACTGACTAACTTATGCACCCCCAACCCTCATTCATTGCACCCTTTCCTCGCCTAAGCTTTCCACAACACCAGGGACTTCCAAGATGTGGCACGGGGGACATCGAGGTGCGGCACGGGTGAGACGCACCTCCAAATGCACGTGTTACTGCAAGCAGGAAATAAGTTCCCCGACAAAACACTGCACGTCATAAAGGGCGCATAATAGACATGTGCAAAACTACAATTTTAGTTTCGTTTTCGTCCATTCGGACGAAAATTGTATTTATTTAGTCTAAAACAAATTTCGTTCATTAGTGCATTCGTTTCAGACGAAATTCGTTCATTATTTTCGTTTCGTTAATTTTAATTCGTTCGTTTTATAGAAATACAATGTAATACTATTGGCTTTCTATAAACCGAACGAGAGCCCCATTCATAAGAAATTCTTATGAATGCGGCTCTCGTTCGGTTCATAGAAAGGCAATAGTACTACATGCAGGGGCGTTGCTAGGCTCAAAAATGATCTGGGGCTATGGCCCACAGCTTTAATAATACTTAAAATACAATGATGTCTCATGATCGATAGGTAGACAGACAGAGGTACAGAATGCATAGGTATAGATATAGGATAGATGTAGATAGATATAGGTACATGATGATGCATGAGTACATATATGATACAGATGCATATATAGATAAAGATACAGGATGCATAGGTACAGATTTAGGCTATATGGACAGGTACAGGATCCATAGGTACGGATATAAGCTATTAGGACAGACACAGGTGCAGGATGCACAGGTACAGATATAAGATACAGGTATAGTAATGCATAGGTAAAGGTATAGATATAAGATAAAGGTATAGGATGCATAGGTACAGGTGTGGTCAGTCTTAAATATCCTAATATCTAGGATAACCTTATACCTGTCCCACGCATGCTTAAACTCCTTCGCTGTATTAACCTCTACCACTTCTACTGGAAGGCTATTCCATGCACCCACCACCCTCGCAGCAAAAAAATATTACGTTTATAATCACAAAACAAAACCTGTAAAATATTAAATATTTCCAGCCTTTTCAAAAGCTTGAGGTAGACCCCAAATAGATGTATATAACTAGTTGCATTTATGCCAGGGCTTGACGAACTTAACTGAGTTTTAGGAGCCAGTAAAAAATCTAGGAGCCAGACAACAGCACATACACACAATCACATGCAGTCATATACAGACACACATACACACACATACATGCAGTCAGTCACATAGACACACACACTCATACATGCAAACAGTCTGTCACATTCACTCGTACATGCATACATAGTCTGTCACATACACTCATACATACAGTCTGTCACATAGACACACACTCATACAGTGTCAGATACACACTCATACATACAGTCTGTCACAGAGACACACTCATACATACATACAGTCTGTCACAGACACACACTCATACATACAGTCTGTCACAGACACACACTCATACATACGGTCTGTCACGGACACACACTCATACATACAGTCTGTCACAGACACACACACATACATACAGTCTGTCACATAGACACACACTCATACATACAGTCAGTAACATAGACACATACATTCATAGAGTCAGTCACATAGACACACACACCCATACAGTCTGTCACACAGATACATACATACATACAATCTGTCACATAGACACACACACACTCATACATAGTATCACACATACATAGTCTATCACATACATACGTACAGTCTGTCACATACATACAGTCTGTCACATACTCTCATACATACACACACACATACAGTCTGCCACATACACTAATACATACATACAGTCTGTCACATACTCATACAAATGGTGTATTTAAAAAATAAAATAAATGTTGTTCAATATGTCCCCCCTCCCTGCTGCTATATCTCATTGCAGGGAAGGGGGCATTTCCGTTCCGCACAGACCATCACTAACCATCATTTGTCAGGGTTAATTTCTCCATCATTTGCCAGGGTTAATTTCTCCATAATATGCCAGTGTTATTTATCCATCATTTGCCAGGGTTAATTTCCCCACCATTTGCCAGGGTTAATTTTCCCACCATTTGCCAGGGTTAATTTCTCCATCATTTGCCAGGGTTAATTTCTCCATCATTTGCCAGGGTTAATTTCTCCATCATTTGCCAGGGTTAATTCATACATCATTTGCCAGGGTTAACTTATCCATCATTTGCCAGGGTTAATTTCTCCATAATATGCCAGGGTTATTTATCCACCATTTGCCAGGGTTAATTTCCCCACCATTTGCCATGGTTAATTTATCCATAATATGCCAGGGTTCATTTATCCATCATTTGCCAGGGTTAATTTAGACATCATTTGCCAGGGTTAATTTAGACATCATTTGCCAGGGTTAATGTATCCATCATTTGCCAGGGTTATTCTGCCCATTAATGTCACCCTCCCTCCACCCCCTTCCCCAGTACTCACCTGTTGGTGATATTTATATAAAAATACATGGAGGTCCTACCTTGTGCAGCCTGTTCCTGGATGGGAGGTAAGTGGCAGGTCATAGAGGAGGCTTTTCTGCAGCCCCTGGAGCAGAGAGCAGCCTCTCCACAGCAGCACAGCATCCCTCGTGGTCTGTGCTGTGAGGGAGGACACGTGGGTTCCTGCCGGTCACATGGGTTGGGGGCGGGATTATCATAGTGACAGAGCAGGAAGCAGGGGAAGCTTCACAGACTCGGGGCTATGGTCAGGAGACTCGGGGCTCCAGCCCCAGTAGCCCCCCCCTAACGACGCCTCTGACTACATGTTTTCTATAAGCCGAAAGTCTATAAATCGAACGACTTTCGGTTTATAGACTTTCGGCTTATGGAATACATGTAATCCTATAGCTATTCTATAAACTGAACGTTCGGTTTATAGAATAGCCATAGGATTACATGTATTACATAAGCCGAAAGTCTATAAACCGAACGTTCGGTTTATAGGCTGTCGGCATTTAACTATACAGAGACAGTCTCCATTCATAATATTATGAATGGAGACTTTGTCTCCGTTTAGTAAAATGCCAACAGTTTATAAACCGAACGTTCGGTTTATAGGCTGTCGGCTTTTAACTATACGGAGACAGAGTCTCCATTCATAAAATTATGAATGGAGACTTTGTCTCCGTATAGTTAAAAGCCGACAGCCTATAAACCGAATGTTCGGTTCATAGGCTGTGGGCATTTAACTATACGGAGACAGAGTCTCCATTCATATCAATGGAGACTTTATCTCTGTATAGTTAAAAGCCGACAGCTTATAAACCGAACGTTCGGTTTATAGGCTGTGGGCATTTAACTATACGGAGACAGAGTCTCCATTCATAATTTTATGAATGGAGACTCTGTCTCCGTATAGTTAAAAGCCGACAGCCTATAAACCGAACGTTCGGTTTATAAGCTGTCGGCTTTTAACTATCCGGAGACAAAGTCTCCATTCATATGAATGGACACTCTGTCTCCGTATAGTTAAATGTCCACAGCCTATAAAACGAACGTTCGGTTTATAGGCTGTGGGCATTTAACTATACGGAGACAGAGTCTCCATTCATATGAATGGAGACTTTGTCACCGTATAGTTAAATGCCCACAGCCTATAAACCGAACGTTCGGTTTATAGGCTGTCGGCTTTTAATTATACGGAGACAAAGTCTCCATTCATAATTTTATGAATGGAGACTCTGTCTCCGTATAGTTAAAAGCCGACAGCCTATAAACCGAAAGTTCGGTTTATAAGCTGTCGGCTTTTAACTATACGGAGACAAAGTCTCCATTCATATGAATGGAGACTCTGTCTCCGTATAGTTAAATGCCCACAGCCTATAAACTGAACGTTATAGGCTGTCGGCTTTTAACTATACGGAGACAAAGTCTCCATCCAATCTATGTGTTGCGGTACACTCACATACTATACTGTTACCATGAGTTTTATTGCTGTCGAGTCTGTGATACACTCACACTGCACATATGAATATATATATATATATATATATATATATATATATATATATATATATGTTTCTTTTTTTTTTCAATGAAACATGAATCCAGCCCATGCACAAAACATTTCATTTCTGGTGAAGTGGCCCACTGCAAAAAAAACTTGGACACCCCTGTACTACACCATATTGCCCCCAAATCCATGTTCACAGAGTCAGATTTCCTCTGCAACCTTAAGCAAATCACAAGATAACAAGGCAGGGAGGGAGGGTGCGCCATTGACAGTGGTAGCAATGGCTCTGCTACTCCCCCCTCCAGTACCTCCCTCCCTAGGTCTTGGCAAAGATACTTGTATTTATTTATCATGTACTTATAAAATGATTGACTCCGCTTCAGTCTGGCGGTTGCCAATTGCATCCAAACCCCAAAATAAATGTTTTATTGGTGTCTGAGGGAATTTGCCCAGCACCCAGGCCAAGTGGAGTTATTTTTTGGTATGAGAGCTAGCAAGTAGCCCTGACCTCAATCAATCTAATGTGTGATTGGAGCCATTTGAGCAGCTCCCAGCCCCGTTATTGTTAAGAGGGGAGTTTAGGCTACAAGCTCTGGCCCCCAATGTATTTTTTGTTATGCTGGAGGCACTAGCCTAGTTCCCAGTCCCATTTATTATAGCCAGGGTCACCTGTCCTGACACCCCATATGTGTCACATTGGGTCAAGTTGCCTATATTTTAGCCTCAGCTATAAATGCCTGATTTTTGCTGTTCTCTTGTCAGTTCACCCTAGGGTCTACTCAGTAAAGAGAGAATTGCAGGGAACTGAGACCAGAATTTCAAACTTAGGGCAAAAGTAGCTGAGTGGGAAAAATACACCAATACAGTTGAAAGGGAGAATTTTTCCAACTCAGATAAGTTTGAAATTCTCATCTCAACTCCCTACAATTTTTCCTCTATTGAGTAGACCATATAATGTTTAATTATTGCCATGCAAATATGATTCGTACTACAGGATAGAATTTCTATAGCATTATGTGTTATTGGCTAAAGACGAATGGCCATTTTCAATATATAATTAATGCATTTTATTGGATAACTTGTGTAATCAACACCTGGGCAGCATACAGTTATTTTCATGGAAAAGTAATTCATTTCATTGATGACTCCCAGGATATGAGGTTTGAGTAGCAGATACAGGTGCATTTTTTCATATAATATGAACAGAACACCTCAAACCACTAAAATTCAGGGACCCTGACATTCAATGATTTTGGAAAGGAAATTACAGAATAAAAACACAATTATAGTCTCACATGCAGGAATTAAATGGAAATGACAGAAAAAATTTTTGCAAAAAATATGAAACTTTTACCCATCACAAATCCAGAACTGGAACATCTGTCTACATTTGCACTGTACATCTGTATTTTCATGGTGATCCACAAATCCTGGTAAAAAGTCAAACACTACTCAATACACACAGTATTACAGATGGGGGGATGGGGGGGGGGGGGGGATCTAGCCTTACTGTTACTAAATATTTTGGCTACTGGATGTAAACATGTGACTCTGGTTGAGTACCAGAAATCACCCAAGGCCTGAACTGCACCAAGACAACCACACCAAGACCAAGTTACTCCCACTAAGGTCACACATACATACATATTTATATACATCACCAAGACCATCCTGCCAAAAAGCCCCCACAAAAAACTACAATATTATACTACCATGATCACTAAATTAAACCCTATTTGAAATACTTTCGCAAAGCATTAAATCCTCACAGTTATGTTGAAATAGAAAATATTCACATATTTACATCCAGCAGGTAAAATAATAATGTTAAAGGGCAGACTAGATGGTTTTTATCTGCCAACACACATTCCATATTAGAATCAGAGGCAAAGGAAGTGGCAGCAAATTATATATTTCCTAGGTTAATTAGTGTTGACCTTATGCTAGGCATCGTGAACCAACAAGAGAATTTTTAAAGATATGTAACATATCATTTTAATGTTAATTTCTTGTCAGTTTTTCTATCTCTCAGATAATGAATGACTTCTACAAAACTGTACAAAAGGGTTGGCCTTCCAGCAACTTTGGCCCCGTCATTCCCTCTCTAAAATATAATTTCACGATCATAAGTACTTGTTGTTGTGTGGAATCTTTATTTAAGAAAGTTTACGGTACATCCTCACATTCTGTGAATGAAAAAGCCAGCATGGAAGCACATTTTGCATGCAAAGTAATTCCCATTATTATTGCACAAACATGCTGTAATCTGCATATCTTAAAACAATTAAAAAGCATAATAAGTGGGCATCACCCTTTGAGAGCTGTTTATTTTTTTGCAGTACTTAATTTGCAAGAATATATTTTATAAGCTTTATCCTGTGATTGATCCACCATGATATTAGTAGTTGAAGCAAAAATACATAATACCATCACACAGCCCTTTTGTCCCTTCAATCAAAAAAAATAGACAGGCAGTTACTAGCTTCTCAATTTATAGATGCTAATAACTTGATGAACCAGTGCTTCTGCACTGATTCCCTTGACAGTAAAAAAAAAAAAAAATGCAAAAGGAGGCCAACAAAAGGAACACATTGCAAGGAATATTTGCATGCCAAAAAAACTCATACAATGGTCAGTTTAAATGTAGGAGATCAACCAAATTTAGTTTGTTGTCTAGAGTGTCCATTTAAGTAAACAAAGATTCACAAACCATTCAAAATGTTAGTTGCTTATACAGTCAAACATTCTTAACTCAATTACAGCAATAAAAAAAATTAATTAATGTTACTCTGGGCTCACTTACATTACTTAGTTGATGACCAAAATAAACTTATTCAATCATTTTCTAGTGAACTTTAACATTTAACATGCTAATTGAGGCCTGTAGAGTTGGGGTTAATTTGTCGGGACATCCACTCCTGGGAAGATTGACAACTGTCTTGAATGTTTTCCACTTTTGAATAATCTTTTGCACTGTAAAATTATGGACTTTAAATTGTTTGGCAATGGCCTTGTAACTAGGGTTGCCACCTTTTCTTCAAAAAAATACTGGCCTTGGTACTGTCTCCGTAGACTTAACATTGGCCTGATGCCAATTTTTTACCGGCCAGATGGCAACCCTACTTGTAACCAGGGGCGTTGCTAGGTCTCCAAAAGACCTGGGGCTGGAGCCCATGGCAGATTTGACTGAAATTAGACCTGGCGTCCGGGTATTGTTGTTGCCAAATGGTGCCCTCGCTGCTGGGATCATTTTTTTTGCCTTTTGTTTTATCCAGTGGAGCACAAGGGGGGAAATGTGTGCACCGACAGCTTCCTGTGTGTCACTATGTTACTAACTGTATGTGTGCTTGTGTATGTCTGTCTGTACAACGGATTATTTAGAACATACGTTTATAACCTAAATAAACGAAAATAAGATATATAGTATTAAAAAAAAATTAAAACTGTTACTGACTGTGTGTGTGTGTGTCTGTGACTGACTGTATGAATGGATGGATGGATGTGACTAACTGTGTATGTTACTGCATGCGATTGTGTGTATGTTTGTGTGTATGACTGAAAGTGATAGTGTGTGTGTATGTATGTTTGTGTGATTGTGTGTATGACTGCAAGTGTGTGTGTGTGCGTGTGTATGTTTGTGTGTATGACTGCATGTTATTGTGTATGTGTATGTTTGTGTGACTGTGTGTATGATTGCATGTTATTGTGTGTGTGTATGTTTGTGTGATTGTGTCTATGACTGCATTTGATTGTGTGTGTGTACGTTTGTGTGATTGTGTTTATGACTGCATGTGATTGTGTGTATGACTGCATGTGATTGTGTGTGTATGTTTGTGTGATTGTGTGTATGACTGCATGTGATTGTGTGAGTATGTTTGTGTGTATGACTGCATGTGATTGTGTGTGTGTGATTGTGTGTATGACTGCATGTGATTGTGTGTGTGTGAATGTGTGTATGACTGCATGTGATTGTGTGTGTGTGTGATTGTGTGTATGACTGCATGTGATTGTGTGTTTGTATGTTTGTGTGAATGACTGCATGTGATTGTGTGTGTGTCTTTGTGTGCATGACTGCATGTGATTGTGTGTGTGTGATTGTGTGTATGACTGCAAGTGATTGGGTGTGTGTAATTGTGTGTATGACTGCATGTGATTGTGTGTGTGTATGTTTGTGTGATTGTGTGTGTATGTTTGTGTGATTGTGTGTGTGTATGTTTGTGCGATTGTGTGTATGTGCCATTGTCTGGCTCCTATATTTTTTGTTTTTCTGGCTCCTAAAATTCATTTGTCAAGCCCTGGTATATATATAATATTAACAATGAATGCATATGTATACATGATTTATATGATTATGACAATGAGCAATAGGTATATATAAAAGGTATAATATAAGAAATGAGCAATAAAACATACATTATGTATATGATACAAATGAACAGTAACTTTATATGCAAGGCTTTATATTAAACTAAATATCGAAATTATTGGGGGTATGTAATAAGGGTTCAGCAGTTTCTATTTATGCCACTGCCAGCTCTGGATGTTCCCAAGGGTTCAGTAACATTAGTATTATATTACATAGGCCTCTTCTAATTCTACTCTGAGATAAGTGGGTTGTAACTTTTTATTTGCCAAAATGCTTTAACATTGTTTATCATGCCAATGATCAGTAAATGCATAATCTTTGTATATCATGCCAATGAGAAGACATACATCCACAGTGTCTCACACAGACACACACACAGTGGTCTATTCACTGAAAGGCAAGTTGTTGGTGAGTTGATGAATATTTGATGCAGAGTCAATTCTGGGGATCTATAGATATATCTATATGTTTATATCTAATAAAAAGGTTATTGAAAAATGTATTTCTTGTTTTTATGTTCTTCCTCTGCACCCACAATGCACCCAGAATTTACCCCACCACCCAGCTCACACTCCAATGTAAATCAGCCCGCCAATAAAGCTCACACTCTAATGTAAATCACTCCACCAATAAAGCTCACACTCTAATGTAATTCAGTCCACCAATAAAGTACACACTCTAATGTAATTCAGCCTGCCAATAAAGCTCACACTCTAATGTAATTCACTTTGCCGATAAAGCTCACACTCTAATTTAATTCAGCCCGACAATAAAGTACACACTCTAATGTAATTCAGCCTGCCAATAAAGCTCACACTGTAATGTAATTCACTCTGCCAATAAAGCTCACACTCTAATTTAATTCAGTCTGCCGATAAAGCTCACACTGTAATGTAATTCACTCTGCCAGTAAAGCTCACACTCTAATGTAATTCACTTTGCCAGTAAAGCTCACACTCTAATGTAATTCACTCTGCCATTAAAGCTCACACTATAATGCAATTCAATCTGCCAATAAAGCTCACACTCAAATGTAATTCATTTTGCCAATTAGAGTGTGAGCTTTATCGGCAAAATGATTTACATTAGAGGGTGAGATTTATTGGCAAAATTAATTACATTAGAGTGTGAGCTTTATTGGCAGGCTGAATTACATTAGAGTGTGAGCTTTATCGGCGGACTGAATTACATTAGAGTGTGAGCTTTATTGGTGGGCTGAATTACATTAGAGTGTGAGCTTTGTTGGTGGGCTGAATTACATTAGAGTGTGAGCTTTATTGGCAGAGTGAATTACATTAGAGTGTGAGCTTTATTTTAAAAAATTAATTACATTAGAGTGTGAGCTTTATTGGCAGGCTGAATTACATTAGAGTGTGGGCTTTATTGGCAGGTTGATTTACATTAGAATGTGAGTTTTATCGGTGGACTGAATTACATTAGAGTGTGAGCTTTATTGGAAGACTTATTTACATTAGAGTGGGAGCTTTATCGGCGGGCTGATTTACATTAGAGTGTGAGCTCTATTGGCAGACTGATTTACATTAGAGTGTGAGCTTTTTTGGCAGACTGATTTACATTAGAGTGTAAGCTTTATTGGCAGGCTGAATTACATTAGAGTGTGAGTTTTATCGGCGGACTGAATTACATTAATGTAATTCAGCCTGCCAATAAATCTAATTTTAATGTAAATCAGTCCGCCGATAAAGCCCACACTCTAATGTAAATCAACCCGCCAATAAAGCTCACACTCTAATGTAAATCAACCCGCCAATAAAGCTCACACTCTAATGTAATTCAGCTGCCAATAAAGCTCACACGCTAATGTAATTCATTTTTAAAAATAAAGCTTTTTCTTTTAATTTTCGGAATAGTAATATCTCAATTTGCATTTTTTGGCTGACTTGGTATCATGAGAATTGTAGTTCACAGCTAACACCTCTTATTGTGTATGCGGTTACCCATTTTCTCATAATCCTCAGCCAGGCAATTCTGGCTGAGCATTATGAGACATTTAGTCAACAGCCCATACAAAGTTAGCTGTGAACTACCATTCTCATGATCCTCAGCCAGCCAAAACACACCATAATGCTGGCTGAGCATCATGGAAAGGGTGGTCCACAACAACAAACATACAAACTAATGTTAGTCTCCCTTACCTTGTTAGGTGGAGAGGGGTCAGCTCTGGCTTCTCCCTGGCACTCTAGGATGTGGAGGGAGCTGCTTAACTCTTCTTGCCAGAGACCAGCTCCCTCCATGCTGCCTTACTTCTGCTTGTCATGGAGGGGGCGGAGCCACAGGTTTAAGCCCCACCCCCATATCTGATTGGCATCGGGCAGGGTAATTTGTTAGAAGCAGGTCTCTGCTAGAAGAGGCAGAGACCTGCCGTGCCAGAGCTGGCACTGAGGCACACATATAGCGTGGGGCTCCCTGTCACTCAGGGACCCCACGCTAAGAGCCAGCTGCTGCCAGCATGAAGAACTGTGCACTGCTGTTAATCATTTTAACAGCAGTGCCTGAGACTCGGGGCTATGGAGCTGAGACTCGGGGCTTCAGCCCCAGTAGCCCCCCCCTAGCGACGCCTCTGCTTCCCAGTTTGATGGGCAGGAAATTGCTTCGCTAAGATCATTGCTGATGTCTTTCCTCGTTGGCCTTGTGTTAACATATACATGAATATTTAAAGCAGCAAAGAAAACATCAGGATCCGCAAAGGAAGTCAGCCCAACCAGGTACAACACAGGAATAGCAAGAAATGCACTTGTAACTGGAATCACTGCAAGGGCAAGGAGGTGATGAGACTTGCTGCTTAAATAGCATGGACTGAGTAGGAAAGGGAATGACTGTTAGCAACCAGGTGAATAACCATGTTAAAGATTAAGAAAAGAAGCTACTCTTCTTCAATGTTTGGAAACAGGTGAGAAATCCTAACACACAGTAAGCCAATCATATGTTCTAAGAGCAGGGATTTCATTCTGCATCTGTCTTCAGGGGTGGCCTCTTTCCCTGAGCCAAAGATGAGCACTTGAGGGAATCTCAGATCGGCACTGGACTTCAAGAACAGGTAATATTTTATTTACAGAAGCCCACCATTAAATCCCAGCAGAAGTTGCAGTCCAGATATATTTGGGCACCCCTGGACCACTGGGGGCCCATTAGATCAATTGGGGAATTTATTAATTTGGGGGGATCCAGAGGCCCTGGCCCCATTGTATGTTAGTGTTGGCTGGAAGCCATTTGAGCAGCTCCCAGCTCTGTTCATCATGTGGGGCAAGAAGCCCTGGTTCCCAATATATTTTATATGGAGTCTGGGAGCCATTTGGCCATCTCTCTGCCCCATTAATTATTTGGTCCAAGGCAACTTACCCAGGTCCCCCATGTATATTACAGGGGCTTTTATGAAAATGTATTTACTTTTTTATTTATTTCATTTCAGTAGCACTTTTATAATAGCTGAAGTCTTCCCAACATACAAGTCTGTGGGGAGGGTAGAGGCTACTATTTCAGGAATCGACCCTTTAATTTTTAACAATCTTCAATGCACATGTCACTAACATTTTTATGATTTAAAAAGCATATGACAGATGGGAGGAAAGTTTATCATACATTGGTAATTTTTTCAGAGCATCACCCTGTAAAATGTAACCTTGGATTCAGGATTGTTTAATTAGAACTTTGCAGATGTCCAAGGAGACTGCACACCCATGTTTTAACTATACATATGTTACAATATCTTCCAGCAGCTGGAAGGACAACTTAGTAATGGAAATCTTCCAAGTGTCAGTGTCACCTTGCAGCAACAGTAATAGGTTTGAACTGGGATATTTCCGGAGACTGCAGAAAGAAACTGCAAAAAGAAATAAAGAAAATAGAATTGTAGATGCTTATTTATTTTCTCTAATCAATCTTGCTTTATTTTTTTCCATTAGTCCTATTCTTTCAGCGGGGATACATTAGTTGATAGCACCCCATTGATCCCTGTGCACTTTTACTTGCAGCCGTATGTTACTCTGTTGGCAAAGTAACAATCCAACCAAGCATAATATTCTTTCTATCTTTGTCATTTTGCAGCAGAGAAACAAGGTTCCATCTGTCCATTAGCGTCTCACTGCAGCTGAAGTAAAAGACTTGGTACAGGTCCCATCGGCCTGTTCAAAAGGTAAAGCAGATTCCAGAGTTGCCTTTTGTATGTGTCACAATTAAACATTCAGTGCATCTATTTCAATAGTCTTCATTATCACATTGACTCAGGAGCTAAGTAAACAAGTTGTATTTGTCACCAGTGCTTTGTCAGATAAGGTCATTGCAAAGCCTGATTTACCCAGAGAATACCACTCCTTGGATGTTGCATTATGTCCTTTTAATTAAATCGGACATAGCAAGTGGGCAATGGAGCACGCAGTCATGCAGAATTGTCCTAGTCCCAGAGAGCATCATAAACCTTCAGGGGATCAAACAAGTAATTACTTTCATTTCTAATCACAAAACTTAATTAAAACTATTTCTAATCTTTCTTGACCCCCAGTAAAATGGGGAACATCCAGACAGAGACAGACAGAACAAGGAGCTATTCATCTTATTTGGCAGTGTTTCTACTATCAGACAGGCATTCCCATTACTGTAACTCTTTTCTGCACCACATCTCATAGAATATATATAAAGCTTCTGCAATTTGTTCAAACATTGAATACATTTGACGATGAAATATGTGCTGCATTCAGCGGCAGGGCCATTGAAGGACTTTTGTGTAAGAAAATATTATCACCTTGCAGAACAATAAAATTGCCTCTATCAGTTTAGCACACAGACACGTACAAAGCAGATGTATATAATAGCAAATGAAAAGAATAGGCAAACTTATTCTGTACTCAAACGGCATCCTTTCTTCAGTTTAGGAGCAATTTGATGCCACTGTTTCTCAATGCAATGGTAGATTCCTATACTGACAACAACTGCACCAGTCTAAAAAGAATGTCAAGATACGATGGGGCGTGCTGTATAATACGGTAAAATATTAAATATCCTTCAATAAAGTCCACTGCTGTTTTTTATGTTAATGTGACACAGCAATGATAATAATAGTAATAAGGGAATGAGATTCTATAACTAAAATAATTTGTTCATACTTCCACAAATAAGTGGGACATAATATTTATTTCATATATTTTATGTCAGGAACTGTGTCTATTAGCATTCATCTTACTTCTCAGGAAGCTGGTCAGTTGTGAAACGCGTCAGGTTGAAATGTCCAAACACCTTGTTTGCAGTAGGCGGAAGCTCACTCTTGCAGAATCGTACAATATCACAGAATTCCACCCCATTTAGTTCTCCCCTTGCGGGTTGGCAGGTATGTGTAGATCTTTCACCTCTTCCCATGACAGTTCAGCAAGCAGTCTGCAGTTTTCCCAGCCAACTAACAGTTCTGCTCATTGTTTTATTTTGAGAAGCATGACATTTCCATTTCTATTTCCCCAAAGTACGGTCTCCTTATGGGGCAATAAATGAGAAAGTGGATTTCATCTTCATTAACCCCTTGACGACAAAGGACGTGCCAGGCACGTCCTGGGAGAAACTCCCTTAACGACAAAGGACGTGCCTGGCACGTCCTGCAGTGAATGAAGCGGTTTTCAACGATCGCAAAACCGCTTTAACAGTGCTGGTCTATTGCCTCGACATCGAGGCAATAGCCAGCACCGAAATTTCTATTTTGGGACCCCCACGATCGCCCCACGGAGCAATTGTGGGGAGCCATATTGACGGAGCATGCTGCTCCGTCAATATGGCTAAGCCCTCTGCCGGTCTGAGCTTCGGAAGTGAAAGTAACTTCACTTCCGTTGCTCTGAATATGCTACTTGACTGCCCCTAGTGGTAGTTTAGTAACATTGCAATGGGAAATATTTAAAATACATATTTAATTAATTAAAAACAGGTTATTTAGCTATATTATCCTATAGGGTTAAAATTAAATATTTTTTAGCATAAGGGATAGGTTTAAATTAAATTAAAGTAAAAAAATATTAAGGGATATAATAAGGATTAGAGTTGGGGTTAAATTTAGTGTTAGGGTTAAATTTTGGGTTCGGGTTGGGGTCAAAAAGTCAATATAGGAAAAAACCAAAAAACACTATTTTTGGTTTTTGCCCCACAACTCGCAAAAAATACCGAAAAATATGGAAACATGCATATTTTTGAACTCGGGAGAACATTTAGAAACTATTTAGACGGGGTCTTTTTTAATGATTTTATTTGTGTAAATTATATTTTAGGTCAAAGTTAGAAAAAGTGGGTTTTTTAAACTTTTTCATCATATTTTATGCTTTTTTTTGTAGTAAATTATAAGATATGATGAACATAATGGTATCTAATGAAAGCCCTTCTTATGACGATAAAAACAACATATAATTTGTGTGGGTACTGTATGTGAGAAAGAAAAAAATTACAGCTAAACACAAACACCCTAGAAATGTCAAAACAGCCATTGTCACCAAGGGAAAGTCAAGGTGAAAATGTCTTGTCACTAAGGGGTTAAGATCTATGCTGTATCAGGGTTTAGTGTTCACATAATTACCCTTTGTCCCCCGCATTTGTAAATCTTCACACCAAGAGAAAAATGAAGCAATACCAGTATATACCGAAGAAACAATAAAATAATGAACTTCTCAGTATCAAAGTGATACTTAACTGCTGTATACACAGATTTGTTTTCTAATTAAGACGTTTTTCGCTACAAAATGATATCCTGCCTTAATCAGCATCATTATAATCAGTTGGCAGTTTTTTGGCCCCAGAAGGAAAGAACCAGTCTATTCTTAGTACCAAGGTTTGTATTGGGCAGGTTCAAAGGCAAAGATTCCTAGTTACCAAACAAGAATGAAAATAAATATTATACCAGGATCAAAACTTTATTGATGGCTTCACCTGTGATATTATACTGGATGCACTGTCCACACATGGTTTTGGCTAGGGACGTCCCTATGTCAATTAACCAGTACAGTTACTGCCATTAAAAGGCTCTCAGTATTGCATTTACTTATTTATAAAGTGTACTGTTTCTTGCATTGAGAATTCTCTAGTTTTCAAGTATGTCCTGGGGACCAAGTTCAGAATGATGTTACATTTAATATCATTTAATACACCAATCAGCCAATTACCGTTTCTATGCAAGGGTGTACATGGTCTGCAACAATGCTTAGGTAGGTTGTATGTTTCAAAGCAATATGAAGGGCAGGACTCAAGATTTTCCAGCAGAACATTGCCCAAAGCATCATTTGTTTTCCTCCTGCATGTTTGAATACACATTTGAATAGTCCTGGGCAAATTATTTTCTTAGTAGATTTACTTTCATGAGTGGATTTACGTTGATTAAGATCAAGAGGACAGTCTGAGCACCCTCTAAATTTGGACACCTTATTACAAGTGGAGCCGGGGCTCTTCTGTGAATGTTTTTCTTGCAAAGAAAAAGTAGCCAGAAATGCCCACAAATAATAAAAAAAGAAAATTTCCCTATTTAAATAAATAATTAAAATGGTTGAATTAATCTAAAAAACACTTAGAATAATATATATCTAACATAATAAAATGTGTATAATAACATATTAATAAGAATAAAATAAATATATATTGTAATAAACATGTATAAATATAAACAATAGAATGCTGTGCAAGTGTTTGAATACATCCAATTGTGATGTAAATACAATATACTCAAATTATATGATGAAAGGGTCAGGTGCATGTAAAAATAAAACAAAAGAAGAAAAAATACAAATAGTGTAATACTGCAAAATATCACATAAAACCCATGTTCACACCCAAAGCACTCACATGTGGATGAGCTGGGTGACTGCTCACCAATACTGGCACAGGGAGACCCCTTGATATACACATGGGAGGCCCAGTGTCGGGTCTCGTACCAGGGAGTGAAGCGCAGAGGTAATGGCTGGGACGGATACACACAAAACGATAGTAACCAGAAGCAAAGGTACCAAGGAAGGAGGCAAAGTGAGGTCAGATTCAGTCCAGAGGGTCAGAGTAGGCAGATGCGGTTCAGTATCAGATTTAGACAGGCCGAGGTCAAGGGCAACAGAGAGAAAAGTGGAGTCCAGGAAGCAAGCCAAAAGGTTAGGAGCCAGGAGAACACACTAAAGGAGGGACAAGAGACTGAAGGCAAGCATAGGGAAAAAAGAATTGGGAGAGCACTACTAATAACTACAGTTTGAAAATGAACAAGCACCGAATGAACAGTGCTTAGCTGTTTTAAAGCCTGACACTTACTCACCCACCACTTACCAGGTAGCTGCCCTCCTCAGTTTGGTCTGGGAATGGATGCAGGGTCGAGACCTGCCTCCTACTCCTTCTCCCTTGCCTCCCCCAATGGGAACTTTTAAACGGAATGCAGTACACACCCTTCTGCAAGCAGTCTAGCGTTCACGCTTTTGATATTGCGATGTGCACCTTAATACAGGCCACGAATGCGGCCCACACCACGTCAGCATTGCCCCCCCGGTGGGACACACAGAGCCTAAAGGAGGCAGTTCCTGGTAGGGGACTCCGAGGAAGTGGTAGCAGTGGGCCTGAGACCTGACACACAGAATGCTCATGTAGGGAAAAAAACACACCAAAGAACTTAATAGTGCAATATTTTGAAGCACTCTGTATTAATGAAAAAATGCTAAATATGCACTCACAAACAATGGATAGTGTTGTGGCTCAATAAACAACACTCAGTGGTCCCATGCCAACAATAAATTAAACAAGACATAGAGCAGTAATGTTTCTAGTATTTAGCTTCTTGTACATACAAAAACGCACTTACAGTGTACCAACAGTACAAGGTGCACAACCCTTCCTCATGAGTTTATTTCCCTTGTGAATGTATTAACTGCTCACCAATATTCCCAAATAAAGATTCTTGTGGCACCATGTGATAGGCATAAGGATGTCCTAGATATAAGATAATGTCAGGGACTAATGAAAGTAATTATAAAAGAAATATATAAAATAAAATGGACAGACTGGATGGGTCAATGGTTGTTATCTGCCAACACATTCTATGTTTCAATGTTTTTAGAGAGGGAGAGAAATATAGACTAAAGCCTGGTAACTCTTTAGTATGTTTATTATGTTATAATGTTCAATATTATTGACGTTTATAACAGCCAAATGTCTAGTTTATTTAAACAACTGAGGTGTTAGAGCAAAATGAGTTGTCTGCTTTAGTATTGTAATTAATAATTATTTCATTTAAATAAAATGCAATTATTCCAATAAGCTGTTTGTATTGTCTATTCACCATGGGATATGAGTACCCTCCAAGGTACTTCACATTATGGCATAGGGTGCCTCAATATTTATTGTATTGTAGTAAAAATTAATTTTCACAAATCAGAAAATAACATAATAAAAATATAACATAAAAAATAAATAATTAAAAAATAACATAATAAACATTTATTTAGAAATGCAGTAATGCTTTGCTTGTAGGCTTGAATTTTCTATTTTTAAGTCGATGATGTACCTCAGAGCTTGTCATCCTTAAGAGCTTTAGGAAGCTTTAATATGTTTGCTGTCAGACAGGACAGAAGGAGTTAGCTTAACTTCACTTCTTACTGACATTTAGACCATCGTAAATGAAGATATAGATAGAAGTCACTGAGAAAAACAAGCTGCCTCATCTTCCAAGAATATAACTCCCGTCATTGTTTTGTTAGCACAGATTGCTATAGAGTCCCATCTCTCTATTATGAGTGCATCTGGTACTGCAATGAACCATGTACCCCTGCTGACACCACAATGGGTTACATCTTTGCTTCTAGGCAGATTCCCCTTCATTAATACAGCTTTTATTTTTACTTCGAGCTTGAAAAACAAATCTGCTTTCCTGTTTATCCCCCACCAAGCTTAATTAAATTATGCTGCATGTTTCAGGGATAAAAATCACAATGATCTTTTTAACTTTTAATCTATTAATAAAATGATTTTCATATGCACGCCGGGCTTGATACATTGTGCTACCTGGGTCCAAGTATGAAATGCTGCACCCCTCCCTCAACTATAATTGCTCCATCCAACACCATGCCGACCAAAACCACAGCCATCAGACACATGCCCACACCCATTTTGTTATAAAATGATAATTAAAATTAAACTTATTAGGAACGGCACTTTATTTACGCGCACAATTATATGACATAGCATAAAGATGCCTAAGAGGAGTAAATGCAGAAACTTTTTATATCATGCTAATGAGCAGTAAATGCATACACTTTGTATAGCATGCCACTAAACTTTAAATGCATATACTTTGTATATCATGCCATTGAGTAGTAGTTGTATAAACTGTGTATATGGCGCCGCTGAGCTTCAAATGCATATTTTTTTTTATACCATGCCAATGAGTTGCAGAAATTGCAGGGAATTGAAACGGGAATTTCAAATGTAAGACAAATGTAGCTGATTTGGAAAAATTCTAAACTACTCGACTACCTACAGTTTCAAATTCCTATCTCAATCCCCCCACAATTATTTCTTTATTGAGTAGACCTTTATATATATATATATATATATATATATATATATATATATATATATATATATATTAATGGTGAATTATTTTTTTTAAAAAATATACTTTTTCTGACTTTACACACCTACTAAATACAAAAACCTGCTAAATAGATTATATTTGTCCTGAGTTTAGAAATATCCCATGTGTATATGTTCTGCTGTGTTTGCAAGTTACAGGGCAATAACCGGAAGTAGCTTGTTGATTTTTACTATCCATTTTCTCCTATACATCTCTCCTTACAGAGAGATGGAAGTGATCATTGATCACTTCCAAAGCTCTTGTCCACAACAGGGCAGCACCATATGGGGACAGGCATGCTGCCTTTCATTTTGATGCCTGGGAGCATCTAAAATGCAACACATTTGACAGCAAGATTATATTTATACACTGATCAGCCATAACATTATGACTAATATTGTGTAGGTCCATTTTGACACCAAGAACACCAGCCCTGACCCATCGAGGCATGGACTCCACGAGACCTCTGAAGGTGTGCTGTGGTATCTGGCACCAAGACATTAGCAACAGATCCTATAAGGCCAATGCAACACCTTAAATTAATTGTATTCCTCAAATCATTCCTGGACCATTTGTGCTTTGAGGCACGGTGCATTATCCTGCTTAAACGGGCCAATGCCATCAGTGAATACCGTTTCCATGAAAGCGTGGTCTGCAACAATGCTTAGGTAGGTTGTACGTGTCAAAGTCAAATCTTCCTGAATGGCAAGACCCAAGGTTTCCCAGCATATCACTGCCCAAAGCATAACACTGCCAAATTGCAACCTGTCAGTGGTCATAATGTTATGGCTGATCCCATTTTTTCTGGACTGCATACATCAACATATGTATTATAGGGTCTACTCAATAAAGAGAGAATTGCAGGGAACCAAATCAGGAATTGAGGCAGGAAATTAAAACTTTTGGCTAAAGTAGCCGAGTTGGAAAAATTCTACAATGTAACTGAATGGGAACATTTTTCCAACTACGCTACTTTGGCCTTACATTTGAAATTCCCATCTCGATTACCTGCAATTCTGATTAGACCCTTGTATTTATATGTCATAAGCATTTTATATACTATATTTGCTCACATAATGTAAGGTGACCCTACTGGAAAAGAAAGTTGTACTAGATGGACTATTCCTTTACATGTGAACTGTTTTCCATGTTTAATAAAAAATATTATTTAAATTGTTGTTTTTATTTCCTTCCTCGGTCCCCCTTCATAACTGTTCTCTCACTCACAGGCCTGCCCAGACTTGAAAATGCCCCACAAACTTGCCAGTAAAAATAGTCTAGCCAATGCCCCCACAGACCCACCAATGTCCCACAGATCTGTAAATATGTCTCTAGACTTGACAATATGCCTCCCTGGCAGTGGCGTAGCGTGGGTTGTCAGCACCCGGGGCAAGGCAAGTAATTTGCGCCCCCTAACCCGTGGATTTTAGCACTCGAGTCTCTTCTACTAGATTAGTTAAAGAAACCCTTACCCCCCAAGCACATGTATTGTTTGTTATGAAAATACTTATGTAATTAAAGTAAAATGCATCTAAATACAAGTTTATTTTCCAACACTTTATTGAGTGCGAACATGCATTACACACATTCTCCACATTTTCAGCAGGTCTATGAATACAAATATACACATGTAGTAACCTAGCATGGGCCATGCTATTATATGTCGTCTCACAACCATCGTAAACGACAAACAATATCAAGAACAAAAACTAAACATCAAAATGGAACCATACCCTGGAGATGATCCAAGACTGGGCTAGATGGAGCCAACTTCCTCAATCCTGTACCTCTAATGTTACCCCCCCCCCCCCCCCCACACACACACACACACATATGCCATAATTGTTGTGCCATTCAGATGCCAGTAATATTGTAACTTTCGGATGCCAGTAATATTGTGCCAGTCAGAGCCCAGTAATATTGTGCCAGTCAGAGCCTAGTAATATTGTGCCAGTCAGATGCCTGCAATATTGTGCCAGTCAGATGCCTGCAATATTGTGCCAGTCAGAGCCCAGTAATAATGTGCCAGTCAGATACCAGTAATATTGTGCCAGTCAGATACCAATAATATTGTGCCAGTCAGATACCAGGAATATTGTGCCTGTCAGAGCCCAGGAATATTGTGCCTGTCAGAGCCCAGGAATATGGTGCCTGTCAGATGCCTGTAATATTATGCCAGTCAGATGCCTGTAATAGTGTGCAGTCAGAGGCCAGGAATATTGTGCCAGTCAGATGCCTGTAATATTGTGCCAGTCAGATGCCTGTAATATTATGCCAGTCAGATGCCTGTAATATTATGCCAGTCAGATGCTTGTAATAGTGTGCCAGTCAGAGGCCAGGAATATTGTGCCAGTCAGAGGCCTGTAATATTGTGCCAGTCAGATGCCTGTAATATTATGCCAGTCAGATGCCTGTAATATTGTGCCAGTCAGAGCCCAGTAATATAGTGCCAGCCAGATGCCTGTAATATTATGCCAGCCAGATGCCCAGTATTATTGTGCCAGCCAGATGCCCAGTAATATAGTGCCAGTCAGATGCCCAGTATTATTGTGCCAGTCAGATGCCCAGTATTATTGTGCCAGCCAGATGCCCAGTAATATAGTGCCAGTCAGGTGCCCAGTATTATTGTGCCAGTCAGATGCCCAGTATTATTGTGCCAGCCAGATGCCCAGTAATATAGTGCCAGTCAGATGCCCAGTATTGTGCCAGTCAGATGCCCAGTATTATTGTGCCAGCCAGATGCCCAGTAATATAGTGCCAGTCAGATGCCCAGTAATATAGTGCCAATCAGATGCCAAGTAATATAGTGCCAATCAGATACCCAGTAATATAGTGCCAATCAGATGCCAAGTAATATAGTGCCAATCAGATACCCAGTAATATAGTGCCAATCAGATGCCCAGTAATATAGTGCCAATCAGATGCCAAGTAATATAGTGCCAATCAGATGCCCAGTAATATTGTGCCAATCAGATACCCAGTAATATAGTGCCATTCAGATACCCAGTAATATAGTGCCAATCAGATACCCAGTAATATTGTGCCAATCAGTTACCCAGTAATATAGTGCCAATCAGATACCCAGTAATATTGTGCCAATCAGATACCCAGTAATATAGTGCCAGTCAGATACCCAGTAATATTGTGCCAATCAGATACCCAGTAATATAGTGCCATTCAGATACCCAGTAATATAGTGCCAATCAGATACCCAGTAATACTGTGCCAATCAGATACCCAGTAATATAGTGCCAATCAGATACCCAGTAATATAGTGCCAATCAGATACCCAGTAATATTGTGCCAATCAGATGCCCAGTAATATAGTGCCATTCAGATACCCAGTAATATTGTGCCAATCAGATACCCAGTAATATAGTGCCAGTCAGATACCCAGTAATATTGTGCCAATCAGATGCCCAGTAATATTGTGCCAATCAGATACCCAGTAATATTGTGCCAATCAGATACCCAGTAATATAGTGCCAATCAGATACCCAGTAATATAGTGCCAGTCAGATACCCAGTAATATAGTGCCAGTCAGATACCCAGTAATATTGTGCCAATCAGATGCCCAGTAATATAGTGCCATTCAGATACCCAGTAATATTGTGCCAATCAGATACCCAGTAATATTGTGCCAGTCAGATACCCAGTAATATAGTGCCAATCAGATGCCCAGTAATATTGTGCCAATCAGATACCCAGTAATATAGTGCCAGTCAGATACCCAGTAATATTGTGCCAATCAGATGCCCAGTAATATTGTGCCAATCAGATACCCAGTAATATAGTGCCAGTCAGATACCCAGTAATATAGTGCCAATCAGATACCCAGTAATATTGTGCCAATCAGATACCCAGTAATATAGTGCCAATCAGATACCCAGTAATATTGTGCCAATCAGATGCCCAGTAATATAGTGCCATTCAGATACCCAGTAATATTGTGCCAATCAGATACCCAGTAATATAGTGCCAGTCAGATACCCAGTAATATTGTGCCAATCAGATGCCCAGTAATATTGTGCCAATCAGATACCCAGTAATATAGTGCCAATCAGATACCCAGTAATATTGTGCCAATCAGATACCCAGTAATATAGTGCCAGTCAGATACCCAGTAATATAGTGCCAGTCAGATACCCAGTAATATTGTGCCAATCAGATGCCCAGTAATATAGTGCCATTCAGATACCCAGTAATATTGTGCCAATCAGATACCCAGTAATATAGTGCCAGTCAGATACCCAGTAATATTGTGCCAATCAGATGCCCAGTAATATTGTGCTAATCAGATACCCAGTAATATAGTGCCAGTCAGATACCCAGTAATATTGTGCCAATCAGATGCCCAGTAATATTGTGCCAATCAGATACCCAGTAATATAGTGCCAGTCAGATACCCAGTAATATAGTGCCAATCAGATACCCAGTAATATTGTGCCAATCAGATACCCAGTAATATAGTGCCAATCAGATACCCAGTAATATTGTGCCAATCAGATGCCCAGTAATATAGTGCCATTCAGATACCCAGTAATATTGTGCCAATCAGATACCCAGTAATATAGTGCCAGTCAGATACCCAGTAATATTGTGCCAATCAGATGCCCAGTAATATTGTGCCAATCAGATACCCAGTAATATTGTGCCAATCAGATACCCAGTAATATAGTGCCAATCAGATACCCAGTAATATTGTGCCAATCAGATACCCAGTAATATAGTGCCAGTCAGATACCCAGTAATATAGTGCCAGTCAGATACCCAGTAATATTGTGCCAATCAGATACCCAGTAATATAGTGCCAGTCAGATACCCAGTAATATTGTGCCAATCAGATGCCCAGTAATATTGTGCCAATCAGATACCCAGTAATATAGTGCCAGTCAGATACCCAGTAATATTGTGCCAATCAGATGCCCAGTAATATTGTGCCAATCAGATACCCAGTAATATAGTGCCAGTCAGATACCCAGTAATATAGTGCCAGTCAGATACCCAGTAATATTGTGCCAATCAGATGCCCAGTAATATAGTGCCATTCAGATACCCAGTAATGTTGTGCCAATCAGATACCCAGTAATATAGTGCCAGTCAGATACCCAGTAATATTGTGCCAATCAGATGCCCAGTAATATTGTGCCAATCAGATACCCAGTAATATAGTGCCAGTCAGATACCCAGTAATATTGTGCCAATCAGATGCCCAGTAATATTGTGCCAATCAGATACCCAGTAATATAGTGCCATTCAGATACCCAGTAATATAGTGCCAATCAGATACCCAGTAATATTGTGCCAATCAGATACCCAGTAATATAGTGCCAATCAGATACCCAGTAATATTGTGCCAATCAGATACCCAGTAATATTGTGCCAGTCAGATACCCAGTAATATTGTGCCAATCAGATGCCCAGTAATATTGTGCCAATCAGATGCCCAGTAATATAGTGCCAGTCAGATACCAGGAATATTGTGCCAGCCAGCCCCCCCCCCCTGTACTTACATGAAGCGGCTCCGTGTCCCCCGCCGGATGTCTCCTCCGTGCAGTCTTCCCTCTTGCACGGAGGAGGGAAGCAGACACCGGATGTGACGCGACGTCACATCCGGCGTCAGTTTTTTTTTTTTTTTTTTTTCTCGGCCGTCGCATCCATCGGATGCGGCTTGCCGGAAAAAAAGCGTTCACAAGCGCAATGCGTTGTGAACGCGGCAGCAGGGGCTTGGGGCCCACGGGACAGCTGCCTTGGGGCCCCCCAGGAGTAAATGGGCCCAGGGCAGCTGCCCCGTGTTAAAGACGGCCCTGGCGGCCACACGGCCGCATAGGGCTAGTGCGCCCCCCCAGATATTGCGCCCGGTGCGGCCGGCCCCCCCTGCACCCCCCACGCTACGCCACTGCTCCCTGGTGTCTAGTGGGGGCAGCCAGAGGATGTCTGTTTGCTGGTCAGTGCTCACAGACTTCCTCTGATGCTGCCTGACATTTTAATTCTTTCAAATGTTTCCATTACTAGATTCTTGGCTTTCTTAAATCGGGTTGGTGACACACAAGCCCCCAGTGGCTGATATCTCATGCTCAGCCTAGTGATACCTGGCCATCAGAGTGTAAACACACTTCACATCTCTGGTTCCGGAGCCTTAGCATACCTTATTCCGTACTCTTATTCAAGATTCCAGACTCCCATATTACAAATACATTTTTAATCAATATACAGAAAGAAAAAAAATAATTTCAGTTAAAACAGACTTGTTCTAAAGTAGCAATCACATCAAATAGATGGGTATTGCTTATAAAATATGATGGCTGAATTGTTAAGGTATTCAGGGGCATATCAGGGCATTTGGGTAGCTTGCAATTTGGTTCCCGATATGTCTCCTATGTCCCCCAAATCATTCCGGACTTCGAAGGAATCATTTTGGCCCAGAAGTCCAGCGCATGTTGAGTAGACCCCTGCTTGTATTATACCAAGAAACGTTTTGAGGGTAAAATCAATAAAGATTAAACAACACATTTTATTTGTATTTAAGAACTCTAGCTTTGCCAGGGAATCGTAATGATTGATTAGTGTCATTTTATTTTTGTTGTTGTTTTTCTTGTGTTCAATGACTTAACCATCAAGAACATTATATATCCTAAAAAAGGGCTGGACATTGAACATAAATCCTCTAGTTATCTAAAAATATTTTTCCTGTGGGACAATAGATTAGGTGATGATGGTCTGTCTGCCAGAAACTTAGAGTATTTGAACAATTTAGGAATGCTGGTGATTACTAAAGTAAAATGCCTTAGGCACCACTATGTGAAATGTGTTGGAATGTTTTTTTTTTATGTTTTTATTATTGTATTTACAAAGCTCCATTATCTTTTACATCTATACTAGTGTACAAACAGAACTGGTGCTCAGCAGGTGCCAAGAATGCAATACACCCCACCCCATTCAAGAAGCAGCCCCACCCTGGGACAAAGAGGAGAGGCAGGTTAGGGAGAATCATGGAAGCAGCAGCAGGAGGGGCCTGAATATGGTACAGCTAAAAAAAAAAGTATAATAGGTGCACATAAATAAAACAAACCACATGAGATTTTTAAACCAAAAATTAGTACTTTACTCAATAAACTTATATACATAGTGGTTGTAGTATATCAATACAAACTGACATGCATCTATACGAATCAGTAATTGCAGCAAAATAAACATAGACAAATATTGTCATACATTGGAAAAAGTGGCGCACATGAGAGAGAACTCACGGTTTAGCGGATCCCCAAAGTTTTGGATAGTAGGCTTTGTCAAGGCATCCGATAACACACAAATAAACCATTGGATGGACACTGTTTATTCTTCTGTCCTGCCCCAAGGGAATTGTGTAACGTCTGGAAATCTGGAACACGGATATGGAACCAATGAGCGTAATCTACTAACAACCACAACAGAATGGTAGATGTAATAGTGTTTTTTATCTGTATGGTAATATACCCTATGGTTGAGCCTCAGGAAAATGACCACCCAAGACTAGGTGCACCATCTAAAACCACATGGTGAAGTGGAGAATACCAAGGAAAAATATTGAAGAATAGTCACCAAGCACAGGACATACATGGATCAGATCAGGGTACAGTGGAGAGAGAGAGAGCAGTAAGCTAAAGAAAAAAACAGGAAAATATATCAGGGCAGGCAGCAATCAGCAAAGTTAATAGATAAGCATGCTCAGAATGCAAAAATCAGTAATAATAAAAACAAAATGCTTGAGAAATGTACCAAGACACTATCAGTCAGGCCTTAACCCATTGGCAGACACATCCAAGCTGTGCTCGCTTGCGTATTACCTTCACTCGCTCTTGCTTTTGCCTTACTCTTTTGTTTTGCTTATTACTTATGCTCGCTCCTGCCTTTGGTTTGTATCATTGTACCTTGTCCCTTTCCTTGATTGGACATAGTGTGGAGCCACTTCCCTTCCCTTGCTTGGCCACAGAGGGCCATCCCTCCTTAGCTTGGTTACATACTGTATCCCCCCTAGACTGGAATCACTCCTTAGCTTGGCCACTATATATATATATATCTTCCACAGAGTGGCAACATCCCCTAGCTTGACCATAGTTGGCCCCAGAGCGGCACTTGCCTAAGCCTAGCCATAACAATAGGCACCTGCCTAAGTCTGGTTACAGTCTGGCACCTACCCAAACCGAGCAATAGTCCGGCACCTGCCAAGTCTAACCCCTGAATGGCACATACCAGAGTTTAGCTAGTCCAGTACCTGCTTAAGCCAAGCCATAGACCGGTACCTGTCTGAGTTTGGATATTGTGTGGCACCTACCCGATCTGGCTATAGTCCAGATCCTGCCTCTTTCCTCATGCCCCTGTACTTGTATCCTGAAGCCCTGTATTGGGTGTGCCCTGTATTGCTCAGTCCTGTCTCAGCACAGTCCTGTATCAGAGTTTTGTTTAGTTCTGTCCTGTCTTAGAACCCTGTTAACTGAGTCTCTTGTTTCGTGCTTCTGTTCCTTTGTTTTCTTGCTGTAATTAGTTTTTGGTTTATCTGCTGTCTGTTTTTCCTTTTTTCCATTCCAGATTGTTCTCTCCTATTGTTTGCTTAGTTTCTCTACTTAAATGCTCAACCACACCCATTTTCTGTTTTATGTTGTCAGATTATGCAGCTGGTAAGTATTTGTATGATCATTTTATTATTAGTTTAGTGTTAGGGACCTGCCTATTTGTTAGGTACCGTGATGTGGTTGGCAAGCTTCATCTTATGTCCCTATTATAACTAAATCCTCACTTTTTATCATCTATAAGTATTAAGTGAGTTCCTGTACGTTTGTTTGTATTTATATGTTCTCTTATCCTCTTTCCCTTAAACACAAGAGTATCTAAACTCCTTTCCCCTATCCCCATGTCCAGTTTGGTTCCCCTTTGGAAGCGTCTGAGGAGCTCGGCTCCTCTCTTTGCTGCTTGCTCTGTCCTGCATTCCTGCACTCTGTATTTCATTCATCTTGTTTCAACTCTGCCCATATCTGCTCTTCTCCCCTTTCTTTATTCACCCTCAGCCTGCAGACATCAAGCATCCCTATCCAGGTGTTGTCTCATACTTGCTCCAGGATGTCTGCAAGGTATCTTCAGCACCTAGTCTCAGCTGCTATCACAGGGCCATGGAATGTGGCTGCACAAAACTGGATCCCCAAGCTACTGGGAGAGTGAAGTTACCCTGCACCAGGCCCTGTGTTTCCACGTCTGCAATATGAAATCCTGAACTTTGGTGTTCTGGGTCCCATGCCATAGTCAGGAGCTCGACACTATCACAGGAAATGTATTCAGGCAGACTGAAGATTTAAGTAATTCTCCCAACAAGAATCCACCCCCAGGACCAATCAGGATGACGTTTGGAAGTATATCTCTTTACAGCAAAGGATATGATGCGTCTACGGATGTGCGCAGTATTTCTTCACTGTGCAAACTCCAATCAGCTGGCAGTGAGCATTTAGGTTGTCCGAGACTCTGATGGGGGAGACCATCATTTGTCAGCAGCGCAGTGATTGAAGCGCTGGAGGTTGCGGGCAGAGCTGTGTGATCATCCCTCAGCTGGGATAATGACATTATACCCACCTTTACAGCAATAATTCTGGAGTTCAGGACATGGCTTAGATGGAAACCTACAATGGAACAACCGAACCTTAGGAAGAGGTATTTTACTGACAGTAAATTGGGAGCTGCAATGTAGGAGGCCTGGTGTCCAAAAGACATCTACAGCAATAGAACTCATAACAATATGTGTGTCAGGGCCTTTACCAGGTCAGGTAGGAGTTTAAGTGCAGGGATAGTGGAGGTGTCTGGTTGCATGTTAAATATAGTACAAAGGGAGAACAGATAAAGAAACAGAGCTAGGTATTGGAATAAAGACTGAAGGAGAGACAAGAGGGAATTTAGCAAAGAACTGCAGAATAGGAAAAGGGTATGAGTAGGAACTGCAGTAAGAACAAAGAGCTATAGTAGGGACTGTAGACAAAGCAAAGGTAGGGGTGAGGCCTTAGGTAATGGTGAGGCCTGAGAATGGTAACTAAGCAGGAACACCCTGGAGAGGGTGGCTAAGCAGGAACACCCTGGAGAGGGTGACTAAGCAGGAACACCATGGAGAGGGTGACTAAGCAGGAACACCCTGGAGAGGGTGAGAAATGAGAAGGGTAGCTTAAAGGGAATAACTTAGCTGAAAAGATCTTGATGTACTCAGAGGGTCTCAGGAGATGCTGAAAATCATCTACTGAGATGGTTGAGCCACTCAGGTTCAGATTCCCAGTTCCTGGACAAGATTACAATATAAATGGGCTTTAAGGAGAGTATCAGGAACAGAAGCAGCAGCTCTCAGAAATCAGGCCTCCAACTTCAATGCAAAAGCACTGTTTGCCAGAAACTGCAGCTATTTAACCTGGGTGTGAGCAAAAGGTAAGGAGCCCACCTGACACCAAACAGGGGGGAAGGATTACAAGCAAAGTAAGGTAGGGAGGAGGCAGGAGGAATATAAGCACATAAATAATAACTTTTAAATGCATGAGTCAGAAGGTCAGTGTTGAACCCTGACAATGTGGTGGGTAAGTGTGTCTCACAGAGCTCTGCAGCGTTAACAGACAAACAGCCACACAAATTATTTAGCAACCATAGAGCTGGCCCTGCGTACAAATGAAATTGAACATTAACTGAATAAGACTTTGTAGGTGCTGTGCTCTCCTGCACATTGGCATGTTTAGCCCCCATTTAAAATATATCGCCTCTCTGAATTGAATGAGCACTGTACCAATTGGAGCTGAGAAGGTTTCTTTGGATAGTCATTAACTAAACAGTACAGGTGGAATATGACAAATCCCCAATATAATGAATTTGGAAGGAAGACTAAGAAGGCAATGATCAAATAGTTTATAAAATCAAAAGAAAAATTACACTTACCTGGAGTTTTATTTCCTTTGAACTGTAGAACTGCTCAAAAATAATTAACAGTGAAACAAGCAAAGTATGGGCCTTTTTTAAAGGCCTGATTAAAAATTCCCACCTGAGGGGAGAAGAGAAAAGGCTTCTCACTAATTGTATCGCTATTTGTAGTTGAGGAGAAGAAAAGAAAATACAGTAAGCTACATTTTCATATGTATCTGTAATCTTATAATAATGTTTATTATACTTGGGGTAGGGGCTCGGGACCTGCAATCAGTAACCACTTACATAATGCTTAGTAGACAATTAACAGTGCTCGAAATGCATCTGTAACTAAAAGAGCAGTGAGAAGTCTGACTGAAAATGATCACATATGGTATTGTGCAAAAGTTTTAGCCAGGTATAAAAAATGTCTTAAAGTAAGAATGCTTTTAAAAATAGACATTCTCATAGTTTTATTGACGTGAACAGAAGAAAAATCGAAATTAAATAAATATTTGGTATAACCACTCTTTGCCTTCCAAACATCACCAATTCTTCTAGGTATACTTGCACACAGGTTTTTAAGATTGGTTGTTCCAGACATTGTGGAGACCTAAACACATTTATGCTGTGGATCTAGGCAGACTCAGTTGCTAAACTCTCTTCATGTAATCCCAGACAGACTCAAAGATGTAGAGATCACGGCACTGTGGTGGTCATACCATCACTTCCATACTACTTTTTCAACAACTGTGATGTAACGTTTGATATTGAATATAAGTATTGTAAACACATTTTCTATTGCTTAAACAGTGGCAAAACACTACTTTGCACTATATTTTGCTCACTCACCGTTTCTTGAAATATTTTTATATTAAACTGTCTTTAGCAGTCTTACCTTGTTAGCTGAGTTTGGCTGTTCCTCGCCAGTTGCATTCCTTCTACACAGCTGTTTCTGTTTCAATTACTGATTGTGTTTCAGCCTACATATTAAATTGAGGATCATTAGCACCAGTTTGGTATGCTTTAATTAAGAACACAGAAGAACTGAATTTAGTTCCCCGCGATATCAGGAACAGTATAAAAATAAACTATCCATATTTCTGTATTTGAAAGCATTCCTAGTTTGCAGACTTTTTTCACACCTGCCTAAACATTTTGCACAGCACTGTATGTAGTCCAACATTAAGTAGAGAACTAGTTATCCAGTTAGATACATTACAATATTGACACCATAATTTTAGTGTTTATCCCTCTTTTTTATTTATTTTTATGGCACTGTCACTTTAACATATATAGAAATGATGCTTCAGACAAAGATTTTGAAATAACTCTTGATAGCTATGTTGAACTTGCTTCTTTGAAGCTGGTAACTAATATAAAGAGCTGCTGTCACTGCAGTTTGCACTGATGTTAAGAGGTGTTTTTCTGGCTCTACTTTTCTTTGACAACAGTGCAATAATGTTTTAAAGATCTTTGCAAACGATCAAAATGCTTGTGGAGAGGCTATTTGTTGATTTTCAGAGCAGAAACTGCACACTCCTCTATTTTCTGATTCATTTATTTGGAAATATTGCCAGGTATACTGCAGACCTCATGAAACATTTAAGTGTCTACTCAATAAAGAGAGAATTGTGGGTGAACTGAGATGGGAATTTCAAACTTGGAAAAATTCTCCCATTAAGCTGCATTGGAAAATTTTCCAACTCAGCTACATTTGCCTAAAGTTTTATGTTCCAATCTCATTTCCCTGCAATTTCCTGTATTTCTCCATAAAGTAGCGTGTCCAGGTACATCTAAGTTATTAGCCGACTACTTTTGGCAGAGATTCAATGTTATGCAACTTTGTTGTCAGCTCTGAGTGCACTAAATTTACTTAGATCACAAACCTAAAAGATGTTCGGATTTCCACTGATGTATTTGACTGGCACGTATAAAACCTTTACGCCTACACAATGATTGTGCATGGGTAATGGCCAGCAATACTTTCTTCTGTTATTTCGAATAAAGATGCCAATTTAGTGCACTCTTTCTCCAATCAATAGGACAACGAAGCTACTACCCAAACACCCAAATAGGAAAACCTTTTATTTTGTTTCTTCAACTGATCTAATATCGGTTTACAAAGACATTCTGGTCTTTAAAACATAACACACCATACGATGCATTATGTTTTTTTTGTGTTTAAACTGTCTTCTTCATTTGCCTGTCAGGCTCCTTTCCATTATCTTCTCACTGTCTATTGTCCTCTTCTGGATGAACGGAACTACATAAAGTTTAATGTGTTTCTCTCATGTACATACATGAAACGTGGTGTAATAGGGACACATTGTAAAACCCTCTTTGTATCTTCATGCAGTGAACCAATATACATGTTTAGTTATGCCTCATTATTTAAATGGCAGCACTACATTGCATGTGCTAGTGGTAAGCACTGTGTTCAAAACATTACTCTTTCCATTATTACAGAAGTACACATCTGAGTATAAGATATATTTCCCTGTGTACTCACCTCCCCCTTGTCCGCTAACCTTTACCATACCTCCAAACTCCACCATGCCTAGTGTTGACCCTGAGCCGTCTTAAATGTTCAGTGGGCACGTCCATTTAAGCTGAACCTTCAAAACATAAAAGGTTAGGTGAGTGCTGAGGCCTAACTTGTCAAACCATACCACCCACCACAACCACTTAGTTTAAAGCTTTAATTCCACAGGGCCCCCCACCACACAGAGTTATGGCTTACCCCAATGCCTCTTACATAGTAACATAGTAATTTAGGTTGAAAAATACACAAGTCCATTAAGTTCAACCCTTCTACCTATCATTCTAGCTTTTGATCCAAAAGAAGGTAAAAACCCCTAAGTAAGCTATTTCGAATGTTGCCTCCTTGGGGGGGGGGGGGGGGGGGGGGAATTCCTTCTTGACTCCAAAAGGCAATCAGATTTCTTCTTGGATCAATAAGCTCCATTATCAATGCTTGTTCAATAATTAATAACCCTGTATGTTCTGTTTTTCTAATAAATAAATAATAAAAAACATCCAGACCATTTTTAAATCTATTGTAGTTGATAGCACTACCTCTCTTGGTAGTGCTATAAGTTCCATAACTTTATTGTCCTTACCGTAAAGAATCCCTTCCTTTTTTTTTAGAATTTAAATTGAAAATGTAAAGACCAATATCATTTAAATGGATGCCATTACTGCATCCAAACATTATCCCTGAAAACGTGGTGTCTGACCGGAATCCCTTTTATCCCCAAAACACATTTTCATACCCTTTTGTTCAGTTTATGCATCACCATTCCATTGCCCGGTGACAGTGGGCACACCTCCAAATTTTCCTGGGTATTAGCTCAGACCATACGATCCAAGCTTCAGGAAACAGGATCAGTACCCAGGACATAACTGGTTCCAAGATTAAAACACAGATAGCACCCAAATCATTTCTCCCCAGGTGAATCACTAATGTTTAAACATGCATTGTAAATACAATATTGTAAAGCCAGGTTTCAGTCTTGGTAAATATAATTAAATAGTAATATAATAGCTTATGTTGAAAAAAATGTCAATTCAAGTTCAATTGTTGTCATATCCCTGCAGTTGCTATTGAGTAAAGTGATGCACTTCTGTGCATGTTCTATAACGTGTACTTGTCCTGAAAAGATGCCTATTCACTTTGCTAGCCAATTTGCTATCATGTGTATAGCAATAAAATGTAATGCCTCTCCGTTATGCCTACAACAGAAGGAATAGTGATTAAAAACTACAAATATGGCAGACCACTAAGCACTGTGGGATACCATCACATTTTGGGGGTGGGCGGATATGCACACATCACTTTCACCTTAGACTTGGAGCAAACCAGCAGTATTATCCCAGAAGGCAGCAGAACCCTACTGGTAAGCACATTTCTTTAATATACATATCTGCCAGTGATTACGCCATGTATTCTAATTGGTTTTAGGTGACAAATGACTTTAATATTATGCATTTAAAGATCTGTCAGCAACAAAAGGCTGACAGGTCTTTAAATGCATGTTATTAAAGCCATTTGTCACCTAAAACCAATTAACATAAATTTAAAAAAAAGCATATAGTTAAATTGCTAAGCAGTTTTTGTATATTTTTAAGAATTCAGTTTCAGTTTACCTGTCTTCAACTCATTATGTTATGTTTAGTAAGTGCCCTGGAAATTGCAGTACTTATACATTAATACTTTTTTTTTTTTTTAAGTATATTTAATATGTAGTTATTAAACATGGTGTTAAGTATTATAAGGATGAGTTTTATGCTGACCACACTAGTGTAAGGAACTTTTCAACCTTGTTAAGCCATTTACAATAATTTTTGCATCACACGGCCATAGATTTCTCTTATAGTCTTCTTTGTTAAAGAAACTCTGTCAACCTAAACATTGCTTAAATTATGAATGTTAAGAATAAAAAATGTTGAACAATTATGTAAACATTGTGTTAGTAAAATAGCATTCAAATGCATACAATAAGGAAGATATATGTTTCAAATGTGGTGTCTTCTGCTTATGACATCATGTAGACCTGCTGGCACACTTGTCATGGGGAATATGTAAAATCCATCAACTTTATGTATGCAAAAAGCACATTGTTGGAGGAAGCAGCTTACATTTTCAACCAGGATTTTGTATAAGCACTTACTCTTTACAAACCAATCTAGTAGAATATTATCTGCAACATTATTGCAAAATAATTTAAAAGCTGTAAAAATATAAAGAGCTCCATTAAAAAGAACAAAAGAAGTCCAACTGGGATTATTTATGTTATTAACGTGATTACATATATTATGATTAAAAGCTAAATAAATACATTTAGTATGATACATAAATATGTTTGGTCTCTGTTCAGTTACACTTTGGGGGGGCATTTATAAAGAAGCAAAGTACTAGGAAGGTAAAAAAAAAAATGGTCTAGTTAAAGCTGAGAATTTTTATTATACATTTAATAAATATATTGAATGAATGAGATGTTTGATTTTAGGATATTCCGGTGAATGCCTTAACACAATTTGGCATTTTGGTAATGCAGATCCAGAACAAGAAAGCAGAATATTTATATTTATATATGTCAATGTTTGTGTGTAATGGGTGCTCATGAAAACATTCAATTGTAGATGTTTAGGGTTTAGGATTTATGTAGCTCCGGATTTACCCCAAATTTACAAAATTCGGGTAGTTATATCAGTGGAAGGTATAAAAAAGTTTCAGCTAGGGGTAATTTCACAATTAACATGCTAATGGTGAGAGTGAATACATGAGCAGGAAAAAATGAAGACACCCAACCAGCAAGCAAGCATATTGCCCCTTTACGGACACTCTCATGTTTCTGAACTACCTAAAGAGCCGATTAACTGAGGGATATTTAATAGCTGCATTTTGAGGATTTGTGAAATGTGGCTAAAGTGCTCAACGTCAATACAATATTGGATGAATCAGTGTCTATTGAGTAGACTTTATAGTATTTGAGTCAGTTTAATCATCAGATTGTTATTTTGGATTTTTTGAAGTTTAAAAAAAATGTCATTACCAAAAAATTATCAATTAATTAGCGACGTTATGTCACATGACATAAAAAGTGGCACAACATACACAACTGTCCCTGTGTGAGAGATTGCAGTCACAATCATATCACCATTTCATAGTCATAGCTCTTTTGCTACTCTAACATTTTTCTAACTTCCATTCAAAAGCATTCGGTTGCACTCCAAAAATACCTATCGGAAGAGGACCTGCCATTCTCAAAGTGCACGTCATAAGCTCCGCCTTCAGGTAACTAATATAATTTAATCTACTATTTTACTGTACTATTTTGAAATATGCAGCAGACTATTAATATACATAGCTTTTGTTTTTTGCCGGTTTGATTCATTGAAGATTCAAGCTAGTCATTGAGGAGCCACTAGCTGCAATACCTGTTAGTGTGATCTGTATGCTTTAAGCATATTAACTGAAGCTACTGAATTCAACACAGTTTAATATTTCATATATACATTTACTGGCAACCTAGCTAGTGTATTTCTATATTCTTTAAAGTGACATGTTGTTATGTGCACATTAATACATGCATGGAACAGATGTTTATTTGTTTCAGTATATGTGCAGAAGATGATGGATTGCACATCATTAGGATTGGCACTTGTTATATAGTAGACTTTTCTATAATTGTATTAGTAACTCGTATTCACAGAGATTAAAGACTCTGGATAAATGTAATTGGCAATAGCAAGGTGGGTGCTAAGTGGATGCTGGGGGAATCTTCAAAGCAATTTTTTTTTACTGAGTTATAATTATTGACTCCCTCCACCCCAAGAGGAAAGTGAAATTCAACCATCTAGCCTGTTACAAGAATCTCGGTTCACCATTTTAAAAACTCCAACTGGGTTGGAGAGCACTCCGTGGTAACATGCTCTGTTATCAAAGTTTAAGTGAACGACTAAAAGTGCGTAATTCATGGAATCTTTAGATGGCTGTGAAGCTGGTAAGATAGCTCAGTGAACCATCTGTAGAATATGTTCCGTGCTCAGGATTGCAGGTTAAATTCCTGGCAAGTTTAATCAGTTCTACATCCTTCCAAGTAAGATAAAATGAGTATTATTAAACTAGGTTTTCTGGATTTTGGACAAAAGTAACATCAACAGGATGTACTTGATAACCTGGAGTCATATAGCCAATGCACCCACATATACCTTGGCAACTACCACACAATTACATGAATTTGGCTATATTCCTTTTTTGATGTTGTCAGTTCCATTGGTTTATTGAAGACATCTTCTGAATTGCCTTCTCAATGCTGTATGCACTCACACACAAATCAGCACAATAGCATTACTGATGACAAAACATTCCCTGCCATAGCTACAAAATGAGTTCAGGAGTTCTAATAATAACTTGAGGTGAACTCATAAAACCTTTTTATTGTATACAACTATTCAGTGTTTAGATTAGGAACATCTTTGGGAAAGTCTTACTGCGAGAAACTTTAAATACATGTAATTGATCATACTGTTGTTAGGAAATAACACATTTATAATGATATGTATTATTTATGAGCCTTCAAAACATACCATTGAACAGGTTAAAACCAATCTGACAGTGAAACATGACTCAAATTAAATTATAATGTGGGCCCTGAATACATATTACTGAAGGAGGGGGGCAAGAAAATTAAAATGTAGCATGTTTTTGTACACGTATATCTAAAATTTTCACATAATGCTACTATTACAATTTCTTTATAAATGCTCATGAGGTAGCAATGTGCTATAATATATTTACCTTCGGGGCTTTATCACATTTTTTCAGTAGTACTGACATATGTATAAGAGTAACACAATTAGACAACTTCACAAAGACAAGGTTAAATGGACTGTATCGCCTAAAAAAAATGATTTGAAATGATCTATTCATTGCTAAAGCCTAAATAAGGAGAAAAATGATTTTTTTTAATGTGTCTGCGAAGTCTCATTCTTATGACATCACCTGTGGCACGGTATGCAAACTACACATTTTCCATAGAAAAGCAATTCATTTGCATACTGTGCCAAATGTGATGTCATAAGCAGGAGACTCCACAAACACGTTTAAAACACATTTTTGTCCAAATTTAGGCATTTGCTTGCAATTCTGCTAATACAATGTATATATAATTTCAATAATGTTTTATGCTCTACATGCACAGTAAAAACAATGTTCAGGTGATACTGTCCCTTTAAAGTTTCCATGATTCCAGATCATGATGCCGGGCTACGTTACTTGCTACTTTTGGCCTCTATTTTGTTCTTGGAATGAAAGCCATTTATAAAAACAGATGCACATTCATGTTCTCCTAAGGAACTTCCTGTGCATTCAACCAGAATAAAAAAAATGTTCAATCCTTGGTAATATCATACCAGTTCTCAAATCAAATAGAATTGAGGGCAGGGCATTTGCCATTCTAAGCAGGTTGGCAACCACGCAGATACACAGCATGCGAATTAGAGCAACAAAGGATTTTATTACTGCATTAAAAGAGTATGACAGAAACGATTTTATTACCACCGATTCCTACTAATCATGATATTCTATTTACAGAGACTGTACTCAATTTACTCTCCGAATTTAATTATAGAAGAAAACCAGGAGCTATTCTTTCAGTCATTATTTGGAATAACTCATAGGCAGCAATTGTTATTTGATTACAATAATGGTGTTTAAAACAAGCTTCCCTTATCTGAAAATGCCAGAGGTCACACTGCAAGTATACACAAATGATGTCAGCATAATTAATGGATAAAATAATACTGGGGCATTTAAAGATGCAGTCCCACTGAGCATCAGTTTTTAAGAAATGAAGAAGCAACTTCACAAATTGGATAATATAATCATAAATATGATATAAATCTGTTCATTGTGAACTTAAAGGCTAAATACAATCCCATATATTATTAAAAGGAATACTGTAAGTACCTAGCTATTAGGATCTAGCCCAGATCATGAATAGGATTGCAACCTTTTCCTCAAAAAAATACTGGCCATGCTACTACGTCCGTAGACTTAACATTGGGATCAAGCCAATACCGGCCAGGTGGCAACCCTGATCATGTATAATCTAAATGCAGCCGTAAAATGTTTATACTAACCATTTACTGAGCTAACTGAATTTGTATGTTTACAGAATACCCCTCACAAAGCATCTCTAACTTGTTCTAATGCATAAAACATCCACGATCAATATCATTACCATACCTATCAAAGCCCCCCATATGTCATATTAAAATAGTGGTCTATTCACTTAAAACTGAACTATGGTGATCTGACAAAATCAGGTCTTACAAATAATAAAATAAATATATTATCCATACATTAGCAGAATTGCAAGTAAATGCATACATTTAGATACAAATATGTTCCCATGGACACTCATGTACTTATACGGACATTTTGCCTGTCCCTGGTTTATGACATCATATCATTAAGCCTTAAGGGCAAAAAGCATGAAATAGGTTTTCCTGGTTATGTTTTGTTACTTTGTAGAATAAACTTGAAAATGTTAACAGGGACTTACCGCTAACGACTGTTTACACACTGGAGAGGTGCACCTGTTTGCTCATGCTGTTCGGTTAGCATTCACTGTTACAGGAACACTGCAACGAGCTGCACTCATCTGTGCTATTAGACAGCTATATAACCTGTTTATATCACTAACTGTACATTGACCAACTACTTTCAATTAAATGTACTGTAACTTCTATATCAAGTCACAATGTACAATGGCCAGGGTTGTTACATTTAAATCAATTTGATTATTTTTTTCTAAATCACGTTTTTAGCAGTTCCATTACAAGATACTGAATGTAAAATGCATTAAGTTAACTATACTTATAATAAGCTCATCTAGCAAATAAATGAAACAGGCATATAAATAGAATAGCTACAAAATGCATAGGGTATTCTGGACTTCAATAGCCTTCCTGTTTCTGCCAAATTATCCTCTAATATAAAATCCTTGAAAATTAGTGTTTCCCAAATCCTCAAAACAGATTGTACCTGTTATTAGTTTACAAACTCCTTTGTATACTGTACATGTTGTTTTTTGTATTAATAATTATTTACCCTGTATGTTCTCCTTCCAACTTGTTTAAATATATGTATGTTTGCATTTTAATCTGCTGTTAAATGTGTAATTTCCATTCTAGACTGTGTCCCCAGGACATTGAAAACGAGAGAAATCTTAATTAATTCCTGGTAAAACCCTTTCTAAATAAATAAATCTGCTGCTTGTGACAGGATGGTTGACCAGTTTTCCAGTGCCTTCTGATGCATGAGAGAAAATTCCAGGTGCTTATATTTTTGTAGATTATGTCTGTAAATGAAACACCACTACACTGGATCCTTATACAGTTTGTTATTAGCAGTCAGCATTAGCTGTCCCAGACAATGGAAATGGGATCAGGATGGCAGGATTGCAGTCGATCTCTATCTCTGTCCTAAAAAGCGGGACAGAGGTAGTGCTCTGCGGGAAAGAGCTATACCCCCCCCCCCCCCCCCCCCCCCCCCCCACACACACCCCAAATCAGGATTGTCCGGTGGAAAGCGGGACAGTTTGCTATTACATTTTTTTGGACTGTGGTATTAAGCAAAAAATAATCTATTGAACACTAAAGTATTTCTTTTCTCAGTTGTGAGCAATCTTATCAAAATGTGGATGTGCTTTTCAAAAGCACATTTTATTTATTGAAATAAATAAACCTCAAGTAAGAACAAAACTGATTTAAATTTAAAAAAAACACATTGATTTTTAAAAATTGATTTATTGTTAAACATCATGATTTCCAACAATGCATAGGACACCACAAATACATTTTAAACATACCATTCTCTTAATATTAGCATTTGGGTGCAATTATGCCAATACAATGTAATAACCACATATAGATTAGCCCCTTCAGTGCAACAGGAATCAGTATTAGATTTCAGGTTTTCAGTGCTACTCTCCGTTCTGAACCAAGCAGAATATACAATATGCATTTTGTTTTCTAGTTTTGTTATTTTATGTTTTCACATTTACAAGGAAGCTTTACAATCCAACAAATATTAAAAGGATCTGTAACATATATTTTCCAGCACACAGCATTAAATTACCTTGCATAGAGTTTCGCTCTTAGCTATTATCATATAAATCATGCATTGAGAGAATTACATAGCATTTTAGCTCAAGCTTGGTGTTTGTAGGAGCTGGAAAAACTGATACATTTATAAATACATCTATAAGCCACAACTCCAAATCCCACTGACCAATGACACTGACTTAACCAATAGTTAAAATGCATTTTGAACTGATGCTGCCCACGCCTCCGCAAAGTAAAAATAGGGGGAGGGGAGAGAAACAAAACATATGTCAAGGGAATGGGGTGAGAGAGGAAAGCGATAGCAGACATGAGGAGAGATGAGAGAGACATGGGAAAAGGAGAGAGAGAGAGGCATACATGGAGAATGAAGAGAGAGACTGACTTGGGGTTTTGATAGACAGCAGGAGGAGATATACAAATAGGGAAGGGAGAAATAAATGTCCATGCAGGGAGAAGAGAGAGACAACGCATTCAAAACAATAGAATTACCAAAAAAATACTCTCCTATCGGAAAATTGATATCTGCAAGGACTCCTCCAATCCCAGACTGCAAACGAAATTCGAAACAGAAATTGCCAATATAAGATGCTCTCAAATCCTCTAGCTGGATGTCTCCTCAGAGACGTGGGTGGACATATGGAATATGTAAGAGAAGGGGACACGTAGTAGTGTAATACTGTATTGTAAATATAAAATGTTATTTATTGAAAATAAACTCACAAAGTAAATTGCACTGAGAGCTAGCTCAAGTGCAATACACGCATGAAAAGTAGGAAAGGATACCTCTGGTTGGATGCCCGACTTGTGAAGGATCCACCCCATTCTTTGGATTCAGCTGAAGGAAAGAAAGCTTGTTTTCCAGGTAACCTCCTAGTTGAATTAGTTAAAAGGTATAAAATTCCCAAATATAAATACACTCTCACTTCCAGCTCTACGCGTTGTGTCCCAAGTGGACTTCTTCAGGAGCAGAGTGGAGTGTACAAAGTATACAAATATCACATCTAAATTTCACCCCCTCCCATTCCATTGTCCAAATTGTCACAAAACTCTTCCAGAGTAGGCTGCTGAAATGGCCCTGAAATAAGCCAAAGTTCTCCCCCCAGAATATTATGGGGCAGACTGAGGCTAACGCTTTGTTTTGGTGCATTTCAGACGATTTTGGTGTTGGGAGATATCGTATGGAATTGATATAAGGTATGATGTCTGAATTGCAGACATATTCATTAACACATTGGAACCACCTGAGTGCCACCAATGTGATCCATGTATGTCTGAACTTCTGAGGTACCATTTCAGATCTGATTATTGGCACATATTGGGTTGGCCCTTTGTCAGGACTTACCTATCTGAGTTCCCTTAGAGTCCGCCCACTTACTGTGACGTGATCTTCCCTCGCTTTATAGGGAAGTTCCGCCACAAGTTAGTTGCTGAGTTATTTTTTCCTATATAGTACAGGTGCCGGCTTAGCTCCAAATAATTATTCTAAACGATTTTCCGTGTACCGACTCCTGGTTGTTATGTGTTACTGCCGATCTCTCCTGCCCCTTTGGCCCGGATTTGTTTAACCATTTTTGCTGACTTATATTGCCCTTTGGAACACGAACTGCCTTAATATTTTTGCTGATATCTCCAACCCAATTTGACCCGAATTGTTTATGGACTTTTTTCCAACTCTAAAGCATGTGTTTTAAATATATATATAAATATATATATATATATACCAATGGAATCATCCTGTGCATTTAAGGTAATCTTTTCCATTGTCCTTTTGTTGCACAAAGTATTCAAAGACTTACCAATCTACTACTGCTAACTGCTTGGTAAAATCTGCCTGCTCAACCCTGTTGTATTAGTCTGGAATCCTATCTAAGGACTTATTATAGGATGTTCTGTATCTGCAAAAGGGAATTTCAAATCCTGTTCACACCTAAGCCTGCTGAACTAATTGCTTGCTTTGCCATACTACCAATGCAAATCTCATTTTATTATATCTGTACCATATTTGTTTGTGAGGAACTTCTTAACACCTTCGCGACAATGGACGTGTCAGGCACGTCCTGCCGTGAACTCCGTTCCCAAAAATGGACTTGCCTGGCACGTCCTGCCGTGAATCAAGCGGTTTTCGCGATCAGCGATCACGAAAAACTCTTAAACGGTGCTGGTCTATTGCCTCGACATTGAGGCAATAGCCAGCACTGAAATTTCTTTTCTGGGGCACCTACGATCGCCCAACGGAGCGATAGTGGGAGCCATATTGATGGAGCATGCCCCTAGTGGTAGTTAAGTAGCATAGCAATGTAAAAAAATAAAAATAAATATTTAATTAACTGAAAACTGGTCATATAGTTAGATTAGCCTATAGGGTTAAAATGAAATTAAAATATATTAAGGGATAGCATAAGGGTTATAGTTGGGGTTAAATTTAGTGTTAAGGTTAAATGTTGGGTTGGGGTTGGGGTCAAAAGGTCAATATAGGAAAAAAACAAAATACACTATTTTTGTTTTTTGCCCCATAACTCGCAAAAAAATATCGAAAAATATGGAAACATGCATATTTCTGAACTTGGGACAACATTTAGAAACTATTTGGAAGGGGTATTTTTGAATGATTGTATTTGTGTAAATTATATTTTAGGTGAAAGTTAGAAAAAGTGTTTTTTTTTTAATTTTTCATCATATTTTATGATTTTTTTATAGTAAATTATAACATATGATGAACATAATGGTATCTAATGAAAGCCCTTCTTATGACGATAAAAACAAACATATAATTTGTGTCAGTACAGTATGTGATTAAGAAGAAAATTGCAGCTAAACACAAACACCCCAGAAATGGCAAAACAGCCATTGTCACCAAGGGAAAGTCAAGGTGAAAATGTCTTGTCACTAAAGGGGTTAAATAAATATATTAAATTTGGCCTCCTGCAGTTGTGTTCCAAGAAATCTGTTACAATCCTAACACCGTTATTTGTTTATTTGACCTTGGCACTGTCAGCATGCACCAGCTTCAGACGACCTTTGCCTCAGCTGAGAGGCAAAGCTAAGAGCATACCTGTGAGTATCTGCAAAGATACAGATCTGGTTTACTCTGGAGTAGTTGCACTCTAATAGTGAAGCAAAAGTTAAAAACAAAGTTTAGAATCTGGGATTCAATTAAAATGTCTGAGGAGATCCTTCCTTCTACAGTAACATTCTTTCATAGAGAGGCAATTGACCCTCATGCATTACTTTATCCTAGCTCAATGGTCATGGGTTGCAGATTTTTTCACTTCTAACCACTCTACTACTGCCTATGCTGTAACTGCTTCCCCCCCTTCTGCTGCAGGACTACAAACCACATAAATCCCCACTAGCTTTATAGAATGGCAGAGAATCATGGTACCTGTAGTAGAGAAACAGCTGGCAGTCTGCACTGGATTCTTAGGCCCTAGTGTGTAGCACTTTCTATCAGATTGTTTTATTTGCCTGGCAATCTCTGTACCTTTTCTGTAGGATATGAGTCCTATGTGTCTATTTGTGTCTGTCTCAGATGGTAACAGATGGGCTGATGAAATTGAAAAATGGGCCACTAAATTGTTTTAACACCCAAGACAAGTTGACAACCTGACCTCCCTATTTTCTGGAAACCCTTTAATTTGTATGAAACAAGATCTATCCAAATAATGACAGTTAATATTAAGACTTCTGTATGATAACATATATTAGTTTGTTTACTTGCATCATACAAATTACCTTAGAGAAGTTTTTGATGTTACCACTTTGGCTACCACTGCAGGCTCAGTAGAAATCACATACCGCAAAGTATTTCTTCAACAGCCAAAGAATGTTTGGCAAGCCAGATTTTCTAGTATGAAATGTTAATGAAAGTCACTTCATTGTGTAAATCTCATACAGTACAATCTAACTCTAATTTACAAGTGGAACCGCTACTATAATCCATATTCTTTTATCCTTGAACGGTTAATCATGTCACTGGAAATCACAGATAATCATCCTATAATAACAAAATAAGAATTTCAATTTCATGCTAATCCAAACTTTGAATTATCTAGCACTGAAAACATATAGCATTTTACATACACAATTAACCCCTGCCCTGAAGACCTTGTTCTCAATTTTTTGTTTCTAAATTGGAAGATAAATTGATTTGTATAATGTCACATGCAGACCTGAAAATGGAAAAAATTTTATGCTGACTTTAAAGTAGGTGTTATAAGCATTAAGCCACCGTATTTGTATTAGTAATTTCCCAGCACTGATTTTTAACACAAACTCATATTACAAAAATGTTAAAGTTTGTAAGTGTATATCCAGAATGCGAGAGAGAGAGAGAGAGAGAGAGAGAGAGAGAGAGAGAGAGAGAGAGAGAGAGAGAGCATTCTGGAATGAGCTATCCAAGTTTATTGCACAGATTTCAGCAGTAACACTTTTCAGACTCCCTCATTTGAAAGCAGGGCAAGTTTATGGAGACCCATAAAAAGTTAATGGGTCCCGAAATCCATTAAACCTCTGGCCTGTTCCTGCTCTCCTGGCATTCAGAGCACTGCAGGATCAAATGTTCAGCATAGTCTGCTTCTTATTCAGAGCATTCTGCTTCTGTTACAGTTAAAGGGACAGTCTCAGTGAACCAAAGTAGACTAATAGAGACAATACTTTTAAATATAAATGTCTACAAAATGTGATTTTTTTTGTTTTGTTTCAATTATCATATCATTATTATATTTTCATAGTTTGATATAATTAACCATGGTTTTGTTATCAAATATTTTAAACTGGATGCACCAATGAAAGTAACTTATGGCATCTGTGGGTTTATTTGGTTGAGACTAGGGTATTACAGGAGGATATTCCAATGTTTTATGATAGTTGCTTGATTCTTTGTCCAAATCCATGATAATCGAATATAACTGGTGGTTTAATGCCACAGTTAGAGTTATTTGTTGCAGATGTTTTATCACCAAATTAATTCTTGTCTCTTTTTGTCCTATACATCCTCTATTGTTCTGGTTAGATGTTCATCTTTGTACTGTCTAGATAGAAATTATTTTTATACCTCATTATCTGAGCAGTTTCTCCTCAGTCTCCAAAACTGTTCCTTTTTTCAGCCTTTGTTTATAGAGACAGCTACACTATTCTGACTGTTTTAAAGTGTATGCAGTAGTAAGGGTTATACCCCCATGTGTTTTTATTAAGGTGGAGTATAATCTTTTGCAGGGTTTCCACATCTCCCTGCTATATGAAAAACATGTTGTCGATATAGTGGTGGTAGGTGAGGAGGTTGACTTTTACAGTCTTAAGGTCACCAAATTAATAGCTGTAATGCATGTAAAAAAGAGGGGGGGTAGGGCATCACTTGTGGTGGAATTGTCAAACAGTAATTAGAAGAAAAAAAGTATTTTAATAAATAAATTGAATTTGTTTTATATATGTCCAGACATTAAGTGTGTTGTTACAGGATCGTTTTTCCTCACAGTGATTGATTTATTCATGATGGAGTAAGATACCTGAATAGTTAATCATTTAACACAAGGAACCCCATGTATTTCTCCACTACCAGCTTCAGGGCTTAAAACAAGCAATATCTTCTATATACCTATTTCCCGAGGCCTAGGCTGATAAGATTAATGTAAACTGCATCCTTACTCCTGGGATGTGAGGGAAAATTGGGTACGACAAGGATCAAGAGGAAATAACCAAGAATTGTGATCAATGAGTGCATAGTAATACTAAGTTCTGATAGGTTGATTACCTTTATTAATTGCACTTGCAATAAGTATGGCTATATAGAAGAGCATTGGCAGCTATTAGAAAAGTATATTCACTATAGCAAGACTGAGAATGGGAGTTTCAAGCAGTCTATAATAATTAGCCTGAAAACCACCATAGATTCCCAGTGCAAATCTACATGGACCACTCGTAAGTACTCGGGCTAAGTACCGACAAACGAAGCCTGCTACAGAAATCCTTAGTGAGTTTTAAAGGTCAATATGCACAACCTGATATTTACAAAATACTCCAATTTTGCCGGGCTTTGACTATCATGAGGATATGATGAAAAGTGCTGGAGAATTGTAGCCATTAAAGAACTCCCTTTATAGATCAGTTTGCACACTGTAGAATCGTATGTGTCATGTTGAATTTATCATAGCCCTGCCTTATTCTTCATATGAATGTACAGTTTGATTCTTTACGAGTTTGCAAAATACTGACAAACCACTTTCCAAGCGTGTAATGTAGTCATGTATTTTAGATGAAGTTTGCTGAAGTCGAATTAGAACTCCTTTAATACTGATGGTGATTTCTAAGATTGGTTATTTGGGTATTCTTTTGTAAGTTTTAGGTGTTAATTAATCTCACTGAACCTGTCTACATTGTAGTCTTTTTAAAAATCTCTTGCAACACAAAAGTCAGTAATACTACTCAATGTGATATGTGTGATGCAAATTGAAAGGTTGTGTTATAAATCCTGTCTGCATAAATTGGCTTCAGATTGTTTGATTTGTAGTTGCACTTGCACCAGTAAGTTTGGGAGGTTTCTGTCGACCGTAAAATAGAAATCACATCATAAATGCCATTTTGTAACATTTTCACTGTTCAGAATACTGTAGATCATGGTGACCATTAGGTGCAGAGGAATGGCTGCACAATCTTTGGTCCAGTAATGTACTGGCTTATGGTGTATTGAGGCAGGCACACCTATGTGCCATTGGATCAGAAAGCACATAGAAGCTTTACCACTGGCCAGGTAATTTTCTTTCATTTAAAATAATCTGTGCTGGGATGCAGTGAGCAAAACACTCTGTGGCACAAATGTAATGAGAAAAAGACTCCTACCAGGGTGATTCAATATAAATCTGTATGGACACCAATTTTGTAGCAATTCGCTGTAACCAAATGAACAGCGCAGACCCACCATGAAGCTTGAATAAGCGCTTAATTATAGGCAATCACAGACTCTGAAGCACCACTTTATTAATAAAATCATTGGACCCCAACCTCAATGGCCAATTATATCCCTGCATAAGTACTGCATAGGCATGTGCTAACCACATCCCACCAGCTGATAGACATGCTTGGGGAGTATGTGACTGACAGCTAGACCTCATTACTCCACTTGTTTGCAGACCATTTATTAATGTTGGGGCTCCCACCTGTTATCCACGCCTGTATGCAACCCACAGAAAAAGAGTCATATGCTTGCTTAATCACTTTAAGTGAAAATTTGGAAATGATTTGATATTACAATTATACTGTAAAATTACACCTTATAGTATTGGCACAGCTTTTCAATTGGTAACAAATCGTGAGAAAGGCAACGAATAAAATGCTTCATTAAAACCACTTTGAAGTCTTGTGTTTAATTGGCTTATGCAATTGTCCTCTGTAATCAATAACAATCAATTGAAATCTCCACCCCTAATCAGTTTTGTGACATTTTCAAGACCTATAATAAAAGATATTTGGCTTATAGCTATGCTTCAGCGAAAAGAAAAAAAAGAAAAATACTGCTGTAAACTTGTCAGATTTTTATTGGTCTTAATATATTTTTAGATATTAGGCTTTTACCACTGACATGATCTCACTTCTTACCTTAATTTTTCTTTTATCAGTGTGTTGCTGTGATAGCTCGACTGTACTAAATAAATAATTACAAAATTTGCAATACAATTCATGCTGACTTTTACCCTAAACCTTTAAAACAATTTACATATCAATTTGCATACGTTACATCTATGACATTTATTTCACCCATACATCAGTGAATTGCATTAAGAAAAGACTTCTGAATTAATATATGAGCTATTGACTTTTCTACTTTTATTTAGATAAAAAGTACCTCTTCTCAATCTACAATTTACAATTTGGAACTATTAAAAGCTAACTAGTTACAGTATTCTTATCTCCATTTGAGAACTTAGCTTCAACTTCTGTGATTGGACATGGTTATAAAATCTTTGGTCGGATCAGTGTTGATCCCATAGATGATGGGTGGAGGATGCATTTAAATGTGGATCCCAGTCTCACTATGTTATGCACAATTTTACATAGAGTCCAATTCTCTCCCATTCTGTCATGCACCAGGGCCAGATCATATGACATATGGAGGCAAGGGCGTGCATTGAAATGATTCCTGTTTCTAACTTAATTGAGTCTATTCACTAAAAAGTGAACTGTCATAAACTGACAAACTGCAAGTTTAAGACATTAACAGCAGAGTTGGAAATACTTTCCAGTTTGCCCATCTTTCTGTCAGGGTTTCTCTGCTGTTTTTAAGTAGAAAACCTTTCCTTCTATGGTTCCATCAGCTGTTATTAAAGACAAGCTTTTTTATCTACTGTAACCATGGTTACTCACCTGGTTGCTATTCGTCAGCCCCTTTGCTACTCGGTGTAGACTATTAAAGCAGCAAGTCTCTATTGTGCCTTGCCCTTGTCTTGTTTCCAGTTTCCAAGTGCATTTCCTGTGATTCCTGTGTTTAGGTTGACCACATTGCCGTTTTATTCAGACACTTATGACAAATGCACACTCCAGGGCTGAATAAAATGGAGATGTGATCACCTACCTGTAATTACTTCCTATTCCTGAGAGCTCCATGCATTCGTGAGGGTATTTCTCAAAGAAAATGAACCCAGCAGAATGCAATTACCATATTGCTGATCGAGAATGCCTCACTATAAATTTTAGCTTTCAAAGAATGGAGGCAACTTCTTGAGGGTACTTCAGTGCCAAATCTCATAGCCCACAAGAATGTTACATACCTTTCCAAGGCTAAACAGCTTTCCCCTTGGCAAGCTAGGTGGGCCCTCTTCCTATCAATATTTAATTATTTGGTTTCCTATTTACCTAGTACTATAAACAATCAGGCGGATGCCTTGTCCTAACAGTTCTTATCTCAATCCCAGGAGGACATAATCCCAAATACTAGCCACTCTCTTTGTTAACCTCACCTCACCCCTAGGTGAGAAGATTCTGACCACACAAATTAATGCTCCTCCAGAGAAACCTAGTGGTTGTTGCTTTGAACCAGGTCACCGCCACACTAAATTATTAGGCACGTATCACATTTCTAAAGCAGCTGGGCATCCTGGTAAAAAAAAACAGTTAATATGAAACATAGCAACATAGAATGTGTTGGTAGATAAGAACCATTTGGTCCATCTAGTGTGCCCAATTTTCTATATACTTTTATAAGTCCCCGGTTCCCTATCTAATATATAGGCTAGCCTTGTGCACTTATCCACATTAAATGTCAGTTGCCACAGCTCCAATATGGTCATGGATTTAAAAAAACAGTGGGTAAAGAGGTATTTCGGCGCTATTCTTGGTAGTGCACAAGCAGCAAACTGTCCAGGCAACTACCCAACAGTGCCCAAAGAAACATAGATCAAATACAAAACAAAGTGACAGTGCACTAAAGTGCTGGTGAAGTGGAATATATATAATCTAGGGTATATTTCCACCCTCCTTCGATACATATACAGAGGGTCCATATCCAAGAGTATTATACTCTTCTCACTGGGTCTTGATCTTTACATAAAACCCTTACTGCACTTTGTAGGATGGACTGGATTTAGGATTTGTTTTTCCACCATTACAGCCTTCAGTGCGTATGATATGTAGACATTAAACTGATATTTGGAGCTCTATATCTTTACATTTCCACTGTAAAATCATACCATATTTTAAGATATCATAGATGGTCATGCGTATGACACATCTGCATTGACAAAATGTTGGTCAAATGGGAGACTTTTTAAATATAATTATTTCAAATTATGAAATAGTGTCCGTTTGTAATCAGTGTGTTGGTATTTGGAGCTCTATATCTTTAACCCCTTGACGACAGATGACGTGCCAGGCACGTCACGGCAAATCGAGGACTTGCCGACAGCTGACGTGACTGGCACCAGCGGTCGCTTTCTTTACTCTATCAGTGTTGCTACAATGCCTCTAGGTGTCCGTAGGTAGAGGCATTGTGCAACACCCCCAAAAAGTGCAGGGGCGCGCTACGATCACTCCCCGGAATTTGAAAATGGCTGCGCCCGCTGCACACGTGCTTAGGAAGCAAACGATCGTTCGCTTCCTAAGCACCTCCGGTGTTGCTAAAGTGCCTCGCTAGCGAGGCACTTAGCAGCACCCTCAGGCTCCCCAGAACCGATGGTGGTCGCTCTCCTGAGCGACCCCATCGGCTCAGTAGAAGGGAACACTGCCTGTACAGGCAGTGCTTCCCTTCTAATGGCAAGAGCATCGGAAGTGAATGTATTTCACTTCCGATGCTCTAGGGCGAGCCAATCAATGCCGGCACAGCAGATCTGTGTGATCTGTGTGCAGGCATGTATGGTAAGTGCTCTGATGAGCACTTATCATACAGTCAAAGGCTATATTAGTAAATATTGCCTTTGACAAGTATTGATCTGCCTCCCTCGCCTTACTAGTTTTAGTAAGGGAGAGAGACAGATCAGATAAAGTAAAAAATGAAATAAAATAATAAAATTAAAAATATTTAATAATAAAGATCAAATAGGGTTTGTGTCAGGGAGACAATCAGAAAACAACAGTCGCAGACTTCTCAGTATCCTGGGACAGGCAAGGATAAGCGGTTCCCCCCAGCTGATCCTGTCACTGGACGCCGAAAAGGCGTTTGACAGGGTCAGCTGGAAGTTTCTGGAGTTTGTTCTGGAAAGGTTTGGCTTTTCTGAACAAATAAGAAGGTCAGTAATGGCACTATATACGGTCCCTATGGCAAAGACGTCGGGACCAGGTATAGTGTCAGAATGGTTTAAAATCATCAACGGTACAAGGCAAGGGTGTCCTCTGGCTCCCCTTTTATATATTATGTCCTTGGAACCATTTGCATCCAGGATCAGACAAAATTCAAACATAAAAGGGATAAAAATAAAAAATCTAGAATATAAATTATGTCTATATGCTGACGACGTGGTACTGACCCTGACAGACCCAGTAACATCTCTGAAAGAGTTTTTTCAAGAAATCGACGCATACGCTCAGGTTTCAAACTATAAACTAAATATATCCAAAACACGAATAATACTGTTAAACGTAGATAAAATAACAAGAGAGGGACTTAAAGAGAAATACCGTTTTGATTGGGAAAAGGAAGAGATTAACTTTCTAGGAATTACTATTACTCCCATTATGGATGAGTTTATGGATAAAAACTTCAAAACTTTATTTAATGAGACAAAAGAGAAACTGACTAAAAAGTGGAAAAATCTGGAGATTTCTTGGACGGGTAGGCTCAACGTCGTCAAGGCATATATACTTCCCCGTTGGGCATATTTATTTAGGATGCTACCCTTGCCTGTCTCAAAAACCAATATCAGAAGTCTGCAGACACTTTTTCATCAATATATATGGGCAGGAAAAAAAACCAGAATAAGTAAAGAACGTATGTTAAAGCATACTAATGAGGGCGGACTAGGGGTTCCAAATATGGAGAAATTCTACGAAGCAAGCACTCTTTATCATGTCCAAAAATGGCATACGATTACTGACAAAACATAACCGTGGAATAGGTTAGAGGCTGACTTAATGGGTTTAGAAAACACCTATACGATCTTGTGGTCAACAAACCTATTGAGGAAGGTCCTGGCCGAACTGCCAATTCCTCCGCAAGTACAGCACTTATTTAAAAAATGGTTACACTTCAAGACTAAATATAAGTTAATTAACAAGATACCTATTGACTCTCCACTAGAGATCCTGAGACTAAACTTGACAGATCTAAACCTGAAAAACTGGAAAAACCACAAAGATAAGGTTATTGCTGATATAGCACCTACAGGGATCATTAAACCGTTTCCACAAATACAAACAGAATTGGATCTCCCAAACAGTGAAATATTCCCCTACTTGAGAATAAAAAACTATCTAAAAAACGATACTATACTAAACGTAGGGAATGACAGTTTCGAAAGAAAACTAAAAGACCTTTTCGATAATAGCTCTTCCAAAAAAAAAGATTCTCCCAAAAATATATAACATGCTGGGCATAAAAGAAAACATCAGGAGAGCCAAAGCTTGGATCTCATGGGAAAGAGATAGCTCAAAACAAATAAATGATGGGCAGTGGCACACCTCAATTAAAGAAATTAAAAAAGTAATCAAAAGCCTCAACTTAGTTGAACTACACATTAAAATAGTATACAGATGGCATTTGGTCCCAATTACCATGAACAAACTCAATACTATGTTGGAGATGTAAAAAGGAAATTGGGGACCATAAACACATCTGGTGGCAATGTAAATCTGTAGTGGCTTTATGGAAAGAGGTATATAAGGAAATATACCGGGTGTAAACCTCGAATTCTTTTTAGAGGTGTCTCTTCTCCATATCATGGACAACAAAATAAAGTTTGATAAAAGATACCTCATTATTCATATATTGATGGCGACAAAAATGGTATTGTCCAGGGTATGGAGAACAGAAAAAACACCAACCTGGCTACAGGTTAAGAACCAAGTCTCCTATCAACCCAGAGGGGGTGAATGTTGTATATCTGCATTATTAACATATTGGTCCAGTGGAAGGTTTTTAACCTATGTAGATATATTTGCAAATGTCAAATGCTGGTAATGGACTTAAATTTGAAGCTCTATACCTTTAAATTTTGATAGTAAAATCATATAAAATTGAAGATTCTATAGACAGTGATGTATATGTGACACCTCTGGCAAGTCTAATCATTATTTCCTTTATTTTTATGTGTAGATTTTCTGTGTTGCTTATGTGAAAAAACCTGTCTGATAGCATGACCACTGAACTGTCTGATAGCTTGACTCCAGTCTCACTTTGGGGCTGGGAAAACAGAATGCAGTCTATAAGTCTGAATTCTGACCATAGACTTGTTTGAATGGGAGGGTTATGTAACTATTATATCACAAGGGGACAGAGTTATGATTCTCTTTGATCATGTCAATTTCCTTTCCTTGTGTTGAAAGGCAGGTAAAAAAGGGTTACACAGCCACCTAGTCCTGCCTACTAGTGATACACAGGAGCCAGTAAGAGAGCAGGGGTGTATCTTATGATTTCATAATGCAGGCTTTGGCCACAGTTGTAAAGTGAGATTTGGCCACAGTTGTAAAGTGAGACTTGCTGGAAGATTTTGGAGAATGTCATGGGTATAATTCTCAAAGTGGATGCTGTAGATAGACTCCTAATTGTATTTATACTTTTATATGCAATTAATTCAAACAAAGAAAATAAAACAATGGCATATGTCTTATATATGTGTTACATCTTATGTAAGAGGTAGTGTCCCTTTAACATAGACAATTGAATTATAATTGTCAGTCTGTTCTGTATGTCAGATATAATTGTCTTTTTATACACGCTGATATGCTTTTCTTTACAATATTTATGAAGGAATTTTACACAATGTATGTTAAATCATTTAATAAAAGGGGAAAAAATAAAAACATCTACTCATGCAATTTTTCAATTTGCATAAGTTATTTTTTTGCCTACAGCTGTCCTTTAAGTGGCGGCCTTCAGAGTTTGTATTTGCTTGATAGATTTGCATGGGGATCTTAGTTCGAGTGGAACAGAAAATAAGAGATAAGAGATGGGAATCATGAACGCTAAGTGTGGCCCCATCTCAGAATAGTATTTTGGGAAAGAGGCAGGTGATTCAATGAAAACAATGAATCATGATCTGTAAGAAAGTTGAGTAAATATAGGTATAGAGAATAAGGGAAAAGTTGAGTGGGTGAAAGGCAGTTAGATTAAAAAAAAAAAAAGAAACATTTTTGACCGATAAAGTTTATTTTCCATTTCCCTCACACAAGATGAAGAGGCATTTTATTTAGCAAAGTTGACAGTGACCTTGAAAGGATGTAAAATGCCTCTTTAAACTCAAATTAGCCCAGATGCTTCAACCAAAAAAACCCAATGAGTTCCTGAAGTATGAAAGGCAAAATCACTTTGCCTCAATTTAGTCACTTGAAGAACAACATATGCCATCCAGTCATAATGAAAAGTACAACTTGTTTGTTCGCAAAGATCATTAAAAGGTCCCTAATTAATTAGCAGGGATCTGTTCTCTCTGGCTGCTTCACACATCCTACCCTCAGCTCCTCCGCTTTGTGTTTAAGGAACTGTCTTATTTAATCAAGTTAACTCCTTCAATTAAAATAAATATTTCAAGGAAAATGCTTAGTAACCCTTTCAGCAACCTGAGAAACATGTTTTTTCAATGTCAAGCGGAACATATGAATGGGTATTGGCATAAAATGCTGTTCTGAGTTCTCTCTCAACAAATACCTGAAGGACACAAATCTCTTCTTTAAAGGGGCTGTTCCACCTATAATTACCTAGGCATTATGTACTAGTCTCAAACTGAGTTCATAAAACTGGCTTTCTGTTTTCAAAAGCAGTTTCACTTTTGTTTGTTTGTGTTTGCCTGGAATTATCTGGTGTTTGTGTTCCTGATGTTGTTCGTCCTCTCCTGTGTTTCTGAATTGTTTAAGTGATTAAAGTAAGAAAGTGTACAAAACAACAACGTACAAATGACAATAATACTTGGACGCAACCCCCTATTGCACTCTCCCAAGTGCTACAAAGTACAGGTAAAAATGACGTTCAGCGAGGCGCAGAAACAAGTTGAACATTTGTATAAATGAGAAGAACACACTAATAGTGTAATACAATTAAAACAGTGACATAACCACAGTGTTGGATAGGTAATGCACTCACAAACAGATGTAAAAACAAGGTTCTCAGGATTAAAGCTGAATTCAATATGATGTTTTAATCTGTAAAAGGAATAAAAACAAAACAGCCATAGGCAGGACCAGATAAATTGCTGGACCCCCACTAGGGAAACACTTACAAGGTGCAATGGAATAAAGATCAAACAAGGTGTTTCAGCGTGTTTTGCCGGATCTGCAGGGGTGGGGATATGAAAAGTCATATTACTAGCTCCCCTCTGATTGTGCTATGTGACAGAGTGTGTGGATCCCTGTTAAAATGAGGGCAGCATAGCAAAATAGTTTTGTTCTTTTACTTTCTGGCATGGGGAAGCAGAGGAGGCGCCAGTAGGCTGGTTCCTCCTCTGGCACCCCCAGGAGGACTCCCAAAATGCCAGCACTGAGTGTGGCACCCCCAATGAGTGGTACCCGGGGCTATCCGCTCCCCCCCCCCCACACACACGCACTCACACACCATCTTAGTATGCCACTGATTGGTGCAGACCTGTTTTGATTTATTTGCCAAAATAGGGTTCACCACAATGATATTGGGTTGGACATGTTGTGTTTGATTATTAAAGCAGGTTTGGAGGAGCCATTAATGATTAAGGGTGTCAAGAGTAGCATCTGCAGCATGGGGTCCCAGAAAGCAATGGACTAGAACAGGAGTTAGTCCTCAAGGACGGGATGGGACAATTCTTCAATGCCCCCTTTCACGAGAGGTTGTCGCGGGACAGTTCATTGCAGGATCGCTAAAGGTTATTAACAGTTAATTTTAGTGTTAGGGTTCAGGAGGGTTTAGGTATTAGAGTTCGGGGTAGCACTAGTATTAGGGTTAATTTTAGTATTGGGTTCGGGGGGTTAATTTTAATATTAGAGTTCAGGGGAGTTAATTTTTGTATTAGGGTTCAGCGGGGTTGATTTTTGTGTTAGGGTTTGGGGGGTCATTTTAGTATTAGGGTTCGGGGGTTAATTTTAGTGTTAGGGTTCCGGGGGTTAATTAATTAATAATTTTATTATTAGGGTTTGGGGGAGTAACTTTTAGGGGGGTTATTTATTGGGGGGGTGTACGTTTATCAGCGCTTACATAGCTGGTTGTCTCATCATGTATCAGTTTGGTCTTCCATTAACTTCTTGTAATGAAAGATAAAATGGCACAAGAGCATACACCACGTCTGTGTCTGGCTAACTAAATGCTGATATACCAACATTAACAAAATGCTATACTCACCTGCATCATGTGCTGATATGAGGTATCATGTACCATTACTGATGCACTATAGAGCTATATTATACAATCATAACAGAGATGATTAATGGGGGGAGCAAAGTTTATCTCTACACAGCAAGGATTGCTTAGCAGGGTTTTTGTTTTTTTTATTAAATGAAGAGATTTGGGGACATAGTGGGTGTATGAGGGGTGTCAAAAGTAGGATCTGTTCCTGACTGAGAGGATGCCCATGAGTGAGTTTATTTTCCTCTTAGTTCTGTTTCTGTTTTGGCCAATACTCCTACCATTGTAAGTGAACCTAAAAAGTGAAGAGGTCTCCCTCACTGTGCTCAAACTTATTGCAACTCAAAAAGTTGAAGGCACTAACAGAAAATAAATGTGTCCCTTGTAGGAGGAAAGCAGAGGACACCAATGATAAACTAATCCCCCCATTGCTTTAACCTCTAAACGTTTGAAACAAAACAAACCATGACTATTTAGCCTTCATGCCTTTTAAAAGTCTTATTCTGAACATGCTGCATGCCCCTCCCTCTTGCAGATCATGGGCAAATACAGAAGCAAATACAAATACAGAAGCACCTAAATTGGCAAATGCCTTCTATGTAGTAAAGGGCAATCTTTACAAAGACACCATGATATTATTGTGTTTTCCAAATTCTTACTCATCAAGATGCATACCAGCAATGTTTCAAGATGCATACCAGCAATGTTGCTAGCGTGTATGCAAATCATTCTGAATTACCTGATTATACATTCATGGGAATTAAATTTATCGTCAGGATTTGAAATTTCTATGTAAATGAGCGATTATTGTCTCATTATGGATTCAGGTGGGATTTACAAAACTTCAATGTGGTGTTTCATGCCATTTCAAGAGTGAAATCTAGAAGTACACATGTTTAAAGGACAACTAAACTTTTTTCCTGCTTGTGCTTCTAATGTAAAGTGAAAATCTCAGTAAACCTAGTATCAGTGCTGTATTTAGCGTGAGGCAAACAAGACAAGTGCCTAGGATGGCACTTGCCTCGTTTGCCCCTGGGGGGGAGCATAAAATGCAAAAAAAAAAAAAAGCTGCCCCTTTAAGAAATAAAACTTGCTTGCCGACAGAGACGGTGGCAGGGGAGATCGTAAGATCTCCCCTCACTACCTCTCTGCCTGCAAGCAGGCTGCACAGGGAACCAAACAGGCAACACGAAGAAACCTCCATGATGCCTGTTTGGTTCCCCGTGCAGTATGAATTGGGAAAGTGCTGTCAGGTCACTTGACCAGGCACTATGACCAGTGGTGTATCTTGATTTTGTGCTGCCCTAGGCAGACAAAATCCGGGCACCCCCCTACCCAAGCTGCACACCCACGTTACACACCTAAGACATGCCCCATCATTCAGACTCACATCAAGCTCCTACTCCCATCACACACACACTCCCATCACACTCAGTCACACACTCCTACTCCCATCACACACACTCCGACTCCCATCACATTCAGTCACACACACTGTCTCCCATCACACACACTCTGACTCCCATCACACTCAGTCACACACACTGTCTCCCATCACACACACTCTGACTCCCATCACACTCAGTCACACACACTGACTCCCATCACACACACTCTGACTCCCATCACACTCAGTCTCACACACACACACACACACACACACACAGTCTCCCATCAGCACTTACCTTTCCTTGGTGGCAACATGCTGCCTGTTCGGCTTCCCGGCGATTGTGCCGACAGGTCACGTGACCGGGCGCGCTTATGACGTCAGCGTGCCCGTCACGTGACTGTCGGCACTTCCGTGTCGGCACACTGCACGGGGAGCCGAACAGGCAGCACGGAGGTTTCTCTGTGCTGCCTGTTCAGCTCCCTTGCATCCTGGCAGGCAGAGCGACGGTGAGGGGGGATCTTCCGATCCCCTCTCACCTCCGTCTCTGCCTGCAAGCGCTGCCGCCCCCCAAAATTTGCCGCCCTAGGCATCAGCACTGACTATGACATCAGACACATGCCGGGTCATGTGACCTATCTGCACACACTGCCGAACAGGCAGCATGGTGTCCACTAGCCACCAAGGACAGGGGTAAGTGCTAGGGGAATGGGGACATGGGGGGGGGGGGCATGTAATGTGGTGATGTAATGTGGTGATGTAATGGGGAGATGGAGGCATGTAATGGGGGTGATGGAGGCATGTAATGGGGTGGTGGGGGGCATGTAATGTGGTGATGGGGTGATGGAGGTATGTGATGGGATCATGTAATGGGGTGATGTGGGTTATGGGGCATGTCGTGGTTGTGCAGCGAGGGTAGGAGGATGCCCAATTTTTTTCTGCCTAGAGCAGCACAAAACCAAAATACACCACTACCTAGTATGAGGATAAACTGTTATGTACTTTTCATAGTACCTGCCAGTTTTGACCGGCAGCTGCCATGTTTCCCAAATGAGGTTGGCAACTGTCTCTATTTGCATATCACAACACAGGATGATGTCATGAATGTTAACTAGTGAGATTAATTCAACTACATCATTTTAAAAGTGGATCAACAGAGGGGACCTTAAATAACAGAACGATACCCCCACACAATACAAACTCCGATCAGATGAGTGTTCCAAAACTCCACTTTTATTGGCTGTGTGCACACTGACACTAACAGCACACCAGCCTCCTCACTGTACCTGACTCAACCATGAGCCAGAACTGAGAGTAAACCCGTGTGTATCTCTAAAGATGCTTGCTTCCTCTAATTAAGTCATTCTGGAAAAGGGTAGGCCAGAAATATGCTTTATTGTATAAAAGAAGGTACTGACTTCAGAGACTTTTTTACCACAGGGAAAAAGGGAAGATGCCCTGGGTCCAAAGACATGCAGGGGTCCAGTGATCCTTGTTTACAGCGTGAAACATATAAGGTCTGCCCTGAGGCATGGGTGATGTCGAATGGTGAATACATTTGAAGATTTCATACTTTTTATGCCTGGAGCTACTTATTTTCACCATGTGAGGAGTGCCGTTTTTGCTTTATTCCTTGGAATTGTTTGCCTATGCCTGCACCTTAAACCCTATAGCTTCTGAATCTTTTACTTCACATTCTGGAGGACTGGTTTACATTATTTATGTTATTATTTTCCTCACTTACATTACACCCTCTTTTTTTATAGGCTAGGTTGCCTTATCTTCGTCCAATTACCATTGTTTCTCCTTAACTCTATTGGCCATTAACTCTGTCTCCTGTCTGTCTTTCATTCTATGGGCCTCTCTCCCATTCGTTCTGACTTCCTTCATCTTGGATTGGCTGGATTCATGTTTCCTCTGCTTGTGCTGAATTTTCTACACTAATAAGATCTTTGTTTCTAACCCTTTCAGTGCCAGGGATTGTGGTCCCCATTACATGCATGCTCAGTAACACCAGTTTACTGATGCACATATGCAGTTGTGCTGACATTCGATCTTCAAAGCTCTGCCCCCCACCTTCCCGATTCATTTGGGGAAGAAGTTGGGAGGTATGACATTGTGGTTGGTGCATTACATTGTAATGGGTAATATTATAATACATTATGGTGAGGTCATATTTTCATTGTGCATTAACTTGGCCGAAAGTTAAGAGCCAGATAGTTTATCAATTAAGGATGGAAAGAGCTTATCCAGTTAATAGTTGTGCCAAAGGGAGAGATAGATGGACAGGGTGGATAGACAAATTAATGGGTGGGTAGATTTGAACTGGCATTTTTTAATAAATAGAACTGATCAGCTTTTTAAATTAACTTAAGAGTAGATATAGTTTACCTAGTTCTCCTGGCAACACCCGCACATGGGTCCTGCGTTTTTGTGTTTTTATGTTTGCTTCAGAAAGAGCATGGAAAGCGAAGTCCGTAAGTGTGTAGGATGTGAATATAAATAGACACAATCCAATTCATTAAACAGGGTACATACTAGTTTATCACAGTAGGATAAAGAGGTTCATTATATTATTAGAGTGGGGTATCGACAAAGTGCATATGTTATGACAGTGGAGTATAGAGGGGTGTATTGCATACAGTATGGGGGAATTTGGGCATTGCATTTAATGTGTCTATATAGTAAAGATGGCTTATGTTACAGAATACCTATAAGGGGAGGGTTTATTGGTCAAACTCACAGAGAAAGCTATATTCAGGCCCTGGTTAACCCCACATAGGTCTTGATGACCCCTTTCCTATAGGCTGTTGGACACCCCGATGAAAGACCCCAAGGTAGCTGTAGCTGGTGAAGGTCAGGTCCCAGCCCCAGTCCAGGTGCCATCATCCGGTGGCAGAGACAGGGAGGGCCCCTCACCAGCGATTTTACAGCACCAAAGCCTGCCCACTGTACTGGACAGTCAATGACAGCATAGTACTGAAGACCAGTTCCTTTCCCTGTGAAATATCTAATTCCAAAATTAAGCTTCTACTGTAGCATGGGAGAGCATGGCTGTTATACAGATACAATACACATCTCCCCACACTCTTCAGTAATGCAAAGCAATGGGTTTGATGTCATATGCTGGGATTCTGCGCTAAAATTCAAGGTAACTGCGCACTGGGACTGTCTGTGCAAATCCATGCTCCGCCGCTGATGGCATATGCTGCTCTGCACCTTTGCCTGTTCCCCTAAAACAAATATCGGCAGCACTGCAAAAAACTGTCCCTTTATATTCATAATTGAAGATATTAATGGGTCTGTAACTGTACAAATTGTATGATTTGTTTATTAAAAATGTAGGACATGAAGCCATCGCTGCCTATATGACTTGACATGATACTCTCATGCAGTTTTGCAGTGACTTAATTGAATTTATTGCAATTAATGAATTAATGTACTTAGGAAATATATAAGGTACTAGAATTAGACACATCAGAGTACCTTGTAATTAGAATGTTTTGCTTATTATATGTGTGTAGGTTACAGTATGCAAATTTACTGAAGTATTTTCTTGAAATTTGCTTTAGGATATCTCCCGGCTCATGTTTACTCTGATGAATTCAATAAATGAACTAATTTGGAATTTTCTTTAAACCACTACATTATTAAGAATAATAATATATTAAAGTCCTGTCTCATAGCAAAGTACAACATTTACAAAAGTACAAAGCTGGCAATAAAATATTCCTAAAATCCAGGCCATGTTGACTATTAAAAAAACTTAATTAGATGTCTTTCCTTTGTAAGGGTGCCTTTTAAATATATTATATTTAATACATAGACATATGCTTTTGAGAAGGTTTGGGTATGTGTAAAATAAGCCACCTCGTTTCACAATGGATCATCATTTGCATATCAGAAAAGGTTGTCATCAAAAGGTTACAGCTATGTGAGACTCTGGAAATTGTTTGTTCCTACAGATACCCTGTCTGCTCTATAGCTGTATGTGTTATAATACAGTTTACATAGAGCTAGAACAAAATTGGGGTACTGACACAGATTGTGACCACCAAGATGGCCGTCATCCCTAGGGCCGGCCTTAGGGGTGTGTGACCTGTGCAAATGCACATGAGTCATGTGTCACACTTTCCCTAAAGAAATACCACTCTTGGAGCGTCATAATCTCTTACACAATGTCTTACTAATGTACATTTTTTTTGTACTGTTTTTGTTTGATCAAAATCAATATAAGCAATAATAAATCAAAATTCTTCTTGCTCTCTGGTGAGTTGTCACCAAGGTCAATAGATATGATATACGACCACCTAATGCCTCAAAAACCTCTCGACCTGGAACACTTCTGATGGGAGGCTGAAGTTTCTCCCATAAGGATGCTCCTCCGACCTCTTAGCAGACCAGTAAATATAAACATGACCTATTATCCACCATAATATGGGAGGGCAAATGTACAGGCTATACCTGTCAGATGCCAACCTACCCATATTCCAAATTTCCGATGGGGAAAACCCACTGAATAAGCTTCCATAGCTGCCACTACATGGAATGAATGAGGGGGAATTTTTGAAGAGACAATTCCCAAAAGTATAATGCATAAGGCAGAAGGTAAGACTGAATTAAATATACCTGACAAACTTTTCCCCCCAAAAAGTGCTGATTATCAGAGATATACCCCTGTCTGCTTGGTTAGTATTGGACCTTCCTATCCTTAATTAAACCCCTGTGATCCCTACCAACATACTGCAAGGAGCTGATGCCATATGGAATTAGGACAGGGTTTGACAAGCTCCCCAACCTGTTGGGCCACCAAAAAAGGAAAGAGAAAATGCCAACTGGAATACCTTGTTTTGACAGAATGACCTGAGTTGGATCTTTAATTGAAATAATATTTCTAGTAATATAATGCACAGGTCCAGGGCCCTCCCTCTACTCCCCCATTTAATCTAAACTCCTTAGAGACATCAGGCCACCCGACCATACAAAGAAGGAAAGTGCAGAGAGACCACACTCTACTGTGGCGGAAACAGACTCATGCACCTCAGCCAGGTATGAAAGGGTGAAATATATCCTCACCAGATTGGTACAAAAATCGAACTCTCTCTCCATCCACATCTAACACTGCCATAGCTTGCAATATGCTGTAAATGAAGCAGGAGTCATTGACTCTGTAATCAAGCTCAGCACTGGAATAAGTGCCAAAGCAGCCTCCAAGGCAGCAGATCAGAACCAGTCCCACTGTAAATGAGACAAGACATTTGCAATTGTATTACCCTCGAATGGATCATGATGAGACCTAATCCAGATGTAGGTAGCAAAGCAATTTTAACACTGGTGGAGAGGAAGATGAAGATCGGGAGATGAACCAAACCCATCTTATCAGTGTGGAAAATCATCCAAATGCATCCAAAAGGATTCCCTCTGAAGCAAATTTTTATTCCAATCATCTTTTTCCAAGATGCATTCAATGCCCATCAATTTACAATGTTACAAACCACATGTGGTTTCACCTATTCACAGTACATAAGATAAATCACAGTGGTCTTGGAAGTAAAAGTATTTTTATTGTTGGGTATAACTGTACATGCAACTTGCACATCAATAAAATCCTTTTGATTTAGGTCCAGGCCAAATAGATGGCTAGCAAACAACAAGCCTTTATTAAATATTTAGGTATAAAGAGAAGCTCCAACCTACATAGTGTAGTTGGTATAAACTCTCTTGGTCTCTTAGCTGAGCTGAACGTTAAACTAACCCAATGGAGGAAACTTGAGGTCTCTTGGCTGGGGCGTATCAATGTCTTAAACTTTTAGGTTGTCCCAAAGATGTTATATCTTCCTAGAGTTATTCCATTTCAGATACCCAGGAAAACACTCAAAGATTTTGCCAGGTTCTCCAGATTTGTTTGGGTGGCAAAAAAAACACGGATCCTGAATGTGGTCCTTAAAAGGGGTACAGATTGTTATGGCTTAGGCTATCCTGTCAGATATTTCCCTTGATGGCCTTAAGAAGGCTAGTGATATAGGCTGGTACTATATTGAGAGAAAGAAATGTAGGACCATAGAACCCTCCCTACTATCTCGGTTATCTCCTACTCCTAAGAAGCTGTGACTTTTGAGCAATATAGTCCGGGACATTATGACCTCATATTATAGAATTACAAAATAGCTGAGGCTTAATAACTACCTTTCTAAAGCTAGTCCGTTAGGGGTTATCATTCTATATCTTCCAGCTATTTTGCTGATTCATTGAAAATTTGCTGGTAACCATTCGATTAGTCTTAGGCTCAAACACTTTCTGAAATCCTTTCCACCTACAGATAAATACAATTTGGATGAATTTATTTCGGCCACTCTATAAAACTTGTTTATGAAGGTTGGTAAGTTTTTGAATACATACAGGTACAATAAAAAAAAACTGGAGCATATTGGAAAATCTTTTCCCAAGCAGACATGGTTCAAAGCTTGGCAAAAAAATTAGTCTGCTAACACCTGCTGGTGCTGCCACCATGAAAAGGGATCTAAATTCTTTGATGAGGAGCTTCATCTTTCAGCATGACAACCAGGGGAGGGCTGGCAGCCTTAGGCCTGGGGGGCAAATCCAGTCAAGTGGCCCATTGCACCATCGAATCGCCTCCCCATCCACGGCCATCTTTTCTTTGTTTTATAACGAATATTGCCAGGATTTTCCCCCACAATATGCCAGGATTTGTCATTTAATATGCTAGAATTTTCCCTTACAAAATGCCAGGATTATGCCCCTCAATATGCCAGGATTATGCACCTCAATATGCCAGGATTTAGACACCCAATATGCCAGGATTTTCCCCTCAATATGCCAAGATGATTCCCCCTCAATATGCCAGGATTTTCCCCCACAATATGCCAGGATTATGCCCCCTCAATATGCCAGGATTTTGCCGCCCAATATGCCCGGATTTCCCCCCTCATGATGCCAGGATTATGCCCCTCAATATACCAGGATTTTGCCCCTCAATATGCCAGGATTTTCCCCCACAATATGCCAGGATTTTGCCAGAATATTGACTACTTACCTCCTTGTTGCTCCTCTGTCTCCGTCTCCTGGTGCTCTCATCTGCCCATCTGTGGCTGTAAGGGAAGCGTTGTGCGCTCCCTTCCAGCCAAGCGTCTTCAATAAAGTTTGTTTAAACTTTTTTTTCAACAAACTTTATTGAATGTGCATTGGCTCTAGGGGAGCGCAGAATGCTTCCCTCACAGCCACGGACCTGCAGCACCGGTGGACAGCAGCAAGGAGGTAAGTACTGGGAAAGTGGGGAGGCCGTCACCCAGTGGTGTATCTTGGTTTTGTGCTGCCCTAGGCAGACAAAATTTGGGCACCCCCCCTACCCACGTTGCACACCTACGACATGACCCATAACCCACGTTGCACACCAGGACATGCCCCATCACCACATTTACATGCCTCCATCACCCCATTACATACACATTTCCAATATTATTTGCCATTAATATTCCCCAGCCAATTTGTCCCATAATATGCCAGTGTTATTCTGCAATTTAATATGACTCAGTAAATTTGCCCAATAATATTCCAAGGTTATCTGCCACTTAATATGCCCCTGCTAATTTGCCCAATATGCCAGTGTTAATTGCCATTTAATATACCCCAGCCATTTTGCCCAATAATATGCCAGTCTTATTCTGCCATTTAATATTCCCCAGACGATTTGTCCAATAATATGCCAGTGTTATTCTGCCATTTAATATGCCCCAGTAAATTTGCCCAATAATATTCCAGTTTTAGTAGCCATGTAATATTCCCCAGCCAATTTGCCCAATAATATGCCAGTGTTATTTGCCATGTAATATTCCCCAGCCATTTTGCCCAATAATATGCCAGTCTTATTCTGCCATTTAATATTCCCCAGACGATTTGTCCAATAATATGCCAGTGTTATTCTGCCATTTAATATGCCCCAGTAAATTTGCCCAATAATATTCCAGTGTTATTAGCCATGTAATATTCCCCAGCCAATTTGTCTAATAATATGCCAGTGTTATTTGCCATGTAATATTCCCCAGCCAATTTGCCCAATAATATGCCAGTGTTTTTTGTCTTCCGATCCCTTCTCACCTCCGTCTCAGTCTGCAAGCGCTGGGTTTTTTTTAACATTGGCCCAGCGGCCGTTTTTTACATACATTAGGGCGGCCTGGGGGGCAATTGCCTCCCTGCCCCCCGGCCCGGCCCGACCCTGATAACAACGACCCAAAGCATCCATCCAAATCAACAAAGGAATAGCTTCACCAGAAGAAGATTAAAGTTTTGGAATGGCCCAGCCAGAGCCAAGACCTGAATCTGATTGAAATCTGTGGGGTGATCTGAAGAGGGCTGTGCACAGGAGATGCCCTCGCAATCTGACAGATTTGGAGTGTTTTTGCAAAGAAGAGTGGGCAAATCTTGCCAAGTCAAAATGTGCCATGCTGATACCCCAAAAAGACTGAGTGCTGTATAAAATCAAAAGGTGCTTCAACAAAGTATTAGTTTAAGGATGTGCACACTTATGCAACCACATTATTTTATTTTTATATTTTTTCTTCCCTCTATCTAAAAGATTTCAGTTTGTTTTTCAATTAGGTTGTACAGTTTATAGGTCACATTAAAGGTGGAAAAAGTTCTGAAATGATTTATCTTTGTCTCATTTTTTTTACAGCACAGAAACCTGACATTTTAATAGGGGTGTGTAGACTTTTTATATCCACTGTATATGCTAATTCTAATTGACATGAACTGTGGATTGCACAAGAACCATTTGTGAGGCAGAGGGTCAGGAACCGGCAGAGAAGCGAGAACATCTTCTTGATTTTGTACCTTGTGACAGTCCTGTGCTTGGTCTTGCATTTCTGAGAGGGCTAGGGCTGAGGCAAGATGGTGGCCTGACTACTGTAGCACTCCTGCCAGGATGCTCATTAAGAGGTTGGAATGCTGCCAATGGAAAGGTAGAATGATCAGGCAGCAACAAGTCTGTCAGAATGTGGTAAGACTGAAGCTGGTCTTGGGCCCCATTCAGCATCTCCATAAGTGACTCACATCACTGCGAATGGGCCAGCTGTTGCTCCCTATCCAAGAACTCTCGAGAAGAATGGGCACCAGATTCAAATATACACAGAACAGGCATAACATTATGACCACTAACAGTTGGCAAGTTGGTTTCTCCTGGGAAACGTTGTCATTCATGTGGATGTTACTTTGACACTTACCACCTACCTAAGCATTGTTGCAGACCATTTAATCCCTTTCATGGAAACAGTATTCCCTGATGGCACTGTCCTCTTTAAGCAGGATAATGTGCCCTGCCACAAAGCAAAAATGGTTCAGGAGTGGTAATGGTTTGAGCAATACAACAAGTTCAAGGTTTGGACTTGGCCTCCAAATTCGCCAGATCTCAATCCAGTCTAGCATCTGTTAGAGGTGCTAGACAAATAAATCCACTCCATGGAGGGCCCACCTTGCAACTTACCGGACTTCTGCCTATAACATATTGGTGCCAGATACCATAGCCCACTCTCAGAGGTCTAGTGGAGTTCATGCCTCGACGGGTCAGTTCTGTTTTGGCAACACTGGGTGACCTACACAATATTAGGCAGGTGGTCATAAAGTTATGGCTGATTGGTGTATGTCAGTAACGGAACACACTGTTGTAACAACGTATAACTTGCGACATACATAACAAATCAAGTTTCTGGGGTGCCAGTCATGAGTTCTTCCTTAATGCTGCAGACTTGTAAAATGATTCCTCCTTGAGTACAGATGACCTGATCAATTATACATTGGAGTTTTACCTTGGTTTTTCTTAACGGAAGTTGTTTTTTAATTACCTGATTAAAGCAAGTCATGTTTCATTATGGTCAAGCCATCTCATGTTAGCTATGTTTAAGTCTTTCAAGGATGGCTCATATTGATCTAATAATAATCTCAGGTGTAAAGACAGTAGTATATCATTTTGTAAGCAGTGGTCATGAAACACCGAAAACAGTAGTGGACTTAACTTATCTTCAGATGTTTTCATGTAACTTTGATTATGCTGATATTTTTGAATATTGTATATAACTTTTGTCACTATTATAAACATGTTTTGGTAAGTCCTTCCCTATTACAATATTATTTTTGATAATGAATTTGGGGATTATTTCTATGTCTCTGTGACAGTTATACTGGTATATACAGGTTCGATAGAACCTACAATGTGAAACCTGCATAAAGCAGAAACAGAAAGGCCCACTAGGGGGATAGCACTAATAAAAAGGTATCTGTATCTTCCCTTATGCTTCAGTTGGGCTATTGAGGTAATGTTTATGACTGCAATTACAACTCCCGGTATACTCTAATTGTATTTGACATGAATATCAGCCAATATCTATGCATTAACCTCCCTCCTTGAATAGAAGGTAAGATATATCTTCTAGTTTATTAATTAACTTTATGTTTCATTGGGATTAGTAGTAGTATACATGTAGCAGATGGTAAAAGACTGCTGGAATATAACAAGCTGCTATTAGGGAAACTGAATATAGCCCAAGAATACAATGACCGATTAAATCTCTTTTTTCTTTTTTTGGCTTGCAGGTTATCATAAAGATTTCTTTATTTTCCTACAAAGATGAATATACCAAAATGGAACATACATAAAATATGCTCAATATTACAAAAAATTGTAACTTTTAAGAGATGGTGTGTTCCCTGTATGCGGAGACAGGGCTACCAATAGGCGAACTAGGTGTCCGCCTAGGGCGCCATTTCTGGGGGGGCGGCATCTGCTTTGCGGGATACATGCCGCTGCTGGCAGCCCCTTTTTTTTTTTTTTTTTTTTAATTTCCTTAAATGTGCGTGTCAGGGCGCCTCCTGAGTTAGAGGAGCTGGCTCACCAGCCCTCTTTGCGCCCTGACACACACAAAGGCTACCTTGATCCCCTCACTTGTGGGGAAGTCAGAGCATCTGAGGTCACGTGACCTTGTGGCGCTCTGACTACAGTGACTGGCGGGGAGCGCAGCGGCGTGGGAGCTCGGCAGAGCCTGCCGAACCCTGCACCTGGATGTTGGGGCAAGTCAAATTGATTTGATTTGAGTGGTAGAGTGTGTGTGTAAGTGGCAAAGTGTGTTTGTGATTGGCAGTGTGTGTGTGATTGGCAGAGAGTGAGTGTGTGTGTTAGTGGCAGAGTGTAAGTGTGTGTGATTGTGTTAGTGGCAGAATGTAAGAGTGTATGTGATTAGCAGAGTGTAATAAAATGGTGTTTCACAGTGCTCCATTGATATTGTACCCCTGTTATAACAACTTGGTGTGTGCAAATATGTGTCAGTGTATATGTGTTGCTGTGCGTGTAAGACACGGTGTATGTGTGGCTGCAGGTGCATGTGTGACTCCGTGTGTGCATGTGTGCCTGTGTGTGTACATGTGCCTCTCAATGTGTGACTGTGTGTATTTGGTGCTGAGGGCAGGATCAGCAAGGGGCGGCAAAATATATGTTTGCCTAGGGCGGAAAAAAGTCATACACTAAACCGTGGACCGGAATATCTCCCTGGTACCTCCCTCCGTAACCGCCAGGGTGACCTTCTGTACCAGGCTGCCTATCTCCCAGGATTTTAACCCTATCCTAACCCAGCCAAAGCCCCCTCTGGTTAAACTTTGCTGCCCCCCAAAGAAGAAGAAGGATTTTGTTTTACTGTAATTACAATAAAGGTAAATTCACTGCCTGAAGAAGTGGTTCTAGAAAATACATTAGCTGCCTTTAAAAGAGCAGTCATGTCATGCCAGTAATGTGCAAATCAACTTTGTATATCAAGCTAATCAAGAGCAGTATATGCATAAACTTTGCATTTCATGTCAATCATGAGCAGTAAGCACATCAACTTTCTATATCATGCCAATCATGAGCAGTAAATGTATCAACTTTGCTATAAAGCCAGTCATAAACAGTAAATACATACATTTTTCCCATCATTCTAATCATAAGTTTTCAATATATTAATTGCCTACCATGCCAATCATAAGCAGTAAATCTATAAATTGTGCCCATCATGCCAATCATAAGCAGTAAATTGTAACCATGCACCCTTGTGCAGACTTACCCAGGCTGTATCCAGGCTTTTCTGTATCCTTCTTGCTTTGCTTTTTTGTTTATTATTTATGCTTATTCCTGCCCTGTATACCTGTCCTGAGTGCCTTCAGTGGGATGTCCTGTCCCTTTAAATGCCCTGCATACCTGTCCTGCCCTTTATTCCTCTCTGCCTGTCCTTATGTTTCATTTCACGTTTTGTCTCTATCCCTCTGTCAGTTTTCTATTTAAACCACACCAGTTGCTTTTCAGTCCTTTGCAGCAGTCTACAGGTATTTTCTCTGTGTTTAAGTTTAATGTCATTTATGGTATGTTAACATAGGCCAAGACAAGCTTGTTCCCTTTTGTGTGGACATTTTATATTTTTAGGGGTGAATCATTCTTTAATGCCTGATTTTTGTAGTTGCAGTTTGAACAGTTCCCTAACAGACAGACAAGGAAATGTCATTTTATGTACCAAACCACAAGATGGAATAATTCTTGATAAAAAGAAAATGAAAACAAAACAAGTAAGTTTAATTTGTTTTCAGTGAATTCAAACCCTACCATGAAAGGGATATATTTTATTATTATTATTATTGCTTCACAAGACAGTAGCAAACTAGGCACCAAATGAGACCATTATTTCTCAAGGATTTCTTTGTTTGATGAATGTTATGCTATATTTTGGATTAGACTGCTCTATCATACAAACATCCAACTGTCCCTTCATAGAATGATGACATAGATATTTTTATTCTGTGCCCATTAAAAACAGGTGTACAGTATTTACTGGCACTCTCTCCCTGTCTGCCTGTGAAAAATGTTCCCATTACTTAAAGCTCAGACTCTTCAACTAATTGCCTGAACATCACTGACTGATCTGATAAATGATTTGAGCGTGATGAAGGTGTTATAACATTTGTTATACTATTTTATTAGTATATAAAAATGTACACTGAAAAATACTAGTGTTGAAATTTCAGGGTTCACGGTGTTTTAGTTGCAGCTTCATTGATTGTAAACTGATAGCATAAAAATGATATTTCTAATTGTTCTGTAGAAAGCTAATAATGAAGAATGTCATTATGGATATAATATGTTCCCCTTAATTACCTTTCAGCAATGCAATATGAAGTCATACACCTATTATTTTGTTACAAATGTTTGGGTGCCGAATTTGACTTAGAGGGGCATGTACTAAAAAAGTGCAAATATATTTTATGTGCAAAACTATTGTTGCGTTTTGCTCCCTTTGCAATGTACTAAACATTTAACACACGCTGTAAATATGAGCAAATTGTGAATAAAAACGAGCATAATTGCGAAAGAAAACAGTGTTAATAGTTTTTCTACAATTTTTATTAGCATTTGCTAAATGGTGGCATGATTTTCACATGCAAAATAAGAATTATTTTTCACAAAATAGTTAGCTAAAGTCTTTAGCATGTGCAAATATAGTTGTGATATATTAGCGCAACCGGAAAAATGTGCATTAAATCAAAATAAACAGAAGATGAGCAATTCGGAAAAAAAAAGTGCAAAATGTTACAAATATTCAAAAAGTGCTCCTTATTCAGGTTTTACAAAAGTGAAATCACCCTCCCCATGCAAAATAAAGTGATCAAGCAAAATAAAAACAATACTCTCCAGCGAAAATGCAGCTTCCCACAAAATACTCCTCGGGTATTCTTAAACAGCAATACAACAAATAAGGGAGCGCAAAAACATGGAAGAGAAAAAACAAAGTATCATAGTGTAACACTGTATGGTGTAACAGGAGGTGTATAGTGGGGTGTATATACACTCACTTAAAAAGCCCGTCAATAGATAGCACCTCCTGTTACACCATACAGTGTAACACTACGATACTTTTTTTTTTCTCTTCCATGTTTTTGCACTCCTTTAAATGTTGTGTTGCTTATTCAGGTGTTGCCTACTTTGTTTCCCACTGCACTTGTTTGGTGCATGACCCTCTTAGTCTCAAAAATAGCTTTGATCATTATTAGAGTTGCGCGAACCCGAACCGCACAGTTCGGGTTCGTACCGAACATTACAGTTTTTGGACCCCGGACCCAAACACGGACATTTCACTGTATGTTCGGGTTAGAGTTCAGGGTTCGGCGATTTAATGGCGCATTTTGAAAGTCTGCAGGGCAGCCAATCAACAAGCGTTTGACTCGTTTTCCCTTAGAAGCCATCACAGTCATGCCTACTAATGGCATGGCTGTGATTGGCCAGTGCAGCATGTGACCCAGCCTCTATGTATAAGTCACTGCACATCACATGAGCTATTCTTAGTGTAGGGAGAGGATGCTGCAGCTGGGAGGGACAGATTAGTAAAGAATTCTGGTGTTGAATCTGCAAACTACAGCTATTATTCAAACTACAGCGATTATTTTAGTGGGTCCTATACTACATTTTTGTACTCTGCCCTGAGCCCAGTGCCACAGAGAGTGCAGTGCACTTTCAACTGCATGTGTGCCAGGCACATGACTTTAATCCTGTTCTGGTACCTCAGTGGGCAACATCTAGGCAAATTTTAAGTAAATACTGCAATTTTTGGGGTGCTAAATAGTACATTTGCGTCCTGCACTTCATATCTGAGAGTCAAATAGAACCGTCAAATACTGTGCTTACAGCGCCCTTTAAAAATTCTAATTGTTTTGGGTGCTAAAGGGTACATTTGCAGCCTGCACTTCATATCTGAGAGTCAAATAGAACCGTCAAATACTGTGCTTACAACGCACTTTGAAAAATTCTAATTGTTTTGGGTACTAAATAGTTCATTTGCATCCTGCACTTCATATCTGAGAGTCAAATAGAACCATCAAATACTGTGCTTACAGCGCACTTTGAAAAATTCTAATTGTTTTGGGTGCTAAATAGTAAATTTTCGTCCTGCATTTCATATCTGAGACTCAAATAGAACCGTCAAATACTGTGCTTACTGCGCACTTTGAAAATTCTAATTGTTTTGGGTGTTAAATAGGACATTTGCGTCTTGTGGTGCACTTCATATCTGAGAGTCAAATAGAACCATCAAATACTGTGCTTACAACGCACTTTGAAAAATTCTAATTGTTTTGGGTGCTAAATAGTACATTTGTAGCCTGCACTTCATATCTGAGAGTCAAATAGAACAGTCAAATACTGTGCTTACAACGCACTTTGAAAAATTCTAATTGTTTTGGATGTTAAATAGTACATTTGAGGCTTGTGGTGCATTTCTTGCAGTCCAATAAACAAAAAAAAATACAAATAAAAATTGTTGACTGGCGGTTACATTGTCGCCGGGCATAAACCTCTGTTAGTTTGGTGGGTGAAGGCAAAAAATGAGGAGAGTGTCAAATAAGGGACGTGGCCCTGGTGCTGCAGGTGTTGGTGGGCTCCTGTTGCAAGGAGAGGACGTGGTCAATCTGTGCCAGCTACACGCACAAGTGAAACACCTTCCTCAGGTGCTAGTACGCGACAAAACCTCCAGCGTTATTTGGTAGGCCCGAATGCCGCTCTTAGAATGGTGAGGCCAGAACAAGTACAGGCAATAGTAGATTGGGTGGCTGACAGTGCCTCCAGTTCCTTGACATTGTCTCCCACCCGGTCCCCTGCTGAAAGCTCAGAGTTGGCACCTGCAGCCCATGGCCATCTGTCTTTCACCTCACCCCCTTGCAAACCAGCCAAGCAGTCTGAGCCACAAGTCATGCAGCAGTCTCTTATGCTTTTTGATGACTGCGCTGGCGCAGTTTCCGTGGGCCATCCACCTAGCCTTGCCCCAGAAGTGGAAGAGATTTAGTGCACTGATGCACAACCACTTATGTGTCAGGATGAGGACATGCGAGGACCACCGCAGCACGTCTCTGATGATGACAAAACACAGGTGCCAACTGCTGTGGCTTTCGGCAGTGTGCAGACCGGCAAGGAGGGCAGGGTTGAGGAGTGGGTGGAAGATGATGTGGAGGATGATGAGGTCCTAGACCCCACATGGAATCAAGGTCATGCGAGTGACGTGTCCAGTTTGGAGGAAGAGGCAGTGGTCGCAAAGAGGCACCAGCGCAGCATAAGAGGGAGCAGGGTGCAAAACCGTAGCGGCCGCCCCCTAGACAGTACACCTACTACTGCCCACCGCACCCAAAGCCAGCTCCAAGGTGTTCCCTGGCGTGGCAGTTCTTTAGACAATGTGCTGACGACAAGACACGAGTGGTTTGCAAGCTGTGCAATCAGAACCTGAAGCGAGGCATAAACGTGCTAAACCTGAGCACAACCTGCATGACCAGGCATCTACATGCAAAGCACGAGCTGCAGTGGAGTAAGCATCTCAAAACCCAAAAAAAGGTCTCAAGCTCCTCCTGCTTCCTCTTCTGCTGCTGTCTTGGCCTCTTCCTCCAGCTCTGGAGTCACAGTGGCACCTGCCACCGAGCAAATAGAGGAAGTGGCAGCAACGCCACCACATCCGCCACCATCCCCAAGCATCAAAACACTGTCCCATGGAAGCGTTCAGCTGTCCATCTCCCAAACACTGGAGAGAAAGAGGAAGTATGGCCCTACCCACCCGCAAACACTGGCCCTGAATGCCAGCATTTTCAAATTCCTGGCCTTTGAAATGCTGTCATTCCGTCTGTTGGAGACGGACAGTTTTAAAAACCTGATGGCGGTGGCTGTCCCACAGTACGTGGTTCCCAGCCGCCACTACTTTTCCAGGCGAGCCATCCCTTCCCTGCACAAGCAATTGACGGACAAAATCAGGTGTGCACTGTGCAACGCCATCTGTGGCAAGGTCCACATAACCACAGAAACGTGGACCAGTAAGCACGGGCAGGGACGCTATATCTCCCTAACTGCACACTGGGCAAATGAAGTGGCGGCTGGGCCTGAGGCAGATAGCAGTTTGGCGCATGCCCTTCCACCACTGAGGATTGCAGGGCATTTATCTTTTCCTCCTGTTGCCTCCTCCTCCTACTCAGCTTCTTCCTTCTCGTCTACCACCTCCTCATCCGGTCAGCGTAACACCTTCACCACCAACTTCAGCACAGCCAGGGGGAAATGACAGCAGGCTCTTTTAAAACTCATGTTTGGGGGGGAAAAACCCCACAGCGCGCAGGAGCTGTGGGCGGGCATGGAACAACAGACCAATGAGTGGTTGTTGCTACTGAGCCTCAAGCCCGGCCTGGTGGTGTGTGATAATGGGCGAAATTTCGTAGCAGCTCTGGGCCTAGCCAGTTTGATGTACATCCCTTGCCTGGCGCATGAGCTGAATTTGGTGGTGCAGAAATTCCTTAATGTAAAAAGGGAGGTAGGATTGGCTACCTAATCTGCTGTGTGGCAATACAGTGTTCTAATAGTGTTCTAATACAGTGTTCTAATATGGGCAGAAGACTGAATAAGCTTCTACAATCTAGCCTCAGGCATTAATGGAGTCTACACTCTCCAGAGCACATGGCAAGTAACCAGTTGTCACCTCCAGTCCCTAACTCTACAAGCCCCTCCCCCAGTCAATATGGTTTCTGGAAATACTACTAGAAGACTGGCTGTGGGGGAGGAAGTGTACAACAACGAAGGTGGGCTCTCTCTTGAAGAAAGACCTGGCCAACCTTCTTGCAAGCTCTCTTACACTCTGGGTCCCTTGGAGACAACATCTCTCTCTCTCTCTCTCTTACACTCTGGGTCCCTTGGAGACAACAGCTCTCTCTCTCTCTCTGCGGCTGGCTGATAACACGTGATTCCAAAGGACTGGTCATTCACAAGTGGCTTGGAGGATGGGTTCCTGCACCAGCATAGGCCAGGTACACAACTGTCAAGCCAGGGCACAGTTTTTGAGGAGGATGAGGATGATGATGAGGAGGAGGAGGAGGAGGAGGAAGAAGAGGGGTCATTTCCATGGTTATCAGGCCAGTCATTCACAAGTGGCTTGGACGGTGGGTTCCTACAGCAGCATAGGCCAGGTACACAACTGTCAAGCCAGGACACAGTTTTTGAGAAGGATGAGGATGATGAGGAGGAGGAGGAAGAGGTCGCCAACGCAGCTGGGGCACCGCCAGCACCTCAGAAGGCAGGGTTAGCATGGCCGAAATGTGGAAAAGCTTTGTCAGCACGTCACAAGAAGCAGCACCACCATCTGATATGCAACGTCTTAGCAGGAGGCAGCATTTCAGCAACATGGGGGAACAGTACGTGTACACATGCCTACACGTACTGACTGATGGGTCTGCCCCATTTAACTTCTGGGTCTCTAAATTGGGCACATGGCCTGAGCTTGCCCTTTATGCCTTGGAGGTGCTGGCCTGCCCTGCAGCCAGTGTATTGTCTGAATGTGTGTTTAGCACGGCAGGGTGCGTTATCACCGACAAGCGCAGCCATCTGTCCACAGCCAACGTGGACAAGCTCACATTTATTAAGATGAACCAGGCATGGATGCCACCAGACTTGTCTGTACCTTGTGCAGAATAGACATTTATACCGGCCTTACCCAGTCATTGTTATACTCAAGTGCACTTATTCTTTGTTTTCTGTTGTTATATGTCCCAATATTTTGTGGGCTACCCCAATTTAAAAAAACAAATAAAAAACAGTGTTGGCTACCTCCTCCTCCTCCTTCAGCGCCGCTTTCACCTACACCGCCACAGTCACGGCCTCCTCAACCTATGGGTCCCTTAGTATAAATTGAAAGAGAATACCCTGCACTCCAACCCTCTCTCAAATGGATAATTCTGTTGATCCTCCTGGCAGCCATGCTTTAGATTTAGATTTATGTTCTTCCAAAGCTAAAATCAAAGATTCCCTCTAGTGCTATTTTTATGGCTCAGCTGTATTTGTAATTTGACTGTATTTTATGGTATTTTAAGTTATTTCCCTATCCACGTTTTGCTTGCAGGGCACTTGTCCTACTCTTACCCACATTTTACTTCCTTTTGCAGCCCTCTAGCCCTTTCCATGACTTTTTTAGAGGCATTTTAGTGGCCAAAAGTCTGTGTCCCCATTGACTTCAATGGGGTTCGGGGTCAAGTTCAAGCACGGACCCGGACAATTTTTCGAAGTTCGGCCGAACCTGACAAACCCGAACATCCAGGTGTCCGCTCAACTTTAATCATTTTACCTCTCATTACTTTCAGTGGGGAAGATTCAAACCTGTTTTTTTTCCCGGCTGAATTTGACTTAGTCTCAGAATGAAAGTCCACCTGCAAAGACTGAGGGAATTTTAGTGAATAGACCCATAGGACTTTGAAAAATGGGAAAGCCATTGGTACTGAAGTTATCCGTATATATGTCAACAAAAGTACTCCAAGAGCTTTTTAGACATTTCTGGCATAGTAATATCATTTTTGGGCCATATGGTTGATTGTAAAGCTCTGTGATAATTGGTGAGACCTCACAATGCTTTCTACACAATCTAAAATATTTTGGGGAGTCCTTTTGGACTGGGTCCATTTGGACAGAATTATTATATCTATTGATGTAAAACAAAGACAAGAACTAGCAGGAATCAGAAAAATTAAGCAGATGTATTGACCAGATATTTTTTTTGAGGGTCATTATAGAGAAGAGCCTGGAATGATATACTCCACTATATATCAATGTTATTGATTTCAGGAAAACCTTTGAAAGTTTGCAACAAGACACCCTATTTTGCAGTCATATGTAAATCTCAAAAGGTCAAAAAGCCACTGCCATACCACCACTTAGAAACCCATGTTATCTTAGATGGCAAACCTTCAGAATAGTTTCCAGTAGAGTCTTGGGATTTGCAGGAATGTATCATCTCTCCGATTCATGTACTTAGGATACAGAAAGATCACATCCCGAAAGTGGCCCTTAGGTAGATGCCACCAGACAAAAAGGAAGAAGGAAGGGCAAAAAAAAACCTGGATGAAGACTGCTAATCGAGATATGTCTACCATGGGTGAATGACAACACATGGCACAAAATAAGTCAGAATGTGACAAAGTGGAATTAAAAAAAATCTCAAAACATGACCCCAAGTATGGGGGCAGGTAAAATAAAACGAATAAAAATGGTCTCTAAGGCTTGTATTACTTTAAGGGTGGGCTAGTCTTGTTACAGAGGCTATGGTAAAATGGTGTTGTGGTGGCATGGAAGGCCAAAGCACCAAGGCATTGGGGAGTTAGAAACTGTACTGAAGACGTTAATGGGCATCCCCAGGATAGCAACTAGCAGACTTGTTGATTGCTTCCCTTTTACAACTTTGCACCAGAATTTATTTTTATAAAAAGTCCTTTGAGTACAAAACAGTCTAGGAATCCAATACATTTTACACGATAATCCCACTTTTAGTTTTTCAAAGTAACCAGCAAACACACAAAATTAATAAATTGCAATTAAAGCCAATAGCATTGAAAAGGAAAAAAAAACTGTGGGCCAAATGGCAGAGGACCAATTGGTGTTTAAGAAGTAGCCAGAAACTCATTGTCAAACTAGGACACACAACACGCATAAATCTGGAGAGCCATTTATATCCCCCATATATTATGCGTCCCAAGTATACAGTGAAGATTAGGCCAACATTTTACAGACAAATTTAGAATTCAACAACTTACTTTCCATTAATCTGTCTAATGCAATAGTTTAAATGGGGAACCTTACATCACAAGCTATAAAAAGCTTGGCCAAATTATGCTGCTTATACAGCTTTTCTACTTTTTACAAGAAAGTGCCGGGAAGGATGAAGACTTCCATTAAGTTGGTGCCACTTGGCTGGTATTCTGCATAATTAACACTTTACAGGTGAAATCCCCTCTGTTGCTTTTTTTCTGACAAACCATCTCATTATTGGCACAAAGTGTTCCACGGGTGGGATCACTGGGTGTGAACAGCCATGCTGTTTTAAATGCACAGTTTCTTGAGAAGATTTTTAACATTTCTTAAAATATGTACAATCATGTACAGCCATCATGACCAAGGGATTTATAATAAAGCCTGCTTATAATATGTAATAAAGATATTCCCTTGAAATACGTTGGTCATGGTGCATCTGTATTTTTCTAGACACCAAATGACTTTAATAAACTCATTTACTTTCTTTTTTTCATAAATAATACTAGAATTAACAGACAAACAAAACGCATATTGCTGATTTTTCCTTCATTGTATGGGGAGATTGACATAGAGGAAAAGTAGCAAGAAGAAAATAAGTGGTCAGTAAAAGACACAAGAGTGTGATTTATTTATATGATTTGTATTTGTATTCATAGTCAGGATTTCTGAACTGGATGAAACGTCTAATTGGGGGAAAAGGGATTAGATCTTATTTATAATCTTATTTGACATGTTCAAAATGAACTAAAATGTATTATTGCTCATTAAGAAATAAAAACTTTTTTTTTTTAAAAGCGGCATTGTCCTAAACGATGAAATAACAACCAATTAGTAGAAGTATTGGTACAATGAATAATACACAGAAAACAAACCATTCATGATCAAAATGAGTCATAAAACTAAGAGAAAATAAAACAAAATGCATATGCTTTTAAAAAAAGAATACACTCAACATTCTTCAAAGTAGACGTAAATAACACAGAAAACTTATTTAAGAGTAAACTAAAAGAAAAATATCTTGAAGAAAAAAGTTGAATTGAATTTGCCCACACTACAGAGTTTATAGAACCAAAGATACTTTGTAAACAGTTTACAACATTCATAAAAACTGTTATGGGCTGTTTCTGTTATAGATTTTTTTAGACCTAATTATGTGGCATTTTAAAAGTTTGGGGGTTTTGTTATACCTGCTCTTAACTTTGCCACCCTCTCCCCACTTGTGAAACAGGCGATCTCACAAAGATTTGTTTGGGCTCAAACGCCCTATCATATTAAATGTGAGGATTCACACATTACAAAAATAGATGGAGAATTAGCTGAAAGTTAACTGAAATATCCCAAAGGTTCCATAAGAAATTAGTGCAGGTTGAATACATTTCTATGAATTATTGTTTATTGAAATTTATACGGGATTTGTCGGTATTAGCATTAATCACAACCTCCAACCTTGGATAGAGATGTTCCCCTCGGATGCCTCATCTCAACCTTGAGAAAGAAAAATCCTGCTCCCTTGGGTGCTGAACCCTCCAGAGGTCATAAATTTGGAAGTCTAATAAGACATCCTGATAGGATCTACTTTTCCCCCCAATACTTTGTTGTGATTTTTTGACACCTCCCCTGGGGGATCTATCTATTAAGGGATCAAGGATTACATTCATATCTCCAGCAAATAGAAGAGTACCGTTCCTAACCTTCTCGGTCTTTTAAAAAACTTTCCTAAAAAATCTAGACGAATACATATTAGGCGCATAAATATTTACTTATGTATAATGGTCGTCATTTATTTTGCAGAGCAAAATGGTCCTTGATTTGCAATTTCAGTTAAAATTGTATTTTATCAGAATAAGAATTGCGACTCCCCCCCTTCCCCCTATGCATGAGGAAAAGACCTTAGGGTAGACTTTGGGGTATTTTAAAAGAACGCCATCTACATATATCTCCCTCTCTCCAGTGTGTTCCTTGGGAGTACACAGAGTTGGATGTACCAGTTTTTAGCCAAATGATACGACATAGCTAACTTTCAGGATGCCCCGATCATCTGGAAATAATTGAGTGTAACCCTGACAAAATTATGACACCCTGGAGTAAATTTTAAATGAAAATCTCCTTTTGAGTGAGGGAAATAGAGAACACCTCATTAAGCAGGCAGAAGAATTTATACAAAACAATAAAGAAGAAACACTGAGTGGTACCCTTTGGTGCACCTTCAAATGCTTAATGCGAGGTATTCTCATTAAAATGGTCTCTAGGATTAAGAAAGCACAGGGGAAATCTCTCACAGATCTCTATATTGAGCTGGCAAAACTTGACCAAGAAAATAAGAGAGCAAATACCGTATTTATGAAAATGATGTCTGCGTGTTATACGCCGAAAAAAAAATAATCTAAAACTTACCTCGTTCCTGCTCTGTCCCCCGGTGCTCTGAAGCTGCGTGGCTGTGAGGGAAGCATTGTGCGCTTCCCTCCAGCCGCGCGGTCAATAAAGTGTGTTTTTTTTTAAACAAACTTTATTGACCGCGCGGCTGGAGGGAAGCTCACAATGCTTCCCTCACAGCCACGCAGCTTCAGAGCACCGGGGGACAGAGCAGGAACGAGGTAAGTACTGGGGTCTGGGGGAGAAGGGTGGCATAACGAGCATACTAAGGGGCAATATCCTGGCATATTGGGGGCAATATCATGGCATATTAAATGGCATATTGGGGGCAATATCTAGCATATTAAAATGGCATATTGGGGGCAATATCTGGCATATTAAAATGGCATATTGGGGGCAATATCTGGCATATTAAAATGGCATATTGGGGGCAATATCCTGCATATTAAATGGCATATTGGGGGCAATATCCTGGCATATTAAAATGGCATATTGGGCTTCAAAGTTCTTTATTTGAAATTTAAATATTTTTTCCTAAAATTTCCTTCTTAAAATGAGGTGCGTGTTATACGCCGGCGCATGTTATACGCCGATAAATACGGTACTAACGCTTCTATTTGTTATCTTCCGTCCGTTAAATAAGAAGAATAATACATAAGCGTAGGGGTGGAGGAGGTGGAAAGGGGAGTAGATGAGAAATTAATAATAGACAAAAATGTTTAATAAATAAAAATGTATTGGAAATGATATGGCTATGGAAAAAGACATGATAGAAGAAGTTGATCAATGATGAAACCATTATGCTGCAAAATCCCTACTTTCTTGTTTCCCACGACAAGGAAGCGTTTCTGACAATCAAAAAAAAAAAAAAGGAAAAATGGTATTCACTAACCATTTTTCAAAGATTGAGATGAGGTGAAGAATGTCAAATTGAATGGGAGAGAGATTAAAATCTCTCCTATTCATTTCAATGGGGGAAGGAAAAATATGCTTTTCAAAATAAATCCAAAAGTATATCTTCTGATTATGCAACAATGCAATAAATGTCCTCAGTACCTATATTACAAAATAATGCACGAATGTTAGAAAGCACTTACACATGGTAGGCAGCAATTAACATTAAAATACAGCTATGTTACAGTAATGATATATGGCACTGACATTACACAGGGCAAATATTATGCAGTAGGGTAGGGGTCAGCAATCAAAGTCTGCGAGGTGATGGTTGGCCACATTCATATATTGTAATAAAACAATAAATATGTATATATATTTATAACACACTTATGTACACATATCGCATATCATGCATGCTGCGGGCCTGTTCATTATTTTGGTTTCCTTTAAATAAATCACTTTGTATCCATGGATATTTGATGTGCTGGCTACTTCATTGCTGTTCATCTAGCGGAGTCCATGCCTTGAAGGTCAGGGCTCTTTTTGGCATCAAAAGGGGATCTACACAATATTAGGCAGGTGGTTATAATGTAATGGCTGATCTGTGTATATAATACATAATTCAAAAACGTGTCCTCAACTAATTTAGTTTTCACCCTTAATATGACACACTCCAGTGGGTCCCTATGCCTTTTACTTAATGCACAGCTTGCTCCACCACCACACAGAGTTAAATTGTGATAAAATGCCTTGCACCATTACCATTCACCTTAGAATAGTTTAATTCACATATATTACAGTATTGCAGAGGGTTAGCGTTGCCTCTGACATCTTGTCACAGCTTCTCTCCCTGCTCACTTGTCAGAGCTGACGGGACGGGACGCATTTAATTGTGTTTCATTTCCTCCTGGGAAAGGGCACCCTCAGCCTCCCTTCATCTACTTTCCCCTGCACCGTAACTCAGAAGTAATTCAGCTGGATCCAGCTTTTCAAACCTCAGGGCTGAGGCTTTTTCATTATTTTCATTGTAACTGCCCCTAAAAAAAAATAAGCTAAACTCTAAAATATATGATTATTTTTTTGACAAAATATGGCATTTTGTCCACTGAGCTGCCTACAGGAGCATTTTTCATTTCTATTCCCACAGCTGCCAGCTCAGGCACAAGGTGAACAGACAGACGTCGGATTGATATTTACGATATTGCTTGCTGACAATATGTGCAACACTACTTACAAAATGCTACCTGTCCAACATAGGCATGCTAGTGGCATTATTTTCATGCATTAGATCAGAAGGATCAAGCAGTTTGCCTTGTCATGATTAGATAGTATGTCTAGTATTTTGCAGGGCAGGAAGACAATGTATCCTAATGGCTATTACTTTATTAGCCATTTATTTCCAAGGGTAAAACTGTTCTGACAGGGTCCTCTACTGATTTGTAGAGCAACATACAGGGAAAAGGCATAGACAAGTATCAAAATAGCAGTCAATTTACACTGGAAGAGGCACGAATGAAAAAAGGTCTACTAAAAACTGAACCCTGCTTTTTGTTTCTAATTAACCATAGCCTGAGGATATGCACTTTCTGCACTAGTTTTTGGATGTTCACCAATGAATTTTTGACATTCCGTACCAGTATCTAGGTTTAAACCATTGTCTCACACCAACCAGAGGTAAATGGAAAAATTTACGAAAAGGCAATGAATGCCATTGATTGTAGTTGAATCACAAATAAATGCCAAATAAATGGAAAGTTTAACAAACATTTAGCGTGTTTGCATTCCAGAGTCCCAATTTGCTATGTATCATGAATGTTTTGAAATGTTATGTTAATTATGAAAAATTAAACCTGTGCTGCCAGTTACAATGCACAAATAATGCTGAGGATTGACAACATCCTCTGACAAAGTATGATTTTGGCCAGCTCATGCAAAAAGGAGAATTTGTATATGAATTTTTGCTGAATATGGCTGTAAACAGTGTTATCATGAGTCGACCTGTGAGGGTCTGTGTATATATATATATATATATATATATATATATATATATATATATATATATTTATATATATTATATATATATATATATATATATATATATATATATATATATATATATTTATATATATTATATATATATATATATATATATATATATATATATATATATATATATATTTATATATATTATATATATATATATATATATATATATATATATATATATATATATATTTATATATATTATATATATATATATATATATATATATATATATATATATATATATATATATATATATATACAGGTGATACTCGAAAAATTAGAATATCGTGCAAAAGTTCATTTTTTCAACGCAAATTAAAAAAGGAAACTAATATATGAGATAGACGCATTACATGCAAAGCAAGATAGTTCAAGCCGTGATTTGTCATAAGTGCGATGATTATGGCTTACAGTTCATGAAAACCCCAAATCCACAATCTCAGTAAATTAGAATATTACATGCAATCAATAAAACAAAGAGCTTACATAAAACAATATCGGACCTCTGAAAAGTATAAGCATGCATATGAACTCAGTACTTGGTTTGAGCCCCTTTTGCAGCAATTACTGCCTCAATGCGGTGTGGCATGGAAGCTATCAGCCTGTGGCACTGCTGAGGTGTTATGGAAAACCAGGATGCTTCAATAGCGGCCTTCAGCTCCTCTGCATTGTTTGGTCTCATGTCTCTCATCTTTCTCTTGGGACTGCCCCAGGTCAGGCGAGTTTGCTGACCAATCAAGCACAGTAATCCCATGGTCATTGAACCAGGCTTTGGTGCTTTTGGCAGTGTAGGCAGGTGCCAAGTCCTGCTGGAAAATGAAGTCAGCATCCCCATACTTACTTACTACAGGACTTAATGAAGCACAGTGGACCAACACCAGCAGATGACATGGCTCCCCAAATCAACACAGACTATGGAAACTTCACACTGGACTTCAAGCATCTTGCAGTGTGTGCCTATCCATTCTTCCTCCAGACTCTGGGTCCTTGGTTTCCAAATGAGATGCAAAAGTTGCTCTCATCAAAATAGAGGACTTTGGACCACTGAGCAACAGACCAGGTCTGTTTTTCTTTAGCCCAGTTAAGACGCTTCTGACGTTGTTTATTGTTCAGGAGCGGCTTGACAAGAGGAATACAACTTTTGAAGCCCATGTCCAGGATACGTCTGTGTGTGGTTGCTCTTGATGCACTGACTCCAGCCTCAGTCCACTCCTTGTGAAAGTCCCCAACACATTTGAATGGCCTTTTCCTAACAATCCTCTACAGACTGTGGTCATCCCTGCTGCTTGTGCACCTTTTTCTTCCACACTTTTCCATTCCACATAACTTTCTATTAATGTGCTTTGATACAGCACTTTGGGAACATCCAACTTCCTTCGAAATTACATTTTGGGGCTGTCCCTCCTTATGGAGGGTGTCATTGATTGTTTTCTGCACAACTGTCCGGTCAGCAGTCTTCCCCATGATTGAGATTCATACTGATCATGGCTTGAACTATCTTGCTTTGCATGTAATTCGTCTATCTCATATACTAGTTTCCCCTTTTACGTTGCATTACTGAAATAAATGAACTTTTGCACGATATTCTAATTTTTTGAGTATCACCTGTATATATATCTGCTGCGCATCCAGTCATTCTTGCATCAGGGCTCTAATAAGTGTCTGGTCTATCTCAAGTTGAGAGCAGCTTCCTCTTCACATTGTTGAAGCATTTTGTAACTAGCTGTGTCTGAGTTAGTGTGGATATAGGTCTTCTGTCATGGTTCTCTCAAACATTTCATATATCCCCTCTCATTAGGTCTGCTGTTGTTGTCATTACTCAAGCCAATGCACTGGAAACACTGCAGCTGCTGTAATCCTGGAAATGCTTGGTTGCACATTCAAGATGAACAACATATCCCAACTGTAAAATGTGCTTGGAGGCAACTTGGTGAGAAATTAGTCCGCTGGTGAAAATAGAGAAGGGTGTGGAGATTAAGTAAAAGACACATCTACTGGAAAAACACAAGGGCCTGACCCCATCTGAAGTCCTAGAGACTGTTCTCTAGTTCAGAGCACTGGCTACCAGATGAAAGAGATACACTAGAGTAGCAGAGGCCAAAAATATAAATTCCCTGTTCTCCAAAGACCCATCCAAGGTCTACTCCCAACTGCAGTGCAAATAAACAGTAACAGCAGAGCCCCCAGCAGCAGAAACTGAACAGTGCTGGAAGAACATACAGGAGAAAGAAAAGAAGCATGATACCAGTGCAAAGTGGCTGCAGGACCTGAGAAGAAACCAAAGCTGACCCCCCCCCCCACAGGAACCAGTCACCATCACAGTAAAAGAGACCCAGGGAGTCAAGTGGCCCGGACATGATCTGGTTAAAGAAACTAACAACGATACATGAACGCCTGGCAGTAGAGATGAATGACCTCCTATTAGCAGACTCCCACCCAGACTGGCTAACATGAGGAAGGACAGTGCTGATCATGAAAGACCAGCACAAGGGCTCAGCACCATCCAACTACTGATCAATAACCTTCCTCTCCCCAACATAGAAAGTCCTATCAGGCATAATATCCATCAAGAAGAGTCCCTCTTCTTTCATATATGTCTGTACCTTCATAGCCCTTCTGCATTTCTAGATCTGAGGTAGATAATGGGTGATAAAGGGCCAGTGAAAATTGGGTAAAATGTCCCCAACTACTACTCCATCTGTCATAAAGTTAACCTATATTTTGCAATCTTAAACCCTTAACTCATCTGTGATCTTTTAAATACCTATTTCCCACTGCTTTACTCGCTTTCACTCACAGAAATCTGGTTTTCTCATTTGAAGCATTTTATGATTGCTAAATTCACGACAGTTCCTCTTTACTGGACAAAATGGCCCATCAATATGTGGACAGTGATACTGATAGTAATGTTTTGAAATCCACTCATGTGCTAGTATCTAGATTCAATATTGAGAGATGCTGTTTTTTAAGTATCCTTGTAGTAATTGCCTTTGTTTCTTGTGAGTATAAGGTTAAATAGAACTACAATCATTTGATTTAATGAAGTCTTAATAATTTTAACCTCAGGCAAAGTTGTGCACCAGCTATTGGAAGTAAAAAAGCAAAATACAGTTCAGTTAAATCAACTCTAAAACATAGGGATTATTGTACAAAAGTAATGTGTTTCCTTTCAAAATGGAGCTTGCGATCGCCCTATGGAACCATTCTGGTGTTGGTGGCAATATCAAGGCATTGCAGCAAAAATGTCTTCCTATTCTCAATGTACCATCTACTAGACATGTGCAAAACTAAAATTTTCGTTTCGTTTTCGCCCATTCGGACCAAAATGTTATTTATTTCGTCTAAAACGAATTTCGTTCATTAGTGCATTCGTTTCAGACGAAATTCGTTCATTATTTTCGTTTCGTTTTGTTTTATTCGTTCGTTTTATAGAATACAATGTAATACTATTGGCTTTCTATAAACCGAACGAGAGCCCCATTCATAAGAAATTCTTCTCGTTCGGTTCATAGAAAGGCAATAGTATTACTTGTATTCTATAAGCCGAAAGTCTATAAACCGAACTACTTTCGGTTTATAGACTTTCGGCTTATGGAATACATGTAATCCTATTGCTATTCTATAAACCGAACGACTTTCGGTTTATAGAATAGCCCTAGGTTTACATGTATTACATAAGCCGAAAGTCTATAAACCGAAAGTCGTTCGGTTTATAGGCTGTCGGCATTTAACTAATAAGAGACAGAGTCTCCATTCATAAAATTATGAATGGAGACTTTTTCTCCGTGTAGTAAAATGCCGACAGCCTATAAACCGAACGTTCGGTTTATAGGCTGTGGGCATTTTACTATCCGGAGACAAAGTCTCCATTCTATGAATGGAGACTCTGTCTCGGTGTAGTAAAATGCCGACAGCCTATAAACCGAACGTTCGGTTTATAGGCTGTCGGCTTATGGAATACATGTATTCCTATTGCTATTCTATAAACCGGACGTTCGGTTTATAGAATAGCCATAGGATTACATGTATTACATAAGCCGAAAGTCTATAAACCGAAAGTCGTTCGGTTTATAGGCTGTCGGCATTTAACTATACAGAGACAGAGTCTCCATTCATAAAATTATGAATGGAGACTTTGTCTCCGTATAGTTAAATGCCCACAGCCTATAAACCGAACGTTCGGTTTATAGGCTGTCGGCTTATGGAATACATGTATTCCTATTGCTATTCTATAAACCGAACTTTCGAACGACGTTCGGTTTATAGAATACATGTAATGCTATTGCTGACCTATTCGTATGAATGGGAACTCAATTTCGGTTTATAGAAAGCTAATAGCATTACATGCATTCCATAAACCGAAAGTCATTCATGTCGGTTTATGGAATGTAGTACAATGCTATTGGTATTGTATAAACCGACTATTTCGGTTTAGAATGCCAATAGCACGAATGGACGAATGGATGAATGAACGAATGATTTTCGTTTATTAACCATTCGTTCATTCGGATTTTGTTAGTTAAAATTTTCGTTATTCGTTTTTCGGACGAATGGACGAAAATGCTATTTTCGTCCGAAAATGCATTCGTCCGAAAACGAATGCACATGTCTACCATCTACATCTGTTGTCATAACCTGACAGATTTTTTGTGATGTACCTGTTATGCCGATTGTGTGATAGTTGAAGATAATAAGGCTAATAGGTGAAGATTTTTTTTAACTTCTTCTGTGTGTCTACCAAATGCTGTTTCATCCACATTCCATTAGCTCATTTTCTTGTCACAACCTTAAAGAAGCTGCCAGGACATAGAAGGTGATGGAATGAACGTATGGGCTGAATGTCCCCAATAAGGTGATAGATTTATTTTAGTAATTAAGTAGAGCTTTTACTGTATGTAGTTGAAATTTGTCAAATCTATCATTAACACATTTTCTGAGGAAAGCATACAGGATTTATGCCCTGCTTTTCCAACAGATGTCAAATAAATCAAGTGCGGTGGTGCTACTACGTGTAGATTTATGTGTAGGAGATATTTATTATCATGTAAATCCCGGTTTTCTATACGTGTATGTGCATGTGTTAGGCATCATTACCATTTTCTTTGATTTTAGAATCCAATCTTTTAGGAACATAGAATAAACCCTGGTATAATCCCATTTAGGGTTGCCATCTTTTCCACAAAAAATACCGCCTCCATCGGCTGTTTTAACATTTCTGGGGTGTTTGATCTTAGCTGTAAATCTCTTCTTTCTCATTTACTGTACCCACACTAATTATATATTGTTTTATTGCAATAAGGAGCGATTTCCTTAGATCACATTATTTTTATCCTATCTTATCATTTACTACAAAAAAACCCATAAAATATGATGAAAATATTTTTAAAACATTGCGCGCACTGCTCGCTTAACCACAGGATGGATTTGGTCCGTTCACTGTCAGCAACAGTTTGCCAGACAGGATGGACATAGGCCATCACGTGTTGTGAAGATGTTAATCACTGCATTATTGTTATTGTTGCAGAACCAAGCGCTGTTTCATTTGCAATAGCATGCAATGCTATGGTAACGGCGAGGAAGGTGGACCTTCAGCATTGCAGGCTCCTCCAGCATCACTGGCATTCAGTACATCCCCAGATTTACCTGGTCCTGACTCATCCTCTGCAATAGGACAGGTCACCACAGTCCCACAGGCCAATGATGCTGCTGCTGTCTCCACAGTGGACACTGCCCCAGGACCTGCTGCCATCATTGTTCCCCCTACTGCTGCCGTTACAGATATGCGATGTGGCACTGATCATGCTGCCTCACCATGGCATAGATGGCCATACGGAACAATGAGATTTACTAGAGGCGTGTCCTGCATCATATGGACTTACAGCACAAACAAATTAGGCAGCTGGTGGGGCACATGAGCGTGATGAGAACATAGATGGTCATCATGTCAGGAACCCTGGCCACAAGAGCATCATTGGCTTCCACCACATCAGCCACACTAACTGCTACACCACCACGTGCATACCCTTCTATGGACATCAACAGCACTGCCTCCAAATGCCAGAGGAAAAAGCCATGAGCAATTAGTTGAAGTGCCGTGACAGTTAGATTATGCAGAGGTATACTATTAAGATTGGCTGTTCTGCGTGTAATTGGAAATGTAAAGATATGCATGCATGTGATTTGTTTTGTGTTTGATGTGAAGCAAATGTATGACTCAGATGCATGGTGGTGTGTGTGGGAATGTTGTCCTTCCGAGTGTTTACAAATGAGCATGTGTGTTTGAGAGGGTCAATGGCCCAGTATCATCTGAACATTGTGTGCATTTAGATAGGAATAACTGATCTATATATAGTACCGGGAAAAGGAGACAAGATGATGTAGTGTTTTAAGGGATATACACAAGCCACAATCAGTATGGCAGCTACCACACAGTTGCCAAATAAATGTAAAGAAAAAGAAAAGATTTTTGTGACAGTGGGCTATATGTTTAATAAGTGCATGTGAAACCAAAGAATAATATTAATGCAGTGACCTGATATATATCAGAAGATGTTCTGTTAATGTCAGAGCAGCTTGAATACATTATGGCATATGTGGATAAATCACAGAAACACACAAATCCAATATAGTGCAGTATGTTATTACACAAATTGTTGATCTGTGAATTTTATACTCACACATTATCTGGGATATTCAGACATATGTTGGAGTGTCTCCAGAAACAAAAACTGTGACTCCCAAGGGTCCTTTGTGATAGTAAGTTTCACTTCCACATAAACACAGCTATTAGGTTTGTACTTTCTACTTCCCACTCAGTTCTCAGCCTTTGACTGGAGTAAAGCACACATCTGCAAGTGTTTTCCTTCAGGTGTACAGCTTGGATCTATAAATACTGTAATAAGAATTGAATGTAAATGCATATATGAGAGCAATATATGTACCGAAATGCATATGTGGAGTCACCTGTTAATGACATTGCTCATTGCAAACCTGTTGCTTAATATGCATATTAAGCAACACATCCTTTCATGAACAGGTGACTCCACCATGCTGCATTTCAATACATATATTTCTCTGATGTATGCAGTGTTACTTACCAAATTAATATGAGACAATGTTAGCCTGGCCAGGTAAAGGCAAGAAGGAAAGTATTGTAAAAGTAAAAAACTGCCTACCTTTTTTATCACAATATACTGTTTATGAATATCCTGTGAGCCCAATCTTAGATCTTTTATATGACCATTAAATCTTAAATATATGCTGCTCAGGGCTTCTATGCTTGGATTGACATCACTGCTCTTTCAATACTTAGGCTCCAGGACATCTTACTATTTCCAAGTGCTCCCCTGTGGTTAAGCCTTATGCATGGTACAGATATTGTTATAGCCCTTTGGCAATTCAAAAATAAAGTCTGACATATCAACATATAAGGACATAAGAATATTTTAGCAGATATAAACCATTTGGCCCATCCAGTCAACCCAGTTGTTTTTGTGTATTCTGTTTTATTTGTCAATGGTCTTTTCTAATATCTATTTTAGTCTATCCAATGCATCTTTAAAGGGACTGTATCACCTAAACATTGCTTATACTGAGAATGTAAAGAATAAAACAAATATTGAAAATGATCTATACATTGTGTTAGCAAAATTGCAAGTAAATGCCTAAGTTAGAAGAAAAATGTGTTTTAAGTGTGTCTGTGGAGTCTCCTGTTTATGACATTACCTGTGGCCTAATATGCAAATTAACTGCTTTTCAGTGGGAAGTGTGTCATTTGCATACTAGGCCACAGGTGATGATTTGAACAGGAGACTCCCCAGACACATTTTTCTCCTAATTTTGGCATTTGCTTGCAGCTTTGCTAACACAGTGTGGATCAATTTCAATCATTTTTAATTCTCTACATTCACAGTAAAAACAATGTTTAGGGGATCCCTTTAAATTCCTCCACTTTATTAACCTTCACCCTAGAATGAAATTCCATGCATCCACACTGCTCTCTCAGTAAAGTAATACATCCTGATGTTACTCTTAAACCTTTGTCCTTCTAATTTAAGACTGTGTCATCTTTATCCTTTTAACTATACTCTTCTTTTACAGTGTTGATTCCCTTCATGTATGTAAATGTTTCTATCATATGCTTATGTCTCTTCTTTGTTCCAAGTTTTATGTTAAGATTTACCTCTCCTAGTAGATTTTGTCCTGAAATCCATTAACTAGTTTAGTAGCCCTTCTCTGAACTCTCTCCAAAGTATTTATACATTTCTGGAGATCCAGTCTCCGGTACAGCATTCAGTACTCCAAGTGAGCTCTGTACAACGGTATGAGCATTTCCTCTTTCTATTGCTAATATCTATTCCAAGTACCACTGCTTGCAGTACCTGCCACTTTATTACATTGTCTTTACTTTGCTTATTTACTTTCCCTTTACTTATTTAATATCAATTTACTCATATGTTGGGGTCAGGGCTGTACCAAATAACTGCCCTTGGGTTTTTACACCCAAGTTAAATTATCTTGTAAAAGTTACATTATCTTGTCTCTATCCACATTAAATGTCAGTAGACACAGTCTGTCGCTCGCTATGTGGCTTTTTCCTCCAGGAACATAAACCCTTTGTGTTGTCAGCCTTTCCATCAAGACGATATCCCCTAATAAAATAACTAAAGTAAAAGGGACCAAGTACAAACCCTGAAGCTCTATACTGGTAACAAGACCTTGTTCCGAGTGTGCTACAGTGTTTTTTGTTTTTTTTTGTTGCTCAGCCATTGCCTAACCCATTCCACAATATTGGTGTCACAAGTGGGTGAACAGCTCACAGCAGCTCCAGGGATGACCGGACAATGCACTACACAAAACTGTGTTACTCTCTAATCACTATCAGCACAAGACACATTTGTATGTTAAATAACACAAACATTTTACAGAATTAGCTCAATTCTTTGTTTTCCTTGCTTCGCAAAAAGCTTAATGACTTGTCAGGATTCACAGAAGTATCTATGTGAATGTAAAGCAAATAGAAACCATTTAACTGGTCCTCCACCATTTGTGACCAGAGCCATGTTTTAACACGATGAATGATTGAGAAAAATCTCTCTGCTGATGCCACACTTAAAGGAAAAGTTACTGTGGTCAGAAGGAAACTTCTAATGGTTGGAAAGAGGTCCTAGTCACACAAGTCTAAAACTTCAAGGACTGTTTAGGATAACTCTCATTTTCACTTAGTGAGCCATTGACTAAATTCTCCCTGCAAGTAATGTCTCCACTATCTTCTACTTACCATGAGCTAGAAAAGGGTGGAAACGGTTTTTATAATGACTAAAAAGCAACAGGGTCCATGGTTTTCTTTTTTGTTTTTTTCCGAAGTACTGCTGGCATAAAGATTTTAATCTGGAGACCTTGGACTGAATTTTCAGGCAAATGAGCTTTTAAATCATTAATAATGTTATCCAGCAAAGGAATATACAATGATTTCCTGTAGTATTCTTCAGGTGATCCTGAATTGTAATTTGATCTGTGCACTTGTCTTTCTACAAGACATGGCAATTTTAGTTCCACTCCAAGTTCCTAGGCTTATTCTGTAGCCTCCATTTGCAAGGTGGAAAAAGTACCATCAGCATTACATTGCATATTCTCCAGGGCTGGCATGGTATCAATCAGACATTTAAATGCACTTTTTAAATCAAGTGTTGGTGATTGAAGCAAATGACTAAATGTTAGGGTTACTTTCAGAACATTGCTAAGAGAAACCAAAGAAAAGATCAATTCTGCACTGCACAGAGTGCTTAAGTATTAAGAGACATTGTTGATAGTGCACTCAACACTTTTACTGGTCCATCTCAAAATCTTATGAGAGAATCATGATAGTCTACCCATCTAGTTTCACGAAGACTGGTCAGTTCAGAGTCTAACTGCTTAAAAACAAAATGATGCTTTGCTGCTTGCTTAAAAATAAAATGGTTAATTTGACCATTGCTACTGCATTCTGAAATGGCAAAATGAGGACTTTGAAATTGAATTGTTCAGAGAATAATTGTAGCAAGGATATCTGCAACTGTTGGGTGATGCGCAAATAATGTCTGAAATAGCACCAGCCACCTCTGAAGCCATAACACTTTAACTGTCTGTTCCAATGCAAACACAATGATGTCCAGGGAGAGGTCTTGATTAGTTGATCTACTATCTGGCCTAAAATCCATACTGTAATTTTTGGTTCTGAATCTGAACTATCCAATCATGATTTCCTCCGGGTTGCAAATTGATAAGCATGTACAAATTTCATACAATCTTTGCAAATAGGTACATTGTAGACATTTCTAACTAAAGTTGAGTGAAAGTTTGCTTGTTTGTGAAATATCTAGTTTCATCAAAGATTACACTAAAATAACAAGCCTCTTTAATTCTTCCTACAATGATATTGCAGATTTCATCACCACAACACTGGATTAAGTGGATTTTGAAATGTAAGAACATGAAGATGCAGTAAGGAGCGCTTCACTAACATTTTGTCTCTAAATGCAACTCGGTATCAACAATTCCTGATAGATACCAGCATCTTGGTGGCCACACAGAGGTATATTTCATCAATGATGGGATGAATTCACTCTTGGTTCCCCTTCATCTTCTGAAGACGATGGGAGTTTATTTGATTGACACTTTCATTGCCAGGTGAATGGCAGGTTTTTAAAATATGTTTTTGCTTTTGTTACAGTCTCCTGGTGGTAAATTCTCCAAGTGCAATGCCTTTGTGATGACCACCTTTGTTATGTTCCACAAACAATGCACAGTACTTGCAAAACAAACCCTTCTTTGAAGCTGAATACTCTAGCCAAGGAAAACTATCAATATGTTGTTTTGACTTCATCAGGATACTAATGAGGTGGAGTATCAACACAGAGTACCAACATTAGGATCTGTTTGACAAGATATTGTCTCTACCAGTGTACCAGAAAAGGATAGGAGCCTAGTGTCAGTTCCCATAGTTGAAGTGCTTTCTAATGTTGGCTGTGGTCCTGATGACTTATTGGCATAAGTACTCAAGAAGGAATCAATAATCATGAGTTCAGCCTTTTCTGACTTATTTTGCTGTCTCTCCCATTAAAGCACAAAAGTAATTGGCTTGCTAGAACAATACTGTACATTGTTGACATGTACGTGTACCGTAACTGGACCGGCCCCATGTTTGAATATTGCAATTGTACATTACATCATTTGTTATCAATATTATATATGGTGATTGCTTTTGTTTGCAGGAACTTTAGGTTTTGGCAGATACACCTCTAAAGCTCAGCGTATAGTAGACTAGGTACCACAAAATCTTATGTAATGTAGAAACTGGATTATAGCAGATAACAATCCAGCTGCTTTCAACTATCCTTCCTATGATGATCAGTCAGCATCCCCACAGGAGACTTTTGGCTGGCTGTGCATTATAAGAACTGTAGTTCACAGTTAATGTCTGTACTGTCAATTGAAGTTCAGTAGACAAATCATGCCCATCATGCTGGGTTAGAATCATAGGAAAAGCAGTCAACAGAAGATGAAATTACATTTGCTGTGAACTATAATTCCTATGAGGCCCAGGCAGCCTAATTCCTCCGGTGATGCTGTTGAAGGTTCATGGGATTCATAATACAGAGCATCATAAATATTAGGTTTTTTGTTTGTTTGTTTTTTAAAAAGCAAGCCATGATAAGTGAAGTCAAACAGAAACAAAAAAACACATCTTTCATCTGTAAGGCATGGATGAATTTTAATATAGCATGTCTTACTGGTGTAGTGATTTTATTTGTTTTTTTTTTTGCTGCCCAGTGTACCCATAGCATTGGGAGTTTATGTTACATTCCTCCTATTATTCCTGCTTTTTGTAGCACAGCTTTTCTTTATATAATTTCTTTGCCAGATTATTTCAGATTATTATTTGTTTTGTCAAAAGTTTTTTGTTTGTTTTTTTAAAACCTTACCACCTTTTTTGATTATTTCACTACCCACTAACCTTATGTTTAGGTGGAGTATTTTCAGGGCACACACTCTCTATGCATGTTTATTCCATTTCATTCAACAATCTCACACACTGAGCACTGGCATGTGACGTCACCAGTACTCAGTGGAACGTGCTAACCAGTGCAATTAGCAATCAGCATGTGGAAATGGAGAAGTCCAACAGCAGCAGCCAAAGCAGGGTACAAGGCCAAATGATGGATCCCACGAAACCCACCTTAGCTCTTTAAGGCCAATGTTGAAGCTATACAGAATCCTGTTTTGAATTCAATATGCTGCAAGTCCATTTGCCTCTCCCATTAAACTCCCTGTTTCTCATCACTATGATGGGGATCAGGACGAATGCAGGGGGTTCTTGAACCAATGTCTGATGCAGTTCAAATTATATTCTCAGATGTTTACTTAAAATATGCTAAGGTTGGATACATTATATCTCTTCTCTCTGGCAAGGCTCTTGCTTGGCATCTCCATTATGGGAGAGAGATTCACCTATCATACAAGATAGTTCTGAATTTATACAAGACTTCCGTAAATTTTTTGATGTTCCCATTAAAGCAGCTACAGCATCTCTGTCACTACTCGATGCCTGTCAAGGTTCCAGTTCTATATCTGAATTTGCTATTGGATTTAAGACCATTGCGGTAGAAGTGAATAGGTCTAGTGAGGATCTTATCGCGGTTTTCTATGATGGTTTGTCTGAACAACTGCAGAATGAGTTTTCGCTTAAAGATCGTCCTGGGGCATTGGAAGATTTTGTTGCTTCCTCACTAAAGTGGGATAATCGGCTTAGGAAGGGACAGGCCCAGAAAGATAAGATGGTGATATGTTCCCAGACTTCGGTTCCAAGATTAGCTGCCTGAAGCAACTGGAAGCCAGTTTCTTTTGAAGAAAAATCGCATAGAAGGAAGCAGGGGCCTGTGGCCTGAAAGGTTATTTAGTCACAACCTGACCCAATAAGGTAATACAATCCTCCCATTCCTGTTCTAAACAGAAGTTTGGTACCTAGATTTGTTCCTGCATAATGTATAGCTAAATTGGTGAGATGAAATGTTCATCTCACCTCAACTCTCCTCACCTGCAACTCACCTATTAGTGAATAGCCTCATATGAGCTGCCTAGACTTAGATCTGTGCCTTCTGGTGTAGAGGTTACAACAAGTCCTCATTGATAAATGTGAAAAGAACATGGCTGACCAGATTGTGTACTACAATGAAGGATCCCTAATGAGGGCATATTAATGAGTGGGATGGTGGATCTATGATGCAAAACATTGTTTTCTTACGAGAAAGATGCAGACTATTTTTTTGGATGATTTTTTTTATTCCATATAGAGCTGCCCGGTGAAACAAAGCCAAAGTTTTGCTCCTGACACCATTGACTAAGCCACGAGTTAAATTCTATAATGCGCATCTTCCTCTGCTCCTACATGTTAAACACCAGCAAAAGTCCTGAGAATGGTAGTAAAGATGACGTATATCATTGCCAATGATTCAAAAAGCTTCCTTCACCTCTGCAACCTCATTGCCAGCTAAGTCATTTGTCTATAGGTGGACCAGTACATACAATTCTCCTTCCTGATTCAGCTGCTTGACAATATTAAGTATGGTCTCCCGTCCAGTAGCACCAAGAAGACATCTCTAGTGTCTATCTACATATCTTAGGGGGCCTCTGGTATAGCGGTTTTGCTGCAGTCGCAGCCTCAGCATAGGCTATGGTCTTGAGTACCACAGACTTAGATGATGGTGAGATCTCGACCTCTGTCTCTGAGTCTGCCTTTATACACCACAAAAAAATGATATTGAGACACAGACCGATGGCCTTTTAAGTATCACTCTAATCTTACCAGATCCTACAACAATCAGTCTGCCATTCCTACAGGGCCTCTGTGGCTTTTCAGCAGACCCAGCCTGAGGTTTTTTTAACCGATAATTTAGAAATGTCAAGCTTCAAAAGTACAATCTGCTGCTGCAACATGAGAACCTCCTAAAGATCTGACAGCAACCAAGCTTCCAGAAAATCGACACTTTGATTATTTGGTCAACCAATTCTCATTTTATGTATCATGAATAATAGAGTCAAAGCTAATGTAATTTACACTTTGCATCCTGAGGCCTCAACCAACTATTTCATCAAGAGAAAAAAATAACCCAAGGTACTTTTATCAGTAGTATGCATGCGCTAAGAACAGATTGCCTGCTACAATTTGCCTTCATAGAAATGTGGAACTGGAGGGATTAGTCTAGTGTTAACAAACCTTGTAACTTTTTTGGGGGGGACTTACTTATCCCATAATGCTCATTCAGTCATAAGGCTAATTGATCATCTTGGGATTTGTAGTTAGCAAACATATGCAGTGCCAAGGTTATCCATCACTAGGGTATGCCTTCTTTAACGTGCCTGACGGTGGTAGCATGGAAAAAAATCAGAAAAATGCTGACTTTTTCTGTCTTTTCATAACCTTAATGAATAAGCAATTTATGAATCAGCAAATTAAAACCATTCAAGCAAGAATTTGTTAGATAATAATTACTTACATTGTGCTTTTCTCCCAAGAGGAATCAAAGTGCTGTAAAATTATAAAGTGGAGGAGACTTGTAAAATAATAAAGTAAACCAAACACAAAGTAGAAAGTGAAGCAGTAATCAGATGAACTGGCATTAGATAAATAATTTTGTAAGTAGACAGGGCCAAGAAGCTTGCTCAAGTGACGCTCCCATTAGCTAATCACTTAGTATAGGCAATTCTATTATTATATAGTCTTGCTATATGTAGCTGTGCTTGGCTGTGTTATTATAATAATAAAAGACACACCACAGTGGTATTGAGATGACCACAGATGACCCCTTCCCCTAAGGAGTACAAAATATAACGCACAATGCAAAAAATGAGTAGTCACTCAAATGGCAGTTTCCACAACCTCAGTTACAAGGTACAAGCAGACAAGAGGTCTGTACAGGTATTGGATGTACAAAATGGTTTTGACAAGCCAAGGTCGATACAGTCAGCATAGGGTCAAAATGGTAAATGGGAGTTTATGTTGCATCCCTGCTATTATTCCTGCTTTTTTGTAGAACAGCTATTCTTTATATACTTTCTTTGCCAGATTTTAGATTTTTTCAGATTATTATTAGTTTTGTCAAAAGTTTTTTTTTTTTTTTAAACCCTACCACCATTTTGGATTATTGCACCACCCACTCTTATTTATAATAATTCAGCTAGCTTACTTGCATACCATGGTGGTATAGTGGATGTTAAGGTGTAGTATTTTCAGGGCACACACTCTATAAGTGTGTTTATTCCACTTCATTCAACAATCTAACACACTGAGCACTGGCACGTGACGTCACCAGCAACTCCTAACTTTGAGTTCATTATCTCTCTATTTTTCCCATTTTTTCTTAACTTTTTTTATCTTTTTTTTACCACTGTGGTGTGATGGACATCTATATTATTTGATGTGTTTTTCACTGTGATATTTATTGCATATGAGATTCCTTAGCGTGTTGACTAGCTGAAGTGTTATGTGGTCATACGCTTATTAAACTAAGGTTGTGAGGATTTTTTTGCATTGAGACCTATGTTATAATTCATAACTACTTTACCCTATGAAAAATAAAAACATAATAATTGGTACACACAGACGCAGGATTTGGCGCACTTTTTAAAACACCTTTACCTTTACGCATTGATCCGCATGTGTGACAGCTCAGCTGCCATCCACAATGCACACATACTTTTCTTCTACTTGACAGGATATGAAAAGTAGGAAATGACCTTTCAAGATCCTGTCAAACTTATCAGCAAATCAAGCGAATTCTTGAATGATCTTGATCTTGAAGAGACATTTCCTTGAGCAGCTCCTGACTGTGTCTGATTCCATAAAGCATTTCATTTATTGTACCATTTGTTTATATTTCAACCTTTACTCTGGCAGTGAAACCACAGCTAAGAGTTATACAGACTTCTTCTAAATCCAAGAGGGTTATTTTGTTCATGAACCTCTCTAACTTTATTTGTTCAAGCTGTGAAAGGTTGACGTTTGCACTGCACGTGCAGTTCCTGCACGTCTTGGGTACTCTGGCATTACAAGCCATCTTGAACATAAATGATTTGAAAATCATTAAAAAAAAATAATAATAATAATAATAGATTCAAAAGCCAATGATTCAATCAATTTGATACCATTATTGGTTAACTGAACAGTATTTGAGAGCAAGTTTTCCATTGGGTACCATCTTTATGCTAGAAATATCATTATTCATAACATAACAGAATTCTTACTGTTAGTAAGAATATAACATTTTAGTTATATGACACCAACAAGATACATCAATAGTGGTAGAACTTGGTACAAGGTAATTTTACATACACAAAATAGTATACTCATTATGCGCCAACATTAAGACCCAAAATGGTGCCTCTTAAGTCCGGAAGGATTTGGTGCACATTGGGGACATATCAGTAAACGCAGGATGAGCTACCCAATTTGCCCCGGTGTGCCCCTGAATACCTTCAGACATCACAGCCAATTACACACCTGTAGCTTCTGAATCCTAGTGCAGGCAAACTATGCCAGAAAAGCACAGAACCCAAGTGGTAGCCTCCAAATCGTAATTATATCTTATGGCAGTTTTCAGACACAGAAAAAATAGCCGACAAGAAGCCAAAATCCTACCAAAAAAAAACCTGAAATGCTCAAAGGCCCAGGTTCATTAAATCAATGCATATCATAGATGCAATAAACTCAAACATAATCACGGATGATGAATGTTTGCACATAATGTTCACATGTCCACACCACCATTTCAGAGCAGGGTTAGTAAACTGCAGGACCTAAACAACAAGTAATAGTAAACTAAAAGAAAATGGCAAGCCAGGGAACAGGCAGGGTGGGGACCAGGGCAATGGTAGCATGAGAGGGGAGTCGTCAAGGCCTACAAGGTACCAGTAGAGTTTTTAAGCAGAGGAGAATACAGCATTGGTACATAAACTGTGCCAACATTACAACCATGTAATAGGGACAGCAGCTAAGGGGACAAGACAGAGGAGGAAAAAAATAACTCTGGCAGAATATTGTGGACCCTGTAAACACAGTTAGTGGGAATACCAGGTTCAAGGAGGTGGTAAAGAAAGGGTAAGTACATTTAAAATACTAACACATCAGAGATAGCACTGCTACTCACACCTTTACACATGTATTAGCTGTGTCAAGAATACCCAGGAAAGTGCACTCATGAGGAATGGTGCATATGGCTGCACATGTTACAGTTCCACACATGAAGAAGCTGCAAGTGTGAGTTGTAAACTGTAGCTGTGCAGAGCATGTTAGCAGGGGAGGGGTGTGCAACCAGCACATTTCTGCAATTGACAAGTACAAATGAATGCTGCAAGTAGCAAAAAGTCATGGGAGTTGCAAAGTACAAAGTAGCAGTGCATATCAATATCTGTGTAGCAGTAGAACTCTAAATCTGTGGTAACATATGTTCATAGGTCTGTCATAAATGTATATATAGGTGTATACATACATGTACAGATAGATACATGTGTACAGGGAGTACAGAATTATTAGGCAAGTTGTATTTTTGAGGATTCATTTTATTATTGAACAACAACCATGTTCTCAATGAACCCAAAAAACTCATTAATATCAAAGCTGAGTATTTTTGGAAGTAGTTTTTAGCTTGTTTTTAGTTTTAGCTATTTTAGGGGGATATCTGTGTGTGCAGGTGACTATTACTGTGCATAATTATTAGGCAACTTAACAAAAAACAAATATATACCCATTTCAATTATTTATTTTTACCAGTGAAACCAATATAACATCTCAACATTCACAAATATACATTTCTGACATTCAAAAACAAAACAAAAACAAATCAGTGACCAATATAGCCACCTTTCTTTGCAAGGACACTCAAAAGCCTGCCATCTATGGATTCTGTCAGTGTTTTGATCTGTTCACCATCAACATTGCGTGCAGCAGCAACCACAGCCTCCCAGACACTGTTCAGAGAGGTGTACTGTTTTCCCTCCTTGTAAATCTCACATTTGATGATGGACCACAGGTTCTCAATGGGGTTCAGATCAGGTGAACAAGGAGGCCATGTCATTAGATTTTCTTCTTTTATACCCTTTCTTGCCAGCCACGCTGTGGAGTACTTGGACGCGTGTGATGGAGCATTGTCCTGCATGAAAATCATGTATTTCTTGAAGGATGCAGACTTCTTCCTGTACCACTGCTTGAAGAAGGTGTCTTCCAGGAACTGGCAGTAGGACTGGGAGTTGAGCTTGACTCCATCCTCAACCCGAAAAGGCCCCACAAGCTCATCTTTGATGATACCAGCCCAAACCAGTACTCCACCTCCACCTTGCTGGCGTCTGAGTCGGACTGGAGCTCTCTGCCCTTTACCAATCCAGCCACGGGCCCATCCATCTGGCCCATCAAGACTCACTCTCCTTTCATCAGTCCATAAAACCTTAGAAAAATCAGTCTTGAGATATTTCTTGGCCCAGTCTTGACGTTTCAGCTTGTGTGTCTTGTTCAGTGGTGGTCGTCTTTCAGCCTTTCTTACCTTGGCCATGTCTCTGAGTATTGCACACCTTGTGCTTTTGGGCACTCCAGTGATGTTGCAGCTCTGAAATATGGCCAAACTGGTGGCAAGTGGCATCGTGGCAGCTGCACGCTTGACTTTTCTCAGTTCATGGGCAGTTATTTTGCGCCTTGGTTTTTCCACACGCTTCTTGCGACCCTGTTGACTATTTTGAATGAAACGCTTGATTGTTCGATGATCACGCTTCAGAAGCTTTGCAATTTTAAGAGTGCTGCATCCCTCTGCAAGATATCTCACTATTTTTGACTTTTCTGAGCCTGTCAAGTCCTTCTTTTGACCCATTTTGCCAAAGGAAAGGAAGTTGCCTAATAATTATGCACATCTGATATAGGGTGTTGATGTCATTAGACCACACCCCTTCTCATTACAGAGATGCACATCACCTAATATGCTTAATTGGTAGTAGGCTTTCGAGCCTATACAGCTTGGAGTAAGACAACATGCATAAAGAGGATGATGTGGTCAAAATACTAATTTGCCTAATAATTCTGCACTCCCTGTATGTGTGAACAGGGTAACATGTACATATGATTAATGATAGTATACCAATATTACTGTGTAAGCCCTCATAGGTTCAATCACTGGGTTAGTGTGCAAGCAGCATGGGCGTGTGTTATGTAACTGCTAACTGATTATTTAAATAGCTGTGATAACTGCAGAAACAAAGTTAGATTGTCATTAGGTGTTCATCTGTATTAGGAATGTCAGTATCCCATAGTTCAGTATTCAAATGTATTTAAATGTTTCTATCATATCCCCCCTGTTATGTATTTCCTCCAAGCTATACATGTTAAGATGCTTTACCATTTCCTGGTAGGTTTTATCCTGCAATCCATGAACCAGTTTAGTAGCCCTTTTCTAAACTCTCTCCAAAGTATCAGTCTCCAGTACTGCGTACAATGCTCCAAGTGAGGTCTCACCAGCTACTAACCATGGAACCCTTGGTTACGTACCATTGCTATCACCAGTTGGATTTATACTCTGACTATCTCTGCACCCCATCTCACTGCATCCTCCCTGCCCTGGGCATGTTTGTTATTTATTTTCTATGGCAAAAAGTACTTATGAAAGTAATTGAAAAATAAATGTATTATTTCATTGTGTCTGTGTTGTTATTCAGGTGAATCCACACCAAACACCTCCAATGGTTCAGTTTACGAACAGCCCAATCAGCCATTTTGGAAATCATATATACTGAGTAGCCGCATTTTGGGGATTTGTTCGTTTATGCTACCATACCTAATTGAATTTGAAACAAATCTGTGTATATTGAGTTGACCCTAAATATATATAAAAATTAGATACATCACTGCAACCTAGAGGTGCAACCTTTAGGTGCAAACAAGTAAGGGGACAATGGAGTTGCAAGTCTCTCTAGTGTCAATCATGGCATTCGCAAGACTAATCATAACACAGTGTGAGATGTGAAGACACATTGCTGCACCACAGTACAGCATGTGGCAACTTGCAACTAGGTGGACTGGAGTAGGTCTCTACCAGAAAGTGACAAAGACCTTCTGCACCTTCAACACCAATGTTCAACAGGGAAGAAGCCATAGGGAATAACAGTAATAAATTGAACCTCCCGACCAGCTGATGCCCCCAGGTAGGAGTGCATATGATTTAATTTCTCTACAAAATAACTACTAGGAAACAATATTGATGGGTTGGTGCAATATTCTGCTCTTGCCTCAAGCTCAAAAAGAGATAGTGATGGCTCTGCAAGGAAAGCAGGTGGAAAGTTAATTCAGTAGCTTATATTTTAAGTCAAACTATGTGATCAAACTATGGTGTGTAAGTGATTCCCAGAGGGTGATGAATTTTGGTGGTCTTGTGTGTTGCTTCATCAGTAACATTGAGTACAATAGCGAGATAAAAAGCTGAAGTGGACTGTTATTGAAGAATATGTGTCAGAGTAAACATTGTGTTGTTGTTTGATGGAGGTATGGTAGTTTGTAATTTGCACGTATGTAAGTATTTCCAGTGAGCTGGGCATTCGAGGAGAATGATTTGAGACATTTTATCTGCCCATCGTTCACTAGAATGTAGATTGTCACTGGGTCAGCGAGCCTCAAAAATCTAGGGCTTTTCGAGAAACACCTGGAAAGAATTTAGGGTTGTGCATAAGTAATAAGTGGAGAAATGGTGGCGACTGATCAAGCACCATACGGCCAATGGGGCCATCCAGCAGTGCTTAGATATGCACTGTGAGACCAACGACAGTATGTCAAGAGTCAGTGGGTCTGTCTCCAAAGAAACCCACAGTTTGTGAAAGAGTGTAAATGCATTATCTTGTTTTGTTGCATATCATTATTATTAAAGTTTTATTGGTTCATAAGGTCAACCCTCAAGTTATTGGCCTCCTTTTTCCAATGAGGATTTGGGGGAAGAGTAAAAACAGGCAATCCAGTAAAACATGCTAGACAAGGTCACCAAGAAGTCAGAGTCAACTCCTTACTATTAAGCTTTTTATTGCTTTATTGCTTTATTGAATTAAAATATATATATATAATATATATTACATTCAAAAGCAAACATAGCTGAGATATATATCCCACAAAAAACTGCAATGCGTTGAACACATAAGAAAAGGCTAGCATATATTATTTGTCCTTTATTCTGTGAGATGACTCCTAGGTGACTGGTCTTGAAATAAAGAACACAATACAAGGTAACTAATGTAGCACAGGTCAAAACACTGTAACACTGTAATCTCCCCACCATATGTCTGGCAGCCATTTATGTAAATCAGAGCTGTTTCTTGCTATAAATAGTAAGCAGACCATATAATAGGGTAATTACAATGCCCTCTGGTTTAGGGATCACGTACTGCACACTCTCCTCTGGATTATTCCACCAATATAAAGAAGCTAAGCAGTAGTTCTAGTTGAAAAAAATCTCTTTTACTAATATAATCACACACATAAAATGAAATGCATTTCAAAAGTACACACAACTACTTACATATATACACCAAACACCTAATTTGGCTACAAGAAGTACAGAAACATAGAATGTGTCGGCAGATAAGAACCATTCAGTCCATCTAGTCTGCCCAATTTTTTTTTTTGAGTACTTTTATTAGTCCCCCGTTCCCGGTCTTATAGCTAGGATAGCCTTGTGTCTATCCCACTCATGCTTAAAATCCTTGACTGTGTTTACCTCTACCACTTCTGCTGGCAGGCTATTCCATACATCCACTACCCTCTCAGTAAAGTAATACTTCCTGATATTACTTTTAAATCGTTGCCCCTCTAATTTAAGACTATGTCCTCTAGTTGCGGTAGTTTTTCTTCTTTTAAATATACTCTCTTCCTTTACTGTGTTGATTCCCTTTATGTATTTAAATGTTTCTATCATATCCCCCCTGTTACATCTTTCCTCCAAGCTATACATGTTAAGATGCTTTAACCTTTCCTGGTAAGTTTTATCCTTCAACCCATGAACCAGTTTAGTAGCCCTTCTCTGAACTCTCTCCAAAGTATCAATATCCTTCTTGAGATACGGTCTCCAGTACTGCGTACAATACTCCAAGTGAGGTCTCACCAGTGCTCTGTACAATGGCATGAGCACTTCCCTCTTCCTACTGCTAATACCTCTCCCTATGCAACCAAGCATTTTGCTAGCATTTCCTGCTGCTCTATTGCATTGCCTACCTACCTTCAAGTCCTCTGAAATTATTACTCCTAAATCCCTTTGCTCAGAGGTTGAGGTTAAGACTGTACCAAATAGTCTAAATTCTGCTTTTGGGTTTTTACGCCCAAGGTGCATAATCTTGCACTTGTCCACATTAAATGTCAGTTGCCACTGCTCTGACCATTTTTCTAGTTTAGCTAAATCATTTGCCATTTAGCTTATCCCTCCATTAATATCAACCCTGCTGCAAATCTTTGTATCATCAGCAAAAAGACCTTCTGCAATATCGCTAATAAAAATATTAAAGAGAATGGGTCCAAGAACAGATCCCTGAGGTACCCCACTAGTAACAAGACCTTGCATCGAATATACCCCATTGACTACAACCCTCTGTTGCCTGTCACTCAGCCATTGTCTAATCCATTCAACAATATTGAAATCCAAACTCAAAGATTTCAGTACAGCTCAGAGAGATGGCTAGTTTTATTCTTCATAATCTTTTATTGGTACAAAACAAATCAAAATGCAAAGGATGTTATTTTTATTTTCTTTCCTTCTACTACATCAAGAAAAATATCCTATCACTGCTGGTAATGGATGCAATGCATTATACATTTGCAACAGAGGTAGGACATGTGGATGAGTTGTACATTACAACTGGTGCCATGGCACAATGATTCACTGGAACCATACTCAGCAGACTTTCCTATAAACTCTCCATAAATGACATGCCAAAATAAAAACAATGACACGTTTGAAAAGGCAGGAAATAATTACTTGTAATTGTATGTTTTGTACCTAAGTTTCCTTGAAATATGGACACCAGGGTTCTTCTGGTATGAGATTGCTAGTTGCTTTCCTGCCTGGCAATGAAAGAATGTGTCTGTCCTTGCTTTGCTCCTACGGTCTGATTCTATAGTCTATAAAAGGGATCTGAGTAATAGGACAGAGGTGTGAGAGATGAAGGGACAGTGCTTTGGTGTGTCTGCCGCAAAGGCAAATTGGGATCAGTCCTGTGCCACATCACCTCATTAATCATGTGAGACAGAAGAAGCAACTGTGTTATCCATCTAATAAATGAAACAATAAAACAAGAGAACAAAACTCTTCTCTCTCTCTTTTCCTCTCGTCTTTCATTTTTGCTATGCTTTTTCCATCATTTTCTCTTCTTTCTTCCTGTCCTCCTTTTTTGTTTACTCGTGTTTTTATCTGGAAATCCATTTTTTGCTCCCTCTTTCTATGTCTGTTCAATACTATTTTACTATCACAGAAATGTGAATAAGAAATCAGCACAAACCTTTCACTTCATTTTTGATCTCCTCTAGCTGTCCTAAAAGGTTATATTTATTCTCTGTAGAGAAAAATCAATGTGTGTGGTTTTGTGTGTGCGACTTTGTCTTTGTATTTTTTTTTATATCTTTTACACATAAATACATTGCAGAATACATTGGTTTAACATTTGCATTACTAAATTATTGCATTTAAGTATAAATATGTATATTTGTGTGTTTAAAATAATTAAATTAACATTAGAAAGTAATGGCAAAAAAGAAGACAAAGGTAGATCTATGATAGATCTATGATAGATCCAAAGGTCTCTAGCAAGCATAAAAGGGCAGCTCCTTCCCGAGATGCAATAGTTAGGTAGCTGTGAAACAGAAAGTCCATGGAGTGAAAGGAAGTATTGGTGACCTTGTCCCCAGCAACATCATGTTAATGTGGCCAAAATGTGGAAACACCCAAGAAAGATCCAAGAGTAGTGAAACGGAAGCACTGCGGTGTAGGACTGACACTGTTTTCGGTTAAAATAGATTTGTCCGACAATTGTCTTTACGCAAAGGCTCGAGTATGTAAAAACTGTTTTAAAAAGTCTTCAGCCTATTTAGCCTTTTTCTGGTGAAATAAGTTTAACTTATGTCACTGATACTGTGCATAAAAACTAACACAAATGCCTCTTAATTCTAGGATTGCTAGGTATCCCATTTTTTTATTATGAAAATATCAAACATTATAATATATATGTAAATACACAACAAACAATGTGCGCACACTGACAGACTTGTCTTCATACTTGCACATATAACAGTCACATCTATTGTCAATACGCAGGAAATTATTAAAATACTAACATAACTTAAATAAACAAACCAAGAAATACACAACATGGTGTGATTTAGCTTTTTGAATAGCTTAATGATCTTACTTATCTTAATCTTAATTGAGCCCCAGTGTCTCAGGAAATTAATTTGTCCAAACCTCCTATAGGTAATTATAGGTGTTCATTCTATCATTCACCAAGTAATAGCCCCTCTCCATCATACATTAATAGTTCATTTGGTTCAAAACCTCTTTCCAACCTATGCTTTTTTCTTGGTTCCATTTTATACAAATTACATTTGTTGTTGCCATAAACATCTGAATAACCATATTACTGTTTGTCTTTGAAATGTATTCCAAATTCATTTGTAGCTCTCAGGCTGAGTGATAAATATGTGTTTAATCAGGTCTGAGATAACCCTAAATATATATATGCAGTATCTCACAAAAGAAAGTACACCCCTCATATTTATGTAAATATTTTATTATATCTTTTCATGTGACAACACTGACTAAATTATACTATCCCACGCATGCTTAAACCTGATTGTGCTTGGTGTATTTAAAGGCATTTTAATAGGTAACATTGGTTATAGGTACAACCATTTTGGTCAAAATATATGTTTATCCTGCCCATCCATGAAACCATAAGATGTTTTCATTGTGACAGTTCCCTGGGGAGGGGTTCAATTCTCATATCTTACTAATATCATCCGGTATAACCAATCCTAATTATTACATACCTCCCTGAACCCACTGGAAACCGAAAAAAAGTTTCCTGTAGTTTCTGTCAGAACCATGGCAATTGGTTCTGATTTATAAATATTCAATATTTACAAATAGATACTTTTCCATATCTTTCTATTTCAGCAAAGACCCCCCTCAATGACTATTCTGGATCTGAATGGAAAGCAGCAGGAAGTCCGAGTGTAAACTTAATTTACACTCTTTGCTTCTATTTATCACACCCAATTATATTCTTGATATAGCGTATATTACATGCTAAGGATTCTAAAGTCATTTTAAAACCAGAGTGCAAGGGGGAAGTCGAAGGGCAACGGGGTAGCTTTGGCATGTTCCTTTATTTGTTCCCAGTCATTATGACATGATTTCCTGTCTGATTATTATTGCCATTTGTAGTTTATACAGGACCATGAAAGAGTCAATAACTGCCTCCTCAAATTTAAAGCTCTCAGTGTCTCTTCTAAAAATGTCCAATTGACCTATTAAAAGTCTTCTCCACATCAAGGTATAAGAGTACTGCTGGTATCATACTCTGCAATGAAAGTTTTATCTTATCAATGATTTTCCTTGTATTCACATTAGCTTGCAGACAATTTACATACCAAACTTGATCTTTGTCTATCAGGTAGGGAATAATGCCTTTTATTATTTCAGAAATTATGGCTGAATATATTTTGGTATCCCAATTGATTAGAGAAATAGAAATATAATTACTCACCAAAGCACTATCCTCATCTTGTTTTGCAATGGCCGGAATTGACATAATTCACAGATACAAAATAACTCTTTACCCTATGTGCAATAAGGTAAAAAAAAAAAAAAAAAAAAAGTTGTAGTCCAGTGGGACAGATTCAGGGCTGGCGGTACCGTAAGGCAGCACCGGCGACTGCATTAGGGAGCACCAAGGGGGGGGGGCCGGGAAAATCGCCCGAGCCCCCAGGCCCATTTACTTACCTTCTTCCTGCTCTGTCCCCCGGTGCAGGTCCGTGGCTTTGAGAGAAGCGTTGTGCGCTCCCCACCAGCCGCGCGGATTGTTTTTTTAAAACAAACTTTATTGATCCGCGCGGCTGGAGGGAAGCGCACAACGCTTCCCTCACAGCCACGGACCTGCATCGGGAGACAGAGCAGGTAGAAGGCAAGTACTGGCTGGGGAAGGGGGGAGGAGGGGGAAAAATCCTGGCATATTGGAGGGGCAAAATCCGGGCATATTGGAGGGGAAAAATCTGGGCATATTGAGTGGCACAATCCGGGCATATTGAGTGGCATAATCCAGGCATATTGGAGGGGCAAAATCTTGGCATATTGGAGGGGCAAAATCCAGGCATATTAAATGGCATATTGGAGGGGCAAAATCCTGGCATATTGAGGGGCAAAATCCTGGCCTATTATATGGCATATTGGAGAGGCAAAATCCTGGGATATTAAATGGCATATTGAGGGGCAATATCCTGGCATATTGAGGGGCAATATCCTGGCATATTAAATGGCATATTGAGGGGCAAAATGCTGGCATATTAAATGGCCTATTGGAGGGGCAAAATCATGGCATATTGAGGGGCAAAATTCTGGCATATTAAATGGCATATTTAGGTGCAAAATATTGGCATATTAAATGGCAAAAGAATGGCATATTGAGGGGAAATACTGGCATATTAAATGGCATATTGAGGGGCAAAACACTTGCATATTGAGTGGCTAAATACTGGCATTTTGAGTGGCAAAAATAGTGTGTCTCAGATTATGTGTATATTGGTGTCACTGTGTGTGTGTAAGTGGTAAGGGTGTGTGTAAGTGTGTCACTTTGTGTGTAAGGGTGTGTGTGTGAGTGTGTCACTTTCTGTGTGTGTAAGTGTATCACTGTGTCTGTGTAAGGGTGTGTGTAATTGTGTCTCTGTGTAAGGGTGTGTGTGTAAGAGTGTGTGTGTAAGCGGTGTGTCTCTGTGTGTGACTGCAAGGGTGTCTGTGTTTAAGGGTTTCAATGTGTGACACATTTAGAGCATGCGAGTTGAATATTTAGATGTATTTATTTTTTACATTATACTTTTATATATATATATAGTGTATGGAGGGTTAATGGTGTGGGAGGTGTGGCGGGTCAGAGGAGGGGGGCACCAAAATGCACCTTTGCCTGTGTAGACGAAAATCCTTGCACCGGCCCTGGACAGATCCACTAAACCTTTACTGCTTAAAAATGTTCTAATGTTAAAGCCCCACCTTACCTGTAATTAAAAATAACTGTGTGGGGAAGAAACGCTTCATAAACTGCTCAAGTGTTTCATGAGAGGAACTTTCCTAGTTCCTCTTCAAAAGTATTTCTATTAATCACTATGATTAATCTGGTTGTCTTTTTATTGATTTTGCAACAGGTGTACAGTCAAAAAAATTAAAATAAAGATATTTGTTTGTGATCATCAATCAAAGGCATTCATCTGCACAAATAGTGACAAGTAGTAAATGTAAAAACCATTTAATAAATGTAGATATTTTAAGTCTAAAACTAAGTCTGCCTGTCAAATGTGTCCATTTTGAGATTGTCATTCAATTAAAAAGAATGATGGCCCCAATAAAAGAGAATGACAGAAAACAAGCAGAGCCCTCATATTTGAACGATATAGTGATATAAAAACAAATTACATCAGCATGTTTGTGAGGAAAAACGGATTTGACTTTTTAAGTTACATGCCAGTTTAACTTCTGACCAGCTGTTTCTATCTGCTACTGCAGTGAGAGACTGTCAATTTACATTCCACTAACAGAGGGTACACTGCACTAGTAGAGAGAGACTATTGGACTCAGCTGAAGAGGCAGAGCTGAGTATAAATATGTGTATATCTGGGTTAACTCCAAGCATGTGGTAACAGGCCTTTAACTTTTGCTGCTTAGTTCATTTTTCCTGTGTGCAAAATAATTTCTACAATTCAATATTTTGTTTTGCCAAAAAGGCCTATTTTGCAGAAGACCTGTCATATCTACATTTAGTGGTTTATTTTTTGGGTTTTTTTTTTTAATGATCAGGAGAGGGAGTTCCCTTTCCCAGATTTTGAGAGATTTGTTTCTCTCCTTTGTAGAATCCTAAATGTTGTAGACATAGCAGTCATTGCATTTTCCTGTTGCAATTTCTATTATCCATTCCAGAATTAAAATCTTTCAGCAACTAGGGTTTTTACTACCACAAAACTTTCAAAAGCACCCTTATTTACATACCATGTAAATTGTCTGATTTTTCACATATATAATTGTACAAATCTGGATACTGCCTATTATCACTCTTGAATTAGGTGTAAAAGTGTGCATGTTAATATAATATACTAAAAAAAGAGTTTGAGTGGCTGCAACTGTATGGTATAATTAAGGCAGCCCCACCCCTTACAAAATGACACTACAAAATGATATATATATATATATATATATATATATATATATATATATACCGTAGGCACTCCCTCCTTTCTTTTGAGATAGATATAGATAGATATAGATAGATATATATAGATATATATATATATATATATATATATATATATATATATATATATATATTAAAAGAAAGGAGGGAGTACCTACGGTAATGAAAAAAGAGAGAGAGAATAAAAAGATACCGTAATAGCAGGTACTCCACAGTGCCACTTCTACACAAAACATATATATAAAAATAAATATAATAGGATAATTGGTTGTCACTGAGTGGTATAAATATATAAATGCCTTTAATCAACAGTATTATGCCATAGAAATGAAAGTGTCACATCTGGTCAGTCCAATAAATATCAAAATATGCCAACAATATATCACAAGTGGATAAATACTCAACAAATAATAACATAAATTACACTGATGGTCATAGTCTATTATTGTGACTGCCAATATTAGTACTCATGCTTGAAACAGTAAGAATGATATTATGTAGCAACTGATTCTGCTAAAGTAAAGTGGCATAAGTAGAAAATTAGTAGCAACACTTGAAATTGCCCTGATCAGCTCAAAGCATATGTTGAAAGATAGTTGTTTTCAATGCAATCAAACTTGGTATGTGCCGTCTCCATTAGATATTAGTCTGGTCACGCCAGGAAAATGCAGGTGCCAAATTCTAACAGTAATGACAGTATTTTTAATGAGATCATACATCAGCCCAAAAGGTCTCAGATGCTTTTTTTTTCTCTTTTTTTTTTATAAATTATTTGACAATATCTAGGAAATACACATATACAGACAAACATTAAAATTGTCATAAATTACAATAGTGGGATAATTAAAATTTTGCAGAGAGCAATTACTGAAATGGTGTACTGTCTACACTGTTTAATATCCACCATTGAGCCAACTATGAAAATGGTTCCGAAAGTCAATCTTCGCCGTTGGTGCCTCCAGCATTAGTCAACTTATAATTAGTTAACCCAGTGAGTTGTTTATCCTGTGTGTGGGTAGTCCTTCAGGCTGCTTAGCCCGGACTCCTCCCACTCTCCAGTCGCTGACCGCTGTTCGCTCCGACTTCCTAGCTACCAGCAGTCAGAGGATGGGACCGACCATTATGTGCAGTTGAGCTCTGGAGAACTTGCTGTTAATCATTTGGCCGTCCATGGTACTAGGAAACCGGTGAGTCTTACATAACAAAAATACACATTAATACATATTAATAAAATCCATATAATAAAAAAGTGACTCATTATAGCAACACTATGTTTAAGAGAAACATATAAAGCATAGAATGTGTCAGCAGATAAGAAACCATCAGCCCATCTAGTCTGCTCAATTTTCTAAATACTTTTATTAGTCCCTTCCTATCTATTATATTACATCTAGGGTAGCCTTATGCCTATCCCACACATGCTTAATTTCCTTCACTGTGTTAAACTTTATCACTTCCTCTGGACAGTCATTGCTTGGAGACAGCTGATTTGTAATTGTTAGCAATGCCACAGCACTTGTGTTCCAAGAATCTGCATCTCAAAGGTCTGCAAGTAATGCCTATAAATATCTTTCCCCATTTACAAGAGATACAATATATCTCAAATTCCATATCACAATTTCTGAAGCCAAGCACTTCATACTATTCACCATATAACCCATACAAATTATATGTTCTACCCTGTGTTCTCAGGTCATACAATCCCTGATTCCATATTTAACATTTCTTCTGGTTTTGTTTTCATCTTTCAGTTTGCCTAGGTCAATACCTGTTGGTTTAGTGCTGGACAGAATTTGTTTTAGATTTGTATTTCTCTTATACATCATTTTAGGTTTCGAGGCTAAAAAATCCTTTAGTAAGTGATCCCTTACAAGAATTTCCCAATGTATCTAAAATATATTCTACCTTATGATCACTTTCATGTATTGAGTGATGAATATTACCGTAAAGTCCATGGTCAGACCAGGAGATCGGTCCTATACTTTCTCCATGAGAGAGACAGCAAGAGTGTGTGTGCATGAGAGACAGTCTGTGCAAGAGAGGGAAAGCTTGTGTCTGTATGTGACATACAGTCTGTGTGAGAGAGACAGCTTGTGTCTGTGTATGTGAGAGACATTCTGATTCATACATTCAAATATATCTAAAAGTGGCTATTATTTACAGTGGCATTTAAGGAGAAGAAAGTCAGTCTTTATGAAACTGGGGTGTAGCAATTGTTCGCTTGTATGCAAAATGTTCCAAAGAGAAGAAACCATCACCCGCTGTGGACCCATCTGTCCATTAAATAAGAGATTCAGTGGAGACGCAGCAACATTACGTCGGTCACAGATTGCTTGCCCCCTACCCATATTCTATCATATTTGTCATCCCCAGTCATTTCTCTTCTAAAAAAAAATGTATCTGAGTTTCGATCTAGGACCAAGATGGTATATCAGGTTTCCTCCAGTAGCGAGACAGGCATACCTTAAAAGCTGACAGAACATTGATGCATTTATGTTTTTTGTATCTATCCGTAGTTGGCATATCTTAATGAAATAGGAAGGTCTGAGGTGAAAGTGTACCCTTGTAGTAAAATAGTACATCAAGTATACCCCTTACTTTACTGGTTTAGAGTAAGGAAATATCTCATTCTCATATAACTTGTAACGAGCTGCCTACCGGACATAGTAGGCCCTCTGCTCGTTATGGTAAAATGCTCTGCTTGGAACCTCTGCCATAAGTTCAGGAAAAAATCACCGATCAGTTGAACAGCAGAAAGAGAGCATTTATTTGTGGTTTACACAGCACATATATACCGAACTGCAATCAGATAACACTTGATTAAACAATAGAAAACTTAAACACATTACCAGTAAAGCAGTATCTAGCCACTTGAATGTGGAGCCAGAAGCAAGATAGTCAGACTGGGTGCCTGACTTAACTAAAGATTTCTCTGGGAGCAAGATTAAAGCTTTTTGACTAAGGCATAAAAAAAGCCAAATGACCCTCTAGGTAAGGGTTCTAACCAAGTATTTAAGCTGATATCTGGTATGCAAATTAGGAAAATCTGAAGTGGAGTAGTTTTTGATACTTTTTTTTTAATCTTGGCTGGAGGACAGTCGACGGAGACGTGCATACAAAGTGCGCGTCATGTAGCAGTAGCTGCCGCAAGGTCAGTCGGAGTCTCCTGCTGCTGGGCCAGGAGGCTGGATATCAGAGCTACGGAGAGCCCTGAACGGGTAAGCGGGCAGAGGGGGCGGGTTAGTCCTGCAGCTTGATGGCACTGTTGTGACATCAGTCATCTGTATTAGTTTTTAGGTGAGGGCTTTAAATATTCTAGAACAGGAAAGGCTATACCATTGAGACATAAGGGGTCTGCTCACACATGTACATTAAGGTTTGCACCTTTAAACCTATATGTTTTCTGATTGCATCATGAGCCTTGTTGTTCTTTGCTTGAACATGTCCTAGATTGTCATGATTCGTATTTCATGTAACGAATTATTTCAATTGTTGTTGTTATTGTGTTACTTTGCTCTATCACAGCAATAAATCATTTCATAAATTGGGATAAAAAAAAAACCTCTAGTACTATTGTTGGTCATATGTTGTTTTTAAATACTATCCTTCAACAAATCTTCAATTAATTTATCCGCTACAGATGTCAAGTTTACAAATCTATCATTTCCCAGCTTAGACTTTGTTAGCTTTTTAATAAAGATGGAAATCACTTGACATGATATGCCAGAATAAGGAAAATCAAACTGATGTTTATCATGGCATAAAGCTTCTGAAGTTCTAATAAGGCCCACAATCTGGTCTTGACACTAAAGCCACTTTTTCTTTATTTGATTTCTTGTAAAATATATATTGGCACTAATATATTGCTACTATTCATTTTGCAAACTTCAGACCCCTCTATTGTAAAATATCATCTAAAGAGAAACTGTTATTAGGCATTTTTGTTCCCACTATAGGATCTACCCAATAAAGAGAGAATTGCAGGGAATTGAGATGGCAATTTCAAACATTAGGCCAAAGTAGCCAAGATTAAAACATTCTCCCATTCAGCTACATTGGAGAATTTTTCCTACTCGACTACTATGGCCTAAAGTTTGAGATTCCCATCTCCCTGCAATTCTCTCTTTACTGAGTAGACCCTTATATAAAAATGTGAATTTGTCTGTGTAAATCATGATGATAAAACCCGAAAGGTGGCCAAACGTTAGCTTTTGATATAAGGCAACAATCAAGTTGTGTAAGATATGACTTGTTAACTCACCATAAAAAAAAATTGAATATTAATTTTAAAAAATGTCTGCTCTACGACACACTGCAAAAACATAGTGGTCATTAAGGAACATCATGTAATACATATATTGCGAGAAGTATATGACGCAACATATAGATGACACTTTTCCCTCTTTCTCCTGTTACTGTGTGATTTTTGAATGACAGGTAGACTTTGTCGATCTTAAATAGTTAAATTGCTGAGGTTATCTGTCCCTATACATGTTGCTACAGTCTTCTATGATTGCTGTATTATTATCTAAGCAACTCTTGCATGATTGAAACCTAGAAATATTAAACCATGTGTCTCCATGGTTGCATGCTGTGACAGAAATTATATTCTGTGAGTTACATTACAGTCATTTATAGTTCCAAGGCCATGATCTTAGTGTATTAGGCAACTGAGAGTGTAAATAATAAAGGCCCAATAGCTGTGGCCCTCAGTACCTAAATTGTAGATATAATTGTAAATGCTAAGTTGTTTTCAAGATACTGCTCTGAGACACTTTCTATTCCGTTTATAACCAGCTTTCAATAAGCAAATTATTTAAACAAAGCCACTTGAAAATGGGATGAATGAGTGAGTTATCACACCTTAAATACACAACAGGGCCATAAGAGAAACAGTTCATACAAGTGAGGTCAGATATGGAATAGTTTGCCCACACTATGTTATTTACAACAGTAAAAAAAAATGCTTATATGGTTACACAGGCCATTGGTTTATTTTAGTTTTACTTTTGTGCTCTAATTTAATAGAGTATGCATAAAATATCACTTTCTTTAATTCCATGCCTGATTTATGCCTGAGGAAGGGACCTAGCAAACTTGTTCTTGAAAGCTTGCAAACAAACTCTCAGTTAGCCAATACATTGTATCATTTTAACCCTACTTATTTCCTGTAATTCCATGGAAAGAATACTGTGTAAATTAGGAGGGCATGCAGAGCTTGACAGAATTATCTGCCAGTCTTAACTCTGACCCTGAATACTCTTCTAGTGAGGCACTGAATAATCATCTCTCACCACAATCAAATACATCAATGATGTCACTGCCCCCTGCTAGTGTGTATTTTGAACTGAGCTTTGGAAAAGAATGGATGTGGTTCCAAACGGAAAAAAGAAAAAGAAAAACAGCACATTTTTAATTGTCAACCATTTAAAACCTAGGTGTTTAATTACAGCCCTTCAGAGGTTTCTGGACTACAACTACCATAATACTATGCAATTCTAAAGCATGTTGGGGGATTTGTAGTTCTGCAGCAGCTCGAGTGCTGCAGTTCGATGCCGAGGACTTAGAGTGTGCAGAACATTTAAGCAAATCAGTACAAGTTATTGAAGAAAACAATAAAACTTTAAAACATTAAATCTAATGTCTTCACCATCCTCAGCTATTTAAACTGGATTTCTTCATGAAAGCAGCTATTTGAATTTGTCATTGAAATTAGATGAAACATAATATGGGGTGCCGGGGTAAGACCTGTGTGTGCAATGTGGTCGATGGGACATAAACTGGGATAATGGGGTATGTCCTAGATGTGCAATGTAGGGTGATGGGGCATGCACTAGGGTGCTGGGATACGTTTTGGGTGTGCAATGTGGGTGGTGGGACATATCATGGGGTGCTGGGATAAGTTCTGGGTGTGCATTGTGGCTGATGGGGTATGTATTTGGGTAAGTCCTTGGTGTGCAGTTTGGGTGATGGGGCATAAACTGGGATACGTCATGGGTGTGCAATGTGGGTGATGGGTCATATCTTGGCTACTGGGGAAAGTTGCAGGTTTGCAATGTGGGTGATGGGACATGTACTGGGGTGAGTCCTAGGTGTGCAATTGTGGGATGCATTGGCAAGTATGGGGGCAGAATGGCAAATCTGGGGTGCATTGACAAATCTGAGTCATCTGTCACACCTGTTTTACTCAGTAAACAGGATTCATGACTTATAGATCTCTGATATATTAAAATAAATGTAATGTTGATGTTGGGTCTTGTTCAGTTCAATGCTAGTTACGAGCAAAACACAGTAAGAGAAACATGCAAACCTACAATTACATAGTAATATTCTGAGTGATACACCAAAGGATTGTATGATATGAGAAATAGGACTATAAAGTATTAATCATAAAAAGTGAGCCAACATTGATCCATATCATAATTTTGTTCCGAACAAATAAAAAAGATACAGTAGTGTCACAGTGAAAAACGAATAGACATTGCACCATGTAATATATATCATCCACGTCAGATGCATGTAGGGTCACATGAGATGAGATCTATGCAGTAAGAAATGGAAGATGATTAGATAACAAATGTGCATCCAAGAGCAGATAAGTATATACAAATATTCCAGATAACTTATGTGAGCACTAGACTAAGCATGTCAAGCTAGAATCCCAACTGATCAACAATCAGATATATTCAGTTATAAAAATGATTGGTGCTCTACGTCCTTTGCTGAGGAGTAGCATTATCACCTGGAATGTAAAGATAGATGCAGATTGACAAGCACAAATATGTTTGCTAAAATAAAACATTATATACAAATTTAATTTAAAAAAATCTTATCTATAAAACAGACATTAGAGCTAATGATTTTGTTCAGTTTGTAAAGTTGGACACAGGCATGGCTAACTGTACCTGTTGTTGAACTAAAATCCCATAACACTTATCCAGGTTTTGGAACTGTTTGGAGAATCTCAACCCTGATTTACAAGGTGTCCATTTTATATTTGCCTAGGTAAATTGATTACACCCCTTTACCTATCTGACTTGGTCTGCTCCACAGCATGCCTTTCTGTCATCAGATCTCACACTTGTGTTTCAGTCCTAGCCAGTTTAGGTCCTCTGTATATATTGTAGTCAATTCGGGCTAGTGTGCATGTTCTGTGAGGTAGAGTAATGGGAAATCAGTCTGCCCGATTCAACATAACTGAAAATCTACTTCCATCTCTACTCCAAGTAAGATTAAAGGATATACCTTGAACATTTGGGGCAGGCTCATCCTGAAGAACCATCATTTGACTATATGTCTTTCTATAGATAGAACCCTTCCAGCAATAAAATGCATAGAATGAGTCTAAAAATACAGAATATCAGAATATAATAGATCCTGGCATTCATTACAGTATATATGCACCACACAAACAGGAAAAGTAAACATCTGTTGAAGTGTCACATAAAGAACCTTGGCTATTCTTGGAGGATATGAAAACCATCTTGAGGCCTGAAGTAGACTAGGGTCAGGTGGACTTGCATCAAAAATCTGCTACACCATTTTTCACTCTTTTAATATCATTGGTACAAGATGTCCACATAATGCAAAATGGCTCTGAAAAAATTAAACTTCTCTTCATGGGGGCACAGTGCAAGGGAGCTGAATGATTGTTCTTTCTGTGCTCATTTTTCAGACAACACCATAGCATTGACTGCTAACATGATGTAATTGACCTATTTATGATCTAATTACCTAAATTCAATTAATAGCTTTTGATGTTTACCCTTAATAGACAGAGGTGTGTGTGTGTGTGTGTTTGTATAGATACAACCTTGCAGCAATAGAAATGGATAGCATGTTCCAGCCTCCCCTAGTTTAGTTATTTCTCCTACAGTACATCTGTCCTTTACAATTCAAAGGAGAACCTTTTCTACGTGCCTACTTGGCATTGATTTCTTATTGGCATTGCAATGAAATTGGCAATAGCTGACTTATTTTAGTACTAACATGTCAAGCATAACCATGAATGTCACCTCTGTGTTCACTGACCATAATACAACATTAGTGTGCAGTTGTCTGAACTTAATCAATTCATTGTCCATCTCATAGAGCAAATTAAATATAATGCGATACCAAAATAGATTACTTTACAGTTCAGGAATTCTTCTCTATGTATCTGAGCATTTCAAAAAAGCTGCAGATCTAGAAAAATGAACCTGTGTTAGAGTTTACAGTTTACAGAGTTTACTTTTAACAAATATACATATGTTCACAATGTGTAGCTACAATATTGTCATCTCCAAAGGGGTACTACAGTGGGGCAAAAAAGTATTTAGTCAGCCACCAATTGTGCAAGTTCTCCCACTTAAAAAGATGAGAGAGGCCTGTAATTTTCATCATAGGTATACCTCAACTATAAGAGACAAAATGAGAAAAAAAATCCAGAAAATCACATTGTCTGATTTTTAAAGAATTTATTTGGAAATTATGGTGGAAAATAAGTATTTGGTCAATAACAAAAGTTCATCTCAATACTTTGTTATATACCCTTTGTTGGCATGACAGAGGTCAAACGTTTTCTGTAAGTCTTCACAAGGTTTTCACACACTGTTGCTGGTATTTTGGCCCATTCCTCCATGCAGATCTCCTCTGGAGCAATGATGTTTTGGGGCTGTCGCTGGGAAACACGGACTTTCAACTCCCTCCAAAGATTTTCTATGGGGTTGAGATCTGGAGACTGGCTAGGCCACTGCAGGACCTTGAAGTGCTTCTTACGAAGCCACTCCTTCGTTGCCTGGATGGTGTGTTTGGGATCATTGTCATGCAGAAAGACCCAGCCACATTTCATCTTCAATGCCCTTGCTGATGGAAGGAGGTTTTCACTCAAAATCTCACGATACATGGCCCCATTCATTCTTTCTTTGGATGCAACTCAGCATTCTTTCCCCTCCAAACACAACGAGTTTAGTTTTTACCAAAAAGTTCTACTTTGGTTTCATCTGACCATATGACATTCTCCCAATCCTCTTCTGGATCATCCAAATGCTCTCTAGCAAACTTCAGACAATCCCGGACATGTACTGGCTTAAGCAGGGGGGCACGTCTGGATTTGATTACCTGGCGGCGTAGTGTGTTACTGATGGTAGCCTTTGTTACTTTGGTCCCAGCTCTCTGCAGGTCATTCACTATGTCCCCCCGTGTGGTTCTGGGATTTTTGCTCACCGTTCTTGTGATCATTTTGACCCCACGGGGTGAGATCTTGCGTGGAGCTCCAGATCAAGGGAGATTATCAGTGGTCTTGTATGTCTTCCATTTTCTAATAATTGCTCCCACAGTTGATTTCTTTACACCAAGCTGCTTGCCTATTGCAGATTCAGTCTTCCCAGCCTGGTGCAGGTCTACAATTTTTTTTCTGGTGTCCTTCGACAGCTCTTTGGTCTTGGCCATAGTGGAGTTTGGAGTGTGACTGTTTGAGGTTGTGGACAGGTGTCTTTTATACTGATAACAAGTTCAAACAGGTGCCATTAATAAAGGTAACGAGTGGAGGACAGAGGAGCCTCTTGAAGAAGAAGTTACAGGTCTATGAGAGCCAGAAATCTTGCTTGTTTGTAGGTGACCAAATACTTATTTTACCAAGAAATTTACCAATTAATTCATTAAAAGTCCTACAATGTGATTTCCTGGTTTCTTTCCCCCCATTCTGTCTCTCATAGTTGAAGTGTACCCATGATGAAAATTAGGCCAATCTCATCTTTTTAAGTGGGAGAACTTGCACAGTTGGTGGCTGACTAAATACCTTTTTGCCCCACTGTATAACCTTTACATATATTCTTTGGGCAATTTCCATTGCATAATGCATGTATGGGGATTATACAAATCCTTTCTATGGAAGTTTAGCAGAGCCGTTAAAAATTAGCATTAAAATACTGTTCTGTGCAGTAATCACCGAACAATGATTTAAAGAGAGGCGGTAAAATACAAACAGGCAAAAAACCCTTCATTTAATTACACACAAAAAAACTTAAATGCTTAGCGCAGCCATTATTTGCACATTTTAAAATGTTCAGTGCTGTAGGGAACACAACCAATGCTCCCTACAGCACTGAAAGGGTTAACCTTCAATAAAAAATATGTCCTTCATCTCACCCCCCTAAAAATTAAAATTGTCAACCCCTGGGGCCAGCGACTTCCTGTTGGCTTCAGGTCAGAGCATGGCTACTGGCTGGGTACTGCTTCTGTAATGTGGGTGATGGGGCATGTGGTGGGGTAAGTCCTGGGTGTGCAAAGTTAGTGATGGGGCAGGTACTTGGTGTTCAATATTGGTTATGGGGCATGTCCTGGGTGTGCAATATTGGTGATGGGGCATGTACTGGGTCTGCAGTATGGTTGCTGGGGCATGTACTGGGTCTGCAGTATGGTTGCTGGGGCATGTCCTTGGCTGCTAGGGTAAGTCCTGGGTGTGCAATGTGGTGGTATGGTAAGGGATGTGGGTGCAATAACAATAGAAGAAATGGAGAGGGGCAGGTGGGAGCCCAGACCATTTGGTCTATAAGGGGCCCTACCATTTCTGATGTAGGCCCTGCCAGTTTATTCTCATACTAGTGCCATTATTATTTTTTTGTGCTTCTTTATTAGAAGTACAAGTGAAACAAAGTTTAGTGACTCTTATAATACACTGTTTCCTGAGAGCAAAACGTTTGGCTGTGGTGTGGCTTTTAAAAGTAGGATATTTGAAGGCTGCAATGAATATGTTTAGCTCAGGTGAGCTGGTCAATAACACTGTACTAAATTCACAAATAAATGGGAAAATGGAAGTATGCCATACTCGGTAAGTAAGCCTAGTTTAATACATATCCAGTACCCTGAAGCAGAATATTTATGGATATAAATGACAAGTCAGGATAATGAAAACTAATTTGGTGTGTGGTAATTTGCTAAACCCTTTCTTTGAGCAGTATAATGATATTTCCTCTCTTGCTTTACAAACCTGTTATTTCATTAAAGTTATGGGTGAGCAAATATGTATTTATTATTTTAATTAGAGGCAGACATCCTTGTCCCCTTAAAAATTGCATCTACAGTATAATGCATTGCACAGGAGGGACAGTGGTTCTTGCAGCTGAATGGCAGTAATAATTTCTAGATATTCAGTCCATTGACATTCTGGTTAAGAGTGATAATAGAGTTAGATACTACACTTCTTCAGCTGGCATCTGAGAAATTCAATATGAAAAATTGAACAGACATTCTTGTTCCCCATTATAGTAGGTGTGGAGCTGTCAGAGGTAACTATGCGTATACTGATTCTATACACAGCTGCTGCACAAAAAAGAAAAAATCTGAACAATTATGTTATTTATCACTACTACATTATAATGTTGGAAATGTGAATTTTGAGAGCACTATTTGCTGCCCAAGTCACTTACAAAATAAATTGTTAAGTTTGAATATAAGGCGCAACAAGAGTTTTAATTTTTTTAGGTAAATATCGACCTGTTGTTTTAATCAGAATTTAGTAAAAAAAAAAATGCTGCTCGCATTTGATTAAACCACATGGGATGTATTCTTTGATGAAGAAAAAAATTAATTCCAGCTATAATTTCCTTGATATCTCACAGCTGCTCTATTATTTGAGATGTGGGACTTCATTTTGTTGTTCATATTGACTGATAATGAGAGGAAGTATTGCATGATTTGCTCAGATTAAAGCAAAACGCCCACAGCAATGATGACTGGATGTGTTTTGTTTTGATCAGGTATGGATTAATCAGGCTTTTAGCATTTCATTGTTTCTTATTTTTTTAAATGTCTCATGAGTGCAAATGGTAGAGGGCTTATAAAAGCAATAATCCCCTGTACATTTGAGGTTGGAAAAGTATTTAGAACAGGTGCCTAGTATTACTAAATATTGTCTTATGTAAATAGATTGCTAAATATTTTTCTTACCTAAAATAATAATCTAAATAAAATAGTATGACCCTTCAGGTAAGGGTAACCTATTAGTCTAATTAAATTAGCATGACCCTTCTGTTGCAGCACCTACCCTTTGGTGAAAAAATGTTGCTTAAGCAGGAAGATCACCCTTCCCACCTTTGCACTGAGGCATGCTGGGTAGTCAAAGCAAGGTTGTGTAATTTAGCAAAATGTGACAAAAGGTTTCAGCCTGCTGGGAGATATCTCATACTGAACATTTCTAAGTACCCTTTGACTTCCTCTCATGCTAAATAATTTTGTTTCCTAATCAGTGATAATTCCTATTATTCTCCGTGGAATAATAAAGCAAAAAAAAATAATGTATCCTGCATGAAGAAATCTGTTGTCCAGTATAATGTATAAGTAAATATTTAAATATTGAAGAAATGTTCATCTCAACTCACCTGCACCTCACTTTTGTAAATAGCTCCCTTTTGTGTTATTTTTAGCTTTAATTTTAAACACACTACTCAATATTAAATCTGCATTGGAGCATAAATGGAACCTGATAGGTTAATGATCAATATCACCACTTTTCATGTTTAAGTTTTATGTTAAAAGAGAAACGAGTCTCTATGATGAGCAGGGTTTCCTTATTATACCCATTAAAGGGCACAGACGCTATTTTGTTGGAACTCCACTCCTGTGTTCTGGTACCACACCTGGATAGGTTGCAAGAATTTTACTCTCCTCCTTTTCTAGTAATAAAACCATCTGGCAATTAGAGGCTGGTTTTGGACCTGCACAAGCTGAACAGCTTCATGGCAGAAGATTCAGAATGGAAATTCAGGCATCCACAATTTAGCATGTGCACCCTGATAATGGGTGATATCATTTCGTAGATCTGCTCTAGTGGACTTACACTTCCTATATCTCATATCTGTTCTCATATCTTACAGTCCTTCAGCTAAGGAATAAACATTTATTACTATTCAGATGATATTCTAATCCTAGAAAAGTCTCCATCGGAATTGCAAATTTATACCATTCAGACATTAGATCTTCTGGATCATTGCGGCTTCCCTCCCATCAAATGATGGCATCCTATCCAACAATTCACACAAGATGGTGTCCCTCTCTAAGGAACATCAGAACGAGATTCTGAATAAGATCTAGCATGTTTTATCACAATGAGAGGTATCAGCAAGGATATTGATGAGTTTGCTGGGCTCCCTTTTTTCTACCATTAGACTGGTGAGGTGGATTCAGTGACATGTCTGCCTTCAACAATGATCCTTCCAGACAGTTGGAGGTTCAAACATTCTGGAATGGAGATCAGTGGTTTTGACATTTCAACACTTTACCTTGTATCTTTGGGGAAAATTGGTCAAACTGGACAGGTGTCTCCTATGTCATTCATCAGGAGGGAACCTAGAGTCATCAGCTTCTGGAAGAAATCACAACCATCATGAAGTGGGGTCAGCGTTATGCCCAGAACCTGGTAACAACTTACCTACCTCGTCCATTCAACACAATGGCAGACTTTCTAGGCAGACACACACTGGATCCAAGAAAATGGAATCTCTCCAGTCAAGTGTTTCAGATAATAGTCAATAGATGGTGTCTTCTTCAGACCAATCTTATGGCTATTACAAAGACCTGCCAAGTTCCAAACTTCTTCTCCAGGAGATGCTATCAACTCCTTTAAACTTCAGTCCTGGCTATATCTTCCCTTTACATTTTTAACCTTCTCAAGAGATTCCAAGTGACAAAGTGAAGGTCAAAGCAACCCTTCCCCACTAGCCAAGACAAGCCTGTAAGCAGAAACCCTGCAGAAACTTCCAGTGTCCAACACATTGCTGAGTCAGTGTTTGTTTCTTCATCCTGGCCTACAGATCCTGTGCTTGATGACCTGGAGACTGAAAGGTGGTTGTTAACTAACAAAGGTTTTACCCATCAGTCATTCAGATCATGCTTCAAGCACAAAATGTGTTTATTTTCTCTGTCTACTATAACATCTGTCCTGTTTTCTCTAATTGGGCTATAGATCAAGAATGTTCTCCTTTGAATGCTCGCTAAGGAAAATATTGGAATTTCTTCAAAAGGGTCTGGATATGGGTCTTAATCTCAAAATCATATATCTGCCATCTCTGCCCTCGTATGCATTATATGGGCAATGAATCAGGATGTAGTCTGTTTTCTTAAAATTAGTCCTCCAGTTAGCTATTCTTCTGATCTCTGATATATGCCTTGTTTTGTTTGGCTTGACCTCCAGTCCCTTGGAGTCCATTGATTAGTTTCCTTAGTCAATCCTGTCCCCAAAGTTGGTTTTGCTTATCGCTTTGACCTCAGCCAGAAGAGTCTTGGAACTTGGAGCTTTCTCTTGTGAAGAATCCTTTAACATCCTCCAGGATAACAGAGCCATTGTATGTCCGGTTCCATAATTTTGTCCCAAGGTGGTTTCTTCCTTACACCTAGATCAGGATGTAGTGCTGCCAGACTTTTTTCCTGATCCTAAGCATTTACATAACTTAGACCTGGATTGTGGCTTTGGGTCTATACCCGGAGATCTGCTACTTGGAGGCAATCATTGTGCCCCTGTGTTCTGTCTTTCATCCTCAGGAAAGGCAAAGCAGTCTATTTTCATACTATTAGCTGATGGTTTGTTATAGCCATTTCCAGGGCATATCAGACTAGAGGTGTACAGGCTACAGCAAGAATTAAGCCTCACTCCACAAGATCTTTAACCACTTTGTGGGCCACAGTAACTCAACTGTATTATCAGATTCAATTTATTAGGCAATCATGTGGTCTTCATTCCAGACCTTTGTCAAACATCACACATTGGGTATTTTTTGTTTTTAGTGATATATTGATTATTGATTGATGTACCCTGAGGAGTACTAGGAGCAGCTGCGTTCATATGTGTGGGTATTTTTTTTTTGATTGTCACACTTTTCCACTTTTTGTATCCTTCGTCAAACATTACCATCTGAATGTGGCTTCAGACGTTAAAGCTGTTTTGATTCTGCATGTTACTGGCACTAAATAAATATTGTGAGTTTTCCTTGGGTGTTGTATCTTTTTTACCCTCCCTCTTTTCTTTGGATTGTTTGAGTATTACTTGTATTGCTGCAATAGATGGCCGTAATTTTCTTTCCTGACTTGACTCCATGGCAGCATTATTATTTCCCTCCCATTCTTTATTTTCTTCCTTATGGGTAGTAACTTATACTAAAAGTATTACTGAGGAGGTGTCCTACTTGGGGTCTCTGCTAATTATTTTCCTGCAAGGGGAGGAGCTAACCCATTTGTAATGCTGCCATGGCATCAAGCCATGCTGCCATGTAATGTTGCCATAGAGTCAAGTAAATTATGGTAAGTATGGAAACATTTTCCGATTTTATTAATTATAAACACTTAGGGTTTGAACCAAGCTTTAATCTTACTAGGTGACGAAAGAGAAAGTACCCCTTCACAGTCCATTAGTAGACATTTAGGTTAAACATAGAGGTAGAACTCAAAATGAAGATATTGAAAATGTCTAATGCATGAGCTGTAATGTTACAGTAGAAGGAACATTGTATGTAAATTTGCTGTCACATACAGAAAACAGATGTATAACAAAGTATCTTATATCACTTGAAAACGAGACAATATAAAACATGGTGCAACAGTGTGACTAGTATTATCTGTGGCAACTTGCTGAAGTTTATTTTGATCATAGGTCTTGTGGGGAGTCATTAAATCCACATGCACTGCTGAATAAACTTTGCTTTTTAGAGATTTACTGTGTTTCAGGTACTTTGGCTTTAGATCTTATTTGAATGGTACATTCATTCTGTCAAATAGATTTAAGATATTTTTTTTTATCTAATAACATATTTGCTCTGACTATATTATATTTAAGATATTTCCCTTTACTGTTTTACTTTAGTTTTTAAAAATTGTATTATTTGGTTTGAGATTTCTTTTACCTTATGCGTGGCTTTTCAGCTGAATCCTTAAAATGTGTGCAGAATTTGCAATTACAGTCAAGCCAAAAACTGCAGAATTATTAAGTTTTTCCCTGACAGGAAATGTAATTTGCAAATTCTAAGTGGAAATGTATTGGTGCATAATGCAAACAGTAGAATTGAAAAACTGGCTTTATCACCAAATTGCCCCTACAGACTATGATAAAACATCTTGAGATAAAACAGTTGATATATTTTTTTTACAGAGAATGGGATCAAGCTTTTTGTGTGACTATTTGTAACTCTAGCAATTTGAAACCTTAATATTTCAGAGACTTTCAGATACATTCATATATGTGAATTGCTAAAACCGGGCTAAATAAACGTAGTATTCAAAATGTCTAGTCAAATCTGTATTTGGCATCAGGGTATAGGATATAGAAAGATGTTTACACTGTTCTTTGTTGATGACAACCAAGAACTAATAGTTGAATGTGACATGGCCTGACATACTATCGTATTTGCTCGAATATAAGAGCAAATGCTCTGAAAAAAAAACCCTTGTCTTATATTCAAGGTCATCTTATAGTCTGACCTCAAATCGAGGTCAGACTATAAGACTGGGATCCAGGTCCCCCGCAGAGCTGCAGGGGACCTGGATCCCCCTCGCTAACACCCAGTGGATGTCTGCGCGATGATCCTCCGCTGCAGCCCAGCACGTCCATCGGCTTCATTGGCACGTCCTTCCAGCTTCATCATAGAAGTCCCGGCAGATGTGCTGGGCAGCAGCGGAGGATGTCTGCGCATATCGTGCAGACATCCTCCGGCTGCCCCCTATAGCCACCAGGGATATTTGGGCAGCTGGGGGATGCTGCCCGACACTTCTATTATGACAAACCGGCTATCCGTCATAATAGACGGAATTGTCAGGCAGCATGGAGTATGTCTGCACATATCGTGCAGACATCCCCCGGCTGCCCCCACTAGCCACCAGGGAGAGAGAGACAAGGTGAGAGGGAGGGGGGGTGGAGAGACAAGGTGAGGGGGAGGGAGGGGGAGAGAGAGAAAAATGGTTGGGGGAGGGGGGAGAGAGAGCGAGAAAAGGAGGGAGGGAGGGGGAGAGATAACACTGGGGGGAGAGAGAAGTTTGGTGGGAGGAAGAGACAACGTGGGAGGGGGAGAGATAACACTGGGGGGAGAGAGAGACAACACTGGGGGGAAGGGGGGAGATAATGAGACAAAGCTGGAGGGAGGGGGAGAGAATGAGACAAAGCTGGAGGGAGGGGGAGAGAGAGGCAGAATTGGCACTTAAAAGGAAATAAGAAATGCATTTTTTTATATCATCATTTTTATTAAATATTAAAAAGCAATTTACATGTGAATATATACAAGTGAAACTTTTTTCCTATAGGGTAGTCTTATATTCAGGCTTTTAGTTTTTTTCAAAGTATGGGGGGTCATCTTATAATCAGGGTCATCTTATATTCAAGCAAATACAGTACTCTACATGGCTCCTATACATAGCAGCAAAAGGGTATAAGTTCATATATAAACACTTGTAGCCCATACCACTATCAATTCATTATTTTTAATGCAGTGGTGAATTATGTCATGTTCCACAGCAGACATTTATCACAGCCTTATCACTGCTGATCAAGATCCAGTATGGACTTTCACTAATTTGGAGGGGAGGTTAAGGGCATTCAACATCAGAATCATAAGAATCGGCGACAATATCCCATGATGACCTACTCTGCTGGGGTCTACAGTCTTACGTCTACTGTTGTTCTACCATGCTCAGTACTTACAAACCAAATGCTATAGTTCTGAACCCCATAGCAATAGAGAGGACAGGGTACAAATTATGTTCCTGCTGCTTGATGGAGTTTCTGTACAGCTGATACAGGGCATGCTTTAAGATTAGATTCAATGGAATACACTGCCAAATAAAATTGTTTTGGCAGTTTCACTCAATAGCTTCAAAATAGATTGAACAACTTTCTAAAAGATTCAGACATACCTGTTGATAAACAGTTTGAGGGTGATATTTACTAATAGTTATTAAATAATTTTCAATTATAGATTTTTTTTAAGAAGGGGCGTTATAGTCTCCATCAATAGACTAACTTGTCTGGGGCATTTATATCTCTGTTGCTGTTCAAGCAGCAACTTAACTTACCAATTTTAAAGTATTGGTGCTTTCTCCATTTTAATAGCTATTATCCCAAGCAATAGCTATTGTTATTCAGGGCTGCTTTAATCATTGGGCCCACTGGTTAAGGGCAACAAATTGTGCTGCTCAACTCTTTTTTTCTTGGCAGCCACATTTGCAGCTACTGATAAAAAAAAAGTTGAAAAAAATAATTGCCACTGTATATGACAGTACATAATATCCAGTGACTGTATTTGCTTCCTCTGGAGGGAAGACTGCATGGAGGAGACAACCGGGGACACAAAGCAGCCAGGAGGTGAGTACTGGGGAAGGGGGTGGCATAATATTGGGCAAAGCGTCTGTGGCTTATTAATGGCAAAATAATACTGGCATATTATTGGGCAAATTGCCTGTGGTTTATTAATGGCAAAATAATACTGGTAAATCATTGGGTAAATTGTCTGTGGCTTACTAATGGCAAAATAATACTGGCATATTATTGGGCAAATTGGCTGTGGCTTATTTATGGCAACATAATATTGGCATATTATTGGGCAAATTGGCTGTGGCTTATTATTGGCAAAATAATATTGGCATATTATTGGGCAAATTGGATGTGGCTTATTAATGTCAACATAATACTGACATATGAATGGCAAAATAATACTGGCATATTATTGGGCAAATTGGCCGTGGCTTATTAATGGCAAAATAATGTCGGCATATTAATGGCAAAAGTAATACTGACATATCAATGGCAACATAATACTGGCATATTATTAGGCAAATTGCCTATGGCTTATTAATGGCAAAATAATACTGGCATATTATTGGGCAAATTGCCTGTGGCTTATTAATGGCAAAATAATACTGGTAAATCATTGGGTAAATTGTCTGTGGCTTACTAATGGCAAAATAATACTGGCATATTATTGGCCAAATTGGCTGTGGCTTATTTATGGCAACATAATATTGGCATATTATTGGGCAAATTGGCTGTGGCTTATTATTGGCAAAATAATATTGGCATATTCTTGGGAAAATTGGATGTGGCTTATTAATGTCAACATAATACTGACATATGAATGGCAAAATAATACTGACATATTATTGGGAAAATTGGCCGTGGCTTATTAATGGCAAAATAATGTCGGCATATTAATGGCAAAAGTAATACTGACATATCAATGGCAACATAATACTGGCATATTATTAGGCAAATTGCCTATGGCTTATTAATGGCAAAAGAATACTGGCATATTATTGGGCAAATTGGCTGTGGCTTATTAATGGCAAAATAATAATGGCATATTAATGGCAAAATAATAATGGCATATTAATGGCAAAATAATACTGGAATGTTATTGGGCAAATTGTATGTGGGTTATTAATGGCAAAATAATGTCGGCATATTAATGGCAAAAGTAATACTGACATATTAATGGCAACATAAAACTGGCATATTATTGGGCAAATTGGCTGTGGCTTATTAATGGCAAAATAATAATGGCACATTAATGGCAGAATAATACTGGAATATTATTGGGCAAATTGGCTGTGGCTTATTATTGGCAAAATAATATTGGCATATTATTGGGCAAATTGGAAGTGGCTTTTTTTTTTTTTTTTTTTTTTCTCCGACACTCAGTTTTGTTTAAACAATCATGTTAGTTTTTATGGTAATAACATCATTGTGTCTTTTATTTTCTCTTTTCTTTTTCTTTTTTGTTATACTTTATTTTACGAGCTTGTCAGTAGCAAAATTCAAACATGCAATTAATGCAATGCATTTTCTCAAGAGGTCCTTATGCTAAACCCTAGTTTGTAAGTAAGTTCGGAAGGTGGGACAATGCAAAGATAAAGAAAAGAAAATGCAAATAGTAGTATTAAGAGATCCTTCTTCCATTCAAACTAATGACGTAACCTTCTATCCTACAACATTCACAAACACATACATACCTATCCTATCTCTTTGGTACAGCTAATACAGTAGACCCATGCCGGTTCGTCCAAAGTAGGGGGGGGGACGGGGAGGGGTGGAACCCCTATTAAATCTTTTTCCTGAGACAATCACTACGTGAAGTTAAAAGCCTACAGCCTGTTCAGGCTTGGAGACACATCCCTCCATCTGTTTTTGGTAATCATATTGTGCCATGATCTCCTGCCATGTAGGGAGGTGAGGGCTTCTCCAATGCCTAGCAAGGCAAATTTTTGACGCAGAAAAAATATGTACCAAACAGTTTTGCTGCGTCTTACTCATAGTTGGACAGTCCAGCAAAAAGAGAAAGAGGGGTGCGGTAAGTGGGCATCTGAGATCGCAGGTTTCCAGCATAAAGTGCTGCAGCTTTCCCTTCAGTTCCCTTAAACCACCGCACTCCCACCAGATGTGGTACATGGAGCCCAGGGACCCTTCGCACCTCCAGCACCGATTCGATGTTCCGCACTGGAATCTACTCAGGCGCACGGGAACCATGTACCACCTATACAGTATTTTATAGTACACCTCCTGCAGTGAAACACAATGGATGACCGACCTATTACGGAGTATAGCCTTATACCATTTCTCTTTGGGGTACGATACTTGTAGGTCCCCTTACCATTTTACAATAGTAGCGGGAAGTGGATTGTCCAGGGCCTCATCCAAGTTTTTGGTTAATTTCGAGATTAGTTTAGATTTATGATGTGCCCTAATGAAAATGTCCAGAGTATCCTGGGAAAATTGGATGTGGCTTATTAATGTCAACATAATACTGACATATGAATGGCAAAATAATACTGGCATATTATTGGGCAAATTGTCCGTGGCTTATTAATGGCAAAATAATAATGGCATATTAATGGCAAAATAATAATGGCATATTAATGGCAAAATAATACTGGAATGTTATTGGGCAAATTGTATGTGGGTTATTAATGGCAAAATAATGTCGGCATCTTAATGGCAAAAGTAATACTGACATATTAATGGCAACATAAAACTGGCATATTATTGGGCAAATTGGCTGTGGCTTATTAATGGCAAAATAATAATGGCACATTAATGGCAAAATAATACTGGAATATTATTGGGCAAATTGTTTGTGGGTTATTAATGGCAAAATAATACTGGCATATTATTATGCAAATTGGTTGTGGCTTATTAATGGCAAAATAACACTGTCATATTAATGGCAAAATAATACTGGCATATTATTGGGCAAATTTGCTGTGGCTTATTAATGGCAAAATAATAATGTCATATTATTGGGCAAATTGGCTGTGGCTTAATAATGGCATATTAACACTAGCATATTAATGGAAAAAGTAATACTGGCATATTAATTGCAAATTAATACTGGCATACTTGTGGGCAAATTGGCTGTGGTATATCAATGGCAAAATAATACTGGCATATTATTTGCAAAATGGCTGTGACATATTAATGGCAAAATAACTCTGGCATATTAACGAGCAAGCTGTGGCATATTTAATGGACAAACTGTGGCATATTTTAATAGGCAAACTGACTGTTGCATATGTTAATGATAAAGTGACTGGGGCATGTTAATTGGTACCTGACAGTGGCTTATTTTAATTGGCAAAGTGATGCTGTGGCATGTTCTGTGGGGCAAAATAACATGTTCTGAGGGGCAAATTGACACTGTGGTATGCCAAATTGTGTGGGTGCAATATGAGTCCAAGCCAAGTGCTGTGGGTGCAATATAGGTGCATGGCAAGTGCTGTGAGTACTGTATGGAGCTGAGTTCCTTTAGGTGCAATGTTGGTGCAGAAAAAGGGAATAAAAACAAGAAATGCAATTTTTCTATAACATTTTTTATTACATATACAAATAATAATAATATTAATACGTTTACATTTACAGTTTTTTTACAATGTGACTTTAGAAAAATTTGGTCGAGGGGGGCCCACTGCTAAAGACTTTGCCCAGGACCCACTAGGATCTTAAAGCAGCCCTGTTTAGGAGGGACAGTCCCTATTTTGAACTCAATCCCCTTTGTCCCTCTTTCCTATTTTGTTATCTCTATCTTCTTGGAGCTCACAATTTTTGTTGTGGATGAGTGCATCACAGAACCCCATTACAATAAAACACCCAAACAAGTGTGTTAAAACAGCAGTAATGGTGTTTATATATTACATTTTATAAGTTTAGAAAAATTGGCGACTTTAGAAAAATTGGGTCGAGGGGGCCCACTAGGATCTTAAAGTGGCCCTGTCATAATTGAAAGTCTAAATATATGGGATATATATATATATATATATATATATATATATATATATACACACAGGTTAGAGACATGAAGCTGAAAACATATGATAGCAGCTCGTTTTCCTATTTATAAAAATAAATAGAAAAAAAAGAGAATTATTAATGAGCATTCTACTCCATTAATAGATTTAGACTCCACGTTTGTTATCCTTGATTTGTATTGTATAAAATATGTTCTTTTCTGTTTGAATACAAATATGTAAATTTTAGTTTAATATTACATGGTAATGTCACTGCTTCTGTTATTGTGATAATATCATTTCTTTATAGTTATACTGTGAAATAAGGTATCATTGTCATAAATACATGGAACCAGAGTCCAATCATGATATGAACTTTAATCATAATCTACAGCATGTGTGATTTCCTCTGGAGGCTCTCATTCCTTATTAACCCCTTCGCGACACAGGACGGACTAGGTCCGTCCTGTGTGGCGAAGCGTTAGTGACACAGGACGGACCTAGTCCGTCCTGTGTCAAAACGAGCACTGAAAGCGGAGTTTTTCCGCTTTCAGTGCTCTGATGGTATTGTAACGATGCTTCCGTGTGGAAGCATCGTACAATACTAAAAAAAATGCCCGTCGGCATTTCGATCGCTCCAGAGAGCGATCGAAATGCCGGGTTTAAAGGCACAGTGCCTTTAAAACGAAGGGCATTAAAAAATGAGCATAGGAAGCGAATTTTTCGCTTCCTATGCTCAGAAAGTGTTCCTGATTGCCTCGCAAGTCGAGGCAATCAGGAACACAAATAAAAAAATGCACGATCTTGGTCACTGAGTGACCAAGATGGCGCTGCCCTTCTAAGGGCAAGAGCACAGGAGGCAGGAAGTACCTGCTTCCTGTGCTCTCTGGCTGTCACACGATTGCCTCTTCACAGAGGCAATCAGTGACTGCCAGGCACACTGACAGGCAGTGGGGATGTTCTGCTGAACATCCCCACTGACTGGTCAGATCAATATTAACCCTATATTGATCTGACCAGTTATGATCTGCCTCCCTCTCCTCACATTTTTTTAGTGAGGGAGAGAGACAGATCAAAGTTCTAAAAGTAAAAAAAAACAATACACACACAACACACAAATATTAAAACAATAAAAAAAAATTTATTAAAGCAATTCCCTGCGTTTAACCCCTTCCCTGCCACTGATCTTGCATAAGCAGTGATCGTGCACATCAGCGCATTTATTTTTGCCGTTTGTGCATTTTTTAGGGGTTAATTTTTTTTGTACTGTAATTTATTACAGTACTAAAAAGGCTCTTCTAAGAGTTATTAACCCCTTCTTTGCTGTCGATCACTGCTTACGCAATGATATTGACGCCAAAGCAATTTTTATCTGTCTGCATATTTTTATTTTATTTTTTTTTACACATACCCGCTAGGGGATTACATGTAAAGTAAAAATATTTGAGTTTTTTTTTTTTAAGCTGCCTGAGCGCATAGCGATCAGTAACAGCGAATTAGTGGCAAAGGCGGTTTGGTGATTTCTCAATTAAGCTCACCATTCGCCCTGGTCAGATCAAAATTGGTCGGATCAATATTCACAAATATTGATCTGCCTCCCTCTCCTCACTTACATTTTTGTGACGGAAAGAGACAGATCAGTATTAGTGATATAAAATAACATTTTATAAAATTATCAGGTTTTATGAAAGTCTTTCACTGTGTATTAACCCCTTCCCTGCCATTCATCACTGTGTAAGCAGTAATCTTGCACAGCAACAGTATGTTTTTCTGTCTGCACTGTTTTATGGATTAATTTCTTTGTACTGTAATGTATTACAGTACTAGATAGGCTCTTCTAAGAGCTATTAACCCCTTCTTTGATCGAGATCACTGCTTACGCACTGATTCTGAGGCCGCGGACTCAGGGTTCGTTTTTGACCCTATTCAGCTTTCTGATACATCATCTAGCGATGTATCGGTGGCTGCTGAGCCCTTGCCACAAGTAGTGATGGGGGTCTACCGATAAAAAAATATATGGTTTGGTGGGGGTAAATTACATTGGCTGGCTTCAAAGATATATCCCATAAAGGACACGTACGCAGGTTGACTACATGTCAAAATTCCAAGTTGGAATTTTGAGATGCGCATCTCACAAATGTTGCCTTCTAGCCAAAAACAAACCAACAAACCTATGCATGGGTGCTATCCCTGTACTCGGGAGATGTTGCTGAACACATATTGGGTTGTTGTTTGGCAGTGACATATACCAGAATCTGTGAATTCATGCCTGAAGTACAATGCATGTGGAAAAAAACCTCCCAAAAAAGTACTACAACAAACTTTTACAAAGGCTGGTGGTAGAATTAGTACCTATACAGTATTAAAATACCACCATTTGAAATACCTTAGGATGTCTATTTTCCAAAAATATATGGTTTGATGGGGTAAAATTCATTGGACGGCTTCAAAAATGTTCCAAATGGAACATGGGCGCAGGCTGACTACATGTCAAAATTCCAGGTTGGAATTGCGCACCCCCTAAATGTGGAATTTTAGACCCAATACAAACCAACAAACCTATGCATGGGGGTATCCCTGTACTCAGGAGATGTTGCTGAACACATATTGAGGTGTTGGTTGGCAGTGGCAAATACCAGAATCTGAAAATTCCTGCCTGAACTACAATGTGTGTGGGGAAAAAATGACATCCCAACCCTTTGACATAGGTTGGTGGTAGAATTAGCACTTGTAAAGTGTTAAAATACCACAATTTTAAAAACCCTAGGATGTCTAGTTTTCCAAAATATATGGTTTTATGGGGTAAAATACTTTGACAGGTTTCAAAAGTGTCCCAAATGGAACATGGGCGCAGGCTGACTACATGTCAAAATTCCAAGTTGGAAATGCACCCCCCCTAAACATGGCCTTTTAGCCCCCAAATAATCTAACTAACCTACACATGGGTGGTATCCCTGTACTCAGGAGATGTTGCTGAACACATATTAATGTGTTTTGTGGCACTGACACATAATAGGATCTATGAATTCATGCCCGATGTACAATGAATGTGAAAAACAAATTACTATCCATAACATTGACATAGGCTGGTGGTAGAATTAGTGCATGGAAAGTGTTAAAATACTACCATTTGAAATACCCTAGGGTGTCTAGTTTTCAAAAATATATGGTTTTGTGGGATAGAATACACTTTTTGGCTTCAAAAATGTCCCAAATGGGACATCGGCGCAGGTTTTCTGCACGTCAGAATTCCAAGTTGGAAAACCAAAAAGCGCACCTCTCAAATGTGGCCTTTTAACCCCCAAATAACCTAACCAACCTATACATGGGTGGTATCCCTGTACTCAGGAGATGTTGCTAAACACATATTGAGGTGTTGTTTGGCACTGACATATAACAGGATCTGTGAATTCATGCCCAAAGTACTATGTATGTGAAAAAAAATTACTATCCATAACATTGACATAGGCTGGTAGTATAATTAGTGCATGGAAAGTGTTAAAATACTACCATTTGAAATACCCTAGGGTGTCTAGTTTTCAAAAATATATGGTTTTGTGGGATAGAATACACTTTTTGGCTTCAAAAATGTCCCAAATGGGACATGGGAGCAGGTTTTCTGCACGTCAGAATTCCAAGTTGGAAAACCAAAAAGCGCACCTCTCAAATGTGGCCTTTTAACCCCCAAATAACCTAACCAACCTATACATGGGGGGTATCCCTGTACTCAGGAGATGTTGCTGAACACATATTGAGGTGTTGTTTGGCACTGACATATAACAGGATCTGTGAATTCATGCACAAAGTACAATGTATGTGAAAAAAAATTACTACCCAAAACATTGACATAGGCTGGTAGTATAATTAGTGCATGGAAAGTGTTAAAATACTACCATTTGAAATACCCTAGGGTGTCTAGTTTAAAAATATATATGGTTTTGTGGGGTAGAATACACTTTCTGGCTTCAAAAATGTCCCAAATGGGACATGGGCACAAGTTTTCTGCATGTCAGAATTCCAAGTTGGAAAACCAAAATGCACACCCCCTAAATGTGGCCTTTTAGCCCCAAAACAAACCAACAAACCTATGCATGGGTGGTATCCCTGTACTCAGGAGATGTTGCTGAACACATATTGAGGTGTTATTTGGAAATATCCCTTCACATTTTAAGGTAATGTTTACCTAAATTGCAATATATGTGAAAAATTAAAAAAAAAGATTTTTTGCTGCAAACTTTGGCATAGATTGGTGGTAAAATGGCTACATGAAATGTGTCAAAATACCCCAAGTTAAATGCCCTGAGTTGTCTAGTTTTCAAAAATATGTACAAATCTGTCCAAAGGAGGGTGTGACGCCAGCCCGAGGCATGACAGTGTGGGCATGACAGTAAGAACCACCCCCATATGTTGAAAATATCTTGATGTGTTGTATATACGTTTTGTGATGAGAACTTTGAGAGACTAACGCAAATATCCACGTATAATAATAAGTCTTCCTCAAATTGCCTGTACCACGGGTCAGCCCAGACGTCTGCCCGGGTCACAGAAGGGGAGGAGGCGGTCAGAATAAGCCCAAGGTTAACTACGTGTAGTCCAAGGTGTACTGTACGTATCTGACTCAACTTATTATATGTGATATACGGTAGATCACAAGACTAAGTTACGGAAAGTCCCAGGAAGTGACTAAGTACAATGGGTAATAATACAAGTGTCCCGAAGGGCTACTGCTTGCCTGAGCAGTACATGGCGGACAAAAGTATATATCAAGCTGTATCACACCCAATAAAGTAGAGATTTGCTTTGACTCCACAGTGTGTGTCAGTGTCTTTTTTCTCCATGCACGTATCATATCTAACTAATTTGGACCAACACATCAACATAACTGACTCTTGATCAGATCCAAAACACTTTTAAGGGAACATAGAGCCTGGTGATTAACAAGAAGAACTGTACTTGTATACATAAAGGATGTACCCATGTGCCTACCTTTGTGTGCAGTATATGGAGAGATATGCGACTGAGATGGGATTATCAGTTTACACTCAATGTTGTCGTTCGGTAATTCACCTGACATGCAAACTATTTATGGACCTACTCAATAAAGAGAGCATTGTAGGGAATTGCAAAAATAATATGGGAATTTCAAACTTTAGGCAAAAGTAGTCAAATCGGAATAACAATTTGAATTGGAGAATTTTTCCAACTCAACTACAATGGCCTTAAGATTGAAATTCCTATCTCAGTTCCATGCACTTCTCCCATTATTGAGTAGACCCTTAAGTAAATTAGCTATGACTAAGAAACGAGTAAAAAAAACAACTAAACCTTTGTTATGAATTGTCTAGATTGGACAATTGATTATTATCCTCCCTTGCAATCTATGTTGATTATAAAAGTCCAAAAACGTCTACCCTACTACTGAAGGCAAACAGAATCACGCACTCACAGGGTTAAATAAATGGTGTAAAGGTCGATGTATTAGAAAAAAAACATATACAGCATCAAAAAAATCGACGTTTCGGTTCCTACCAGGAACCATTATCAATGGGTCTTGATAATGGTTCCTGGTAGGAACCGAAACATCGATTTTTTGATGCTGTATCTGCTTTTTTTTCTAATACATCGACCTTTACACCATTTATTTAACACTGTGAGTGCGTGATTCTGTTTGCCTTCAGTAGTAGGGCAGACGTTTTTGGACTTTTTGTATTATATCAACACAGCACCCAGGTATTTCTAGGTGGTTTGCTCTTATTTGGGCTGAGTGCTCCACTATTGGATATATATATATATATATATATATATATATATATATATATATATAAATAGATAGATGATAGATAGATAGATAGATAGATAGATAGATAGATAGATAGATAGATAGATAATATGTTATGTCCCAAGAGATTTTTAAATCTGCATTTTCGTCAGCATTTTGTTTCTAAGAATGTTTCATGCGAATGTTTAATTTACTGGAATTATTTTTGGATCTGTTCATTTATGATACACTTGACTGAACACCATGCCATATTTGCATATTCCAACAAACCAGTTTAGTTTTACTTCCTAACCGGTGTTGTAGTATAAAACTTTTCTGCTGGTTTGCATATAAAAACCAAAAAAACACTTCCCTTTTCTGTATGGCTTTCAATCTGTCATTTCTTCTGTTACATGACAGCCAGCACATAAAGTTTCACATACTCTGATATCTGTAATTTATTATCGTTTATATGGCACAAGCAGAATTTGATTTTACACCCTATTAATTTCTCCATCTGCTTTTTAACTTACAAAGAAATACTGACGTTCAATTACTTTTTCTGGGCATTTTACAAATATCCATTATTGTATAAAAAAAAATCCAAATAACTGCAAAATATTTGCTACTTTAGCATATTAGGAGGTAATCTGTGATCTTGGAAATATTCAGAAATATTCAGAATATGACAGAATTTAGTGGTGTAGCAGGGTGATGTATTGAGACAATTTAGAGAAACGTGCTGTACTGTATTTCTATTGTGTGTCAACACAGCAAAGCTTCCTGTGAATATTTTTATTTTGATTGCTTCACATGTGCTGATACCGGTATATGATTAAAGCAGTAATAATTACCAATTAATATGTGCATAGTCATGGTTGTGGACTAAAATACAAAGGTCAGAATGGTCAGACTCTTGAATGACCCCACAACCACACAAACCTGAGATTCTATTAAAGTGCATTTCATACATGTACTCCAGTTGGTAGCAGTGACAGCTGTCATGTGGCATACAAAGTAAATTACAGTTTGGGGATAGTGTGGCTTATCCAGGTAACACTGAAATACCTTAGCTACTGTGTGGTGGGTCATGGAGTCAAATGCCCATGAGAAAATGATGGTGAGTTGCCTTCTCTTGCACCTCAACCATGTTGGTCAAATGGCATATTATGCCTTCGAAGGCTAAATTATGAATCTATGCACATATATGTTCACTAATCAAAATGTACGTTATCTGAAGAATGAACATAGCATTGCTATTAAATTTGGAGCATGTCTATTTCTTTCTTCTCCATCGTAATGCCCATCTGATTGGAGAATGCATGGGGATCTTCATTTCAAACTCTGGTATGAGAAAATACATAATCCCAATAAAAACCCACAGATTGATATGAAAGTTTCTTTTTACTTTTAATAGCCTTAAGAATTGTCAATTGAAACCCATATTATCTCTATCTGACAGGGACAAAGTTTGTTCTTTTCATTGTAAAAATGTGACTAAGAGTGCACTGCGGTCACAGGTAATTACATCATCACCTAAAATGGTCATGATCAGCAACACAAGGTCATAGATCTGGTAACTACAAGACTACACAACAAGAATTTGAAATATTCCACTATAGAATATACTATACATTAAGGAAAGAACAAACAACAATATTATTTGAGTAATACTTTCTGTGTGTCCTCAACATACTGAGAGGTTGATTACCACCATCCCTCTGTTTGCTACACATGATGCATGAAATGCTCTGGGCGCAATAAACAGCATTTTCAAGCCAGCTGTTTCCTTGTTGATTGCTGCCCCATACATTTCTAACAGTTAAAGAGTATGAAGGTAGCTTTGACTGATTATACCCTACAGATATGCAGTAGATTTGATGTAGCTGTGCTTCAAAGCCTTTCAAGTGACTCTAAACCTGCTGAGAAACCAGCTGCTGGGACAGACACAGGGGGTAACAGGTATATTGCAAAGATGTAGACAAGGCCAGCTAGCACCTTTCAGTCTGGTAAGTAATTAAGTGGCAACAGTTACATACCAGGAACTATCAGAATAAATCCCCATTGTAAACATGAGCTGGTTATCAAGTACATGACTCAGCAGAATAAGAAGTAAGAAGGTAAAATATGAAAATAAAGAAACTCCTTACCTCAATGATTCCTCTCAATAACCCATATATCAGAGGTTAGTTAGGCAGTTGCTCCTTGAGGTAGGAAATTTATACAGGTTCACAAGGACTTTCGACATGTACACATAAAAATGAGTTATTTAGAACATTGTAAGCCACAATTAATTTTATTGATGAAAATAATACTTTATACTAGTTATATCCTCTTACGTATAACCCAAAGGAAAAATATACAACACATTATCTCTTAAAACACACAACAAACAGAAAAACATTTGGAGTACAGAATTAATTAAATATAATGCCACGGGGGCGTGTCCTACTGGTGCATGGAGTAAGACGTGTGGAGACAGAGCTCCTAGGCCGCAACAGGCTACTTTAGCTACAACGCTCAACGACTACAAAGAGAGCTGCACTTACTAGAACCCTACATCATGGGGAAACATAAAGATCCACATGCCGCTGCTCCCAGGGTGAAAAAAGACAAACCAGCTGAGTTTTTTACTCCGAGAGGGGGAAAGAGATCGGAGAAGCAAGATGGCGGCACCTCCGTGGCAGCAAGCGCACAACGGGATAATACATCAGACTCTGAGGATCACAGTCAACCTGCGGAGGAAATAGAGGCGACCGACATCAAAGCATTGATCTTGGATTTGAAACGAGTGATCCGGACAGAAATGCAACAGATGTCTAAAGACATCCGCACAGACCTTAAAGATATCGGTGAACGGACAGCCCAATTGGAGACTAAAGTGGAGGAAATCACACAAGCCCACAATGGCCTCACCGATGCCCACCTCTCCTTGGACCTTAAATACCATAGGATTGAAATGAAGATGGCGGACATGGAAGACAGGTCGCGCCGTAACAATATGAAAATTCGAGGCATTTCTGAAGAAGTGCAAACTGAAGACCTCCATACCTACCTGATCGATATGTTTCAAGTCCTGGCGCCTGACCTGTCTCCCCTGGAGCTGACTATAGATCGAGCTCATCGACTCCCCAAGCTCAAGCGAACCACGGGCAACATGCCGAGGGATGTGATCGCAAGAATTCATTTCTACGAATCTAAAGAGATTTTCATGAAAGCTGCGAGGGAACGGGAAGCACTGCCAGATAAATATGCCCACTTACAGTTTTACAATGACTTATCCCAATGGACTATGAACCGCCGCAGAGAATTTGGAACTGTAACTTCCACACTTAGGGAAGCTTCCATAAAATATGCATGGGGATACCCCACAAAATTGCTGGTGTTTAAAGACGGCCTCACGAAAGTTTTCAACTCTCCGGAAGATGCATATATCGCATTGGAAAGATGGGGCATGAGCTGCCTGAAGACGCCAACGGCACCACCCCAGTCGCAACTTAGGAAGATCTCCACAGAATGGGTGCCGGGAGACAAACGGAGCCTGCAGGTCACTGACTGATCGGGAAGCCAGATACAGACTCGAAAGTCACATGAATCTTATTTGTGGTGTTTTTTGTAAATGTTCAGTTGTGCCTTATTTTTTGACTGCCCCAGTTTTGGACCAGGAAGATGGCAGTTGGTTTTGCAGTTGAACTAATGTTTATTTTTATTTATTTATTTTTTTCCTTGAGAAGATACATGCTCCTGAAAGAAATAGACACGTGGGTGACTCTTCAATGCAGCAGAAACCAGGTTATGCAATAATCTGTAGAGTGTCATGTTTATGTATACAAATCATTGAGTTATTGGTGCTGGCCTCTCCATGTGCGCACCATATCAGGTTATGTTGTGTATATGGGGAGACGGCTGAGTCCCTTAGCACCTGGCATGGCATGCTCCACAGCTAGGGGTGAGGGCTGACAGTGCGGGGCGGTTGGGGGCTTCTTTACATCTAGGCATGATATAATGACACTGTATAAATGTGATTAGAAAGCTGCTGCTGACTCAGTGAGGTCCCCCCCCCCCCCCCCCTTGTTTTTCTTTTTTTTCTCCCGAAAATCCGTCCCACAGACCAAGTTGTATGAAAACGGAAAGAGCACATTGATGGAGGAGCTGGGAAGATTTAAGCCCTCCCCTACTTCCACTACTTCCCACCTCTCTATTATATGATGTCCTCATGATAGTGTTATTATGTCGCACACATGCTAGTGGTAATATGCTGGCTCCCAGGATTGGTGACAGTGACAACGAAGTAGAAAAGTGTCTCACTGGAGCTTCTATCTACCTGGGAGAGGCTGGGGGGGAACCCCCTATATAGGAGAATGTTATGTAATATGGAGCTTGTATCTAAAAGCCGTTCTATTTTATTTATTTTTTTTGTTTATGGGAGGATTGAGCATGTATGGTCATTTATCGCTGCATAACATTTTTTACTTATTCATTGCCCTGTTCCCTCCTCCAGAAATGGGGGAAATTCTAAGGTTTTAACATGATTTTACTCTCTGTTACAAAGTCTGTTTGTGGAGTTGTGGACTCTACAGTCCTGTGCACCTACCCCGAATATGCCTAACATTGGAGGTAGGCCTGGTAACCCATGTTTTGGTTTAACCAGGTATTTGGCATATGGAATTTGCTCACTTACGAGTGAGGTTACGGACCTATGGTCCTTCCCTTATGTTGTCCCTTATGTGTCTTTTTCCTTTTTTTTTTGTGTCTGTTTGTATTTTTTGATCGAAGCTCTTCAGTCGGAGCCCTCACGGACACGCTATGTTTCTTCGGTTACTAGTCTGGAAATTTGCGATAAGTCCTCTTGTCCACGAATCCAATGTAAATGTCTTTAACTTTTTTATCCTTAAATGTCAAAGGCCTCAACTCTCCGTATAAAAGGAGCTGAGCCATACAAGAAAATAATAAACACAAAGCTCAGGTAGTTTGCTACCAGGAAACCCATTTTAAACACAAAGCACACGTTTTGCTCCGACCTAAGCTTTACCCCAGGGGTCCTCAAACTTTTTAAACAGGGGGCCAGTACACTGTCCCTCAGACCGTTGAAGGGCCGGACTATAGTAAAAATAAAAACTATGAAGAAATTCCAATGCACACTGCATATATCTTATTTTGAACAAAACGAGAACAAATACAATATTTAAAGTAAAGTTAAATCAACAAACCAGTATTTCAATGGGAATAGTGTGCCAGTCAGAGCCCAGGAATATTATGCCAGTCAGATGCCCAGGAATATGATGCCAGTCAGATGCCTAGGAATATGATGCCAGTCAGATGCCCAGGAATATGATGCCAGTCAGATGCCCAGGAATATGATGCCAGTCAGATGCCCAGGAATATTTTGCCAGTCAGATGCCCAGGAATATGATGCCAGCCAGATGCCCAGGAATATGATGCCAGCCAGATGCCCAGGAATATTATGCCATTCAGATGCCCAGGAATATTATGCCATTCAGATGCCCAGGAATATTATGCCAGTCAGATGCCCAGGAATATTATGCCAGTCAGATGGCCAGGAATATTATGCCAGTCAGATGGCTAGGAATATTATGCCATTCAGATGCCCAGGAATATTATGCCAGTCAGATGCCCAGGAATATTATGCCATTCAGATGCCCAGGAATATGATGCCAGTCAGATGCCCAGGAATATTATGCCAGTCAGATGCCCAGGAATATTTTGCCATTCAGATGCCCAGGAATATTATGCCAGTCAGATGCCCAGGAATATTGTGCCAGTCAGATGCCCAGGAATATTGTGCCAGTCAGAAGCCCAGGAATATTTTGCCATTCAGATGCCCTGGAATATGATGCCAGTCAGATGCCCAGGAATATTATGCCAGTCAGATGCCCAGGAATATTTTGCCATTCAGATGCCCAGGAATATTATGCCAGTCAGATGCCCAGGAATATTGTGCCAGTCAGATGCCCAGGAATATTGTGCCATTCAGATGCCCAGGAATATTATGCCAGTCAGATGCCCAGGAATATTATGCCAGTCAGATGGCCAGGAATATTATGCCAGTCAGATGGCTAGGAATATTATGCCATTCAGATGCCCAGGAATATTATGCCAGTCAGATGCCCAGGAATATTATGCCATTCAGATGCCCAGGAATATGATGCCAGTCAGATGCCCAGGAATATTATGCCAGTCAGATGCCCAGGAATATTTTGCCATTCAGATGCCCAGGAATATTATGCCAGTCAGATGCCCAGGAATATTGTGCCAGTCAGATGCCCAGGAATATTGTGCCAGTCAGAAGCCCAGGAATATTTTGCCATTCAGATGCCCTGGAATATGATGCCAGTCAGATGCCCAGGAATATTGTGCCAGTCAGAGCCCAGGAATAGTGCTCGTTATCCCTCCCTCCTCCCCATCACTTACCTCCAGCTGCTGTGTCCCCGGACGTCTCGCGCAGTGTCCTCCTGTGGAGGAGGGAAACAGTTACCGGATCCGGATGTGACGTAACGTCACATCCGGTCGCGGTGTTTTTTTTTGTTTTTTCTTCCTGCAGCCGCATCCTTTGCGGCTGCCAGAAAGAAAAAAAAAGTAAACAGTGCAGAGGGGGGGGTGCCGGCAGCACCCCCCGCGGGCCACATAAATGTCCTCGGCGGGCCGCATGTGGCCCGCGGGCCGTAGTTTGAGGACCCCTGCTTTACCCAGTTCAATTCCATGCCACAACACAGCATAAAAAAGTGGGAGTATCCATCTTAATTCACAATAGTGTAGCGTTCCAGGAGCTTAAAGTTACTATAGATCCCAAAGGACGTTATATCATTCTCACGTGTATGCTTAACAACCAAAAATTCACAATCCTCAACTTATATGCTCCTAACCAGAATCAATCTCCTTTCATCAAGTCAATGTTTAGGAAATTAGCTAACCTCCAGGACGGCAAACTAGTGGTGTGCGGAGATTTTAACTCAATCACGGACATCAATCTAGATACCACCTCCTCATTTTCCACTGGGCAACATAAACGTCAGCAATCCAACTTAGCGGCCGCAATTCGAGCAACTATTTCGTTACATGACTTACATGATGTTTGGAGGGTCACTAACCCAGCAACTAGAAATTACACTTTTCACTCCAAGGTACACAACACATATACTCGCATAGATAAATTTCTGGTAGACAAATTCACTCTACAGGTGGTGGAGGAAACCTCGATAGGCCTTCTGGAGTGGTCAGATCATGCTCCTATAACGATGCGACTGAGGGAAGATTTCTCCAATAAGGGTAAAGGCCAGTGGAGGTTGAATTAATCTCTTTTATCTAATGTGGAGGTTGTTTCAAAACTTCGGGCAGCTCTGGACGAGTATTTTACTTTGAACTCAGTGGACAGTCCTTCTTATGCTACTTTGTGGAATGCACATAAGGCGGTGATGAGGGGCCTATGTATTCAAGTTGGATCAAAACTAAAAAAGAAAAGAGCTAAGGAACAGAGTCTACTTGAAAGTCAGCTACTAAAAGCTACAGATGAAAATCAAGCTTGTCCTTCATCTACCAAATTGGCAGAAATCTCCCAAATCCAAACTAAACTCAAGTCGCTCAAACTAACTCAAATGGGCTATATGTTGCGCAAATTGAAGCAGTCATATTATTCCAAAGGAAACAAAGCTGGCTCATTATTGGCATCTAAGTTGAGAAGTAGACAAGCCAGTCAAAAAATTGCTTTTTTGTGGAATGACAAAAACGAGAAAGTCATGAACCCAGCAGACATTAGTGGTGAATTTGCTACTTATTATAGTAGCCTCTATAATCTCCAATCGGACCCTCTCCTCACACACCCGACAGCAAATTCAATAGATAGGTTCCTGTCACCACTAGTTTTGCCAAGACTGTCCGAAGACCAACACCCGCAGTTGGTAACCCCTATCTCTTCTGAGGAAATTGATCGTGCTATTAACAACATTGCAACTTCGGAAAACACCTGGCCCAGATGGACTCCCCAATATTTATTACAAAACGTTCAGGACAAGTTTGGTCCCCCATCTCACAAATCTTTTTAATTTTTGCATGCAATCAGGCAAACTTCCGGACGAAATGCTGGAAGCAACGATCATCACGCTGCCCAAACCTGGGAAGCCTGCAGACAGATGCTCGAACTTCAGACCGATATCACTTTTGAACTCCGACACTAAGCTGTATGCCCGGATATTATCAAATAGGATCTCTTCTGTCCTACACACCATAATCCACCCGGATCAAGTGGGGTTTGTCCGAGGCAGGCAAGCCACAGCTAATACCAGGAAAATGCTGGACATTGTCTGTATTGCGCAAGAAAAACGCATGAAATGTATGTTAATGTCCCTCGATGCGGAGAAGGCCTTTGATAGGATCCACTGGCTATATCTAGAACAAGTACTCCACAAATTCAATTTCCCCGATATAATGACCAAGGCCATAAAAGCACTTTACTCCCATCCTACTGCACGTGTTTTTACCTCGGGATTCCTGTCAAGGGCCTTCTCCATCACTAATGGCACTCGCCAAGGATGCCCGCTATCTCCTACAATATTTGTTCTTGCGATAGAACCACTAGCTAACGCAATTAGGAGCAATCCTCTCATTACGGGATTTGATCTTCACGGTGAACAGTTTAAGATCGGATTGTTTGCAGATGATGTCATGCTGTCTATTAACCACCCCTCTACGTCTCTGCCTATCTTACACAAAGTCATAACCTCCTTCTCCGAGGCATCCTACTATAAACTAAATGTAACAAAAACTCAAGTCCTACCGATGGGATATTCAAAACATTTAATTAACCAACTGAAATTAACATATCAATACGAATGGCGATCTAACGATATAACTTACCTGGGAACGAAGATCCCCCAAAAAATTTCTCACTGTGTAAAGTTAAATTTCCTACCTCTGTTGAGGAAAACAACAGACGATCTTCTTCGTTGGGCGAAACTTGAACTGTCATGGATAGGCCGAATCAATACTATAAAAATGATGGTGGTCCCTAAATTTTTATATTTACTGAGAACTCTTCCAATTGCTCTCCCAGGCTCATTTCTCAAAAAGACCCAGGCGTGCTGGAATTCGTTTATATGGGCAGGTAAACCTCCCAGACTGGCGCTGAAGGTGTTACAGTTACCGCAAAACAAAGGGGGACTGGCGGTCCCAAACATCACCAATTATTATTTTGCCAACCTAGCCAGCCAGACTTTATTACTTGGAGCTAATCCCCCAACAGAACCATGGCAGAAAATGGAAGAAAAATACACCCACCCTTACTCGCTGCCAACTTTGTTGTGGACCCCATCTTTACTGGTACCAAAAGCGCAAAAAATTCTCCCCACGACAAAATCAATGCTGGATGCCTGGTACAGGCTAAAGAAGTTAAATACCAAGCACATCTTGACTAATGCTTCCACGCTTAAGTCTCTATCATATCATCATACTAATATTAATATTGGAAGATGGGAAGAAGCAGGGATACAAGTAATCGGGGATTTTTATGAAAATGAGTCATTGCTCCCGCTGAACTCCCTTAAAGCCAAATATGCTATATCTGATGGGGAATTTCTTACATACCAATCTATAAAATTCACACTGGAACAATATCCACCTTTGGATACAAAGATCCCGATATCTAAGAAATTGGTGAACATATGGAACGAACCCTCTAAAGCCAAGGCACCATTATCTCACTGCTACCATATTTTTAATCTATCGTATGATATGAAAGATCTTAACTACAGACGCCAATGGGAAAAGGAATTAAACCGGTCCCTGAATGATTCCCAATGGAAAATGGCACTCACAGCCTTGAAAGGAACCACCAGATGTCTAAATCATGTTGAAACCCACAAGAAAGTCATATATTTCGGTGGTATCTGGTGCCTGCTAAATTAGCAAAAATTTATCGTTCCTGTTCGAATCTTTGTTGGAGACAATGTTCTGAAATCGGCACAATGCTCCATGTCTGGTGGTCTTGTCAGATTATCCAAATATTCTGGAAAAAGGTTTTTAGATTGCTAAATGACACATTATCCTCGTCCCTGGCAGCTACTGTGGAATGCGCGTTATTCTTAATTATTCCAAATTCGATCCAACCGCCTGCCCAGCATTTAGCAAAACATATATTGATAGCGGCTCAATCTGCTATAGCTATATCATGGAAAAAAGCCAATCCTCCGGATATAAAGGACTTGATTTGTTCTATTAATGTTAACTCTGATTATGAGCGGATGTCAGCGGGGCAAGAAGGCACAATGCATAAATGGCAAAAGATATGGTCCCCATGGAAAGTCCAGGCAGAGAGCCATGACCCCCTTCTCACCCATATTTCGAAAGCGCAGACCTCCGACTGAGGGATTTTCGATCTTTTTTATATATATATATATTTTTTTTTTTCTTTCTCTCCCCCGTCAGTTTCTTCTTCTCTTTTTTCTGGTTTCTCCGTCTTTTTCTATGTGTTTTATCCCCCCTTTCTTGCCAATCCCCCCCCCCCCCCCCGTTGTTATCTTGTTTTGTTTAATTCATTTAAAAAAAAAAAAATAAGTGTATGTTAACATCTTATGTTTGGCAGATGGAACTGTCGCTATTTTATAAAATTAGAAACGCACATGCCACACTGTATTTGTATTGTATATGTACCGTATATGACTACTGAATATGTTGTAATCCATCATTTGAATATGTACACTTTTTAAAATAAAAAAAAATAAAAAATATATATATATAATGCCACAAGGATGCAATGTGCTGGCTACTACCTCACAGATAATATAAAGCAGATTTTTCGGTTTGCCAGACAGACTCACTCAGTTTATTGCCTAGCTCAGTATTCCTCCACCAGAGCTTCTATTTATATGTTTGGCTTAAATAAACATAACTAGATTAACTCTCTTTCCTTAGCTCTATATCACTACACCAGGGAGTAGTCTATTGTCAATGAAGTGTCTGGTAAATAATAATTCATTACTTGGTTAGGGGCCAAGGTATATATATACAGGTTGATTATCCCTCATCCAAAGATTTAAAAACCGAAATTACCCCCAAAATTATTTTTTTCGGATGTTGGTCAATTCGGATAAGGGATACTCACCTTCCTGGTGCTCGGCCGTGAAGCACCTTTTCTTCACGTTCCCGGGCACCTTAAATAAGAAACCAGCACTCATTGGAAATGTAGTTCGGTGCAACGGGACAAAGGGGCTACATGCAGCGGACAGATCATCTCGGCAGCACCGTGGATCAGGTAAGTTCACCTGCTCCACTGCTGGTAATGGTCTATATTACCTAAATTCAATGTGAGCTATTTTCGGGCTGGTGCTGAAATGATCCATCATCCGTAAGTATCAGTTATTTGAAATGCTGCCAGTCCCGAGGGATACTCAACCTGTATATATATCATATATATCAAGATGGGTCTCAAGTGTGAGTTAAGTACTTCAGTACAACTCATTGCCTCATTACGTTTATTTTGTCATTTATTTCGAAGATTTTTTTACTGTGTAAAATATTAATCTAATAAAGAGATGTCAGATTTCTAACCGTTTAAAAACCTTAACTGCTATATTCTACATAAAACAGCTAAAAGGAATGCACTGGCTCCAGATGGCATGGGAACCTGAGCACCCGAGTTGCGGAGCTACAGTGCAGGAGCGGAGGCAGTGTATTTTTCTGGTTGACTTACCCATTAGCTTGAGGCTCCAGGTTTGCGCAAGACAAAGAGGTATGGGCTCAGAGTCCGGATGGGCAGATAAGGTGAAACACTCAGAAGTGTGGGTGCTGGTCTACAGGAGTGCACAGCACATCCCAATATAAAGAGATCAGACAGACCAAGAATGGGCACTCCACAATTCAAGGTACAAGTAGATTTATTCCAAAAATGTATACATTTTGAGGTAAACGGCAGATAGGCAATAACAGACGTGAATAGCTTTTGGCACCTGTTATTGCCCATCTGTTATTTACCTCACGATGTATCCATTTATGGAATAAATCTACTTGTATCTTCAACCATGGAGAGGCCATTCTTGCTTCTTCTCCAGGTGTGCGCAGCCACATACAGAGGCCCTTTGGAGGCAGCTGCTGTATCCAGTATAACATGACTAGGACTGGAGAAACCCTTCAGACATCCTGGAGCAGGGATGGATAATAACTCAATTGGAAAATAGGATGTTGCAGGCTAGGACAGAATGATCTAAGAGACTGACCAAACAGAGCAAAAGCAGAAAAAAAACCAAGGAAGAACAGAACTGAATACAGAGTGCAGGGCTATGGACTGACTAGAGCAGAACACAGGAGAAACCAAACTAAGGATCAACAATACAAGGCACAGAACTACAAAGGAACAAACATATATACAGGAACAAGCTTAACACTAGAGATGGAATGGTGGGGTATAGTTCACCTATTGGCCAATATGATTAAGCTTGCCAACCACTTCAAGGTACCCCACAATTATGCAAATTACTATGACAGAATCAAAATATTTATATTGCACAGAAACACAGAAACAGAGAATACCTGTAGACTGAGCTAAATACAGGAACTGAGAAACAAAGCAAGAGGAGAGAAACAGAGAAAGCCTGGAATGCAATAAACTGAAAGAAGACCAGAACTGGACCAGAACAGAAGAACAAAGGAATGTTTGTGGAACTAATTAGCAGTGGCTAAATCCACGGCAACAGGAGACTTGACGGCAATGACATAATACTGATAATATTACTAATCCAATGACCAATGTATTTGTTTTTAATGTGAAAAAATTATTTTCTATTATGCAGCTTTGAAACAATAAAAATTCTTTAAAAAAAAAAAAAAAAAGAAGAACAAAGGAACTTAAGCCACTAACAAGGAAAATATTAAACAGGTTTCTAAGATATGGCTGAACTAGACAGTGTTACGAAGTCCGGGATGGTAAAGGGACCCTGAGCGCCCGAGATCAGGAGCTATGTTGCAGGGTGGAGACCCAGGGCCTGGTGCTGGGTAACTGAAATCGTTTGGAGGTTTGGGACCCCAAGTCTTTGCAGCCACAACCAGGCCCTGTAAAGCAGCTGCTGTATCCAGGTCCCAGGCTAGAGAGGAAATGAACTAAGTGATAGCCAACCAGAGCTAAAACAGAAAAGTGACTGAGGGATAGCAGAACTAAAATTACAGAATGCAGGGCTACAGGACAGAGGGTAAACATAAGCAAGAAAGCAGAAACCAAACTAAGGATAAATAATACAAGGCACAGGGTTAAGAGACACAAGAGAAGCATACAAAGGAACAAACATAAATACAGGAACTAGCCTAACACTAAGGACACTGGGGTTTGGTTCAACAAATTGGTTAATTTAGATGTTAGCTTGCCAACCACGTCAAGGTACCCCACATTAGGCAAGTCCCTAACTAAAACATAATATTAGCAAAGCATAAATACAATCTAAGACACATAAAAAGCATTGAACTTAAACACAGAGAAAACACCTGAAGACTGCTGCAAAGGACTGAACATAAACGGTGTGGTTTAAGTAATAAACTAACAAGGCAGAGTTAATCAGAAAACCTGGAATGGAACATAAGGACAGGCAGAGAGGAATAGAGGCAAGACAGGTATACAGGGCAGGAATAAGCGTAAAAAATAAGAAAGCAAAGCAGGAAGGATACAGAAAAGCCTGGATACAGCCTGGATAAATCTGCACAAGGGTGATTGGTTACAGACAGAGCTGGAACAATAGACATGGTTGGAACTGGACTGTAGCTGGATGAAGCAGGTGCCGCTCAATGGCCAACTTGGCAGGTGCCATTCTGGGCAGGTGCCACTCAGAGCAAGTGCCGCCCTGGGTAGATGTTGCTCTGGGGCCCAACTAAGGTAGGGTGCCACATTTTGGCCAAACAAGGATACAAGGAACAGGACAGAAATACAAGCAGACAGGAATGAGCATAAGTAAAAAACAAGGAGAAGCCAAAGAAAAAAGGAAATGGAAAGGCCTGGATACAGCGTGGATAAGCCTGCACATGGGTGAATGGTTACAATAACCTAAAGGAACACCAAAGTAGTCGAATGCCTGAGGCATAAGGAGAATGAGGATCATGCAGGATGAGAAATGTTCTATTATATTTGTGGCCAGATCAAAAACTAGGTAAATTCATGAAAATGTCTGCTGCTGTCCCAATTTCTTTAAATTTCAAAAGTAGCTATCGCCATACCTCCTGTTTGCTAAATACTCAACTCTCCAGATACGTGAAGACTGTGATGTCCTGTGTTTTGAGCAATGGTAAAGAACTGTATGACTGCCCAAAGCAACATAAATTTGGGTTGTACATCATGTCTTAAGCAAGGTAGCATATGATTTATTAAAACCTTCCATGTCAGCAGGAAAAGATTTAGTTTGAGTACCTTTTAGAATTGGGTGGCATTGAAATGCTCAAATAAATAAAACATTCAGGCTTGTTCTTTTATTATTTAATGTTATTAGGAGGTTTCAGAAATAACGAAATATAAAAAGTAGTTAACCTTTAGCTGGCCGATGTGTGTGCTAAGCTTCCTGTCTTCACAGGAAGTCACAAGATGAGCACTCACGTAGGTTCAAGTTGGATAAACTTAAGCAATGTCCTAAAAACATCAAAACCAGTCTTAAATAGCACGTTTAAACATGGACTATTGTCAAAATCAACAGTTTATGAAGGTATTAACATTTCAGCTGCTTTTTCCATGGTTTCTAATTTTTGGGACATGATATTGCTACGCTCTGCCAGTTCTGCTAATTCAACTATCACTCATCTCTAGAACCATGTGCCAATTTGTACCTACAATTGTAGGCAAACATTAACTTGTGTTAAATTAAAAAATGACATGACATGTAGACATTTTAAATAGACATGTTTTAGTGAAATAATAAAAATAAAGCACCTTATTGAGCTATCTTTATGCTGTATCACTAGGCACTTGTTGGGAATATAGGGTCAGGTTCCTTTTTCTTTAGCCAGATGAAGCATGGTTTCAATGATTTGAGTCTGAATAATGTGTCAAATACACCACAACCAACCCGCTTGACTTTCCAGATAACAAAAATAAGTTAGCTGCCTCTCTAGTACTGTATGATTGTTTAGTTCTTTAAATACAAATCCATGTAGTAAATCCTGCTCTATCCTTCTTCATAATGTTTCGGAACTTGCAAGAATACAGTTCATTGAGGGCCACCATCTGAATTTGTGGGACTTCTTACAGTCCAAATGGTCTGGGTCCCCACCTACCAGGTGCACAGACATCCTACCATGCTGTCTCTTGCACTACCGCATAGGCTGCAGTCTGAGAACCCAGCAGGTCCCGTGACCCCCCGATGCTGTGATCTTAGAGCACTGCATGGGGAGTTCAAGAGGCAGCATTGGAGGATGTCTGTGTGCCTGGGCAACGCACAGATACCATGCTGCCTGCTTGGCAGCAGAGGTCTTGAAAGGAGAGATCTTTTGATCTCCCCAGGCCATGCCTCTGCCAACAATCTTTATTAAAAAATGTATTTATTTTAAGGGGCCCCCCCAAGGTCACCGGGCCTGTGAAAGGTCTATTGCCTGTCACCCAATGATGGCAGCCCTGGGTTAATTTGAATGAATTTGCTTGAAATCTAAATAATAGCAGCAGAGAAAGGCTAGGTAAGGAATCTTGTAGGCAAGTGCAGAGACCCACTCAGGTTGTGCAACACCTCTCTGATTTTTAGTTTGCTGGTTTGTTTTTGACAGCCATGATTGGAAGGGGTGGAGATATATGTCACTGGTGCATGGGAATCATTCTTATTGACTTTGGGGGAATGCTGAGAACACCAACTTGGATAAAGCAAGAGATCTCAATAATGCACAGGGAAAAAACTGTTTTCAAGTTAGGAAATGCAAAAACTATAAAAATGTAATACTTAAATTGATGCAATTAAAGCGTTAACATACACTTATTTGTAAGTTGTTGGGGGTTTTTTGAGAAAAACCTTATCCTTTAAAATAGGAGCTGATATTCACTTGTAAAATTTTGTGATATTAATAAATACTAATTTTGCTTTAGAAAAATGCACCTTGCATGTATTTATTTGGTTTCTATCTTGTCAGTAGATGGCTTATAACATGTTTTAAATAAAATCCCTCCAGTAACAGGTTTACTGATGAATAAATATACATTACCAGTAATAATGTCTTTAAGATATATTCCAGTGACCCATTCCAGAGTTTTGCAGTCAATGTGTAGATAGTTGCAATATACTTACCAGAGCATTTTCCACTTCATAAACTATATTTGTCATTTATTCCTATTTAATATATATTCCATCGCAACATAATTTCTCTTTATTTTTTTTGTTCTTTATCTTTGTTTTTGTGTCCTCTGTCTCTAGCTCCTGCTCCCCATTTATCATTATACTTCAGCAGAAGAGTGAAGTAAAGTTCATTTGCCATCACTTCATTAGTGTCTGTACATGCTGCGCCTGTCACAAGTGTCACTCTCATTTCTACGCTTGAGGAAACCGACTTGTAGCCAGGAATTCAATTATCGCTCATTGGCGTAATGCACGTCATTTCCGACAACTGTTTTTTTTGTTGTTTTTTTTTTAACCATTACAGAGTTTTTTTCACAATAATGCTTTCAAAAGATTATGGTCCTTATAATAAACATATTCTATTAAGAGTAGCTAAGCATTACTTCATATGTAGCAATAAATGCAATATGATTAATGCTGGCGAACAATGCTTTGTCTATCCTAACAGTGAGCACAATATTAGATTTCTATACCCTTAGCTGGATTTATACCTTTACAACATACACGCCACTCAGAAAAATGTACAGTAAAAAATAGCAAATATGTGATGAAAGGGTCCAATAATTTTTCTATGTTTGTGAAGTTATTAGGATTTTAGCATGTCTTTTTCCTGGATATCTATATTCAAGTATGCTGGGCCGTAAAGCAGCAAACGTCCTCCTAACTCCCCAGTCAGACAGTTCTGGGCACTCCATGCCCTACTTAACACCACTGCTGAGAATCCCACAGAACAGAAGCTTCATACAAAGGGAAAGTAAAAAATAATTGTAATAATAGACTAAACAGTACATGGGAGGGGGGGGAGAAAAGATGAAAAAAACACCTCACGTGTTTCATGCAAAATGCTTTTAATAATAGGTAGAGCTCATACTGCCTGACACCCTAAATATAGTGGCTATAATAGAAACATAGAAACATAGAATGTGTCGGCAGATAAGAACCATTCGGTCCATCTAGTCTGCCCAATTTTTTTTTGGAGTACTTTTATTAGTCCCCCGTTCCCGGTATTACTTTTAAATCGTTGCCCCTCTAATTTAAGACTATGTCCTCTAGTTGTGGTAGTTTTTCTTCTTTTAAATATACTCTCTTCCTTTACTGTGTTGATTCCCTTTATGTATTTAAATGTTTCTATCATATACCCCCTGTTACGTCTTTCCTCCAAGCTATACATGTTAAGATGCTTTAACCTTTCCTGGTAAGTTTTATCCTTCAACCCATGAACCAGTTTAGTAGCCCTTCTTTGAACTCTCTTCAAAGTATCAATATCCTTCTGGAGATACAGTCTCCAGTACTGCGTACAATCACCATTAATTGATTACTAACACCTGATTATATAACATGTGTTGCACTGGAAGGCTTGTTGTAATTAGGAGTTAGTAATCAATTGATGGTGAGTATAGTAACTATATTTATGGTGTTGGGAAGTATGAGTATAAGCCAATTTTGTATGAAACTCGAGAATGTGTTTTTTTAAAGCGCTATTTCTCTTTCCAACCCCCAGCTGTTTTGTTTCTGTGTGAGTGTTGGCAGTGTTTGTTTGGTATCAGGAGGCAATGGTAGTAACTTACAACCAAGGAATAAATACATATCTTTACATTATATATTTCTTACAGGTAAGAATAGAAACAGAATAATGTCTGAAGTAACCCATAACTTTAAAGTATAGAATATGAAATGAAAATACTTTTTTAGAAAACCAACGAATAGAAATCCAGACCTAGCTACACACGAGGCCATGCATGTGGAAAAAAATGAGAATCCATATTACAAGCTATAGGGAGATCAAGTAAGATAAGAAGAAATAGCTCAATGGAGCAAAACTGAATTTATAGTATACTAGAGAAAATGTGCCACAATATGACACAGATTAAACCAAAGGAGAGAAGGTAAGACAGCTTGTGAGCAATAAATAGTCTAAGGCTGAACAGAGTACACAGAATGGGACTAAGTAAAGACATTTTACAGTAGCACCTGTTCACTGCAAAGACTTGGGGATAACACAACTAGAATGGAAACAGACTTATTACAATGAATGGCTCAACTATTGCCTGTAAATATGTAGCCAAGGCACTAGGCATTTCAGTCTAGGAACAGTTACAAAGCTTCCAATGGGACATTTATATCTTACCACGTTACATTTTGTAGAAGTAATAAAGATCTCAGAACTGTTACCAGTGTGTATGCAAATTAATCTGAATTACCTTATTTCCTATTCATTGGAGTAATATTTCCCCAAGAATGCTAATTTGTATGCAAATGAACACTTACTGCCTCATTATTGGTTATAGGGAGATTTAGTAAGTTTTGATACAGTGCAATAAAAGCATAAAGGAGATACATATCTCTAAACATATATCAACTGCAAGTGGGTTCCTATACATCTTTGCTATGGCACTAAATCTCTTACAAATGATCATTAAAGGATACATATTTCGCCATCTTGTTAAAAACAGATATCATACAAATAATTTAGATTAAGAAAGTGTAACCATGTGGAAAAACTGTGAGACATGAGGCAATAAGTGTTACTGTTTCAAACATATAGTACATATATATGTACTAAAAAGCCTTTTTGAAATTCAGCTCTTAGAGTCAATACTTTTCAGCTGGATTTCCCTCATTTTTGCTTAGGAAATTTGTACCTATGCGTATCTGTTTGTTTGCTTTCTTGCTTGTTTTGTAATGGAAGTTAAGAGTTACCATGTTTTTTTAAACAAATATTTCCACTTTAAAAAAAAAATCATTAAAATGACTACAAAATCATCTGTGTTCTAGGAACTATTGGCAACAAATGACGTGTTGTTAAATTGAAAGATTGCAGAAAGTGTAAGAATTGTAAATAGAAATGCTTTAGAGAAAGAATACAAATAAAATACCTCAGTGTGCGTTATGTGCTTTGAGTAGCTTTGTCATGAGACTGACATGCTGTTTAGAATCCTTGGTCAGAGCTTCGTTCATCACACCCTAGATGAAGTAAGATCAGACCCAATATGCTAAACATGTCAGCCACCTGATAGCGAAATAAGGAGCCAATAGTTACTTAATTGTTGCTGACTGTTGTCCTTTACAGACTCTTGTAATTTGACTAATATAATTATATGAAAAGGTGTCTAGGGGTTTTCTCTCGGATTATTATTTGCTATGTTACCTGTTGTTTGGTTTGCCTGTAGCACAGCACATTGTAATAGGTTGGAGCTAAATAAACAACAATAATATTGATAATAATAAATAATTTGGAGATCTTCACATGTGCTTCTGTCAACAGCTATTCAGCTCTTTTTGTGAAGTATTTAATAACTTTTACAACTGAAAAAGAAAACAAGCAAGCACACAGAATAATTAAAATGTGAACATTCACACTGTAATCATAATAAGGTTCTGAATACAGTGTAACTAACATTATGTTGTAATGTTATTTATTCAAAGAATGTGAGAGGAAAATTTTATCTCACCAATAAAGCAGTGTGCAGGTGAGATTATTAGCTCTACTAGCTTCTAAAAGGTAAACTCAACCTAATGCATAGTTAAGTCGGTGACATGAAATGTTCACCTCAACTCAACTGCAACCACACATTTAGTGCATAGTGATCAATAATCTGTGTGCAATATCTGCATCCTCTGAATCCAAAAAACAAAGGTGTGCGATCCCTCTCAGCGAGAACGGGCAAAAGCTGGAATAGCCGGCTATTTAGAATTCTGATCACGGACTTGCATTGAATGGTAGGATAATGTAACTATTACATCACAAGGGGGCAGAGTTATGATCCTGTTTGATCAGGTTAATCTCTTGTTGTACACAGCCACCTAGTCCTGCCCACTATGATTCACAGGAGCCAATAAGTGAGCAGGGGAATATTTTATGACATCATCCTGCAGGCTTTGGCAACAGTTGTACATTGAGACTGACTGGAAGATTTTAGATGATGGTGCATCATGAGAATTATTCACAAAATGGAGCCAGCAGATAAACACCTAATTTTAATTTTCCTTTTATATACAATGAATTCAAGCATATAAAAAACACAGTGGCACATGATTTATATATGTGTTTGTTTTAAATGGCCAGGTTATTAAGTTACATCTTCTGTAAGTGGTAGTGTCCTTTTAAAAGAACATTGCACCTCTCTGCTCTAGCCGGTCGCCAACCAGACTTTTTATGGAAGCATGACAGCTGTCGGTCAGAGGATAAACTGGCATGTACTATCAAAGGTACATGTCAGTTTATCCTAACACTAGGAACAACTAACATTTCAATTGTGCTTCTATATTAGAATCACAAGTGAAAAGTAACATTTAGAGTTCCTTTAAACTATCTTGCAAGCATTTGCTACTTTACTTCAATAATACTTTAGTAGCCACACACTGTGTTTGTTAAGTCTGATCTCTTTGTATTTGATTTTAAATTCTGTCGTTTTTCTCTCCATTTTTGTGAGATTTAAGGGTTTAGGCATATAATTAACTTGCATTGTGTTTCTGCCATCTGTTTTGCATATCCTAATTAAGTAATACCTGCCCCTATTGGTCATGTGTTTTTATTTATTTGTGTGTTGCAAGGTAGTTGTCTAGGACTAAGCCTTTTCAGGTGGAACATGTGAGATGCTGTTATGGATTTTTATATTTGTATAAAAAATATGAATGGAATTTTGTTAATATGATGGACTTTGTCTATTATTTGGATAGTCACTCAATGCAATTAAGTATATGCTTATGGTTCATTTTGTGTGGATTTACATGGTGGAATCCTGTTATTAGCAGCAGCTGACTGCCTGGTGAGCTCCATTATCACTACTAAACCAGAGGGTGAATGCCTGATTAGTCTGCACTTTTTATGTTGCACTAATCAAGGTGCAAACCTCCGTGCAATATTAAATCTCAAATGTCCTAAGTTGGGCTTAACCCCTTAGTGACGGTAGGATGACATAAAACGTCCAGCGTTTTACAGTTCATTGCGACTCCCCTCTATGAGCTGTGCTCGGATCCCGCTGCAGAGACTTACAGGGGGATCTCACCTGTCAGATAAGTTCACTTTGTCTGACAAGGACATTTTACCAAATCACGCCTTGCCCAAATTCCCAGGTTTGGGCATGCCCCCGTGACGTCACACGTGACATCAGGAGGTCTCACGATTTTTTGGTAGGCACCCTTATCGGTGGCCAGGAACAAAAAGCGGCATTTCAGTGCTTACGTCGTCTGCGACACAAGCACCGTGCGTCACGAACATGTTAACATGTGAAAGGTACGATTTGAATACAATAGAAAAACCATTCATGCATTTTGCAGATGTCGCTGTGGTAATAGGGGCTAATGTTTACAAATGAGCTGCATGTAACATATATGCTGTATTTGTGTCCTGTCTGCACAAGAGAATAACCTGGTCTGTATAAAAGAATTTAAAATTTAGATATCTTGCATTTCCTTGTTATATATTAGCGGGGGTGGGAGGTGGTTTTGCAAAATAACTTCTTGCTTTAAACATTCTATAAAGAAAAGCATTTTTTTTCCAGTCTCTGTTTTTTTTTTTTATAGAATAATTCCCCCAAAAGGTTTGTTGCCTGGAGTGCAGAGACTTTTCCCGAGTTACCTGCAGGGAAATCTTTCATTAATATTGGATCCCCGCTGGGCGTTGAAGCTGAGCTGTGTCAGTGGAATATGGATTCATTAAATATAAATGGCAAGATGCCCTTTTAGAAAATGTAACTTGCCTGTGTTGGCAGCACTGAGGGTAGTTGTCGGCTAATCAGAAAATGATATGTTAACTCTTTCATGAATTCATTGCCGACTCCTCTGCCCTTCAAAGTCACCCACCATGAAAAAACAAAGATTATATACCCTGCTGCTTTTTATCATGCGTACTGCCAAATTAATTATGCTAACAATATTTCTACTGAACTTTATTTTAGTACTGGAAGGCCAAAAAGCCTGAAGTAGAGTATGCACACAAAATAAACTCTTGTGTACATTTTTACTTGTTTGAGTTTTCTAAAAATGTAAACACCTTGGGAACACATGTTGCTTAAATGTTTTTAGAGAAAGCTTGCAATAGTTGTACAGACAGATTTACAGCCCATGTTCTTTGCATGCAAATCTGTCACCATATTTTCTATTTCCTCCACTGACATTTCTTAATTAATACCCTTCACCATTCATTACATTATTTTTCTTTCATTTCAGATGCTTTTCTACTATTTCATTTACATTTATTGTTTTACATTAGGTTCTCCATATAATTGTTGATGAAAAAGTAAGAAGAGGTGCTCACAGCTGTTTGGCATATATAATCTGGCTTTCAGGGTTATTTTACCTCATGGAATTATTAATGTCCAACCCTCCAAAACTAATCCTATGTCATAGCTGACCCTGCAGATAAAAAGGTTGGAAAACACTGGAGGATTTGTATTTCAATATTTGTTTCGAAACAAGGGACAAGCAGGACCGATTTTAACATGCCTGGGGCAAGTTCATGCAGTAAAAACTCAAATCCATAAGGAGAATATATAAAGCCCTATGTCCTTTGATATGTGTCCAATATATAAACAATGTAATTTTCAAATCTTCTTTAAAAATGTAATTTGTCTATTCTGAACAAAAAATGATGGTGTGATGCTATGTGTCTAGCATAATGATGGTTTTATGTGCTGTGAGAATTTTTCCTTAAAATAGGCCCTGGAGACAAGCAAATTTGTTCCATATTCTCTTTGTGAATCATTTCATTAGAACAGACAATGTTTGGGAATTGATTCAATGACAGGACAATACACAGTATCAGATGTTAAAGGGAACCATGTTGCTCTGTTTTGATGAGCATATTAACCCCTTAGTGACAGAGTTCTATGCTGCATTTGATGTGCCTTGAAGACCAGAATTCCATTATTTTTTTGTCATACGTTTGCTTAACTTGATTTCTTTCTTCGTGTTCAGTAAACCCACACAAATTATATATCATTTTTTTTAAAGGACAGATGGGGCTTTATTTTTATACTATTATTTCCTGGTCAACCATGGCAGCATTACTTATGTCAATGCTGCCATGGTTATAACCAGGAAAATGAAAATTACGTAAGTATTGAAATAATTTTCGATTTTTCATCATATGATATAATTCACTATTAAAAAATATATGCAGTGAGGGAAAAAACTATTTGATCCCATGCTGATTTTGAACGTTTGCCCACTGACAAAGAAATGATCAGTCTATAATTTTAATGGTAGGTGTATTTAAACAGTAAGAGACAGAATAACAAACAAAAAATCCAGAAAAATGCATTTCAAAAAAGTTATAAATTTCTATGCATGTCAATGAGTGAAATAAGTATTTGAACCCTTTGACTTAGTACTTGGTGGCAAAACCCTCATTGGCACTCACAGCAGTCAGACTTTTCTTGTAGTTGGCCACCAGGTTTGCCACCAGGGATTTTGTCCCACTCCTCTTTGCAGATCCTCTCCAAGTCATTAAGGTTTTGAGGCTGATGTTTGGCAACTTGAACCTTCAGCTCCCTCCACAGATTTCCTGTGGGATTATGATGCAGTGCAGTTGTCCCCTTAGCAGAAAAAGACTCCCAAAACATAATGTTCCCACCTCCATGTTTGACAGTGGGATGGTGTTCTTGGGGTTATAGGCAGCATTGAGTTGATGCCAAACAGCTTGATTTTAGTTTCATCTGACCACAATACTTTCACCCAGTTCTCCTATGAATCATTCAGTTGTTCATTGGCAAACTTCAGAAGGGCCTGTACATGTGCTTTCTTGAGTAGGGGGACCTTGTGGGCGGACACAGGGCACGCCATGATCCTCTTCAATATGGCACCCGTGATCACTGGGGTGATAGCAGTGCCCTGGATGTCAGAAAACAGTTGTTGCATGATGCCTCATGTCATTAAAACCCTGGATGTATATATACATCTTCATGGTCCTCAAGGACCATGCTTTGCAGGATGTATATATATATATATATCTATCTATATACGTCCAGATGGGTTAAGGGGTTAAACAGAGAGGATCCAAAATGGCAATTAGGAAATATAATTGTTTTTATGATCTATTTACCAATGCTCCTATTGGTTTAAATTCCAACAGGGGCACAGCTCAGGACCTCAATTAGAGAAAACTCTATCATTTTAAATTGCTGCAGGGACTGCAATTCTTGGTAAATCAAGTTAACGTATCTCCCACAAGAAGGGAAAACCATGTTTGTTAGTAACCAACAAAACAGAGATTATATGTCAATTTAACTGAGTCCAAAGAGAACAAGTAAGGCAACAATCTCACCAACTGGCAATCTTTCCTTATATTGCTTTCCTTCTGCTTAATCAAGCGGATATGTGTACTCAATGTTTTGTTGTGTACTGACAAATATGTTTTTCATATTTCCAGGAGAGCACTAACCTTTTGACTTTTTATAACTTGCCTTTAGTTGAAAATTCCTTATTGGACTCCAGCTACTCCTTTTTTTTGTTTTGGGGAATGCACTAAATATTTCCAGGTGCTCTTCGTCAAGGCCTAGGAATTCTTTCTGTGGGAATGCCACTACCTCATTATCTTTGTTAACAAACTGTTTTTTTTCCCAGAATCCCAAGGACAATAGTCCAAAATTACTTATTAGCAATCATACTCATTTTTCTTTCTCTCATTTTTCCTTTTTTTCTTGAGATTAGATTGACTGTTTCTTTATACAATGGGACAGGTAAAGCTATAATGTATTGAAAGTGTAGTTCACTTCATTTACCTAGCAGTGCACTACCTTTCACAGTTTTGTACGGGTTCCTTTATTGAGGTTTAAGAAATGATTGGGATATTTGCTCCCCATTTATTGATTATATTTCTTTATTTGTCTAAATTTCTGGCTGGTCTCCAAATTCAGTAACACACATTTTTTCCTGTCTGCCACCTGCATGCCATTGATTTTCTATCCTCCTATTCACATCTTCTGGTCTCCATCTCTTTCATGAGTGGTGTTTCTTGCTCACGTAAATGATGACTTCCTCACTGTGCTATAATTTGTGATGAATAGATCTTAGAACGGTCTTCATTCTCACATAACTCCTAATGTTCAAGTAAGCACAAAACTCATCATAAATCTGTGTCAGTACAGATTACTTTACATCAGTAAGATTCTGCACTTCAATCATAAAAGTAATGTTACTACCATTTTGCATTGATGAGTTAAGTGATTTTAATTTGCTAAATATTTAGCCAAAATAGTCTAGGGCAGCATTGTACATTTATAACTAGAGGATAAGTACAATGATAACAAGTACATGGAATAATCAGTGCATTAGATAAGTGCACTAAAAGTTGAGAAGTGCACTAGATGAGACATTACATAATCAGTACAATAAATGATAAGCGTACACTTGATGATAAGTTCAAATCCAAAAAGAGCACAGGTACGTACATTGGATGAATATATTGCATTATAATTGAACAATAATACATGCAAAACACTTTTGTGTCTTTCTATATATGTGAGTGTGTGGGAGTGTGCAATCCTATAGCTTTATTCATTAGTATTAAAAAAAAAATTTAATTTTGTGGCACTTACTGTAAAAGCTTATTAATTCATTGCTCCAGTGAAAGGTTATTAGTGCAGTCTACATGACAGTTCTGATTGGACTAAAAGAAAAACATCACCCTTGGGAATATAAATTCTGGCTGAGAGGGCTGGAACATTGGGAATTAACCCTATCATTTATATAACAGTATTAGTGATTAAATAATAGTGGCCTAGATCTAATGGCACCCGTTAAATCCCAAGCTGTCGTTAGTACTAATATAACAGGCATTTATGATTCAATGTCCGCTTCTAACAAAGTTAACGGGTGTGGTAAAATCATTTCTGCATCCATAAAAGGTACTGCACCTGTTAAACAAAACTGCTTTAATGAAATAATACAAATGAAGTACCTTATTGAGCACTATCTGCTTGTGTAGCTCTACAAGGGGGTGGACATGTTGGGTCAGATCTTCATTTATCTTCATTCATCGGACACAATATTCTAAACAACATGTCTGCCCTGATAGATCTATAAAAGCAAAGAGGGTTCTATAATGTGCTTTATTTCAATATTTCCATTAAAGCATTTATATTTAAATTGCCTAATTAATGTTATTCTCCTCTACTGAGAAACTGTGGCATCCCTTCTACTTCCACAAAGTACCTGACTCTGGCCCTGTCCCCCTACCCCTGAATTCAGGAACTGATCATATTTGGCTGTCATTAGAATATTACAACTGTATTTGGAAGCATTTAAGTGATAGCTGAATGGCCCAATTTCAGGGGCCAATCAAATGACCAACATGTTTGATTCAGCCCAAAACTCTGGGCTCCAATATTAATAAAACCAATGTCCTAAAATTCCCCCCAATAATCCTAAAACCAGTGTCCTAAAATCCCCCCCATACAGTCATCACTAACCTTTTAATGCCATGCATAGTTGCAAAAAGTATTTTTAATACCTATTCTTCATCAGTATCAAACCATGGCTGAACTTAGAACATCTGTGTTATTCTTTTTATAATGGTTCACTGTTTCAACAAATATTCTTAGCAGAAACAAATTCATTCAATAATCAGCATTTAATACACCACTGATTTGAAATATATAAAAAAAACAAAAAACAAGAAGACCACAATTAATATTGAACCATTTCTGTTGCCCTGGAGATAGGTCAGCGTACATCAGGATATGAGAGACATTTCAATTCCTTTGCTTGCTTGTAAGTAATATAACTGAATGTTTTTACTTGTGTTTATAGAGCAAAATTGATGATTCAATGCCTGCCGCTAACGCCATTAACGGTTGCAGTAATATCATTACCGCACCTGCTTAACGCAAAGGCACATTTTAACCCTTTCAATGCTGTAGGGAATGCAAACAGTGTTCCCTATAGCACTGAAACGGTTAACCTGTTAAAATAAATGTTGGGGGATCGACAGGGGCTCCTCCAATTAAAATGTGGTCTCCCAGGGGCCACAGGCCAGTGCATACCTGTGGCGCCCATTTATATTTTAATTAAAAGAAAACCCACTATTTAATTAAAACTACTCTCCCCTGGCTTGGGGCTACCACTACTCCCCAAACTCCAAATATAATAGAGTTATACCCAGCCCTTACCCTATGGGGTTGGTAATTATATCTGGCACATTAACTTAACAAATGAATTATCAGCCTTCCTCCCCCTTACCCTATATGCCAGTGATTGGCCAAATTCCCTGGGCACATAAAAAAATCAGTGCCCACCCCCCTGGCACACAAAAGGGTTCCATGTACAAATATATTATCTGGTATGTCATTCTGAATCTGGCTCTCCCACATTTTTTTAGCATAGGAGAATTTATTGCAGGCCCTCAGGCATAGCACCACCCATGGTACAAGAGGGGCCTATAATAAAACTTTTAAAGTGACTTGACCAATGGAGGCATGCTTTTTTTTTATTTTTGTTATTTTTTTTTATTTTTTAGAAAACACTGTTTTTCCCTTACCCCAGTACCAGTCCTTTCACGCAGGTTATTTCTGCAGTCCCCTGTTTTAGTTGAATCGCACTCTATTCCAAAAGGAATAGCATATGTTAGATTAAATGTCCCGAGTTCGCTAATTAGTGGGGGACATAGAACCTATAGAGAAATAACTCTTGGCACTCAGGGATCTAACTGAGAGGGATTAATTTATTTTCCTGGCTAACCATGGCAGCAGTTACGTATGGGTTTAGCTCCACCCTCAAGGTAGGTAGGACAGAAACAGAGTTAAAAGAGAGCCCCCGCCCCCTGTCTCCTCAGTCTTTTTTCTGTCCTCATTGGTATTAGGACGGGGCCCGTTTCGGGCCTAAATATTTATTGTTTTATGGATTTTTTCTTTATTTGTTTTTTACTCACCTTCCGGAAAGTTCAGCCTCTTTCTTTCCGAAGCCCGGTTCCTTGTCTTTTCACGGTTCCCTGGGATATTTATTCCTCCGTACACTTACTTCTAGTTGGTACTGGAGATGATTCTGGATATGAAGTTTTTGGCCATGTTCCTCCGTAAGCTTACTGCAAGTGGTACTGGAGATGTATTGGTGATTGGCAGAGGTCTCAATTCCTGCTACACTTTGGTGGTATGTATGGGGCATTGGGATGGGAGCCCCCCCCCCCCCCCACACACTTTTTTATTCCTCTATTTGTTTTTCTTTGAGTGTGGGGACGCTTTGGCATCCCACACTTCTGTTTCCCCCCTTCTCCGTTTATTTTTTGAGGCTAAACACCTCCCTTACTATCTCCTATTCTCGGCGGTGGAACGCATATGCGTTCCACGCCTTTTTTTCTATGGAGGGCTGGAGTACTTCCGCCTTCCAGCCCTCATTTTTTGTCCCTGTCGGCTGGGTAGGCGGTGAAGAGGCGCTGGAACGCATATGCGTTCCACGCCTCTCTTTCAGTGCCGTTTTTTCGGCGTTGCAACGCATATGCGTTCCACGCCTCGATTTCCACTTTTTTTCTTCAGGTGGAACGCATTTTGCGTTCCACCACTTACATTTTCTCTATTTAGGGCTGCTGGTGCATGAGTTAGGTGGGCCCTGTTATTTTCTTTTCTAACCAGGACTCACCTTGACCTTTGTTCCCTGTGCCTTTCTTCTTCCAGCCTCAGGTAATTCTTTGTTTTGTCTGTTTTTTCTGTAATTTACATTTTTGTGCATTTGTTTCATGCAATCTTTTCTTTCTCAGCTTGCCCTTTATTTTTATTCCTACTATCATATCCACCTCATCCAAGAGGTCTCATTCTCGTCATTCTAGGTGAGTTTTTATTTTTTATTTTTATTTTTTATTTTAAGAGTGTCATTTGCCTATTTACCCTGGTGTCTTTTTCCAGCCCTAGACCGGAATCTGATCATCCCAGGAAGAGAACGGAAAAGCGTTCTCGATGTTTGGCTTGTGATGCCACCCCTCTAGAGGGCAAACGTCTTTGCGGGGACTGCTTGACTCAGGCCGCTGGCCCCCCTGAGTCCTCTCCGGATTTAATGCACCTGGTTAATCAGGCTATTGAGAGGAGTCTGAAAGAACATTTGGGGAATCTTATCCCGATCCACAACTCACCCCCGACTGAGGAGTGTTTGTTTGCAGATAGGCCCGGCTCTGAGGATCCCTTGGATATGGGGAATTGCTCTTCAGCCGAAGAAGATGGTGATTCGGGCGTTCTCTTGGACCCTACCCTTATTGACCACCTCATTGGAGCAGTTAAAGCTACATTGGGTATCACCGAGCCTCTTCCCACGGTGGGTGCAGCCGACAAATACTTCACCAGTCTGCATAGGAAAAGACCATCCTTCCCGGTTCATGACTCCATTGAGGAGTTGATTTCTACTGAATGGAAGAACCCTGATCGTAAAGTTTCTTCCGGCAGGAGGATCTCTAGATTATATCCCGTGGCTGCCGAGGATGCCTCCTCTTGGTCCTCTCCTCCTGTGGTAGATGCTCCGGTCATTCGGGTTGTCCGGCGTTCATCCCTCCCTCTAGATGGTCCGGCACTTCTGAACGACCCCATGGAACGACGGATCGAGGCCTCTTTGTCAAGAGCTTATGTTGCGGCAGGTGCTATCTGCCAACCTACGGTTGCCATGACATCTGTCTCCCGTGCCCTGAAGTGTTGGATCCTCGACCTCAAGGATGATATTGAAGGCGGGGTACCCAGAGAACAGCTTCTGGATTCCTTATCCAACATCAAACTGGCGGCGGAGTTTTTTATTGAATCATCTTTGGATGTTTTAAAGCTGGTGGCCAGATGCATGGGCTTGTCGGTGTCAGCCAGACGTGCCCTGTGGTTGAAACACGGGCATGCCGACAATGCCTCTAAGAATTCCCTGGTGTCCATTCCATCTGATGGAAAGTTGTTATTTGGAAGGGTTTTGGAGGATGCCATCCGTAAGGCCGCTGAAGGTGAGAAAGTTTTTTTGCCACAGGAACGCAGGCGCCTTCCCAAGACCGTTTGGAATGACCGTCGGACCAGACAATACCGTCCCGGCAGAGAGGTGGCTCGTACTTCGGCATGGAGAGGCGGTTTCCGAGGACCTGCAAAGGGTTCCCGTTCCCGCCCGGCCTCTTCCTTTCGTGGAAAATTCCAGTCATGAAGGTCCTCCTGCCCAGGCCACTCCAGTCGGTGCTCGACTTCTGGCCTTTTCAGTGGTCTGGTCAAGTTTTTCCACGGATTCCTGGGTCCGGACCATTATCCACGACGGTTACAGCCTGGAGTTTCGGTCCCCTCCACCTCCTATTTTTATCCGTACCAAGGTTCCTGTGGACCCCCACCGGAAGGATATCCTAAAGAATTTTCTACGCTCCCTTCTCCAAAACGAGGTTATTGTTCCTGTTCCTGTGCTCGAGCGCTTCCAAGGAAACTACTCCCCCCTGTTTTTTGTAGCCAAAGCGTCAGGAGACCTAAGACCGGTCCTCGACCTGTCTGTTTTGAATCGTTCCATGAAGGTCAGGAAATTCAGGATGTAGTCCCTCTGGTCGATTGTTCCTTTCATCTCCCCTGGCGATTGGATGGTCTCCATCGATCTCCAAGATGCCTACTTTCACGTTCCCATCAGGATTCGGCACCAGAGATTTCTACGCTTCGCCATTGGGGAGGATCACTTCCAGTTTCGGGCCCTCCCATTCGGCCTCAGTACGGCTCCTCGTACCTTTTCCAAGGTTCTGGTGGTGTGTGTTGCAGAACTTCGCAAGAGGGGCCTGACAATCTTTCACTATCTGGACGACATTCTCATCGTGGCTCCCTCTCGAGACCTTGTCACCTCTCAGCGGGACGAGGCGTTGAGTTTTCTGCAAGGAGCTGGTTGGATAATCAACTTCACAAAGAGCCAACTCCTTCCGTCCCAAACCCTGGTCTTTTTGGGGGCGTGCTTCAACACTCTCACGGCTACTGTTTCCCTGTCATCGGACCGTCAGTCTCGTCTGATTTTGGCCATCCAGAATGTCGTCCTTCCCGGTTGGCTGCCCAGGGAACTTATGTCCCTTCTAGGGGTCCTGGTCTCCACTATCGGCCTAGTTCGTTGGGCTCAATGGCACACCCGGTTTCTTCAGTCCCTTCTGCTACCTCATCTCCCGGTTCCCAGGTCCTTCTTGGACAAGAAATTGTATTTACCAGAGGTGACTTCTCATCATCTGGCCTGGTGGTTGGAGGTCCGTCACCTCAGGAGAGGTTTTCCACTGACGGACATCACTTACAAAGTTGTCACAACGGATGCGAGCGCTCATGGTTGGGGAGCCCATCTGGACGGTCACTACGCCCAAGGAGAATGGTCCCCTGCGGAGAGTTGTCTTCACGCAAATGTCCTGGAACTGAGGGCAATTTACAGGGCTTTGCTGGCTTTTCATCTAACCATTCGGGGTCATTGGGTGAGGATCCAGACAGACAACAGGTGTGCGGTTGCCTACATCAACCATCAAGGTGGTACCAGGAGCCAGTCTCTCAGCCGGGAGTTCGAGCCGATTGCTGTCTGGGCTCAGGAATCAGTCGAACACCTGGCTGCGGTTTACCTTCCGGGTCCGGAAAACACGATGGCAGACTTCCTGAGCCGCACCACTCTCAATACAACGGACTGGAGGCTTTCGTCTCAGGTATTCGATCATCTTTGTCTACTGTGGGGTCGTCCGACCTTAGACCTGATGGCCTCTCCCGCGAACACTCAGCTTCCTCGCTTTTTCTCGAGGACTCCTCACCCCATGTCAGAGGGCGTGGACGCTCTCCCATGGCCCAAGGAGTTCCTATATGTCTTTCCTCCTCTCCCTCTCATTCCGAGACTCCTGGGAAAATTGCGTCTGGAGAAAGCAGAAGTGATGGCCATCCTTCCATGGTGGCCCAGGAGGCCTTGGTTTCCGCTGGCGAACAGGCTGTCCGTCCGGGACCCTTGGCTTCTCCTGTCTCAGGGTCCGGTGTTACATCCTTGCCCCCGCTCTCTTCAGCTAGCGGCCTGGCGATTGAGCGGCAGTCACTGCGGTCCCATGGTCTGTCGGACGGCGTTGTCTCTACCCTGCTGAAGGCTCGGAAGCCTAACACCTCGGCCACGTATCATCGCATTTGGTCTGCCTTCCTGGTTTGGTCTGAGGGTAAAATTCTGGATCCACTATCACCTTCCCTACCGGATGTCCTGGCTTTTCTCCAAGCTGGCCTGGACCGAGGTTTGGGTCTGAACTCCCTCCGGGATCACGTCTCGGCCCTGTCTGCTCTCACGTCAGTTCGTTGGGCGTTGGAACCCCTGGTGATTCGTTTCTTCAAGGCGGTTCTCAAACTCCGTCCCCCGACCTGTTCCTTCACGACGCCTTGGAGCCTTCCCCTGGTACTTCGTGCTTTATCTGAACCTCCCTTTGAGCCCATGCAGGATGCCTCCCTTTGGCTGGTGACCCTGAAGACTCTTTTACTATTGGCCGTGACTTCTGCTAAGCGTTGGTCGGAACTTCAGGCTTTTTCTACAGAACCTCCATACACGGTCTTCTCTTCGGATCGTGTCCTTCTTCGCCCTGTCCCGGAATTCCTGCCTAAGGTGGTGTCGGACTTTCACCTGAATCAAGAGACTATCCTCCCGGTGTTTTTTCCGAACCCCACGACTCCTGAGGACTCCCGCTGGCATACCTTGGATGTGGTTCGCTGCCTACGCCTCTATATTACCGCCTCTTCCTCCCTGAGGAAGTCTACCAGGCTCTTCGTCCTTCCTCTGGGCTCTCGACGAGGTGAGGCGGCCTCTGTCTCCACTCTACGCCGCTGGATTGTGGCTGCGATATCCAGGTGCTACGTCTCCACTGGTGTTCCGGTTCCTCCAGGGCTCAAGGCTCACTCCACTCGGGCTGTTTCCTCTTCATGGGCGGCTGAGGCTGGTTCTTCAGTGGCGACTGTTTGCGAAGCTGGGAACTGGTCATCGGGTGCCACCTTTTTCCGACACTACCGTCTGGATGTCCACCGGACTGAGGAATCCTCCTTCTTTCACGCTGTTTTGGCCTCTGTCTCCTCTCATTAAACCTTTTTCATTTTTGCAGTATTTCTTCTGTGTCTGTGTTTATTGGTTGTATGTTCTCCCATCCCTATTGGTTTCTGGCTTGGGTATGTCCCATACGTAACTGCTGCCATGGTTAGCCAGGAAAATTTAAAATTGTTTCATACTTACCGTAATTTTCTTTTCCTGGTTATTATCCATGGCAGCAATCAGTTCCCTCCCTTGTTGTTTCTTGGTTATGAGGAGCTGGTTACTAGACTGAGGAGACAGGGGGCGGGGGCTCTCTTTTAACTCTGTTTCTGTCCTACCTACCTTGAGGGTGGAGCTAAACCCATACGTAACTGCTGCCATGGATAATAACCAGGAAAAGAAAATTACGGTAAGTATGAAACAATTTTCAATTATCTTCAACATACAATCTACCCCAGAATCTCTTAAGAACTGCAAATACAATGTAATGATATATTACTGTTACTACAGCAAAATTCCTGCCTATTTCCACAAGCTCTCTTCATTGGATGTCATTGAATGTTGGAATATGTTAAACACACAATAGCCATACCAAGGAAATAGAGAACATAGAAACTAGCACTGGCAGTCTACTATTTCGAACTTAACAATAATGAGTGTGTCCACTTTCAAAAGTAATATATATATATATATATATATATATATATATATATATATATATATATATATAAATTTACATATATATTGTATTAGATATACGATACAAGAAGCACTATATTTTGCATCTGACTAGGGATTTGCAAGCATTCTGCCTAACATAAGTGGCACTAAAAAGGGGGAAGGGGAATGGTAACATAAGTTGTATTGCCAGTGAAACCATTGGTGCTGCTTAACTTGACAGTAGTAGTCTCCTGGTAGACCTCCAATGGTGATGTGGACATGTCCCCACTTAAGTGTGGTGAAGATATTTACTAAAGAGAAAATATAGTGTTTAATTGTACTTTAGTAGAAGCTCATACTATTTAACCATGTTATGCACTATTTCTAACTATTTAGTTACAGTTACCTTATAACAGACAATACTGCCATACCTTGACAGATTCAAGGGACTCATGTTCTGAACACGCACTATTACACTACCAAATTAATACATCTCATGATTTAGGGCTGTTGTCACCTTTAACACCAGTTCACTCTCTAAACAGGCAAAGAATCTTGCACTGCATATCTGCTAACTTAAAATAAATGCAGTGCAGAAAAGTTATAAGCATCCCAGTAGATTACCGTACTTTATATATTTTATCATTTTGAATTTAAATTGAAAAATGTCCCTTAATTTAAAAGAAAGCTATTGATATTTTGCCCCAAAACACGTAGATTGCTGCTAAAATAATGTGTACCACATAAGTGATCTCTTGAAATACGCTTGGTGATTTATTTGTGTCAAATGTGGGATGTGTTAAAGAGTTAACTACTGGTTGAATTAATTGCTGGTAAGAATAGTATATATATATATATATATATATATATATATATATATACAGTAATCGTTAAAAAAGTACTAAATCATGATTTTCCACAACTAGTTCCTAGGCCCTCTTCAACTCAAAGTGTATATAAAAGGTGGTTCAACATCTATTTGGCATATTGTCAAATACATTAACAATGAATGACTAATTAGATGCTAATGTAATTAGTGTGGGTTTAGCAGCCTTAATACAGGAAGTATTTTGTAAGCGTTACAATACTTTAAGTTTCATCCATTCACATAGTGTCAGTATATATATTTCAGAATAGCCCTGGAAATAAATAAATAAATAAATAAAAATCATTTTGCACTTATACCTTTTATTTGAATAGCCACATTATTTCCTCTAAACTTTGTAATTTCCTATGACTAAAACCCGACTTTTAGTTTATTCCAACATTACCTCTTGATACTTAGGTAATAGTCTCTAATCATGTTGCAAAATTTTAATTTAACAGCAACAATAATTATAAGCAATTTACATCATGATCAGCATTTATTATTAGATGGCTATGTCCAACTTAACTATATAGTATAATCAAGGCTTTTGTGTTCTCAGGTAGGCAACAGAAGCTTCTGTATGTGTTCCAAGGAAGAGTTTTCTTCAATGGACAACATGTGTATTTATCAGTATTAAAGGATTTCCCCCCTCTCATTGCCTGCTCTGGAAATCTCAGCCTTAGAAAAAAGATTTGTGATAAAGATAAAAGAAAATGGTAGAGGGGCAGAAATATTACTCAACCAAGGACCAGGGGTAGACACAAACAATGCTCACAGTGAACATTCACTGGGTTATGTGGTGGATACCGTATTTGCTCGATTATAAGATGACCCTGATTATAAGATGACCTCCCCCCAAACTTTGTATATTCCTTTAGGAAAAAAACTAAAAGCCTGAATATAAGACTACCATATAGTAAAAAAAGTTTAACTTGTATATATGTAAGTTGCTTTTTAATATTTAATAAAAAATGTATATTATACAAATGCATTTCTTGTTTTTATTTCCTTTTATGTGCCAATGCGGCCTCTCTCTCCCCCTCCCCCAGCTGTCTCTCTCCCCCCCCCCAGCGTTGTCTCTCTCTCCCCCCCAAACTTCTCTCTCTCTCTCCACCTCCCTCGTCTCTTCCCCCTCCCCTTGTCTGTCTCCCCCCTCCCCTTGTCTCTCTCTATCCCCCCTCCCCTTTTCACTCTGTCCCCCCTCCCCTTTTCTCTCTTCCCCCTCCCTCCCCTTGTCTGTGTCTCTCCCTCCCTCCCCTTGTCTGTCTGTGTCTCCCCCCCCCCTCCCCTTGTCTGTGTCTCCTCCCCCTCCCCTCCACACCTGGTTTCCTTCCCTGGTGGCTAGCGGGGCAGCAAAGGATGTCTGTGCGATGAGTGCAGACCTCCCCTGCTGCCGCCCGGCACGACCGCCGGGACTTTTATGACAAAGCCTGAAGGACCCGGCTTCATCATAGAAGTCCCGGCGGCGGCAGCAGGGGGGCTCTGCACTCATCGCGCAGACATTCCACTGCTGTTAGAGAGGGGGATCCAGGTCCCCTGCAGCTCTGCTGGGGACCTGGATCCCAGTCTTATAATCTGACCTCAATTTAAGGTCAGATTATAAGACGACCTCGAATGTAAGAGCATTTGCTCTGAAAAAAACCTTGTCTTATATTCGAGCAAATACGGTAATTTAACAATATTCTTTTCTTTTTTTTTTATAAATCTTTATTAAGTGTATCAAAAGACATACAACATAAAAACAAACACTACACGTACAAGTCAAGAGATCTCTTAATGTCTAGACACACCGATCTTTAGAGTGTAATATTACAACAGCAGCAGGAAATCGGTTTATAATAAAATATTATATACCATTAGGAGATGTTTGGGGGAGGCCCAGTACATTCAATCAACGCGCAGGGGACACTCTGTTCTTAATACTTGAATCCCAGGTTAGCCAGATACTGTTATACAAGTCCCGTTTTGTTCCAAAGAAGACCCTCTCTGTGCCTGCTTGGAATTCTATCTGAGTAGAAATTTTTGCCCAAATAGGAACTGTTGTTTTTTTCCAAGATCTCGCAATACACAATTTAGCTGCCAAGAAAATATTTATTAATAGATATTTCTGGTGTCATTTTAAGTCAGGGAACCCAATATGGAACAGGACAGATTAAGCAGTCAGGCCTATATCGTGGCCTGCAACAACTTGTGCAGTATGCGCCATTTTATCCTTAATTGGTGCTAGAAGTGTACATTGCCACCAAATGTGCACCTGTGACCCTATCTCTAAACGGCAACGCCAGCATATGTTGTTACAATTCGTATTATATTTTGCAAGGCGAGCAGGCACAATGTACCACCTAGTTACCAATTTGCAGTATTGTTCTTGCATTTTTACACAATGGATCGCTTTCCTTGTGATCCTCCAAGCAGCGCACCAATCTTGATTAGTATATGTAAAACCTTGCTCTCTTTTTAATTTTAGAAAACAATTTCTAGGAAGTTGTAGAGGTAAGGAAATTATCCCATCGATCAGGATCAGGTGGAGGATTTGGTGCAAGGAAGTGTCTAATTCTAATATAGGAGAAGAGTTCCAAATCGGGAAGACTATATGCTCTCTGTAAATCCGAGAATGAAATTATATTGTCTTCCATATATAGGTCTCCTAATATTTTAATCCCATTGTTAATCCAGGTAGTCAGCCTTATATTGGGTATATAGCATGGGATAACCTCAATTGGGGTAGCCCTGGACGGGGAGATCCGGAGATGGAACCTTCTTCTTATCGCATGCAGAGATGAAATAAGGTTACCAATCATCAAGCCCATCGTACCCAATTTCCCATATTGTATGGGGGCTACCCACAGGAGCATAAAAGGGTCAAGATGGTTGCACTTATGCTTCTCAATGCTCAACCAGGGTGGATTACTCAGTCTATTAGTGTTTCAAGATATTATATGAGTCAATTCAATATCATGTAGCTGATATGGGTCCTGATATCCCAGGCCACCCCTGTCTACCTCTCTCATTAAAATTTGTCTGGAGATTCTGCATCTTCCATCTGCCCATACATATGAGGCGAATAGAAGCTCCAGATCCCTAAGATGCACACGCGGCACCTTTATTGGTATAGCCCTAAGAAGATACAGAAACTTTGGAACTACATAGGATTTCAAAATGCCTATCTGGCCCATCCATGATAATTCCATGCCTTTCCAACGTGAAACCATTGATCTGAACTGATTTTTTAGTATTATATAAATCAGGCGACTATCTTTGGGCAAAAGGCTATACCCAAAAAGTCAATGTGTTCAGGGAGAGCCTTTTTTATATCCTATATTTTAGAGTATATCCAACTGTGCCAAATTCAAATAGAGAGGTATAATCTGTGTTTTAGAGATATTTATTTTATAATTCGAAAAATGACCAAAAATCTGTATCTCCTTCATCAGGGATGGAATAGAATCCAGTGGGGTAGACAGAGACAATAAGACATTGTCTGCATATAAAGTAATAGCATGTACCTGGGGGCCGATCTTTATGCCTCTCATACATGGGTTTTTCCTGACTAATACAGCAAAGGGTTCAATGGCTAACGCGTACAGCAGAGGGGCTAGGGGGCATCCCAGGTGTGTGCCATTAAAAATTGGGAAGTACTCAGATGTTAAAGAGGGGCCCTTAATCTTAGCAGAAGGAGAAGTATATAATGCCATAGTAAAATGGAGTAAAGATCCCGAGAGGCCAAATGCCTGCATAGTCTCAAAAAGGAACCTCCAGTTTACTCTGTCGAATGCCTTCTTGGCATCTAAGGCCAGAAGGACAGAGGGGGTTTCTTGCAGATGGATTTTTTCTAAGATGTTAAGTACTCTCCGGGGGTTGGCCTCTGTGGATCTTCCTGGCATGAACCCCCGCTTGGTCCTGATGAATCAAGCCCAATACAACCAGTTTTAATCTTTCAGCCAAAATCTTAGAATATATTTTTATATCTAGACTGATTAACGATATTGGTCTATAGTTCATAACCATGGTCGGGTCCTTCTCTGGTTTTGCTATAGGAGAAATGTTGGCAACCATCATTTCTGCGGGAAAGCTTACACCTGCATCAATTTTATTAACACGCATTGGAGGATCAGGGAAATCACTGGACTCAAGGTTTTATAGAAGATGGCTGAAAATCCATCTGGACCAGGGGCCTTAGCCTTCTTTAAATCGCTGATCACTGTAATAATTTCCAACTTTGAGAGGTTGGTTAAGTATATTCAAATTCTCAGGGGATACCTGGGGGAGATCGAGTCCATAGAGGAACCACACTATCTCCTGTGATGTAACTCGTGGTTCCTCTAAATTGTATAGGGTTTTATAATATTCCCTGAAGGCAGAGCAAATCTGGATCGGCGTTATACATGTCTCCCTGTGAAAGTTGATATCTTTAATCCTTGATGCTTGGTTTATAAACTTGAGTTTCCTGGTCAAATCCTTCCCCACTCTGCTATTACTATAATACCATCGTTGTTTCAGTCGGAGTATAGTTGCATCTGTTTTTTCCCTGAGTTTCAAATTAATGGAGTTCCTTGTGGAGTCAATCTCTACCAGGAGCCCCTGTGTCAGATCCAATTGATGTGCTCTCTCTAGTTGGGCAAGTGAAATGTAGAGGTCAGGTAGACCTCTTCCGCTTAATTTCTTTATCCAAGTCCCACGCTTTATAAGGTGGCCTCTCAGATAGCTCTTTAATGCGCAGCACAGGGTGAATTCAGATACCTCCCCATTATCATTACTCTCTAAGAACAGTTTTGCTTGTTCGACCAGATCCACCTTGCTCGCCTCAGAGGACAGCAGGGTCTCATTTAGTCTCCAGTTTCCTCGTATCTTATACATGGGGGCGTCTTTTAAGTCCATGTACACGGGGGCATTATCTGACCAGGAGATGTTTAACATCCTCGAGCTGGAACAACTCTCGAGGGTGAGCCCCATCATCAAAAAATAGTCTATCCGAGAATACGAGGCATGTGCTGCTGAATAGAAGGAGAAATCTTGCTCATTGGGATGCAAGGTTCTCCACACGTCGTAAAGACCATTCCTATGGAGAGTATCAGAAAAGCAATCCACCCTTGCCTTTAATCGAGGATCCCCCCTACCAGAGATCATAGACTTCCTATCTTTGTTAACATTGGTGATACAATTGAGATCGCCCCCTATAACGCATATCCCCATATAAATCATTTCAACTGTCTCAAAAATCCTATCGCCCTATCTGAGGGAGCATACAAATTACACAGAGTATATTCTGTATCATTTATACGACATATCAAAACTAGGCTTCTTCCTTCCTGGTCAGTCTCATGGTGGACATATTCAAACTTAATTTTGGCAGAAATAATTATTGCTACACCGCGTTTTTTTCCCCAAGAGCGAGGATACATATATATGCGGAAATCTACGATATTTCCATAGAGTAATCTGTTGCTTCAGTTATTAAAGTATCATAAAGGTATGCCCTTTTATATGGGGAGTTAAGACCATGCGCATTTAGTGTAGAAAACCTAAGGGACATAGAAAACCCATGTCCCCCCCAATTCCAAAGGCCACCCGCCGAACCGCCTACGCCAAGTTGAATCTCTTGAAACACATACAAACACATAAAGAAAACATTCAACCTTCTGTCGGGACACCCCAGCGGAAATACAGCTGCGGTGCGCCGAGACAAAAAAATACCCTGGACCATCAGGGTTAAGGGGCACGGACAATCGGGTCAGCTCAAAGACCATGCTTTATCATACCAACATGGACCCACCCAGGAGAGGGAAGAAAAGAAAAAAGAAAAATAAATAAATAGATCAAATGCTTACCCATAAGTTATACCGGTTGTATTTTGTAAAAAATTGAAATTAAAATGTTACTATTTTATTTACATACCCGTGGATCATTATACCTTCATTTTCAATCCCCTTACATATGTTTACCGTGTTTCTATACCGCCTTTCAACCCGTAAAGTGATCTATCTGTGTTGTATTTCTAATTGTGAATTGGCATAGTCATGTGTGTTCATAAACCCATATCTCAAATATTTATCGTGCTTATCATATTCATTGACTAAAGAGAAGGGGAAAAAAACCATAACTTCAATTATCAAGTGCTTGCCCCTATATATTGTGTGAGCTACATATCGTGTAAAATCAAAATTACATTTTTACTACCCTTATTACGTTCCTGTGAATTATAACGCCTTCACTTCCAAACCCTTTACAAATATCTAAGAGTGATCACAGAGTGATCTATTTATATTATGTTATCAGATATAGGTAGGCATATTCATCTATGTGCATTCATTCACAACCCCAAATCTCAAATATTTAAGGTGCTTGTCAAATTAATAAAGGTGGGGGGAAAAGAAAGAAGAGAAAAAAAGAAAAGAAAAAAAGAAAAAAATGTTTTTAACAATGTTTTATGAACCTTTACAGACCTTGCTATAAACAAAGGCATCCTTGTACAGACAATGTGCCTATCCCTGCTAAGTACCACTAAATTCACATCTCAGGCCAGCAACATTGCAAGGCAGAATGACTAGAGCAACTAATAAGGCTTTCAGTCAGAGGGACTGCTTTTGTAATACATAAATACTTTATCCCACACCATGCATGATACTTTTGTGAACCCGTGCTCAGTGTCACCTGAATGACATACAAACCTTTTACCTTTGTTAGCATGCCTTGCCAAAACACAACATGCAAAATGTAACCATGGAATTTGTCTGAAAATAAAACTAAATAAATGTTTAAAATTAAACTAATTATCTGTGTATATTTTGTTAACATGATTAAATAAATGAAAGCAGTTGGTGTCGTTTTTAATCTTACTCATTTATTTTCCCAATTTGTGCAATTTAAGATTCCAGGAAAGTAACCTATTTACTAAACATCTGCCACAGAACTGACAGATTAGCTTCCCTCATTAACATCGACTTACATTTTAAAAGGGTCAATCACAGATGCGCTCAAGCTACTCTCTCTGTTTGATATGACCACTTTTAGTATTTGCAGACATGATGGAAATGTTTTAAATACAAATGAGTGGTTAAGTAATAAAATCCACATGCCTTATGGGTTAAATGATTCTAATAAGAAGATAGCTTGCCCCATTTCCTGTTTATGTCCAATATTATCCGACTTCGAATATGATGATCTCGCATATGTCCTTCTCTACTCTGATGAGTAAAATTCTCAACTGATGGATGTAGACACTGGCACAGAGATCTGTGCTCTATCTGTAGCTGGTGTCCTCTTAAAAGCCTAATCCTGCTCTTTTTATACTCAGAGATGCCAATCAAGAAGGGCTTCAAGCAGCAGGTGATATCCCTGTGATTTCTCCCCTGCCTCAAAGCACTAGAAATACCTTCTCAGCAATAAAAACATTGACAATACTGGGTGATAAGTACATATACGTTAAAACATCCTTATATGAATAGTGCATTATAATAACTGCTTCAAATACGTGCCCAGGGTGAGAAATACACATTGTAGGGGCATCTCTATTGGGGACAATGTATGATAATGATGGTTAATAAGGTTGCAGGATAATAGCAAAGGTGGCTAAGAACCCTGCATAAATACATATCTAGTGGATAATAGGTAGTATGATAAGGGTGAAAATACAACATAGTAGTACTAGATAAAGAGAAAAAAATATATTATAAATACTGGAAGATGATAAGTATATAGAATTGTAGGAACACTACACAAGAACAATAATTAATGATAAGTATGTAGGATGAACAAAATACTTGATGAAAATAGTACTCAAAATGAATAATGTATGACAAATACAAGCACTGGGTAATAGCACAAAACAGTACTTTCTTAATGTACCCCTCATAATCCCTTCCTGGCTTTTAGAGACTGAAACATATTCTCTCTTGGTAGCCTTCTCCAAATCCTGTGTCTGTTTTAATCTCATCAATATGGGGAATTATAAGAGTAAATAGTTGGGTACTTTCCAGAAATGTTTATATTTGAAATTAAACTGGTCAGAGAACTAGCAGCCTGATTGTCCTGGAGGATGAAGATACAATATGATAAATGTTCTTATACATGCAATAAAAAATATGTAGTTGACTTTTGGTCAGACATTTGGACTCAAACCCATCCAAGCCTCAGGGGTCCCACTCAGATCTATTTTGTTGACCAGGTCTTTCCTGGGTTTGCCCAGGGTCCCAGTTTATAGGTTATTCAGATATACGGGTGAAAAAGTTGCTACAGGAGCCTATTGTGCATGTGTAGTAAGTGGTTGTCAGAAACTTATAGTTCAAGTGTCACTTGGCATATGTATTTAGCTTGAAGCAGGCCTCTACTGGAAATATTTTCAACAGCCTTTAATTTAAAAAAAATATACAGAAACATACATTTTTGTTGAACACAGAGTTTAGAAGGTTACAGACTTGTCACAAAAATCAGTCAGAGGCCTTAGAGATTTTAACTAATGCCAAAAAGTCCCAAATTCAATCTAGACAATCTTCCCACTGGACATATACCTTCCACTTCATGTACAATAATCTGCTCCACATCAGTAATTCAGTAATTCTCTATGCGCATAATATTATGCAAACACATTTCTAATTTGTATTTTATATTATGGAAACTTTAAAAATAAGCGTTAAATGGAACCCGTTGTGCACTGAATTACCATAACTGGGATACATTGCTCTATAATAACCCTTGAATTGATACATGGTTTTTCATTTAATCGTGTACACTGGTAATTAATTTTTAAAATGGTTGACCAGCTAGACCTGTTATTTATGTTTCTCTTAATTCCGTTTTAATCATTGCAATTGGTTTTAAAGATAGTTACATCCCTACCGTACTAAAAATAAATTAATAAGTAAAACATTACATACTTTATTTATACATATTCACCACTCTGCTATATTTGCAAAGATATTTTATATATAATAACATTTCTTGTACAAACTGGGGTCTATTCTCTAATAGTCTAGTTTAACAAAAGGTCGTTCAGTTGGGAGGTCAAGTTAGACTTAGTCTCCAAAGTGAACTCAACCAACCAAATCTACCACTTTAAGCTATTCACTAAAAAAATCTCGACCTCCATCTCAACTTTGATTCAACAATCCTTGCCAAAGTCCAACTCAACCTCCCATCTCACCTTGATTTCTATAGAACGCATGGAAAATTGGTATTCACTAAATGTGAATCACTTCACTTTAGAGGTTGAGTTGAACTTAGTATTAAAAATAACACAGTTCAACTACTTCCATTAAAGTAAATGCCTTCTCAGTAGATAAAAAAAAAAACATATACATTAATAGCTATTCAATGCCCTTTGTTATTCAATAGGTGAAGTAAAATTATTACTGCACCCATTAAAAAAAGCAATATTAACAATTACTACCCAATTCATAGTTAGCTATGGGGCCCTAGGCTGCCTCAAGTGGCCCCAGCTCCACCTTTAATGTATGGAGCCAGTTGCTGCCTCAAGTGCTTCAGTCCACCTTTTAATGTATGGGGTCAGGGGCTATCCCATGTGTTCCTTGCTCCATCTTTAATCTATGAGGGTCAGAAGCTGACAGTGGTCTCCCACTGGATTTGACAGCTAAACAAATCCAGTTGCTGCGAGTCCAGAGGCACTCAAGCATGTCTATCACAGCTCGATCGTAGAATGCCAATTTGCATACTGGGATTGGCACTACAGGACATGCCAGGCATGTCAATTGTTACTAAGGGGATGTGAAGGGGCTAAGGAACATTCACAGTAGAAAAATAAATGAACCAAATAGTAAATATTACAACTTCCAACAAATTTAATCATATAGTTGCTGTTTTTAAAGGTCCTGTCCTGCAAATGTAAGTCTGTCTTGGTATGACTGGAATCTAGGCACAGAGCTTTGAATTACATGAAGATGTAAGGTCCAGCTAACAAGTATCTGTATCTAGTAGGCTTGAGCTCAGCCTCACAAAGGCACTTAACCCTCATTGAAGTTTGGAGTACTTTGACGCAGTGGCGGGCTTAAGCATCATATGACAATAATATGTGACTAAATCTCCAACATTTTGATTTAGGCGAGGTGCTTAAAATATTTTAAATAATTAAGTTATATTTGTAAATTGTGGGTGGTGCGCTTATGTTCAATTGTATTGTGTACAAATGTTGGTCTGTCAGTAGACCACCATATTAAATATGCAGATTTCGGGTTGTGCTACCCATTATTTTGTTTTCATATGAGTATATATATGAATATATACCTTCTGGTGCTTTATTTGTCGTGTCCTAGTCTAAAGCTAGATTAGCTGAGAAACTGAGTTCCATGCAAGTAAAATATTGAGTTAGGACCCACCGAAGGATGGAGTACTTTGATGTAGTGGTGGGCAATGCATGATATGGCCATAATATGTGACTAAATCTCCAACATTTAGACTTAAACGAATTAAAATATATTTGTAAATTGTGGGTGGTGTGTTGATGTTCATTAGTATTCTGTATTAACCCTCATTGTGTCCTGGTACCTGGTCCCCTAATGAGGTTTCATCTTTCCTAAAATAAGGTCACCAATAGGAAGGCTCCCACAAAGATGCCCATTGCACATGTGCACAACAATGAGGGTTATCCCTATAGGTAAAGTACTGTATGTTTTTAAAATAATACAGTAAGTTCACTGTCTCAAAACTATAGACATCAGCTATTGTCTGTATTATCTAAAAGTCTGTGAAACTGGTTATGTGTATCCTATGCACATTTTGTGCAAAAACAGTCAGTAAGCGGCATTCTCCAAAACACCCCTCAGAGTGTCTTAGCTGGAGACCATCTCTATTTTGTGAAGCATATTTACATGCTTACACCAATATTTTTAAGAACAAAACAACACTGTCAGGTAATAATGTACTAATGCATTGAAAGAAAACACATTTTGCTGCCTCTCAAGTTGAAATATTATGTCAGGTTACAGTTGGCATAAGCAATGAAGAATAAAGGCTTTATTGACCTTGCATGATATTGAAGTTTGAACCTGTAGGAGTAAAATGAGAAAAGGTTTTTAAAATATTCCATCAATGTAATTGATTTAGAAAACTCAAGTAAGCATTGAATTAGAACAAGTTATTCATTTGCTATTATTTGTTTGTTTGTTGCAAGGCAATAAACATTGCATGTGTATATACACAGATATGAGCACTTTTATGCTTATTGATGAACTTTGCAATACATAAATTCAGTGTGCATCCATTCAACATATTAAATTAATTTTTTACATTTTTAAATAATTTTTGATTTTTTTTTTTTAAAACACGGAGCCTCGGGTATATTGTGGAGATTTAGTCACAATATATGGCCATAATTTGCTTAGCCCACAACTACGCCAGAGTACTCCAGACTTGGAGAGTCTTATCTCAATAGCATGCTTACATGGAACTGAATCTCAAAGACAATCTGTCTTAAACCATAATTTATATAATTTCACTGGGCACACTATATAGAGCACATGTGAGTGGGTGGGGTGCACGCCCAGAAGCTGGTCAGGCTTTATATATACATCTTATAGTCACCCACTGAGCAAAATACTGCCCGTATGAACTAGAGAGACCCCCCTGGATGATTGGAGGGAGGTATTCAGCTTGCCCACCAAACCAGATATCACAGAGCACCTCCACTCTATAATCATAGTGATAATAGGCAGGACATGAAACAAGTTGAAGGCAGGGTACTCACCTTGGAGGAAGAAATGCCTCACACTTGAGAAACCTGCTTATTCAGGCACAAGAATTTCAAATATATGCTCTCCAATAAAAGGTTGAAGAACTTGATAACAGAAGCTACCAAAGAACTTGATAGCAGAAGCCGACGGCAAGATTTTCTTGACTCTCCAACAAAACTTCAAGATCATGGAGCCCTTAAGCCAGTTACAACAGCTCTGGGAACAGCAGATTTTGCCTACACATGGAGCACGGCATTAGCTTTACAAGTAAGGGTGAATAATATGATGCATGTTCTTCAGCACACAAAGAACTTACCCTCTTACTTAATATTTTGCTCCCAAACTGGTAAAAACCGACTTCATTTCCAGGCCTAATTCAAGGACTAAACAAAGAGCAAACCCTCCTGGAGAAATAGGCAACATGTTAGTATCATTACTGCCTGTTTCCTGCTAGGACAATGTTAACCACTGGTGGATGGTTTAGTTGCCTCACAGCCATTTGGGCCACTGTTCTAACATTTGTTTGTACCCACTTCCATTACATGCCCCATCACCCCCATTATATGTCTCCATCACCTTATTACATGCCCCATCAACAGGAACAAACAGAGGTAGTGCCAGCTGAAGTCATCCGGAAGGTAGACAGCATCAATCCATAGTTGGTTTGTAAAAAGTAACTTTATTAAATTAAAAAAGAATACTAAAACCATCGAGCAGGGAGACAGGTACAAAACAGAAATGACACATGCTTGACGCGTTTCGCACCAACTGGCGCTTTGTCAAAAGCAGTGACAAAGAGCCAGTTGGTGCGAAACGCGTCAAGCGTGTGTCGTTTCTGTTTTGTACCTGTCTCCCTGCTCGATGGTTTTAGTATTCTTTTTTTGATTTAATAGAGTTACTTTTTACAAACCAACTATGGATTGATGCTGTCTACCTTCCGGATGACTTCAGCTGGCACTACCTCTGTTTGTTCCTGTTGGTGGGGCATGTAATAAGGTGATGGAGACATATAATGGGGGTGATGGGGCATGTAATGGGGGTGAAGGAGGCATATAAAGGGGCTTATGGGGGTATGCAATTGGGGTGATGGAGGCATGTAATGGGGGTGATGGTGCATGTAATTGGGATGATGGAGGCATGTAATGGGGGGATGGAGGCTTGTGATGGGGTCATGTAATGGGGTGATGTTGGTTATGGGGTATGTCGTGCATGTGCAGCGCTTTTATTGTCATTTTTATTTATTTGTGTTTTTAAATGCACTTTAATACAGATTTCAGAAATAAAGGGGTTCATTTAACCCAAGTTTATTTTCCCTAACAATAGTGACAATGTTGATTGCAATAAACTGTTACAACTGTGAAAGGGTGTTACATTCTAACATGCACTCTATTTTACCACCCAATTCAAATGTCACTTTTGTTTATGACTAGGTGCACTTAGCACAAAACGTGTAAAGCTAGGGTTGTCAGCCTTTACCGTTTAGTACTGCTTTGTTTAGTCTTCTCACAATGTTCTGCTGTTTTAAATATATGGAATTAAAGACTAAGTTTTAGAAGTGATACCTGGCATTTGGCTGATGCTTCAACCCACAGATTATTTTTCTGTTAAAGTTCTACCACTCCCCATTCACTTTGTCTGTGAGACAAGGTGCAGTGTTTTTGGATAAAATCCCCTATGAAGCTATGGCAACATTTTGTTTCATTAACCCCCAATAGAAAAAAAAGAGTAGAGATTTCTGAGATAGATAGAATTACCCTATTGTTGGACAAACCACAGCTCCACCTTGAAGACAGAAAGGTGGACTTATTTTTTTCCACAGTATTGTGATCACACTTTTGCTGTCAAATGAATTTTAAGGAAACGTTCTACAAAGTGATAATATATTGGGATCTCACATGCCAGCTATCCCTCAAAGATATTCCAAAAAGCACACGTTGAGGACATGTCAATGAGGGAAAACAAAATACAGATAATAAAATAAACCGCATTTGCTCAAATGTAAGATGACCCTTATTACAAGACAATTTGGATATTAATTTAGATAAATAAAAAAGACCTTAATAAAAGACTACCCTATAGAAAAAAATGATTTACTTTTAAATATTAATTCACATATAAACAGTTTTTTCCTAGTTAATAAAAATTATGATTGGAAAAAAATGCATTTCTTGTTTTTATTTTATTTGTCAATCTGCCCCCCAGACCTGCCAATGCATCCACAAACCTTCCAATTTTCCCCCTAGACTTAGCCCACAAACCCCAGGCACTCTGACCAACAGACTTAGCTATCTGACCCCCAGACTTGGCCCTCTGACCAACAGACTTAGCCATCGCGCCTCCAGACTCACTGTTATCTAATTGGAGCTGCTGCTGGATGTTTGTGGAATGCTTGCTAACACTTTTGCTGGTACTTCTATAACTAAACACCGGGAAATAACGTGACACTAGGCATTCCATCATAGAAGCCCCGGCAGCATCGGAGGACGGTGCACAGCACGCAGAGATCCACAGGCTGCATGCGAGGAGGATCGAGGTCCCCTGCAGCTTTGTGGGGCACCTGGATCCTAGACTTATAGTAAGGACTTAGAATATGAGTATACACAAACACTACTGTTCGTAGCTCTCTCTAGATAAAAAAAATATACTATAGGAAACCCACCCATGCTTTTGAACCCTAAGAGGAGTCAGAATGTCAACTAACATACAATCGGTGTAATACTTCTCTCTGCAGTGGAGAGGCTTAAGAGTGGTTTTGCGCATAATGCAGGGCAACAAAAATGTAAAGTATCATATAGGAAATTCAAGCTAAAACTGAACTGTATTATTTTAAATACATGGCATTCCTTTTATAAAAAATGTTTAAGGAAAACCTATTTGGAAAAGGAATTTAATAATGTAGAGTAAAATTACACATCTAGGTCATCAATGAGAGCTAGTGGTGATTATAAATCAAAATTAAGTATCCAGTGAATTTATGTTTTACATAAAAGTCAGACAGTATATTATAGATGATAACATCTGAGCCTCATGCTGTTATAAATTGAGAAGCACTGTTGATGACTGAGAACCTGTCTAGGAATGGTAACTATGACGATACCTCAATGCTGCTTTTATCTTTAAAATCTATAACTGAACACCCAATTTATTTTATTGATACTGTAAATGTATTTAAGATAAAATGGCAAAAACAGTGATTTATTGAAACCATATAATGTATTTAGAATATGTGCCATACATTCTATTTGATTGTGATGATCAATGTACTGCTCTTCATGTCTATATTTTTACTGAGTAGCAGGGGCCACATAGAGCAATATTATCATTACATTTATATATAAGTTCTTATTTATTACAACTTTATTATTATTATTATTTTTGTCAGGTCACACTCCCTAGTTAAGTAGGTAGTACTTTTGAATGTTTAGTGGAAAATTTCAAACATACATACATTAGTATATATATTCATATTGTTAAAAAATGAATAAAACACTCTTCATACACATTTTGACTAGAGATGATGTTAAGTAATAGTCTATAAACGAATTATGTTGATAAGTTGCTATCCTTTTCAGTCATTACAGTCACTATTCAATGGAGTATGTCAAGTGAAAAAATGCATTTTGAGTTAAATTAAAGGGTAAATCAGTGCCTTCCTTTAAAGTTATTCATGGGTGCAGTAGAATCACTATCCCACCCTGTAAGAAATCCCTATCTAAAATTGAACCACACCGTTAAAACAAACAAAAAAAGATACATTTGTCTTATGTTGCCAAATGAAAAATGACAGTGCAAAGACTGCTTACACAGCCAATATTTACACAATAACAAGTTCAGTCCTGTAGGGAAATGAAAAGGGTTAACCCTGCAGTACCAAAAATGTTTTAGAGATCCACCCCTTTCTATAATGGGGCAAGGGACTTTCCCAAAGGCTTTCCCTTAATGACACCAAAGTAGGGGGGACCAGATCATACCTATAAAATGAAACGCCCTTTAAGTACCTGAAGGTGGGCCATGAAAATTACTGCTCACCTTCCTGGTACACAAATGCTGCACCCTGTAGAAAAAGATTACCTAAATAAATATCCATTGATGATCAGTGATTCTTTGGCCCATGGAAAAGGGACTGTAAGGAGACGTAACCTTGGATGAGTAGTCACCTCCTTTAGCCCGTACTGAAAGCCAGCAAGTCCCAATAATCCACCTTAAAAATCCTGATGGAAAAAAAATCTAATGCCCACCCTCCTGGCATTCAGTGGCTTCTTTTTTTAACTTACAGGTATGACTTCATACCCACCTACCTGGGATACTTAGAGGTTAGGGGCTGGAGGTATTTTCCATGCTCTAAAGATCCACAACATTGTTAAAGCACCAGTTTGTCTTAACTCACCGTAAATTGGAGCACTATGTTTGAGTTGAATATCATGGTAACCTTTACGGAATTGTCCAATAAAAAAGCGTTTTCTTTTTTTTTGTTAAATGGGCATCATTGAATCCACTTTTATTCATTAAATCATTAATTCCTTATTTTAGAAAAGACAACATCACATTATCTGCACCTATATTTTCATCTCCAAAGAAGTGTTTGGGAAGATATGAGTAGTATAAGTTAGTTTCCAAAGGTGCGTGTTTAATATTATACTTGATAAATCATTTTACTAAGGGTCTACCATTTGCTTAATGTTGCAATCTGATATACATTGAACCCCTTTCTGACATTGGATGGACTAGTTGAAAAACTGGCACTTCCGTCGCTCTGATGCTGTTGCTAGACTGCCCCTTTTACAATGTAAAAAAAAGGACTTAATTAGCTAAAATCTAGGGTTAGGGTTAGAATAATGGTCAGGGTTACAATTAAATAAGAGTTAGGGGTAAAATTAAATTAAAATTAGAATACATTAAGGGTTAGCATAAAGTTTCAATTTAGGGTTAGGGTTAAATGAAGGGTTTGGGTTGGAGTCAAAAGGTCACTGTAGGTAAATTAAAAACATTTTTTTTGTAGTAAATTATAAGATATTATGCACATAATGATATCTAACGAAAGCCCTTTTTATGGTGATAAAAACAATATATAATTTGTGTGGGTACAGTATGAGAGAAAGAAGAAAATTACAGCTAAACACAAACACCCCAGAAATGTCAAAACAGCCCTTGTCACCATGGGGAAGACAAGGTCAAAATGTCATGTCACTAAGGGATTAAAAACGGTGATTTTATTTTCAGTAGATATTATTTATCCCAAGCCCGCAGTTATGTATTATGGAACACACTGTTCTTATAACCCAATAATATGTATGATATCTAAAACTGATTGTCTGTATCCTATAACTATGAATAATGTCAATTATGGCATAAAATTAATGTACACAAAAATGGAGAAAAAATATTGAGCTATATATCATGAATATTTTATACTCCCAATATTTGTGCAAGGGAAATTACATAATTGATATAGAACATTTTCTAACTCATACAGGATATAAAAATAAAATAAAAGTAAGTTGGTAATATATACTTATTATTTCAGAAAAAAATCAATCAATTGTGATAGATTGAAGGTTGAACAATCAATACTGGAAATAATTGGTAGCTAAAATGACAAATTAGTTTTCTAGAAACCTTTGAGAAATAATTTTAAAAATGGTCTAATAGGATATCGAAAAGATTTTAAAAAATTATGTCAGTAACTAAACCTTTAGATTTTGATCTTTTTACAGACACACATAAAAGAAAACAAATGAATAAAAGGTTCAGCGCTGTATTCAGCATTCTAGGCCTAAAACACTGCTGATTTTTAAAAAAAAAGTTGTCAGTAGAGGCACTGGCTGGGGGATCAAACAATCTCCTCTCACCAGATCTCTGCTGGCGAGCAGATAGCTGTGTGTCTGTGCACTGTCTCTGCGCAAGTTCAGAGAATCAGGGGTCATGAAACCTGCCGGCACTCAGCCATCAGACCATGCTGGAGCTTGCTCGTGTCTGGGCAGCGTACAGCCACTATGTTGTCTGGCACTAGACACCAGAGAGCTGTGTGCACTGTCCTTGTTCTGCAATGTGATGCTGGGTTTTGTCCTGGGGTACCTGATTGAGCCCTGGGTCTGCAGTGTCAGTTCTGAGGCATGTCCAAAGGAGTAATTCTTGGGTGTGCAATTTGGGTTATGGGGCATGTTCTCGGTGTCCAATGGTGGACATGTGGCATGTCCTTGGTCTACAATGTGGGAGTGGGAGCTATCTGCATGAGGGGGGCCTATGATTAAGTGCCTGTAGGCACGAAACGCGTAAGGCAATTTGGCAATCTATCTCCTGTCTGCACTCCTGCACATGTTCCACTGAATTTATCAATATTTTTTGTTTGGTCGGTTTTTTGGATCAGTAAATACTTTGTTTATACTCGGATTGGAGAGTGCCAACATCCTATTTTTCTTTGTTTCGGGGTCATGTCTTGGGTGTGCAATGTAGGTGATGGTGCATGTCCTTAGTGTGCAGCGTGGGTGAGGGTACATGTCCTGGATATGCAATGTGGGTTATGGGGCATGACATGGGTGTGCAATGTGTTTTAATATTATAAAACATTCAGCATTGTATTCATCCCAAAGAGTTATTAAAATGGAGTGATACAATGATTAGCTAAATTTTACTAAAAATGTACGAACATCACAGAGTTGACAGGAAACATTCCACATTTTAAACAACCAGGTAATAACCTTTCTACTTAATAATTTGAATTCCTGTAAAGTTATCTATGGTGAAATTATTTACTTTGGAAAAATATTACCATGGAAATTTATGACCGATGGAGACATCAGGCAGTTTTATAATAAAATCAAAGTTATTGATTTAACCTAATTCTAATAATAATCGCATAGTACTATGTACATTATTGTCAAGCTACTAAGATATGAATATCATATTTCACAGTGTCATTTAGGCTATAAAATCACAAGAACAGTGTAAATCTACATTAACACAATCTTTTTTTCTATCCAAAATAATTATAGTTTCTAATGAATCTGTGGGAAATAATGCAATCCACCATTATTGTAGCTACAAATTTACAACATTATAGAATTTAACCGTACAGTTTTACCCGTTTACACACATGGACACATTCATTTTCTTTGTTCTGTGTGTTGTTATGAATTGCAATTCTATTCCCAGCACAGGATGTTATATGCTTCAAGGAACTCCATCACTTACATTACATCAACATGTATTCATAAAGTGCCAACAACTTACAAAGCAATTGTTAAAGAGCATAAATGGGAAAGATATACTAGTTTGGTGGTTCCAAAAAGGGCGAAAAATGTGATTACATCTGTGATAGCTCCTGTTTATTATAAGTAAATTAACTACAATGATAAGTATCATTTGCATATCAAACCACAAGGCAATGTCATATACAGGAGACATTGTACGCACATTTAACATATTGAAAATAAAAAGGATTCCCCACCCTCTGTGGAGGCGAGTTGAACAATGTGATTTTTAAACTCAACCTCCCAACTTTTCACCAAAGTGGTCAAGATGGGAAGTAAGTCCAACTCCACCACACTTTTTTTCAAACTTAAACTTTAGAGACTACAACCCATTGTCTTCAAAATGTTCAATAAAAGATAATTTGGTCTATTCAATGACTAGGGTTAATTTGTCTCATGTCATTGAATCTCATAGACTGCAATAGAAAAATCTAAGTTAAAAGGAAAACACATAAAAAGTGATATTTTGTGTCACTGAATTGGGCCCACTGTGAGAAAACAAGAAGAGAAAGGAAAGAAAAGAAAGGACGCTATGTATAAAATAGGGTCTTAATTACTGAAAAAACTGTGTGTTATAGAACTGCATGAAACTGCTGCTTGGAGGGGGCAAAGAGGATATCTCTTTGAGGAATATTCAGGAGCCAAGACATGAGTATACTGTTTACAATAATCAGTTATATTTTGTTATTTTCCTGTTATATTTACAGGACATTGTACGTGTTCTATGAATATAAAAGGAAACAAGCAAATAGAATTAAAATTTATAAATTATAAACAGCAGGCCCATTCTCACTTTAAATTCTCTAGAGAAGAAAATTGTTTTTATAGCTATGTGGATTTTCATATAATTGTTGTAATTTTTGTAGGCGTGGCATATTATACCTAAATTAAATATATTCTTCAGAAGAAGAGAGTTTATTGCCAGTTTCTGGTCAATATTTATCTTACTGTCAGAAAGGGGTAGTGATAAACACATAAACATTCAAATACCTTGATAAAGTATGCTTTGGTCATTTAACACTGATAAAAGAACATCCTAGCATCAGTCATCCGATATGCCCCACAGGAATATTAAATGATGGCTTGTAAGGGATCATGCAGGTGTGGTTTATAGATGTTTCCATTTTGTTAAACAAGAAACAATTTGCAAGGTCCCATGTGGATATTAGTTTCAATTCTCGATTTATTAACTGTAACACAATTGTCTGAACCACGCAGGCAAACAATACAATATGCTGAGAGGTAAACAGAAGCTTAAAGGATCATATTATAAAGCATCTGAATGGCACAGAGACAAATGACATTTAGTTTGTAATGGCTAAACACTTCTATATCGAGAATTCAGGTGATTTAACATTCTTACAGTTATTGAACACTTGCTATTGCGGATTTCTAACTACAGAATTCATTTTGTGTGCAGACACGGTCTGAATATAAAGATATCTTTATTGAAAAGTAGGGGATCATGAAGAGTGTGAGAGACAAGAATGGCCAGTACTTAAAGGACAACTGTAGCAAAAAAAATAACTTATGTTTAACTGAAAGATTGTAAAAAGTGTAGATGGTTTATAAAGAAATTCTTTAATGAAAGAATACAAATTAAGTGTCTTATTGCGCCATCTTATTGAGCCACAGGGCCGGCCTTAAGTGTTCAGGCGCCCCGTGTGGGCCACCCCTCCGCCTCATGCCTGTCTCTCTGCTTTCCATTCCCTGTCTCTTTCCTCTCCCTTCCCATGTCTGTCTCTCCTTCTCCCCCCATATCAGTTCTCTCTCTTCCTCCCACCATAGGAGTTGCTTTACACAGTGGTAGCGGACCTTCACCTCACACCAGGTGCGGGTTTTTGAGGCATATGGGTAGCCTCTGGAACCAGAGGGCAGAATACCATGTCTAGTGGGTCCCCCATAGGGGAATATTGACCAGGGTACTGGGGGGGCTGACAGAATTGTCTAATGTACCCCCCTTGTGTCCATATTGGCATGTTAGGTGGGTGTGGGTGGGGCTGGTGTTTCTAATGTGGGTTCCAAGTAAACGGAGTGGGATCATCGGGGTCGCAAGTGGCGGCAGGCCTGAATTTTCAAGTTGTGTGACAGATATTGCGTGTCCTTAATGTGTTGGTCCAGCCCCCTGGGGATGCATTTCAAGCTGGAAGTAAAGGAAAAAATCTGGAAAGAAGACATTCCCTTCTTCCCTTGGATGATCTAACTCCATGAAAGGGAGATGAGGGGAAAATGAGAAGTTTTGGTTCTGTAAGATTCCCAAAATGTTTATGATATAGGAATAAGTTAGATCTAGTAATTATCAATCCTCACCAGTGTAACTGAAAAAAAACTTTGGTTAATGATAATATCGCTCCCAAACTATGTAAGGTCTGTTATGTATCTTCTGATTCAATGTTAAAGATGGTTCTGATTGCAGCTCAGAAGGGTATTTATGGCAAAGACTGAAGGCAGTATCTGGCTACTCCTGGTCCATCCTGAGCATAAACATTATGTACCAATATTATGTGGACTTGCGTCTCAGAATGTTTAGCTCAGTTTTGTGTTGTTATTTTGAATGCTTAAGCACCTTATTGGAGTGGGTGGTGCAGATAGAGGCAACCTGTGAAGACTGAGGGAAGATGGATCTTAATGTGTACTATTGGTCTATGATATAAAGAGCATATCCAATGTGCCAAATGGACCTAACCAAAACTGTGGTAGGGAGTCTGCCAAATGGCTCCCAGGCCTGACACCATAACATAATAACATTTTCCCCCCAGGGTTCAGGGGCTGCCCAAAGTCCCCAAAGCCCCAAACCTCACCCTAATTGAAATAATTACCCTGTTGGTGTCTGGAGGCTGAAAAAAATGTCCCACCCTTCAACATACCCCCTGTGGGGTCGGGTACCTGCCCAAAGTTCTCCAGACTTGATCAAAATAATGAAATTAAAATAATTCCCTACATCCCCCCACACACATACACACACACATCTACCTAGGGGAGGAGTCACCTGTAGTGATGAGATAGCAGATCAGGAATATTCCATATAAACTGCTTTAGTAGAAAGTCAGTCTAACTTGGGTACACTACTTAATAATATGGTCGTTAGAGAAGGACAGACCACCTCTTTTTCGAATGTATTACTATCCTTATCATATAATAAAGATTTTCTGCCTGGTTTTAACCCTTACTGGCTTAGGACCGTTATGCCTGAAGGGGTCACAATTTTATTTGAGACATGTTGGATACAGGCAAATTTAGGAGTCTAGAAGATTTGAGTGAGATCTCTGAAGTGCATGCTAAAACTCAATTTCTATACCATCAGTTAAAAAATGAATTGTAACTTCCTTAGATGAAGTCAGGCACATAGGCAATTCCCTGACCATTTTAAAAACATTATGTGCTAATAGTTTAACTGCTAGAAGACAGATTTCAAATTTATACTATTACCTTCTGACACAACCAAAGGGCCCCAGTCCATGTATTTTTGTGTTTGTGGGAGCAGGAATTTAATATCCAGCAGAAAACATCATATAAATTGCTTACTAGGTGGTATTTGGTTCCCAATAACTTGCAGCGGTATTTTTCCATTAGTCACAGTGGAATGCTGGTGATGCCAGCAGTAGGAGGAGAATTACTTTCATATCTGGTGGAACTGCCCTGTGGAAAAACCTTTTTGGAACATGAGGTTTAAGACAATCTGTTGGGGTACTCAGACTTTTTAATATTACCAGCAGTGGCCCTTATACAACATAATACTATATATATAAAAAGAATCATCAATTCCACAATTTTGATAGAGCTTTCCACAACTATGCTGTGAGACAACTATGCTGTGAGGGCCGCCACCAGGAATTTCAGGGCCCCTTACTGAACACATTTCCTGGCCCCCCTACTACCCCCCACCCGACAATATCTCCCACTCCACCCACCTACACTCACAAGCATGTTATCCAGGTCTAGTGTAATATGAAGGGTGGTTGGGAGCAGTTGGTCAATATTCCAGTAATATTTTGCCACTCAATATGCCAGTAAAATGTTGCCACTCAATAAGTCAGTAATATTTTGCCACTCAATAAGTCAGTTTTGTGCCACTCAGTATGCCAGTATTTAGCCATTCAATATGCCAGTATGTTGCCCCTCAATATGGCATTCTTTCACAATTTAATATTCCAGTATTTTGCCCCTCAATATGCCATTCTTTTGCCATTTAATATGCCAGTATTTTGCCCCTCAATATGCCATTATTTTGCCATTTAATAAGCCAGTATTTTGCCCCTTAATATGCCATACTTTTGCCATTTAATATGCCAGAATGTTTCCATTCAATATGCCACCATTATGCTCATTTTATTCCACCCTCCTCCCCCTTCCCCAGTACTTACTTCCTGGCCCCCCTGTCTCCCAGTCGTCTCCTCCATGCAGTCTTCCCTCCTGCATGGAGGAGGGAAACTCTGGTCACGTTTTTTTTTTTTTAAACTTTATTGAAGCCACGTGGCTGGAGGGGAGTGCAGAACGCTTCCCTCATAGCCAGGGCCCCGGCTAAACAGAGGGAATTTTTTTTTTCTGGCGTGACCTGGGCAGGGGCGGGCTGGGCCGGGGGGCAGGGAGGCAATTGACCCCCAGGCCGCCCTAATGTTTGTAAAACACGGCCGCTGGGCCAGTGTTTAAAAAAAAAGCGCTTGCAGGCAGAGACGGAGGTGAGAAGGGATCGGAAGATCCCCTCTCACCTCCGCTCTGCCTGCAAAACTGCACGGGGAGCCGAACAGGCAGCACAGAGAAACCTCCGTGCTGCCTGTTCGGCTCCCCGTGCAGTGTGACACGAAAGTGCCGACAGTCACGTGATCGGCGCTCTGACGTCAGACGCGCGCCGATCACGTGACCTGTCGGCACAACCGCCGGGAGGCCGAACAGGCAGCATGGAGGGACCATGCTGCCTGCCACCAGGGAAGTCCTCCTGCCACTAGCCACCAGGGAAGTCCTGCCACTAGCCACCAGGGAAAAAGGTAAGAGATGGGAAAGGGGGGGGGGCGAGCAAAAAACACTGGCATATTATTGGGCAAATTGGCTGGGAAATATTACATGGCAAATAACACTGGCATATTATTGGGCAAATTGGCTGGGGAATATTACATGGCAAATAAGACTGGCATATTATTGGGCAAATTGGCTGGGGAATATTACATGGCAAATAACACTGGCATATTATTGGGCAAATTGGCTGGGGAATATTACATGGCAAATAACACTGGAATATTATTGGGCAAATTTACTGGGGCATATTAAATGGCAGAATAACACTGGCATATTGGACAAATCATCTGGGGAATATTAAATGGCAATTAACACTGGCATATTGGGCAAATTAGCAGGGGCATATTAAGTGGCAGATAACCTTGGAATATTATTGGGCAAATTGGCTGGGAAATATTAATGGCAAATAATATTGGAAATGTGTATGTAATGGGGTGATGGAGGCATGTAAATGGGGTGATGGAGGCATGTAAATGTGGTGATGGGGCATGTCCTGGTGTGCAACGTGGGTTATGGGTCATGTCATAGTTGTGCAACGTGGGTAGGGGGGGTGCCCAAATTTTGGGATATTGGTGTCTAAATCCTGGCATATTGAGGGGCATAATCCTGGCATATTGAGGGGAAAATCCTGGCATATTGAGGGGGCATCATCTTGGCATATTGAGGGGAAAATCCTGGCATATTGGGTGTCTAAATCCTGGCATATTGAGGGGCATAATCCTGGCATACTGAGGGGCATAATCCTGGCATTTTGTAAGGGAAAATTCTAGCATATTAAATGGCAAATCCTGGCATATTGTGGGGGAAAATCCTGCCAATATTCGTTATAAAACAAGGAAAAGATGGCCGTGGATGGGGAGGCGATTCGATGGTGCAATGGGCCACTTGACTGGATTTGCCCCCCAGGCCTAAGGCTGCCAGCCCTCCCCTGGACCTGGGCCTGCCGGGCCCGGGACTCCAGTATTGCCCATCACCCCCTGAAGGCGGGCCTGCTGATAGAGGTTTAATAGCCAGGTGCTAGAAACAGACAGCACCCCTTGTTTATCTAGAGTGGACGGATAGGGTAAAACAGTCATGAATAATGGAAGGCCTTGCGTATTCATGAAGAGGGATACAAACAAAATATATGCTTAGGTGGTCTCCATGATTACATAGTTGAGATTGAAAAAGACTTGTGTCCCTCAAGTTAAACCCTTTTCCTAATCCTTGTTTACCGCTGTTGATATAAAAGAAGGCAAAAAAACCTTCATTCAGCTATTTCAAATTCTGATTTCAATGTGGAAAAAAATATTTCTCGACTCCAAAAGGCAATTAGACTTCTCCTTCGCTCAACAAGCACTAAATAAATATTAATGCCTATACTAACATACATAGTCCTCTATGTTCATTAGAAAAAATATCCAGGCTCATTTTAAAGGCATCTATTGTATTTGCTAGCTCCACCTCTTTGGGCAGTGAATTCCATACCTCATCATCCTTACCATAAACAATCCCTTCCGGACTGAATCTCCTCTCCACAAGTCTTAGTTGTTGACCGATTTAGAGAGCCCTTTGATTTGACCTTGTATATATATATATAACATTAGCATATCCGCTATACTTTCTCTAGTTCCATAATGACCTTTTTTTAGACCTGAATGACTTATTCAATATGGGGTCTTACCATGGGTATGTAAAGAGGAAGAATAATATCTTCCTCCCATGACTCAATACCCCTTTTAATACATCCCAATATCTTATTGGCCTTTGCAGCAGCCAAATGGCAAGATGCACTACTGCTAAGTCTGTTGTTTACAATTACTCCCAAATCTTTTTTTATTAGTAGATTTCCCCAAGGAAACACAAATGCTATACATAGCATTTTTATTTTTATATTATTATTATTTGTCTTCATTGAATCTCATTTGCCATTTATCTGCCCAGTAACTCAAATCCTCAATGAAGACATATCTAGTTCAGGCTGCATTATCCTACTTAATTTGGTGTCATCCCTGGCTAGGATTTTTATCCCTTTATAAATATGGTCACCACATCAGCTTTAGGCCAATCTGTGGGTAAAATTCCTGAAGTAAACAAATCACTGAAAATCAACCAAACATTATGAGCCTTTAATTTTTTGCCATATATGTATTAAAAGATTTTCTGGAGGTTCCTTAGCAATTATTTTTTCATTCTCCAATTTAGCTAATTTAATCGCCTTTTTACAGTCTTTGTTGGCACATACTGCAAATGACCAGGCTGTGTGTGTCTGTGTGCAAGGTGTGGCTCAATAATGCTACAATATACCCCCTAAAAGCACCTTACGGACCCCTCTTGGCACCCTGGAAGTCTTGGTGGAGCCTGATTATGAATACTGGAAACCCTTGATCATCTACTGGAATTCAGGATTGCGGATTTATAGGCTACTTTTCAACACTATATTGTACTTTTCATCTCCTCCCCCAGGATGTTTTGTAGTCCCCATCCCACATTTTGATAGATCCTATCTGTGAAAAGGTTCAGACTTATGGTAAACAATATAAAATCACAAAGGAACAAAAAAGATTAAAGGAACCACGCATTTCTGCTGGATTTATATACAATATAAAACCTTTCCTTGAAAACTTAGTGTTGAGAAAGAAGTTAAGCAGATCTATAAATCCAGATTTTCTAAGTGATTTCAGAACTGGAGCCATTTTACTCTTATACCTGATACCATTATTGGAGGACAATTTAAAGATACATGCTGAGAATGCTGAACAGTATAATGTGCTATATCCTAAAAGTGTTATTACAAGTTTGAACTGGTGAAACCATCTGTACAATTGTGTTCTCTCTCTGATCTTGTTTTGGGTCTACTCTGGAAGCTTTCATTCCAAGAACAGTGAAGACTCCTTATATCCACTTCAGAATATATAAAATAATATAACATCTTATATATATTGCTTTTGGGAGAATCATTTATTACCTCTAGCACTCCATTTATCTTTTTTTATACATTTCATCTTTAGGGTGCTGTAGGCAAACCTGCACTTTTAATATTTTCAGCTGTATCTCCATTAGATTCTATCATAGTGCTTTTTCCATTATATACCACAACCAGGGCTGGACTGGGAACAAAAACCAGCCCTGGAAATACTTGTAAACCAGCCACATAGCAGTGCGTCAATAGATTCTCGTTTAAAAAAAAACATGCATTTTTAAGCACATTTGAAGGGTGTATTAGTTATAGATATGACTGATATATACACCTGCACAAGGCAATACATAGCCCCCAGTATTTACACAAGGTTACATGAATTACAATTCATGGGGTATATACCAGGGCAGTGTGTGAGATATAACTTTGTTTACATACTAGAGCATATATTGCCCTGTGAAGAGGTATATATCAGTGCATGAGATATAAACTTGTATACATGCTGGGTGTATATATTGACTTACCTCAGTATCCAAATTGCACTTACAGGACTTGCCCTAGCACCCAGGAGGTATTACCCTATCACGCAGATGGACACCCAATCAATGGTGCATGCAGGAAAGAAAAGGTGCCAGATATGACATATCTTGCTCTGCATATTTTGCCACCATTGGCTGATACTGCCCTCAGCAACAAATACAGTGTCTCACACGTACAGTCACACACACAGTCACATATACACACCGACACATACACACATTTACAGTTGTCATAATTCTGCTTGAGCTGAAGTTGACATTGCACGCGTGCTGCTCTGGCCGCAGCGATTTTCTTAAAGCATCCGTGGCCAACGTCTTAAAGCGGCCCCGGCCAAATGCCTTAAAGCGGCTGCATACTTAAAGCGGTTAGTATGGCATCTACTACCATCATACATGAGGTATGGTAGCACTTGGAGAATAAGAGAGAGCTTTTTTACAATCTAAAAATGAAAAAAGGAAGGAATATTACTTCTGCATGCCACAAGTGATTCCTGCAATGACATCTTGACAGGCTTATGTTCAGAGACAGAATCCCATCTGGTCCAGGTGAACTATATTAGGTAGAACATTAAAGGATATTCTTAAAAAAAAAAAAAAAATCAGTTCCCATGAAAACAATACTGATAGAGAGCATTCTAATGCAGAATATATATTACAGTAAGTCAGGAGTGTGTGAAGTATTGAAGTCTAGGATGAGATCACTAGGACAGTCATCTGGTCTTGGATAGTCTTTTAGAGAAAAGCTGCTGAGAACTTCTCCTCTAAAACTAGGGATTTGAGGAGACCAATGTATTTATCACAGCCATATACAGATGACATGTGATATTTGGGTAAAATTATTCACTAGAAGAAGGTCTACATTTATTCATACTATTGACAAAATTCATGAGCATATTACTAGTGTTGAGGTGAGGTGAGAAATGTCTGTCAGGCATATTTGTTTGACAAAATCAAACGTACGGTCCAGTTTGTCTACTTGTTTTCACATTTATTTTTATCTAGGCAGTCTACTCTTAAAGTCACAGTGATGGGCACACCATTGTTAGCTATTGGATGTACTCTTCTAAGCTTTTTTTTATTTGAGGACTCTAATTAAAATTAACCAAGGAGAAAAGAACATGTGGCACATAGGGCTTACAAACGATTATTTCCTGTTTAGTTTACAATAACAATTATGGTGATATGTTAAGTATATGTGCCCTCTTTCCAACCTCCTCAGGTAACCTGTAAATATTCCCATACCTAGCGCTATGTAAATTGTTGGCACTATAAAAATAAATGTTAATGTAATATATTAAAGAAAGTTTGAGAGACATCAGTCTGTAAACAGGCAAGAGGCAGAGAGAAAGAATTTGAAAAGGTAAAAGTGAGAAGCAGCAAAATTATTGTTATTGAGCACATTTTAAATGTCCACTGAAATATTATTCTGACATTGTGAATGTTCGTGATCTATCAAGTGACTGAAATTGGCCACTTTTTGTTAATTACAGAATATAAATTGGCACAATTGCCAAGTGTCATATCTAGGATTATTAAGGTGATTACTTTTCAGCAAACAAATGTTTGCGAATTGATTTTTTTAACAACACTCCTGAGAACCTGTTTTTGATTCTTTACTTTATTTTGAGATTCTACATTTGGTTCCAATCTTGTCATATTTCATTGAACTTGTTGCTATAATTTAAGATTGCCCTCTTAAATTAGGTCATTTTAGTTACTTGCTCAAATGTCAACATTAGACATTTTATTTCTCCCCTTCCCAGTTTTATCAAGAGACAGGGCTGACCCCAACATTTACAGTTTAGCTATTTTGTATCTTCCTATTCATGTTTCTCTGGCTGTTGGCTCATATTCCAAAGTCCTCCCACAAACCAATTGTTATTCCACTTGTAACTGACAGAAATGTCTTGAGTGTACTCAGATTAGACCCCCGGTAGCTATGGGCAGCTATGGTGCACAGGGCATGTATGTGTGTGAGGGAGTGTGTTATATGACTGACAGCTAAGGGGGGGGGGGGGTAGGGATTTGTTTATATATTGTTTGTTTTACTTTTCCTTGCAGCCATTTTCCCCAAACATCCCGCCCTCCCATCCCTATGTATTTGTATTTTATGTCATGATTCTAATGTTTCTTTCTTGTCACAGCATGCGGGGGTGCGTGTCCTTGCCAGTCAGGGTTGGTATTGAAGGTGGAGTCATGTTCAGCAAAATAAAGTTTTGGCTCAGCCCTCCCCTAACCTCTAAGGTGATACCTCATCTATTTGGTACGTGTCCACTGAGCTAGTGGTTCGGCTAGTGGTAAGCATGGATGAGATGGAGAAAGTATTGCGGGGTAGGAGACCCCTGGATGAGGGGGGAGGGGAGTACCACAAGTTGGTTAGAGATGCTGGTTGCATCAAAAGTTGTTAGCTAAGTAAAAGACCCGGGGACTGGCAAGGATGATGAGGTTTTTTGTTAAGCTGTATCTTATTTTAAAAATTAAAATGGTGGCTTGGCTAATACAGTCCTAACTAAGTTTTATTTTATTATATTAATAAAAGTGCTGTGGCCTATTACACCAAAGTCATGTCTCGTGTCTTTAATTCAGGGTTGCGGATTGGTATGTTTTAAAGGAAGGTACGCACTATCCCCTCTACATCATACAAGACTCAGAACTAACCCATACAGTCGCTACAAACATGGTTTAACTTGTAGGTTTAACAAACATCTCCTGGAAGCAGTGTTGTCTTCAAAAAAAAATACCAGCCCACAAATTTCACAAGGAAAACCTCCCATACCGTTATTAACACCTTCTTCATAATTACCTGATTGCTTCTTTCCATAATGCTTCCATTGACCGTGATTACTGAAGCCTGGACTGTTGCTTTTTCTGGAAAATATTTAAGTCTTCTCCATACTACATTGGGTTGTACACATAGTGTTAAAGTATGCCCTCCTGAATTGTATGTGGAAATGTGTCTGTTACTCTCCATTTTCTGTAAGGCAAATTTGCAATTAACAGTTGTCAGTCGTGTATATGTTATTATCCAAAATGCAGCACACCATCTTCGGTGTCCCTTATTCTCTTCCTTTTTTTCTCAATATTCATGCATACGGTGTTGCGGTATGTACTGTCACTTCTTCTTGAATAAAAGAGGTTTTTTTTAAAAATACAAGCCATGCTATTCCCCTCCATAAACTCAACACAAATAAAATACCGGCTGGGTGGCAAACCTACCGGGAATTACTCGGCCACAAGTTGCTCCAACTTCCAAGCTTTTTTTTTTTTAAATTGCATATACAGCCAGAGCTGGTGCGAGGATTTTTGCCACCCTAGGCGAACCCTTATTTTGCCGCCCCACTGGCTCCACCCCTTTGCCCCTCTCCTTACCCCGTCTACTTATAACAGCCAGACAACAACACATCAATCATGCAATCATAAACAGAATCACTCAGTCGTATACAAATAGTTGAATGTGATATGATAGTAGTTGCATATAATATTAAAAACATATACATATAGTTTTTTACTTTGTGACTTTAGAAAATTTGGGTCGAGGGACTTGCTAAAATACTTTGCCCAGGGCCCACTAGGGTCTTAAAGCGGCCCTGGTCACATATACACAAGCAAGCATTTTTCTTTCTTATTAAAGAAAAAGTACATTACTTAATGTGTCCCTCTGTCTGTCTCCTCTCGTTCCTCATGCGTGTCCCTCTCCTCTCCCTCCTTATGCCTGTCCCTCTTCTCTCCCTTCTTATGCCTGTCCCTCTTCTCTCCCTCCTCATGCCTGTCACTCTACTCTCCCTCCTCATGTCTGTCCCTCTCCTCTCCCTTCCCATGCCTGTCTCTCTCTCCTAACTCCCCATTATATACCTCCTCTCTGCACCCTTTTCTGTCCTCCCCCTCCCTTTCATGTCTGTTGTCTTTCCCTCCTCCGTCCCATGTCTGTGATCTTTCCCCCCTCCTTCCTTTGTCTGTGGTCTTTCACCCTCCCCTGCCCATGTCTGTGGTCTTTCACTCTCCCCCTCCCTCTCATGTCTGTGGTCTTTCACCCTCCCCCTCCCTCTCATGTCTGTGGTCTTTCACCCTCCCCCTCCCTCTCATGTCTGTGGTCTTTCACCCTCCCCCCCTCTCATGTCTGTGGTCTTTCCTCCTCTCCCTTCCATGTCAGTGGTCTTTCCCACCCCTCTGTTCCATGTCTGTGGTCTTCCCCCCCCCCCCCGTCCCATGTCTGTGGTCTTTCACCCTCCCCCTCCCATGTCTGTGGTTCTCCACCCCCCCATGTATGTCTATAGTCTTTCCCATTCTCCCTTGAATTTCTGTGGTCTGTTCCCCCGCCTTCTTTTCATTTTTTTCCCACAGAAGCTTCCTGCTTAACCGGGGAGGAGCGGGCAGTACCAGCGTGTGTTAAATGCAGACAGATCTCAGACAGTGCTGCTTGCACTCATCACGCACACTGCTCATACAGTACATGCCTCCCATTCATCCCCCGTTCATGGGACAGTCTGGATTTATGGCTGTACTCTACCTCTCTACCTCTGTCCCACTTTTCAGGTCAGAGGTAGAGCGCAGCAGGATATGGGTCCAAAATGTATTTCTGATGTGCTGACTCGACCACCCAAGCTCCATCCTCTGGCGTCCTATTTCTGTGGGGCAGAAGTTGGGAGGTATGTATATATATCAAGCCCGTCATCAGGGGGTGACGGGTGATACTGGCGACCCGGGCCCGGCAGGTACAGGTCATGCCAGAAAAAAAAAATTCTAAGAGCTGTGGCCTCTGTTTAGCCGGACCATGGCTGTGAGGGAAGCGTTCTGCACTCCCCTTCAGTGGCTTCGATAAAGTTTTTGAAAAAAAAATGCGACGTGAGTTTCCCTACTCCATGCAGTCTTTCCTCCTGCACGGAGGAGGGAAACTCCGGTCGCAGAGCAACGGGAGACAGAGCAGCAAAAATGTAAGAACTGGGGAAGGGGGAGGAGGGTGCAGATAATGAGCATAGCGCTGGCATATTGAGTGGCAAAATACTGGCAGATTAATTGGCAAAATAATGGCATACTGAGGGGCAAAATACTGGCATATTAAATGGCAAAAGAATGGCATATTGAGGGGCAAAATACTGGCATACTGAATGGCTAAATACTGACTTATTGAGTGGCAAAATATTACTGGCATATTGAGTGGCAAAATACTGACTTATTGAGTGGCAAAATATTACTGGCATAATGAGTGGCAAAATATTACTGGCATATTCACCAACTGCTCTCAACCACCCTCCATATTACACTACACCTGGATAAAATGCTTGTGAGGATAGGTGGGGCGAGTGGGAGGTATTGTTGGGGGGGTAGGGGGACAAACAAAATTGTTCAGTAAGGGGCCCTGAAATTCCTGGTAGCTGATAGATTACATATATATATATATATATATATATATATATATATATACTTGTTTCCTTCTTTGCTAGACACAAATGTATTTTTTAAGACAATGCATCTTTCATGATTCAAACAAAGAGATAAGATAATCACCAAGACAGTTTTACCCATTGCTGACACAGGACATGCTAGGTCCGTCCTGTGTGGCGAGGCATTAGTGAGTTCCCTGATTGGTCAGACCAATATTTGTGAATATTGATCCGACTAATTTTGATCTGTCTCCCTCTACTCACTTACATTTTTGTGAGGGAAAGAGACAGATCAGTATTAGTGATATAAAATAAAATTTTATAAATTGTCAGGTTTTATGAAAGCCATTCCCTGTGTATTAACCCCTTCCCTGCCATACATCACTGTATAAGCATATACATCATCTGTGGCTGCTGAGCCCTTGCCACAAGGAGTCATGGGTGTCTACTTTAAAAAAATATAATGTTTGGTGGGGGTAAATTACATTGGCTGACTTCAAAGATATATCCCACATAGGACATGGACGCAGGTTGACTACATGTCAAAATTCCAAGTTGGAATTTTGAGATGCGCACCTCATAAATGTTGCATTTTACCACCCAAGCAACCAAACAAACCTATACATGGATGGTATCGCTGTACTCGGGAGATGTTGCTGAACACATATTGGGGTGTTGTTTGGCTGTGAGATATATGAAAGGGTTTTTTTTTTGTTTTGTTTTTTAAAAAGTACCATAATAATGTAAATTGCCTCAGACAATATTTGGTGAGATATTGTGGTATATTTCACAGATGTATATGCATTATATTGTTTGGAATCTCACTGGATTTACCATTTCATACAAGATTGCATGTTTCTTCTTAGTGACTTTTCCTAGTTTTGTCATAAAGCTGGCTTTTTTTTACTTTAAAAAAATACATTTTTTGTCAAAAACATATTTTTTTCAACTGTTCAACTTTCCTTTATTGGGTTATAGAAATTCAGTGACTGGCTTTTGGTTGGATTAACCCTTGGCAGGTAGGCTGTACTGGGTCACCTAGCAATTGAGGAGCGAGCGCATGATACAATTGCACAGTTGGACAGAGAAGAAATTAATGTAAAATGGATCCCTACCAGAGAATGTAATCTTGCAAGGTAAAACAATTCCACAGGATAAGAAAGACAATGTACACCATCCCTCAAAGATCTAGAAGACTGAAGTTAATCTGGACACACAATTCCTTTATTTTTTGGTTCTACAGTCTGTGGCAGCATTCTGAAATTATACTATGAAATTTTTATATGCTTAATACATGTATTATCTATTTACAACAAACTCAGTAATGAAGCAGATACCCAAGTGTACCTTTGGCTATAACCATGAAAGCGTATCAACTTAACTACCGTTAAGGGAGAAATAGAGCAATTACTAACTCCACGAGGTCTACTGTGGAGAATTATGCAAGACCCCAATATTTTACATTAAGAATAAATGATATTTGAAATCAAACACATTATTTAAAAAATAAAACAAAAGATAAAGATTATTATCGAATAAGGAAGCATAGTTGCCAACATTTGAAAATTTAGATGTGGCAGGATTTCTTGAAATATACTTTTTGTATGGAAGTGTATAGCCTTACTAGTACATATCATGTTTTGATGCTATTTATTGTCCTGTAAATACATGCTTTTATATATTTCTCACACAATCCCAATCCTATAGTAACTGTTTGTGCTGCAGGTTATCTATGGGATCTGTTGTATCATACTAATAAAGTAGAGTACAAATGTCTTATTTTGTAAAACAAAAATATTGGAGTGTGATTATTCTCTTGTTTATAAAAAGTAACATCCATTTAGAGATGTGTCTTCATGTCTATGCACAGCAGATACATGAACTGTTCCTCTTAAGGATTCAGGACCCTTGTCCCTTAGTCATGTATTCACGTTCAAGTGCTCTGATGGCAGCATTGAGCTCATGATTAGCACCTTTACCCATTGCGCAACACATATGCAGTGATTAACCAGTGTCAAGGGAGTCGCTTGGCAATGCAACTGTAGACACGTGTTTGGTTGCATCTGCCAGATAGGGCACATAACCATGTGCTGTTCTACTGGCACTGGCATGTGAAGAAGGGGTTCATACCTCCTCCATGGTCAGGTGCTGTTGCATGTACAGAGCAATACCAGGGATAAATTTATGTGGAAATCTACTATTCAATAAGAATAATTTAAAATGACTGCTAATTATCAAAGCTTCCCAACTTTTAGCCTTTGTTACATATCATCTAAGCTTTTCTAATGTAAAGTTTTTTCATGTCATTGGGATTTTAAAATGTCTCATTGCACAGTGACAGATCTAAAATCTTTGCATCTTATTCTCTGTGTTTCTGGGTGATTCTGACATATCGATGAGAACCTGTTGACTTATTCTGGTAAAACAATGCTTCTCTGTGTCATTTTGACCCTGTCTGAGGCTTCAGTTTTAAGTTGCAGTTACTTAAATTTTGTCAGCCTCCTTTTTAAAATTACCAATTTGACAATCGCTGCACTTTAATTTAAAATATGGTCTCACCGGGATATTCTTGTACTGTGCTTAGGTTGATGACTGTCACCATCTAAAACACTATCTCATGCTTTAAGATTGTGAGGTTAGGAAATATTCTACATATAGTCTTGCAAATATTACTTTTAATTTGTACTGCTTGGTAACTTTAAAGAGACACTGTTAGATTTTTATGTCTACAGTTGCATTCATTTATGGCAGTTTCTTTACATGTAAAACACACACACACAGTTATCCATAGCTAATAATGTATATATACAGCAAAACATCAGGAGCCCTCTAAATAATTCAAATATATAAAAATATGGAAATATAAAATATGAAGATATAAGAACTTAGGGATATAAGGAGGTATTCAGTGTGTGGCATACATATATATATAGAAAAAGTATTAAGTGAGTGGCATATATAAAAAAATATATATATATACATATATATGTTTTGTTTCAAGCTGCTTTCAAGCTGCATGTAATGGGGTGATGGGGCATTTAATGTGTATGCAATATGGGTGATGGTGCATGTCCTGAGTGTCCAACATGGATGATGGGGCATGTCCTGAGTGTCCAACGAGGGTGGGGTGGTGCCCAAATTTAGTCTGCCTAGGGCAGCACAAAACCAAGATAGACCACTGATGTAGATAACCATGCATTTTAGCTGTACATGAATGGAATAAATACAGTCTGTACTGCAGTGTTCTAATGACACCTTCCTACAGTAACATCTGTTGAGAAAGAGGAGTAAAGAATCCTCTTTGTGGTGGTGGATTCCACAGCACATCAAGAGCCCATCCACGACCTCCTATGCTTCCAGGAATCTGGAGCAGATAATATTGATGTGCCAGCAGGAATGTCAGTCTAGAGCTGCACACCACAACCAACTGTTGAGGTACAAGCATGCTAAATTGGCCCTAACGTGGGCTAAGATAGAAGGTACCGCTGCTCCAGAGACAGCTTCCGCACCTAACCTCCCTCCATCAGCACAGGTGATTGGAAGTCAGTCAGGTGAGGAGGACAATAATGGGGGACAAAAATACTGACATTGCAAGATGATTGCCTAGTACCTAGTAAATAAAATTAAAAAATGAATAAAATGCATTCATTTAAATGTACTTATTTGCACACTTCAACAGGTAATGGTACTATTTTATTTCCACAGTGCGGTATGTTGCATTGCACATAAATGTTGCCATCTACACTTTTTAATTGGAATGGTTCATAAATGCACATTTTATGAGTGGAGAGGGTACATACATCATAAGAGTTGCTGCTGAGAATGAATATCCAGTGATGTGATGCCAGTATAGAGCTGGCATAACATGACTGATATTGTTCTTCATTAACATCTGTTATGAAATTGCAATCACAATTTCTTGTGCTTGTGAATAACTGTGACTATTGATATATATATATATACACATTGGTGTCTGTGCTGCACCTTTATTTTGCCGCATGACACTTTTTTAGGTGTTTTTTGACATGGCCATGGTTCCATATATGTGCAAATATCATCTTTTGCAAATCCTATCTGTGTCAGAAATTATATTAGGGCATATATGTAAGCACAGATAAGTCTCTCCAAACAGGGAGAACCCGGGCTCCACAGATGCAGGCGTGGTAATTAGTGTTGAGCGAACCCGAACAAATGATTTTCGTTTATTAACCATTCGTTCATTCGTTCATAGCATTACATGCATTCCATAAACCGAAAGTCTATAAACCGAAAGAGAGTCGGTTTATAGACTTTCGGTTTATGGAATACATGTAATGCTATTGGCTTTCTATAAACCGAAATAGAGTCCCCATTCATACGAATAGGTCAATTGACCTATTCGTATGAATGGGGACTCTATTACGGTTTATAGAATACCAATAGCATTGCATGTATATATTTGGAATGCAAGTTCTTTTCTTATACATATATGTAAGCATGTCCATGTTAAAAAAGCACTTTTGTAGTGTAGTGTAGTAAACTTTAAATGGTTGAATTTCACCTATGTTTCCCAAACTCAAAGAGTGTTCGATGGTGATTGGCTCACCAAAGATCTATGGATTTTATGGTGAAAATGTCCCAATCCGAATGCTTCCAATTTTATACTGACCCTTTTCCAACCACACACGCACGGCTGAGGTGCTCTGCAGTGTTCTAGATGCTGAGTAACCAAATCACATGCACTTCTCAGAGGTTAGAATTGCTGCTGACACCAGAAGACAAAGATTGGTCCGGAGAACAGTACAAAAAGTGAGACAGTGGGAGGAACATGATATAGAGATAGATTACAGAGTTGTAAAGTAATATATTGTCACTCATTCTCTGCAACAACAAAAAAAAACACAAACTAAGAATCTCCATCCTTCTTGAGTCCACATATTTCTTTAGATTAGAAGCTCCAGTGCACAAGCCATGACTTTCTGCATCATATTAGTGTTTATCATGAAGCGCTGCATAACTTTTTGGTGTTCTAACAACTAAAACATTATGGCTATATCCTGCCACTTTAGTAATAATTATTTCAGACTTTTTAGTTTAGTCAGTAGTCGAAAAAAGCACAGTCATCTATCAGTAGGAGTCATAAAAAGCATTTTAATAATCATGAAGAAAACGTGCCTTTGTGCATCGAAAATGGGATTTTTTTTATGTCTGGCACACTAAACGCAGTATGCATCTAAAAAATGTTTGACACAATAGACTCCAATCATTAAAGGGGGGATGTATTCTTACTAATGAAAAATAAGGAATGAAATGTTATTCTATAGGACTGAATCATCAAGCAGCAAGATATTTTAGACACTTTGATGAATCAGCCCCATAGAAAAGCCTAGCACGAAATCTTATTTTTTTTTCACATGACAAACAGTATCACAATTTCAGAAATGTTCCCCATTGTTCCATGGGTCTTTACATATTAATGTAAAAGTTGAAACAGTATGCAAGGGATACAAAAATATTTTAGCATAAAACGACAGTAATGTAGAGTATAAAGATCCAGAAATGTGTGTGTTATTTTTAGCTCATTAGTTTATTTAAGGATGATGTAGGATAATTGAGTGAAATCGCACCTAACCACATACACAGTGGCATACCTCCCAAATGTCCCTATTTTGCACCCAAATCCCCCTGCCCCACTTTCCTCCTCTATTGTCCCTCTTTTTTCTGGGAGTTAAGAATTTTTAGTTTGTTTGAATAATTCACAGAGTACTACAGCAATAAAACTCAACAAAAAAGTCAGTTTAAACTGCAATAAATGTGTTTTTATATTAATTTGTGTAAGTAAAGTACATAATTCTTGTTGTATATGACTTATCACATTACATAAATAGTTGGTGATGGACGGTTCTTTGCATCCGCTTCACCATGATGTCCTGCGTGATGGCCAGTTTATCGTGCGAGAGGTCTTCATCATGGGAGAGTTCATCACAGGATCGCATACAAGCTGAGTATTATTAGTATTGGGGCTTGGTGTTATAATTAGTGCTTAGGGGTTATTTTTAGTATTAGGGGTTAGTGTTAGTATTAGAGGTATTAGGGTATGGGGTTTGTGTTAGTATTAGGGGTATTAGGGTTCAGAGGGTTAGTATTAGGGTTCGGGGGTAGTATTAGGGTGTGGGGAGGGTTAGTATTAGGGTTCAGGGAGGGGTAACTTTCAGGGGTTTTAATTTATTAGGGGGGTTACTCTAATTGTGTTGTAATGTAGTGTTGCAAGGCTGCGGTGAAACAGCTGCTATGCACTGTCTTAGATGCAAATAGTTACCCATTGGCCATAAAGTCCCTGAAAAAGTTCAGGTTAAGCCCCATGCATAGCCACACTTTCCATCCTGCCACAACATCTTTCCCTCTTTAGAAATTAGAAATTTTTGGAGGTATGAACTAGATTTAATACTAAAACATTTTTAGTCCATTCCCATCAGATCTTTAAAACTTCTAAGAGTGCCACAAGTAATTTGTTGTCTACTATGATCCACCAAGAGACAGACATGGTTAATTTGTTTAACAGACTGACATAGCTTTACAAAGGAGAGAAATTCTGATTACATGATCAGCTGACAGCATCAAAAAAAATTGCCAATAAATGCTCTCTATTGTAGGAGCACAATGATATTTGAGTTCTTCAAGTTCATGGGTTGATATCATGAGGGTTAAAACATTTCAAAAATTTACTTTTAAAATAATTATTTAGTAACATGTTTAAAAAAGCTTAGCACCAGCTATTGGGTTTGATATATTTAATCCCTTAGTGATATTGGTGATGAAAAGCTTTTTCTAACTTTGAACTTAAAAACTGTAAAAAAAAAAAAAAAAAAAAAAAAAGCATTCTCCAAAAAGTTTGTAAATGCTGTTCTGAGTTTAGAAATATGTCATGTTATGTTATGTTATCTGTTGTTTTCAAGTTATAGGGCACTAAACAAAAGTAGCATTTTTTGGTTTCCATGCCATTTTCTCCTACAGTGAACTTTTGACCCCAACATTTATTTTGCTATTAATAAGCCACAGATAATGTGCCCGATAATATGTATTATTTTTCCATTAATATGCCACAGCCAATTTCCCCAAAAATATGCCAGTATTATTTTGCCTTTAATATGCCACAGCTAATTTGCAAAATAATATGCCAGTATTATGTTACCATTAATTAGCCACATTCACTTTACCCAATGATATGCCAGTATTATTTTGCCATTAATAAGCCCCAGCCAATTTGCCCAATGATATGCCAGTGTTATACTGCCAATAATATGCCAGTATTATTTGCCATTAAAGAGACACAGCCAATTTGCCCAATAATTGTATTGCAAGAGTAGTGGATGTATGGAATAGCCTTCCAGCGGAAGTAGTAGAGGTAAACACAGTCAAGGATTTTAAGCATGCGTGGGATAGGCACAAGGCTATCCCAGATATGAGATAGGGAACTGGGGACTAATAAAATTATTTAGAAAATTGGACAGACTAGATGGACCGAATGGTTCTTATCTTCTATGTTTCTATGATTACATGTATTAAAACGAACTTGTGCTAACATATCGAATGTGGAGACAGGTATAAACAGTGTACAAGTTCTGTTTAAAAGAAATATGAAAAAAACATAAGTGAATTTGATATTAACTTAATGTAAATACTTACCAACAGTGTACTTTGTGTGCTATTGCCTAGAAGATTGACATGAGTTGAGATGAGATGAAGCAAAACTCACTACATCCCTGGGAAGCAGAAAATCTGAATGTAAAGGGGCCATGTTTGAGTTGGAGTGTGAATAAGTGTTTCATGTGTTGGCAGGGCTGCCATCAGAAATGTCAGGGTGCCTTACTGAAAAAAAATCTGCACCCCCCACCCCCAATAGTTTATCCATTAATAGCCCACTGATAATGTGTCCATTAATAGCCCACTGATAATGTGTCCATTAATAGCCCACTGATAATATGTACATTAATAACCAACTGATAATTTGTCTATTATATGCCCACTGATCATTTGTCCATTAATAGCCCACTGATAATTTGTCCATTAATAGCCCACTGATAATTTGTCCATTAATAGCCCACTGATAATTTGTCCATTAATAGCCCACTGATAATTTGTCCATTAATAGCCACTGATAATTTGTCCATTATAAGCCCACTGATAATTTGTCCATTATAAGCCCACTGATAATTTGTCCATTATAAGCCCACTGATAATTTGTCCATTATAAGCCCACTAATAATTTGTCCATTATAAGCCCACTGATAATTTGTCCATTATAAGCCCACTGATAATTTGTCCATTATAAGCCCACTGATAATTTGTCCATTTTAAGCCCACTGATAATTTGTCCATTATAAGCCCACTGATAATTTGTCCATTATAAGCCCACTGATAATTTGTCCATTTTAAGCCCACTGATAATTTGTCCATTATAAGCCCACTGATAATTTGTCCATTAATAGCCAATCCCCCCTTCCTTACTTACCTGGATGCTGCTCGTCCGCTCAGCAGTGTTTCATGACGCCATTTCTGGCGGCTGTCACAGATCTGTCGGCCACTGCCCAATTGTGTCTATCTCCATGTGACAGGGGCAGCGGGGGCCCACGGGGCAGCTTCTTTGGGCCCCCAGGAATGAATGGACACTGTGCAGCTGTCCCGTTTGCCTACATTTTTTGTTTTTTTACCTTTTTTTTTTAAAGGGCCGGGGCTCGGAGCGGGCCCCCTGGACCCACTGGGCCCTGGACTGGTGTATTGTCCATCCCACTTGATGGTGGCCCTGTGTGTTGGGGTTTAGGGGTTATGCATGGATGGTCTGCAAGTGTTAGACTCCACCTCTCCTTAGCCGTCATTTTTCATCTTAAGGGCATGGACATTGATGGGATGCTTACAGCCCTTAGGGAAGAAGCCCAACTGCATAAAGGGGTTCACCTCCAGGCACAAAAGCTGCCACTTCTGAGGTCGCCACATGACACATAAAGCCTACAAGGCCAGTGAACACCCCCTGTGGCTCCCAGCACTCTGGACCCTCACAGCAGGCACTCCCTGCCTGCATGTACTCCAGGCCAGTGGTGAGCCCTGCATAAGGTAGATTTCAATATATTCCTACTGGTTAGAAAAAACAGGACAAGAAATAGAAAATAAGGTTCATCTCGGTATATTCCTACTGGTTAATTAAAAAAAAAAAACAGGACATGAAATTAGTTTTCAAGGACCAGATATACCAGCCGGCACAGCTTATACACCTTATAGATCATGTCAGTTATCGTCTGACAATGTCTCATGACCCTGCCATGCTGATGACTATGGATTACTCCAATTATATATTTTCCCTTATCACACAGTCTGCTCCAATTTCTATCGAAACCCCTCATGTTCATAAAGTTAGACAGACCATTCATATCGCTCATGGACTGCTAACAAATCCTTGCCCACAAGCAAGTAAACAGACAAGCAAATGTTCTACTCTCTGGTTTGAAGAGCACCAAACCAAGCTGTATCTCTGTCAAGTAAACTAGGCATTATTACATCAGCATTCCTGTAAAGAAAATATAATCCCAAGTACGAGCACTCTAGGAAATGCGTAAAAATTATTTTATGATGCAGCATCATATTCAACAAAACTAATATGAAGAGTAGGCCACCATAAAATACTCTTAAATTAGAGGGGCAACGATTTAAAAGTAATATCAGGAAGTATTACTTTACTGAGAGGGTAGTGGATGTATGGAATAGCCTTCCAGCAGAAGTGGTAGAGGTAAACACAGTGAAGGATTTTAAGCATGCGTGGGATAGACACAAGGCTATCCAAGATATAAGATAGGGAACTGGGGACCAATAAAAGTATTTAGAAAAATTGGGCAGACCGAATGGTTCTTATCTGCCGACACATTCTATGTTTCTATGTTTCTAGAAAATGGCATTGCAGATCTCCATCTGGAGAGACAGTTGTAGCGGACTGGAAGGGAATTAAACCTTAACTACAGCATGTAATCAAAACCATGTGAGGTAACGTAAGGGTTCAACTATCGGTCAAAGACGTGGCAGGCTGAGAGGTTCATGTCTTCTATGGTTATAAAAAGGGGGGTCTAGTCATTAAAAGTGAACTGACAACTGAACTGCGGAATTCATCAATAGCTATATTTGAAAAATGATCCAGCATGCCTACCTTTCCAACTCTGCTACTAGTGTCTGATTTTGTCATTCCATTTCTATCTACAATAGTGTTCTTCCCCATTTGAATTCTTTATGTTCAACTCTTGCACTTACCAATTTAAAGGATCTGTAAACACTGCACAGTGACACTATTATTAGCTTTAACTGCTCAGTATTCTGCAATCAAAATGACTGGGAACGGAAGTGCACTAAACAATGCTTTGAATCAAATTTCAAATTGAAATTGACAAATACAAATTCCTAACAATGTATATAAATAAATGAATATAATCTAGCTCTGTCTGTTTCTCTCCCTTGCTCTCCATAAATATAAATACAAATTAAATTATCCTGACAGCATAGTCTCTATTTACTGCTTTCATTTCATGCTTAATATTTCCTATTTATGTGTGAACGTTCTTTGAAAACAATCAAAACACACAGGAGTGACAGCGGGAGGCTAGAAATGACCACAATATGAAAAAGGATTACTTCTTCCATTATAAATTGTCCCTAAATGTGTTTACCTGCAACATTGTGATATGTTTCTCAAAAGTGTTTGCAGTGCCTTTGAAATCTAACTCTCTTCTGTTCCACTTCCCCAATGTCTTCACCAAGTGTACCAGTGTACCAGTGTACCAATTACATTTTGATTGTTTTAAAGGGACTGTAAAGATAAAGGAATATACATAATTTAATAGCTCACATAGACATACATAGCTATTTCAACTTGATGAATGTTCATTAACAGCTCTTTTTGGTATCTTCAAATCCTGGGTGCTTTTTTTTAGAGGTTGTATTGAGTTGAATGTACAGTTCTGCCAAGTCCTCCATGTTGTTTGGTAACAGTCTGGCTTTTCCAACACAGACCATTATAGGAGACATATTTTGCACATGTCTGTGAAAGCTGTACATATGCATCCACAAGCCTGCAATTGAAAGTGTGATTTGGGAAAAAAAAAAAGTTCTGATATTATCACATAAATATGAAGATAAATCATCCGCATGGTGAGAAAACCATCCGTAACATGTATTTGTCAGTGGGTCATTTTTTACATGAGTAGTTCAGTGTATCTTCTGTAATGTGAAAACACATCCAGTAACATCACATATTCAGCTGTCTGCACTGCTTCCTACATGGAGGATTGGTCATTTTTCTAAGCCATGTTGTACTTTTAGGTTGAAACTGATAATTCAGGTTATTCTTGGGGCAGTATGCCTTGTGTCTTGGGCTGTCACTAATTATTATATGTTACTGTGTTTTTGTTTCCAAATAAATATCAGACAAAGTAGTGGAACCAGAATACACTATATTTTATATTTGATTAAATGCAACAGTCTGGAAATAAAATATATGTTTTTCCATGATCTGATTTACAGAGAGTAAAGAGAGTTGAAACCCCAGGCACTGCCATCTTGCCAATTGCCATGCAATAACTAACCCTGATGTTGAACTGCAGAGATACACAGCTTGGGGTCTGGCTGTTCCTAAATTAGAAGAGCTTGCTGGATGGATGCAGTGAGTCTTGTGCATGTAGAGTGAAGATAGGTCATGACCTTGCTCATACACTGCCTTACTCTATTCTTTTTTTCCCCTAACTATTAAAACTTCACCTCCATTTGTCAACCAGTTACATAAAGGGTAAATGTTTTCACACAAGATGGCATCTGTTCTGGAATTACTGACACTCTTGCTTTCTAGTTGAAATTATCTACTCTCCAAGGAAACACGAAGAAGTAATGAGTCAGATGGGAGTGCTTGAGATGCAGGGTGAACAGAACAAGCTTCTGGAAGCAGAAAATACAGTGAAAGACTTCAACAAGCTTTCATATGAAAACAAACAAACCCAATGGAGGTTGTAAGGTCTCTAAATCAATACATGCACATAACGAGCAAGTGAGTATTTGTCATCCTGTACAAAACATTTGCCTTGGTCTTCTTGTCACCTAACACTCTGAAAATCCCAAATGTTTTTGACTTACTTAACTGGTCCTTCCCTTCAAATGACCCTATAATACATGAACATCTCTCCAATCCTTAAAAATTGTTTATTTGTTATGTATCATAACCCCACCTTTCAAATTAATAATCCAGTTGCCCCTCCATCTAACTTTTCCATCAGAAACAGTACCTGTCAGGGGTGCCCCCTCTCCCTCCTTATATTCGCCCTCTTCCTAGGGCCACTACTTCAATCAACCATTTCCATATTTATGATATAGAATTAGCTGGATTCAAATACAAAGTTGCAGCCTACACAGATGACATACTACTTTCTCTGACTAAGCCCATGACCTCATTGTCCTTCTTATTTCAAGAATTACAATCATTTGCTGATTGTCCAGGATTCAAGATCAATGTTGACAAATCCCAAACCCTAGTAAAAGTGAACGCAAAGGACGACCAAACCAACCTAAATGTGCTGCAAATTCAAATAAATAAAATGAATGAATAATAATAACAAACGGTGTCCACTCAGAACCGGCAACCGGAATGATAACAACAGACAGCTTCAAAAAGTGCGTAATAAACGTGAATAAACAAAGAATTATTCCAGAGCACAGTGCATGGACACTTGAAGTGATCAAAATATAAAGTAATATCCTAGTAGTGAAACACAGATGTATGTGCAAAAATCAGTGACAATAGCGACAGTGCTGTGAGTAACATGGTGATACAAAACTGAAAAATGCTTAAAAGGAATGCTTAATAACAGGAACAGTCTTTTGCTTGTTGCAAACCTGTGAAAATATAGATAAAACACAAAAAGTGCAATATGTACTGTGATGCTTATTGGAGCATACTAATCAAATGGGAACAAACTCACAAGTGAAGCTCCTAACAACATAGGAGCTTGGAATTGGTGTATGGAACAATATACTTGCCCCCACTTTATGGGTAACCGGCTCCAGCGATGTAAATGATACAGGTGGTCTGTCTCAATTCGAATACAATCATTAATCCAAAACGATAGTTAAAAATAGATGGATGCAAATAAAAACACAATGCAGGAATAAATCCAACTTCTTATAAATGAAAATAACCGATTTGAGGCAACAAGTCCTTTCCAACTACCGTTCCGTATGCCTTGGGGCTTGGTCAGGACTTCCGGGTTCAGTATGGCACGAAACTCGGCTGGTACGGTGGCTTTTCACAGGTTTGCAACAAGCAACTGTTCCTGTTATTAAGCATTCCTTTTAAGTATTTTTCAGTTTTGTATAACCATTTGTTACTCACAGCACTGTCATTATTGTCACTGATTTTACACATACATCTGTGTATCACTACTAGGATATTACTTTATATTTTGATCACTGTGCGCTGGAATAATTCTTTGTTTTTTCAAATCCAAAACCCTACCTGTCAAGAGTAGATGGACAGATAACAAAATTATTAGAAATCAATTTTGACCTGACAATTTTGACCTCTAATAAACCATTGAATTACTTGAGTCTATAAATCACAGCTGACTACGTATCCTGTTACTTGGCCAATTACACTCCTCTATTAACTAGAACGAAATATTACTTACAGAAATAGCAACCACTAAGTGTCTCCTAGGTTGGACGTCTTTGCTCTATTAAGATGAACCTCTTGCCTCACGTTTTATATCTATTTATAACCCTTCCCATCTCAGTTTCACTTCTGATTTTAAGTTTCTTTAGAAACACAATGCGGTCTATTCACTAAAGTTCGAGTATAGTAAGAGGAGGTCAACTTGAGGTCAACTTTCACTTTATAAGTCAACCTCTTTGCAATATTCTCTAAAGGAAACTCTCACCCCACCTCGCCAAATTACATCCTGATTTTCCATCTTGAACACCATTCAGTGCATAAAAAGTTTTTTTTTTTAAATGAAAAAAAATATTTTAAAAAATCCACGTATTACTAAAAAATCCACACTGGCAAAGAATTTTTTTTAAAAACGCTACCTCTAATAGTTTGCTCTCAGCACAGAGCAAAGACAGCATCGCTCTCTGCTACAAACACAATTTACAATTCCCTTTAGTATGAGAGAAGCACACTCTTAAATTTGGTCTCACCATTTCATTCTGCTGCCAATCTACTGCAATTGTGTATTTTCTCCCTTCATGTTGCAAATTGTATGACCAGGCAGACATATCCAGGGTGCTTAACCTCTACTACCAAGGGAAAACTATATCTTACGAGCAGCTCAAATCCTTTATCCCACTTCCGACAGATTATTTTCAATATTTACAACTTAATGACTTTGCACAAATCCACCTTGTTAAAAGGGCAGCTAGTACTACAAATACATGGTTTGAACAAATCTGCCTATCAGACTGAAGGCCCCTCACAATCTCTATCATATACCCAACACTGGTAAAAAGATATTGGGGAAACATTTGATGGAGAATTCTGGTCTGATATATATATGGGAAGCCACAGCAAAAATCTAGATTTGTACAGCACACAAGAAACAAGCTTACAAGATAATGCTTAGATGGTACAACACTCCTGCTAAACTCGCTCGTATATAACCCTCTTTATTCCACTGCTGCTCTCCAAGCCTCGGAGTGCTTTTACCAAACTGGACAACTAAATTGAAACAACTAGTAGAAGAGGCCATACATGTGGACCAATTAACTGCCTACCTTTTTCTAATTTCTGACTACCCCCTTTCTTTTTTCTTTCTCTTCAACCCGCACCTGGTTTAACAATTCTTAATGACAACATTGTTACTGTTAACATATCTAAAATGATGTAATCATGCCTAGTTTATTTCTTATTCTAAAGCTGTGGTATTTTGTAAAGTATAATAAGATTCAATTATATCACTGCATCTAGGTATTCTCATCTACTCTATATGCGATAGCTGTCCTCACCGATAACCAACTCTTCTGTTTTCATGGTGATATCGTTATGTGTAACCCAGACTGTTACAAATGAGTTGTTATGTTGTTGTTCTGGTTAATCAGATTTACCTATTTAGGTTTTGATTGAACTCAGAGCAAAAACGAAGACCATTACAAAGACCAACTGGTATCTCTATGTAACTTGGTATATTGTTACTTCATATATGTAACATATGCTGTAAAGGAAATCCAAACATTCCGTTTTCTTTTTGTACCTATAACATCTGTAAAATTAATTGAAAAAAAACTTCAGATGTTTGTAAATATGTGCACCCTCAAATCTGCACTATAAACCACTATTATTAGAAATGGATGTATCTATGCAAAATATTAAGTGTTAGAAGCAGTAATGACATAGTGTCCAGGGGGTGGGAGTAGCTAGGTGATTGGCACCTTTGACAGTCTGGCATGATGTTGCAGATAAAGGGAAGAAAAATGTGTAATGGTGTAATGTGGCCCAGGAGTGAGGAAAAAAGACTGGCAAAGACCATCTGATGTAAGATATAATTCCCATTATGTTCAGAGAGAGATTTGACTGGCTGAGAATCCCATGAGCAGGAGAACTAGTACATAATAGCTGAATGTGAAAAATTAGCCATCACTTGCAAAGGGAGGAGGTTATTTTTCAAATATTATTACTTCTAATATTCTTCTTTTTTAAATGTTGTTGAGGGAGGAAATGTGAGAAGATATCCAGTGCTCAATCTATAACTTTTATTGTTACATGTGGGACATCTGAGATCCACATTCCCGGTGGTCTAGTATTTGATGTTTTTGTTGGCACAGATCTAGCAGCACTATAATATGTGAAAAGTGATATACAATTATCACAAAATGTAGAGAATCTGAGAAAGAAAATACATAGGGGTGGAAATAATAACTAGACCTATGTCTTAGTTCCCCTGTAGAAAGTGCATAGGAATCAATGTATCAGATTCAATGAAACAGAGTACATAAAAACACAAATGGTTAAATAAAATCCATACCAACTTCTGGAGGAGATGCTCTCTGCTTGAGAAAGGGCTATCCGAAACGCGTTGTATTTTATATTTTCTCCATATAATTCCCGGCTGGGTTTTGCTGTGTATGTCTGTTATAAGGTATATATATATAAACATTTGTGTTTTTATGTACTCTGTTTCATTGAATCTGATACATTGATTCCTATACACTTTCTACAGGGGAAGTAAGACATAGGTCTAGTTATTATTTCCACCCCTATGTGTTTTCTTTCTCAGATTCTTTATATTTTGTGATTACTGTATATCACTTTACTGCATATTAAAGATATATTTGTATTGTTTGATATTCCTTGTGTCTGTGTATTATCTACAGCTTTTATATACTAATTTTTGAGCGCTGTCCACTTTTTCCTTATTTTGTTTAATCCTCACAGTACTCAGATTATTTAACCCTGTTTGCTTTTTTACTTACTTAAAGGAAACACATCACATTTTTCTGAGCACTTACTCCTAGGATAAAACTCCACTTTTTGTTGTTCTCATTTTATTCCCCTGATTTATAGGCATTTGCTCCAAGAGGTTTGTATACATGAATTTATTGGCTTATACTTATTCTTTAATATCAGCGCTGTATTTTCTCCTTTTAATATGTGAAAAGGTTAAATATTAGCAAACCAAAGACCTGTGAATTTGTTGAAAAGGGGTCTAAAATGAAAACATGTTGTCTTCTATGAAGAAAATAAGCATGTGCACATATCTATGTACAACCATATTATTATAAGCATGCATGTGAACAAAATGTAGTATTTACAAAAGCAGAAAAAGCTGATTCTCTACATGTCTTGTCCCCTTTCCTATATTTTTCAAAATCCACACACCATAAAACAATTTCCCAGACACTGATTTCCTTTTAGTAAACTAGAATCAATGCAATACTGAAGATAACAGAAGAGAAATTCCACTCTCACAGTAGACAGCTGAACATTTAGAGAAATGTACTTCTCAACTCAAAGGTGATTTACTTTAGTATATAAGTCTAAAAGACCTCCTTGGTGAAGATATCTACACTGTTTGATCCCTATTGAAAATACCAAGTCTAAGGTGAAAAGATCAACTGAAAGATGGTACGGCCCGTTTCTATGTTTCCCTACATGAGCATTCTTAAGCTGGCTTTTATGGAGAACCCCTATAACGTCAGTAAAATAAGGATATATTATAATGGGAATGAATTCTAATTTGTCATTAATATTATTTGTTACAATATGCTTCACAAAAATACGATTTTCCTAAAACCAACAACAGGAAAACTAAATGAAATAAATAAATGGTGAATAAATGAAGCGAATGCCTTTTTGTTTTTTGGCTTGTTTCTTATAAAGGATTCAACACACCTCTACTAGCGGCACAGTTGGTACGTACAAATGATTTCAATTGATTCCCAATTGTGAAGCGTGCAAACTTCCACACAGTGACTGATTTCATTTGGAGGTTGGAACTGTTTCACTGTGACTATTAAAGGTTTATATTCCACATTCCAGCTGGGGTCAGATTGCTGCTATGTATTCATAGCCTGGCTGTCTTCACAGTAACTTATTCCTTGAGCTCTAGGAAGACTACTATGGCCCTGGCGATTCTGATGAATTCCTTTTAGGAATCTAAGTTATATTCAACTGAATATGTGCAAAGGAAGAACAGAATAAGCAATAGGCAGGGTATAAATGTCAGCAGCTGGGAGACTGTAAATAGATATTACTCTGCTACACAAACATGCCCTTTTTATACTGTGACTCAATTCCTATTTGAATATGATGCGCTTGTTATAGCTTTCGGGGTGAAAAATAACTCAGGCAGATATGAAATTGAAATGAAAATTGAAACGGAGAACAAGAGGAGAAAGACAAGGGAAGGGGAGAGGTGAAAGGAGTGAGGTGACGAAACACAGGGATCAGATATATTACTAAGTTCCCAGGTGGATACTCTGGTATTAGACGGAACATTCAAGATATGTGAAAACTGTTTCATAGAACAAACAGACTAACAGAGAAAGTGGAATCAAGATACTGAATAATGCTCACGCTTCTGTACAGAAAACATTACGAAATACAGCTGTACCCAAGGTTAAAGTGAACTACAGGAACATTTGATGTGGTGGATTTTGTTTAGAGATTAAGAAATGTGTGTGATGAACTTATTATGTTATACAGGGGGGAGACAGAAAAACTCCTAGTGTCTACAAGTACAGTACTACTTCATGTGTATTTACTTCAACTAAAAGTAAACCTCAATGAGGTCAAACTATAATCTGAATTTACATGATATAATACTGGTTCTTCTGATATCACTGTAAGGATCTGCATCTAATTCAAACAGGAAAGCCTCCTCAGGCTCTAATGCCTACAAAACCGATGGTTTACCTGGACACTAACTGAACAAACATGTACAAGATCTTCAGCCCTATTTTCTTTTGATTGCTTTCTTCTCACCAATCAGCTCCAAGTCTTGCTCAATATATTGAACAAAGTCATTTAAAGGTAGTTTATTTTTCTCAAAACAGTTGCTTATGGTCCTTGTTATGGACAGGGTCCATATTTCGGCTAGTTTAGAGGTCTTGTACACTGAAATAATATATATATTTATAGGCGTGTAGTATTTTCTTCATATGACCCTGAGTGAAGGTGACCTCTGTTTGACCAGTGTTTACAGGTAAACATACTGGACATGGATACTGACAGTTACATCAGAGATATACCATTCTTAGATGAAGTTATGTCCTCTGGCCTAAAAAACAATGGTTCTAGTTAAAAAATTCTGGTTATTGTGCAAGGTTGGACTGTAAAGAAGAGCATGGATGACTGCAAAAAAAAACAGTATAGCATGGATACCATGGTTTATTGCACCTGACAGAACAAGCGTTACCACCGACTAATGTTGAACAACAACAGTGTGAGTCCTCATTGGTCTTTTTACCCAGTTAATGCCCCAATAGGTATGGGTATGTGCCAGTTTAAACTGATACAGAAATAAGAAGATTTAAAACTAATACAACTGCTTCAGAATTATTTATACAAGTAGATATAATCCTGTATATTGAAGTCAACTGCCAGGAATCTGACCGTCATAGAAAAGAGGAAAAAAGTCAGTTGCAGACACACTTCTTATGTATGTAATGTATCATATTCCATCTAAACATATTGGCTGTCAGGAGTGCACACTTCTAGTGCACTCCACAAATAGTTTTATACAACACTATGTTTCACTAAACCTCAAACAGACACACAGAAAATAGTCCACAGTCAAAATACTGCACACATGTTTATCAATGTTTGCATTTGAATAATCACACCTACCTCATCTATCTACTTCACAGATTCAACTGGCCTAGGAGCCATGCTCACTGGCCCCCTTTACCCCTCATTGCACATTACCACCCATTATCAGATGCTGATCACAATAATAAAAAAAAAGATAATATAATAAGATAATAAGAGAATAATAATATAATCACAAAAGATAATAAAGCAAAGATAATACCTGTTTGTTTGTTTTTTGCCTATGTAGGGAATTCTTAGATTTACTATTCTATCGGGGTTGTTGTTTCTAAACTTTATTAGAACCTCTCGAGTTGCCCAATGATGCACCGTTGATTAAAATGTCCTTCTTTCTGTTTATTTTGTTCTGCTGTACTATAATAGATAACCATTTTTAATAATTTCCCCGCTTTCTCTAATTCAGCTATACTTCAAACTCGGCTACTTTGGCCTTGAGTTTGAAATTCCCTTGTCAATTCCCCACATTTTTCTATTTCAGAATAAATCCCATATTGCTTAGATCTCCAGAAGAAAGCAGAGGTGCCTGTGTTCATGTTCTAGTAGCCTTTATTTGCATTTTATTTAACATTAATGTCATTCACTGAACCTTGTTCATACTGCAGAATATTCCTGGTGTAAACATGTTAGATCACCGGCGGTAACATCTACATTGATAACTCACCATGATTAGAGTTGAGCGGACACCTGGATGTTCGGGTTCGGCAGGTTCGACCGAACTTCGAAAAAATGTCCATGTCCGTGCTCGAACTTGACCCCGAACCCCATTGAAGTCAATGGGGACACGAACTTTTGGCCACTAAAATGCCTCTAAAAATGTCCTTGAAAGGGCTAGAGGGCTGCAAAAGGAAGTAAAATGTGGGTAAGAGTAGGACAAGTGCCCTGCAAACAAATGTGGATAGGGAAATAACTTAAAATAACATAAAATACATACAAATTACAAATACAGCTGAGCCATAAAAAAGCACTAGATGGAATCTTTGATTTTAGCTTTGAAAGAACATAAATCTAAATCTAAAGCATGGCTGCCAGGAGGATCAACAGAATTATTCATTTGAGAGAGGGTTGGAGTGCAGGGTATTCTCTTTCAGTTTATACTAAGTGACCCATGGGTTGAGGAGGCGGTGACAGTGGCGGTGTAGGTGGAAGTGGTGCTGGAGGAGGAGAAGGAGGAGGAGGAGGTAGCCAACACTGTTTTTTATTTGTATTTTTTTTTTTTTGTTTTGTTTATTGGACTGCAAAAAATGCACCTCAAGACGTAAATGTACTATTTAGCACAACAATTAGAATTTTTCAAAGTGCGCTGTAAGCACAGTATTGGACTGTTCTATTTGACTCTCAGATATGAAGTGCACCGCAAGACGCAAATGTACTATTTAGCACCCAAGACAATTAGAATTTTTCAAAGTGCGCCTTGAACACTGGTATAAATCCGGCCTAGAGAAGATCGGTGATCTATTTGGTGACACCAGTATACTCACATTTATGGACCTCCAACAGAAGTACAATCTTTCAGCGAATGAAGTTTTTTCATATGCTCGAATTAAATCTCTCCTTAAAAATTTTCAAATTAAACATGACTCCCCTTTAGAAAAAATTCTGTATGATGTAAACCAAAAGATATCCTCCCAAATTTGGGGAGCCCTGCAACAACTAGAAGAGACTGATAAAAAACATGACACGATAATTAAGTGGGAAATTGATCCGAAGAAAACGTACCCTTCACAAACCTGGTATAAAGCAGTGAATCTAATGAAAAAAAAACAATCCATTGTATTACTCTTCAAGAACTATATATGAAATTACTACATAGGTGGTATTGGGTCCCATCAAAACTTGCGAAATTTCAACCAAATACCCTCCCATTGTGCTGGAGATGCCTCAAAGAAATTGGTAACATAAAACATATTTGGTGGGATTGCCAGAATCTCAATCCTGTCCATGTGATTCTGGTTAAAATCCTCACAGAGCTGCATATTAATTTGGGAAATCTGACCCCAGAAATTTTTTTATTCCATCTTGAACTGCTCGGTAAGAATATATATTCAAAAAAACTAACATTGCATGTTCTGATGGCGATTAAGAGGTGTATCTCCAGATATTGGAGGAAAAGCGAAACGCTCTCAGAGACAGAAATAAGAACCCAAATCTATTACCAATGTAATATGGAAAAACTTTTCTATTTGGAAAACACAACTCTTACTGACTATTATAAGATCTGGAACCCAGTGATCTCATTAATTGCAACCCCTCCAAACCCAATGTTTTAAACAGCTATCTGGACTATTAACATCGAGTCCCCTTTCTCTTAACATATTGCCTTACTCGGTTATCTAAAATACTAACACCAGGCACACCTTTGAGTGATATAATTTGCTGATAAACTAATCCCTCTCCACTCGTCCTCATAAGAACTCGACCCTTTATTAAAACTGATTTGTAATAGCTCCCGACTTCTATACACCTGAGTTACTTGTCTGTAAATTGAGATGCTTCTACTATGTGTATTATGTATACAGATTGAGATGCTTTTACCGGTATCACTCTGTATACAAGGATAATTCGAGCTACGACTAAAAGGCCCCCTTCTTCCGATAAACGACTAATAACTTAAGCTTAAACTATCAATATTATAAGGAACGAAGCCTTTCATCTATGTCAGTCTATTAACAACTTGACCTAATGGTCTATATACGTATATGTGCCTATTGACGAGGTATCAAATTTGCAGGTGTCTTTGTAATTTTGTATTTTGTATTTGTAATCTGTAATTTTATATTGTACTGTCAAATTTTATGTATATATCTATTGAGAAAATTAATAAAAAGGAAGAAAAAAAAGTGCGCTGTAAGCACAGTGTTGGACTGTTCTATTTGACTCTCAAATATGAAGTGCAGGGCGCAAATGTAATATTTAACACCAACAAATTGCAGTATTTAAAAATGCCTAGATGTTGCCCACTGAGCTAACAGAACAGGATTAAAGTCATGTGCCTGGCACACATGCAGTTGCAAGTGCACTGCACTCTCTGTGGCACTGGGCTCAGGGCAGGGTACAAATATGTAGTATAGCACCAACTAAAATAATCACTGTAATTTGAATAATCGCTGTAGTTTGAATTATCGCTGTAGTTTGCAGATTCAACACCAGAATTTTTTTTAATCTGTCCCGCACAGCTGCAGCATCCTCTCCCTACACTAAGAAGAGCTGTGCATGTACGTGACTCCAGCTTATACTGTATTTGCTTGATTATAAGACGACCCCCCAAACTTTGTATATTCCTTTAGGAAAAAAACTAAAAGCCTGAATATAAGACTACCCTATAGGAAAAAAATTTTTTTACTTGTATATATGTAAATTGCTTTTTAATATTTAATAAAAAATGTATATAATACAAATGCATTTCTTGTTTTTCTTTCCTTTTATGTGCCAATGCGGCCTCTCTCCCCCTCCCCCAGCTGTCTCTCTCCCCCCCCCTCCCCCCCAGCGTTGTCTCTCTCTCTCCCTCCCCCCCAAACTTCTCTCTCTCTCACGTATTGTGCAGACATCTCCCAGCTGCCCGATTCTCTTGGTGGCTAGCGGGGCAGCGGAGGATGTCTGCGCCACCGCCGGGACTTTTATGATGAAGCCAGAAGGACCCGGATCCTGGTCCCCCTTCTTTTCTGTTGATGGGCTTTTCTATTAAGAACTGTTTGTGAGCGCATACATACCACCAGTAGTAGGCAGTAGTGACGCCACACGAGATTACTTCTTTCTACACAGCTGTTGTCTCCCGTCTTGCTGCTTCTCTGCAGATTTTATCCACGTGGAAGTTCCGTTTTTTACACCAGCGGACTCATCACCCTACACCCCGGGACTGGTGATTTTATGCGCTTTTATTTTATTGTCTTAATGTAAGCCTCAGATGTGCAAGGGGCCAATAAATATTTCCTGTTGGTATTTACTTCACTATGTCTGGTTCCTATATGTGTTTCCTAACGAGATAAATTCTATATTTGAGATCTCATCGCCTATGGGAGACTGATTCACCATCTATTCCTGCCAGTACGGATCACAGGACTTTTAGTCCTTCTGCTGATTACACTCAGAGACAGTTCTCAGGCTCTGGACCACGTGAGTGTAATTCCATTGTGGGTCACGGTTCTTTATACATCTCTAATTGTTTTATATACTACACCATTGGATTCCCTGTTGTGTCTCTCTTTTTTCTTTTACATATATCCTGCTTATGAGTTTGCCTGTTATTTAGGAGAAGTATACATTATATTCATTCATTTCTCACTTTCACTGTTTTTACTGTTTACTATTATTAATCGCCTTTTTTGCGCAACACTTTTTCACTTTACTAGCATACATACCCCCACCAACATTACGTATTTTATCATACTGTATTGCACTATTATACTTTGTTTTTTTCTCTTCCATGTATCTGCGCTCCCTTGTCTTTTTGTAGATAGTAAAGTTGAACAGTTTACAATGGACCTAAGTAGTAAAATGCTGATCAGTGTTCACCTCAGATTGACTGGCCCACGTCCTATTTTAACATGCCTATGGGCACATTCCTGCAGTGAAAAATCTAATCTGTGCAGTCATGGATTTGATTTTTCACTGCAGAGCACAGACAGAAAGCCATAGTAGTATGCATATTCCAGTGTGCTTATCGCCCGTAGTACGCTGTGCACATTTATGCCATTGTCTCATGCAACACCCAGGCACACAACATGTCACCCAGTCCAAATGAAGAAGGGACAACAGAGCTTCCAGGAATAGGTTACTTTTTATTTTTGTATAGCCCATTTCCCTGGTCCGAAGATGAGGACTTAAGAACATCTTAGATTGTTGCTGGACTTTTATTACAGGTATTTTTTTCTTTTGCCCACCCTTTTCGCCCTACAAAAGGTATTTTTTTCTACAGGTAGCATTTTTATTTTTAGAATTGTCCACTCCTACCTGGGCAATATAAAGATGGGGATGTAGGTAGGGTAGTTAAACATATTTGTATTTTATTTCTTTATGAAGTCACATACATTTTGGCAGTCCATGGCTCCAGTGGGCCAATACATTATTATCTAAGGGGGCCATTAGATTTGGAGCCCAGCAGCAGTCAGCTAGCTTCAGGGGGGCCATTATGGGCAAAATATGTTTATGGGGCTGGTAACAGTCTATTGGCCCCAGGTAAGGCTGAATATATTTATTTAACATTTCTAATTTCAATTCCCCAGCCATTAACTGGCTGAAAATTGAAATACCCGAAATCCATCTGTTTTAGCTGAATTTGTGTTACTTTCAGTGGCTTTCATCCCTTATTGAGTAAGGGGATTCCTATGGATTCCCCAGGTCAATTCCTCTGAACCAAATATGGCCAAAAATGGTCTTGGAATCGAAAGAAATTGCTCATTTAGGGCTGATCAGGGCTTATTGAGTAAACCCTAAAAAAAAAAGAGCCAAAGTCAAATTATACCTATATGAGAGGAAACATTGTACATTCTACACATTCTGAGAGGGTCAGAACAATTGAGTAAAAGTAGTCACAAGGCGTAAGTTCATAAAGCCATCCAGTCAATATATGAATTTATGTATTTTTTTATTGACCTGCATTCCTTTACATCATCCCATAAATTTAAAGTTACCATATTTTCCGACGTATAAGACGACTGGGCGTATAAGACGACCCCCCAACTTTAGAGAAGATTTTATTGGGTTAAAGTCATCTTATATGCCGGAAAATAGTATCTATATTTGAACTTTTGAGGTTAAAATATACAGTTTGCCACCCTCCTCCCCCCTTCCCCAATCCCCAATACTTACCTACTTTCTGCTCTGTCTCCTGCTGTTAAGCCGGTCCGTGGCTGTGAGGAAGATGTTGTAAGCTCCCCTTCAGCCATGCGGTCAATAAAGTTTGTTTTAAAAAAAAATGTTTAAACAAACTTTATTGACTGCGCGGCTGGAGGGGAGCTCACAACGCTTCCCTCACAGCCACGGGCCGGCTTAACAGCGGGAGAGAAGACAGAGCAGAAAGTAGGTAAGTTAACCCTTAGCACCTGGCATATAAGACGACCCCCCAACTTTTGAAAAGATTTTCCTGGGTTAAAAAGTTGTCTTATATGCCGGAAAATACGGTACATAAACCCAGAGAAAATTGGAAAACAGCACTCCCAGAATGCACGAGCCAGGGCTCCACAACCCCCAACAACAGGAAAACAACAGACACAATGCTCAGCATTTAAGTGAGGTGACATTTCTAATCCAACATGCACTGCAACGTTTTGACCCCCTTGGGTCTTTGTCTAAGGGGGGTTGAGCCATTGTCATGCATGTTGGATTAAAAACTTCACCTCACTCAAGTGCTGCGCATCGTGTCTGTTTTTCCACATAAAATTAAAGTGGCTGCTATCAGCTGCAGTAGAATGTGAAGCTCCAAGTCATCCCAGGATGTGTCTTCAATACCAGCATGCCTAACTAACAACCAAACAAACAAACAAGCGGCAGAAACATTTCCTTTCTTCTACCTTAGCATGTACACCAACCAGAAAAAGATCAATTGCTTCTATACTCATCTCCTTCACAGAGAGTTAATGTCATCTTCTTTCTCTGTAAATGAGCCCCATCCATTGGAACCTCATTAGGCATGCTATTTAGAATACCTCATATGGCATTCATATGGTATCAACCCGGACATACATACAATGGTGAGGAACCAAAAGCTTCTCTTTATCTATCCTTGAGCCTTGCAGGTTACACATATCTATTTATTGATGCATTACTGCTAGCTCTTTCTGTTTTGCTCTGTGAGTGGTGTGTGTGGTACTGGTGTTGTCCTAAATAGGATGCTCGCCAAGCATGTGCTTGAATTTAAGATGGATTAGACATTTTAGCCACCTCTTCACAGTGCTTACACTCTGGATAAGTCTGCCCTCTGAGATAGAGATACTAATTTACTGTCAACAAAATATTGATGGTAGGTTATTAGGTTTACTGCCATATAGAAAGCACAAGAAAGTCTTATATTAACTTAATGGTAAAACAAACACAAGTCTCTTTGCATTTGTGTAATTAGGGATGGATATATGATGTATGTGTTTATATACATATACAAAAGCAAGCTAATTATTACACGCATGTGTAATGCACATGTAAAAAATATGTTTTGGGACTGCATGGGTGGTAATGTGCTTTCAAATTCAACTCAGTGTACAGTTTGTTATGGCAAATAAAAAAATCCACTCATACAATTAAAAACACCATGGGTGGATAAGAGTATATTTTAAAATAATGCTGCAATATATAGATAGTTCCCAGATTACGCTTCTCCATGTAATAATATCATAGACAAGTGTAATCTAGCAACTATCTACATTTGGATGCAAATAATCCTGGTAATGAAATAAAGGTGAGCAAATACACTGAGCAGTAATTAAGCCAAGTAAGTGTGGCTCTAACATCTACACCTAGTTTTATACATGCCAATATCTTATTGGCCCTTGCAGCTGCTGACTGGCACTGAGCACTGTTGCCAAGTCTGTTATCTACAATTTTTCCTAAATCCTTTTATATTATGTCTATATTGAACCTCATTTGCAATTTAATTGCCCATTTAATTGCCCATTTAATTGCCCATTCCCCAACCAAGACACTTGAAAAAGCCGTAGTTTGAAGGCAAAACGCGTTGTTTGTGGGAGGAGAGCACCTTATGAGAACACTGTGCACTTTCTACATGATTTGGACTTCATGCACTTTTGCTGGATATTGCCTTTTATAATGTAAGATATTACTATATGTTTTGTGCACAATAAAAAGTGTTTTACTTAGGGTATAATTCCTTCTTACCTTGTCTATTGGTCCCATCCCTATACTGGAGGCTCTTTCCTGGAACAACTTTTAAGTCAAGACCCCACGAGGGGCTCCCAGATGCCTTTTATACTGAGCAGATTACTGCTCAGTAACATGTGAGTGGACATATTTGCATTATTATAAAGTCACATTATTTTTTGACAAATACTACACTATAATATTTTATATTTTTATGTGTATCTCTTTGCATAATACGTAGAGGATTGCCTCATTTGAAGGGTAATCAGAGTGTGAAGTGTTTTGGGAAGCACACTGATTCCCATTTTTTTATGTTTCATTTCCTTACTCTGTCCAAATTTTCCTGTAAAGAACAAACATCAAGGTTGGTCTGTACTACCTTACCTAATTTTGTGTCATCACCAAACACTGAGACATGGCTCTCAACAAAACTAGGGAGATCACTAATAAACAAATTAAAAAGAAGAGGGCCTAAAACAGACCCTTGTGGTACTCCACTTAACACCCTGGCCCAATTTGAGGATTTTACATTTACAACAACCCTCTGCATTCTATATTTTGGCCAATTTTCAATGCAAATACATACATCTGCCCCCAAACCTATTTCTCTGAATTTGTAAAGTAACCTTTTGTGTGGAACTGAATCAAATGCTTTAGCAAAGTCTAAATAGATCACATCAACTGCCATACCTAGATCTATTTTTGTACTGACTTTTATGTTGTTTTATTAATGTTATTATTCTATGAAGAATTTTTCTATTCTACTATAGTTTGTTTGACAAGATCTGTCTTTCACAAAACCATGTTGACTTTTACTAATCATATTCTGATTCAAGATGTATTCTTGAGTTTATACCTTTAAGCTCACTGGCCTATAATTACCCAGCAGAGATTTTGATATATATTGGAATAACATCCGCCTTTTGCCAGTCTTTTGGCACTATAACTGAACTGAAAGAATCCCTAAAGATCAAAAATAGTTGTCTGGCCAGAATTAAGCTTAACTCTCTAAGAACCCTTGGGTGTATACCATCGGGCCTTGGGGCCTTGTCTATCTTAAAAGAGTTTAATTGCTTAAGCACTTTTTCCTGTGTCAGCCAATCCCATGTTTGGGGTGACTGTTCTGTAACTTCCGTAACTTCTGTAACTATCAGGAAGTATTACTTTACTGAGAGGGTAGTGGATGTATGGAATAGCCTGCCAGCAGAAGTGGTAGAGGTAAACACAGTCAAGGATTTTAAGCATGCGTGGGATAGACACAAGGCTATCCTAGCTATAAGACCGGGAACGGGGGACTAATAAAAGTACTCAAAAAATTGGGCAGACTGGATGGACCGAATGGTTCTTATCTGCCGACACATTCTATGTTTCTATGTTTCCGGTAGCAGGGGCTCATCCATTGGTTCTTCCTTGGTATAAACAGAAGAAAAAAAGTATTTAAAATGTCTGCTTTCTCTCTGTCCTCACTAACCAAATTTCCCATTTGGGATAACAAGGGCCCAACATATTCTCCCTTTGGCTTTTTTCCACTTATCTACTTATAAAAAATGTTGGGGTTAGTTTTACTCTCCTTAGAAATCCTTTTCTCATTTTCCAATTTAGCCATTTTAATTTCCTTTTTGCAGGCTTTGTTGGCATCTTTGTACTCTATAAATGATGATGCTGATCCCTTACTTTTATAATGTTTGAGTGTCATTTTCTTTTTTTGTTTTTCCTGTTTAATTTTACCAGTAAGCCCCATTGGTTTGGATTTGTGTCGTTTGTATTTGTTTCCCAAAGGTATATATTGGGATGTATACTTTTGTGATGTGCGCATAATGGAATTCCACTTGTCTTCTGTGTTTAGTCCAGAAAACAATCCTTCCCAGTCTACATGTTCAATCAAAGCCATTAGTCCATCAAAGTTGACGGCCCCCCAAACTATGGATATTCCTTTAGGAAAAAAACTAAAAGCCTGAATATAAGACTACCCTATAGGAAAAAAGTTTAACTTGTATTTATTCACATGTAAATTGCTTTTTCATATTTAATAAAAACTTATGATATAAAAAATGCATTTCTTGTTTGTATTTACCTTTTATGTGCCAATGCTGCCCCTACCCCCAGACTTACTCAATGTTCCCCCCAACGGTGTCTGTCTCTCTCCCCCACCCTCCCCCAATGTTGTCTGTCTCTCCACCCCTCCCTCCCCCAGCATTGTCTGTCTCTCTGCCCATGTTATTTGTCTCTCTCCCCCACCCTCCACCCAATGTTGTCTGTCTCTCCACCCCTCTTTTCCCCAGCGTTGTCTGTCTCTCTCCCCCACCCTCCCCCCAACTTGTCTGTCTCTCCCCCACCCTCCCCCCAACTTGTCTGTCTCTCTCCCCCACCATCCCCCAATGTTGTCTGTCTCTCTCCCCCAACATCCCCCCAATGTTGTCTCGCTCTCTCCCCCACCCTCCCCCAATGTTGTCTGTCTCTCTCCCCCACCCTCCCCCAAATGTTGTCTGTCTCCCCCCTCCCTCCCCCCAACGTAGCCTCCCTGGTGGCAAGTGGGGGCAGCCGGGGGATGTCTGCACGATATGTGCAGACATCCCCCAGCTGCCCATATCTCCCTGGTGGCTAGTGGGGGATGTCTGCACGATAAGTGCAGACATCCTCCATGCTGCCCAAATCTCCCTGGTGGCTAGTGGGGGCAGCCGGAGGATGTCTGCACGATACACACAGACATCCTCCGCTGCTGCCCGGCACTTCCGCCGGGACTTTTATGATGAAGCCAGAAGGTCCCAGCTTCATCATAGAAGTCCCGACGGACGTGCCAGGCAGCAGCGGAGGATGTCTGTGCGCATTTCGCAGACATCCACCGGCTGTTAGCGAGGGGGATCCAGGTCCCCTGCAGCTATGCGGGGGACCTGGATTCCAGTCTTATAGTCTGACCTCGATTTGACTATAAGACGATCTCGAATATAAGACAAGGCATGTGCTCTGATAAAAACCTCGTCTTATATTCAAGCAAATATGGTATATCTGGGTAATTAAAATCTCCCATGATTAAAACTTCATTCAGATTAGCAGCCTTTTCAATATGTAATAAAAGCTGATCTTCTCCATCAATGCTAATATTTGGTGACTTGTAGCATACACTTACAAGTAATGCGCAACTCTTTTTAGTGTCTATGTTATTCTCCACCCACAGTGTCTCCACATCAGTTCCAGTTTCATCATGCACAGTACAGGCAGCACTTCCCTTCTAATGGCAAGAGCATCGGAAGTGAATGTATTTGGCTCTAGGGGGAGCCAATCAATGCCTGCACAACAGATCTGTGTGATCTGTGTGCAGGCATGTATGGTAAGTGCTCTGATGAGCACTTATCATACAGTCAAAGGCAATATTAGTAAATATTGCCTTTGACAAGTATTGATCTGCCTCCCTCACCTTACTAGTTTTAGTAAGGGAGAGAGACAGATCAGATAAAGTAAAAAATAAAATAAAATAATAAAATTAAAAATATTTAATAAAATTTTAGTAACCAAGGGCTTTTATAAAAGCCATTTCACATATTTAACTCCTTCCGTGCCATTGATCGCTGTGTATGCAGTGATCTTACACAGCAGCACATTTTTTGCTGTCTGCATTTTCTTAGGGGTTAATTTTTTTTACTGTGATTTATTACAGTATATCAAAGGCTCTTTTAAGAGCTATTAACCCCTTCCTTGCCGTATATCACTTCCTAAGAAGCCCATATGGTCACTGCCTAAGCAGTGCATTTGGTCACTGCCTAAGCAGCGCATATGGAGCAATCTGGTCGCAGAAGGATTTTTTTTTTGCTATCAGCATTTTTTTTTGTCACACTCGCTAGGGGTTAATTATACCCACTAGGGGATTACGTGTATTCCTTTTGAAGCTGTCTGAACGCGTGTATAGCGATCAGTAACAGCCAATCAGTGTCAAAGGTGGTTTGGTGATTTCTCAGATGAGCATCACCATTGTCTGGTTAGATCAATATTGGTAAATATTGTTCTGACCCATATGGATCTGCCTCCCTCTCCTCACTTGAGTTTTAGTGAGGGAAAGAGACAGATCTGTATAATATAATTTTTTAATTGTAATAAATTAAATAAAATGTTAAAAAACTGTGAGTCCCAAGGGCTTTTATAAAAGCCATACACTTTGTATAGTGTAGCCTGTGTATTAACCCCTTCCCTGCCACTGATCACTGCACAGCAGAACATTTTTTCTTGTCTGTGCATTTTTAGGGGTTAATTTTTTTGTACAGTACTACAAAGGCTCTTATAAGAGCTATTAACCCCCTCCTTGCTCTACATGTCAAAATTCCAAGTTGGAAAATCAAAAAGCGCACCTCTGAAATGTAGCCTTTCAACCCCCAACAAAGCTGACAAAGCTATGCATGGTTGGTATCCCTGTGCTCGGGAGATGTTGCTGAACATATATTGTGGTATTGTTTGTCAGTGACACATACTGAAATATGTGAATTTGTGTCTAAAGTACAATGTATGTGGAAAAAAATACACAATAAAATGACTACCACAAACTTTGACAAAGGCTGGTGGTAGAATTAGTGCATGGAAAGTGTTACAATACCACCATTTGAGATAGCCTAGGGTGTCTACTTTTAAAAAATATATGGGTTGATGGGGTAAAATACACTAGCTGGCTTCAAATATGTCCCAAATGGGACATGGGTGCAGGCTGTCTGCATGTAAAAATTTCAAGTTAGAAAACAAAAAACTGCACCTCACAAATTTGGCATTTTAGCGCCCAAACACCCCAACAAACCTATGCATGGGTGGTATCCCTGTACTCAGGAGAAATAGTAGAATCTATTTAGCAGGTTTTTTCGTTCGCTTTTGTCGATGAGGAGAAGATGTTTCAAATAAAAGTCAGGAAATTTGTGTTTTGTTTTTTTTTTAACCATATTGTATTTTTTTTTTTATAATATTAAAAATGGTACTGGTAATATTTTAGAGAATATTACCTCGGAGGCCCTTTCCTTCAGCTTATTTCCTAGTAAGTAAATATTAATAATACTACCAGCACATGACCTTTTGGAAAAGGCCAGTGATATCTGGGCAGATGAGCCAATGGCCAGTGCAAAAAGAGTTGCACTGCACTGCAACCAATGCCTTTGTGGCTCTACCTGATCCTCTGCTGACTGCCATATGCTGCAGGAACTGCTAATCATAGAGCAGCCAGGCTTAACCACCATATATTCTGTGGGCTTCATGGATTAAATCCATTAGCAAAATAACCATGAGCAATGCTTATAGTTCTTTTCCCCAGCCATGCTACGGAGGATGGAAAGGGCTTTTAGCCAATTAGAAAAAAGTCAGAGGAATAAGACAGTACCTCCTCTTTTCCTCATCATCTTTCTTATGATCTTCAGGTTTTGTAATGTTATCTATTATACATTTCTGTAATGGCAATAAAGAAAACATGTCCACGTTTTCCCACCTGATATTTTTTGGCCGGACATGTTCTGTTGTGTTGGTGGAAGAGATGCTTAGAGAATTGGAGGAGTTTTATAAAAGGGATGATTGGAAGGAAAATGCTGAAATATTGGGTTAGCTAGTGGAAAAGATGACGCAAAGATACAAGAGTATTAGGGGAGTGAAAATAGCATGGTGACATTTGAAGAGAAAGTGGTATTAGCAGTTTTCAGAAAGCCAGCTTCAGTATGTCTTAGAACCCAATCTAGGCTCAGAAGATTTTATTGATCTGTCCCAACAAACTAAAAAAAGATTAGATGTCTTGGAAAAGGATATCAGAAATGTAAAGTTTAAAAAGTTATCTTAGAGATAAGGGAGATTATGAAAATAACAGAGTGAGAAATGTCTCCATTAGACCCAGAGAAGGTCTCCAACAGCACAGGAGGGTGCCTGGCAATAGATCTTTAAATAGAGATTCTCAGAGAGATTACATCAATAAAGATAGATCATATGACTAACTTTTTCCATCAAATAGGGGGGATATTCAGGCTCATTATCGATATAACAACAAAGAATACACACATGTGAACACATGTCACCAAAGGACTGGGAACCAATATAGGGACATTTCTGGCAGAGGCAACAATATACTAAATCCCAATCAGACAGCCATTAGAAATAGATTTGCAGTGACAGAGTATGATGTTGAAGAATCCCCCCATTTTGTAGAGTGGACTCCAAGGGCCTCTAGGGATGACAAGAAGAAACTCTCCCACAATGTCCTGAAAGAGGGTGAGCATTGGAGGACAGGGTCAATCCAATAGAAAGCAGAGAGAAAAGAGGTAGGTTGCCCTGATAGGGATTTTTAATTTAAGCTCAAGAATTGTAAAGCCTCAGGAAATTCAAGTATTAAATACAGTTTTAAAATACACACAAGCGTCTGATATTGTACATATACAAAAAATTGTTAGCACTTTGACTGTTAACAAGGTCTTTCAAAATAATCTGATCACTAGGCAGCTAAATCAAGCAACTTACATTGATACAAACAAGAAAAACATCTAGTTTTCTTTTCTAAAACAATAGCTAATATTGAGGATGCCATGATTAAAGATCTAGGGAAATGTAATAATAATAATAAAAACATCAGTAAAGATAATTTAATTTCGAAAAGAGAGTATTACAATCTCTGTCCAGGGACCAGCCCTATTCCATTATACTGTCAGATAAGGGGGTGGTCTGGTGGTCATGGCCTAATCTATTGGAGAAAGAACTTTCTGAATATGACTATTTAAAAAACATATACCCTAGAACGCCAACATTTTATGCACTTTCCAAGCCTCATAAAAATCACAAAAATGTTCATTGGTTCCCAGTAGTATTGGGCATAAGGTCCATCTCAGGAAATCTATCTGAAAACATAGATTAACATCTTAATTCTCTGGTACTTAATACAAAGGCCTACATTAAAGACACCACAGAGGTCCACAAACTATTTGAGAATGTTAAATCTTAAGGCAAGATAATTTTATTCTGGTGATGTGCAAAATAAGTTCATCGTATACCTTAATACAACATACATTCGGTTTGACCTCTACTCAATATTGTAAATGTAACTGACATAGATGGATACTAAATAATCATTATTTTTGGTTTGGCAACTTCGACTATATTCAGAAACAGGGAACAGAAATGGGCACCGAGGTCGCCCATCAGCTATGCAAACTTATTTATGGCACATTGGGAGGAAACATTTGTGTACCTGGTGCATAGCTGGGGTGCCAACCTGGTGTTCTACAATAGATATATTGACAGCATCTTAATGATCTGGGAGGGGTCAGTGCAACAGTTAGAAGCATTCTTAAGTTATTTAAATGATAACACATGGAATATCAAAGTAACATCCACCTATAGCTCAAACACAATTAATTTCTTAGAAGTAACTATCTATATAGAAAATCGCAAAAACAGTGGCATTATGAATACAATTGACAAGAATACACTGCGCCTAAATGTGATAAGAGTGCCAACACAAAAAACAACTAGTGTTTCACTTCTAGTTAAAAATGACATACAAAAAACGTGAATCAGTGCGCTTCTCCCCAACACTTAGATTACCCTTTATATAGAGGCAGTCCTCTCCGTGTTATACAAAGGGAAAAAGAAAAAAATACAAAAAATATTATAGTGTAGTATATCAATACATGATAGTGATTAAAAGTGATATATGAAATTTACTCACATATTACTGAGCAGTAATCTACTCAGTATAGCAGGCGTAAGGGAGCCCCTCGTGGGGTCTTGGATCCGTTGGTATCCCAAAGCAGGCTTCAATAAAAAGGTATGCCACCAGAAAGACAGGGGAGAGAGGTATATCTTAAGTACAAACACTTTTATTGCACATAGTAAAAAACATAAAAGGCAAATTCCACCATAAAGTGCTTATCTTGTAGATAAAGTGCAGCGTTCCTCCTAAAGTGCTCTCCTCCTACACACAACGCGTTTTGCATTAAAAAGAGGCTTTTTCAAGTGGTATTATGCCTGATGATTGGAAAAAAAAAGCCTTGTGTGAGACAAGAAATATAGATATAAAATCATTGCTGCAAAGGAAGGATAAGTCTCAAAATGAGAAAGAGAAAATTAAAGGATATCTTTAATTACAGATTACAACAAGGAGCATAATTTTGTGAAGAAGATCATGAATAAGAATTTGAATCTGCTTTTGCAGGATAGTGATCTGAGTAATATCCTAAGATAAACCATTCATTAATACCATATAAGATGGCGGCCAACCTTAAGAAGTTCCTGATTAAAAGTTATGAAAGAAAAATGCATTTGGGTTAAAAAGGGATTCTACCAATGTTTAATCTATCTCCTGACCTGTAATTGTGGCCTACAATACATAGGTAGGGCAATCAAGCACATGCATAAACAGATTGAAGATTATATCCGTAACAAAAACAATAAATGTTTGAAACACAGTGTTTCAGCACATTTTACCCAGAATCCTGGAGGGTATGCAGATTCTTTATGACTTCTATAAATTGAGAAAACTAGTGAGCAGGAAATGTCATTAAAAAGATAGGCCAAAACGGAGATGGAGAGAAGCTTTGCATTGAGAAATTTAACACCACAAGGCCTAAACAAAGATTTTGATATGATCAATTTTTTGTGAGTACTTATGAATGTGCTTGACATCATGTTTCTGTCTTCATGATGTATTATTATCATAATTAATTATTTTGTTTTAATAAAATATGCATGTATAATTTAATATCGATTCATTATTATCATCTTTAATCAAAAGATATGGAGTGTCACATTGCCATCGAAAGTTAAGGAAATTGTATCCAAAATACAACGCTATTGAGCCACTCAACGTCACCTGAAAAAGCCGAATTTCATTCTAACTGAATGTTACTACCAATTACTGCGTATATAAGCACATACTTTGAGAGGTCCAATCAGATGTCACTTGAAGAAACTCTGGATGGGGCAACATGCGTTGAGCTGCCGCTGAGTTTCCCACAACTCTTGAAGATTGACACAGTAATTTTATGTAATAAATGCATATGTGACACTCATGAGACTGGTCACCATGATTTTATGTAAGCCTTTTTATCTTTTTTCTACAAATTGAAATATTGGTTTATACTATGCAAATATTCATTAATATAAGAACTGAATCTACATTAAGTTGGCACAGAGTGTCATTGTACTGCTTGAAATTGAAGGCTGTTTAACCTGGCAGAGCTATATCCGTGCATTTAAAGAGAGCAGTACGTTTTCTGCTCCAGCACAAGTGAGTGCATTACCTGTTCTGGGTGGGGACCATATGACTGTTGACTGTATACAGAGAACACCACTGTTTGTTCATTTTTATTCACATGGGAATATATTTCGGGAGTGAAGAGATTTGATTCTGTTGAGAAAAAAGACTAATTCACTATTTTTTGAAATAGTGAATTACTCTTATGGAAGTATACTTCTCTGTTCTAAGAATAGAAAATTCCTCTGATATCCCAGAGAATAATTTTATTCCAAACCTCAAAAAATACGGAATTCATCTTATTCCTTTCGCTTTCCATTTTTTTAAATTTGTATCCGGAATATTCACTTCTAGAGTTCTAACTGAGCAAGCAGGAACTAGCATCTCCTCTATCCCTCTGTTCCTCTTAAATGCTCTTCAAAAATTACCCTAATACTCTTTATTTAATATTGTTTTATCCAATTCCTAAATTGGATCTGATTGCACCGCATTACAGAGGCCATTTCCTCATCGCCTGCCATAGTCCGCTCCACTCCTAATCAATCCTCTTGCTTAGAAGCTAATTGACATTTGTGAATATAAGTCAACATTGCTACCTCCAGATATTTTGCCATACAGGGAACACCAAGGCCGCCCATTGATTTATCTCTAAATAATACTTCTCTTGCTATTCTTGGCTTTTTATCCATCTATATACATTTTATAAGCTCTGAATGGAGCTGAGAAATATAATTACTTGCCATAGGTATGGAGCAAAAGAGATAAAGCCATCTTGGCAGGAAATAGTATTTAATCGTGTTAACTCGGCTCATCCATGAAATTGACACGTTTTCACTTCTTAAGCATAACGATTGTTTCTTTATGCAAGGTATTATAATAATAATTTACAGCTTTTTAGGATTTCTCGAATATTTACCAAGAATGGAACTTGAAAGCCTATTGGCATTGTCTGCAATTTGGTTATGTTTAATTTATAGTTTGAAACCTCTCCGTATCTATCAATCTCGTGAACCAAGGCATTCAACGAGACGTGTGCATCTAAAGGAGTAAGAATTACATTGTCTGTATGCAGACTTAGTTTATATTCTTTTTATCCCACTGTCACTCCCCTAATATCAGGTCTTAATCACCAGTAGTTATAAAATATATATAGTTTGGGCACCAATGGGCAACCCTGATGGCTTCCATTTTGAATGTAGACCATTCAGAGCTCAGGGATTGTCCTACAATTTTTGCCGATGGGCAAGAGTATAGAGCAATAATGGAGTTTAAAAGCCCCTTACCAAATCCAAATAATGCCAGTTAACATCACTGAATGCTTTTAGTGCATCAAAAGAAAGAACAAAAAAAAAATTGATCTAGTCATATGATTATCATGCACAATAGAATGGAGTGGCAGAAAGATGTATCTTCAAATATATTTAAATACTGTTAATTATATGTATATATATATTACTTTTATAAGTTTTTCATCCCCAATGTTGATCTCATGGAAGCTTCACAAACAGTGTTTGTCAAGTATTCTTCAACACCATCAGACACGGATTGCGCCAGCACACTGATCCCCGGGTGATTACAAAAGTTCTGGCCTGGTATTAGTAGTACAGATTCCCAACATCCAGTATGGGTCACTTTCTCCATGTTTGTCTTCATTATGCATAACTCCCAATGTATATATTGTGGCTGAAGAGAGTGGATCTTTCATATCTGGAAGTAAATGGGGGTTTTCTTTGATTTTTGAATAGGTATGCAAATAATCCCAGCTCTGTGGGAGAATCTGTGTTAACTTCTGTAAATTTGATAGGTTGTTTGTTCCCATCACATACAAACAATTGACATGCATATGTGTAGACACGCTGGCTATATATAAACACACTTCCTAAAGAAAGCTGTATATGATCTTATCTTACATATAAAGATCTAGATGCATTCAAGAATTTAGTATAACTCTCTCCTTTGTCCATTTTCCCTTCACTCCCTCTGTCTCCTCTCCTTCAGTTGTCCCTACAATTTCAGTAAACTGTCAGATGGTTTTAAACTCGTTTTCCACCCCATAGCATAACACAATGATGATAGCAAATGTCAGTCTGCTCAACTAAGTAACCAAAGCTGTGAAATTCCATTATATTTGTACATCAGATGCTAGTGCAATAAGGATATGATTAGTACTGCTTGGCTTGGGCAATTTATGGTTATTGGACCAGACTGGTGAAGATGCAGCATGCCTTGTTGGGAGAATGAGTCAGACCCCTGACAGTATATGAAGAATCACTGAGCCAGAGCATGCACGATAGAAGTCTCTCCATGTGCCTCTATCCCTTCCATGCACCAGTTGAAGGTTTTTGTTAGTCAAGGAAAATAACACAAATTTCGTATTTTGTAGATTTTTTCTAATATTCCAGTTTTATGTGGCATCATGTGATCAGTGAACACCTCCCATCATCCAGAGTCGCACCAGTGTGCCACAGCAACTGGTTGCGGAGCACTGCTATACCTGATGTTATTTTTCTGAGCTTGTCATACACCTCTGTGTTGGCCTACAGCCTATATTTTACCTACAGCAAAAAAGGAAAACAATGTTGCGATAGTAAGAAAATATATAGATAGTATCCAGCCAGCATTACCTTGCACTGTAAAAGGGCATCTTCGAGGCTCCACAGTCGACATAAAAGCAACAGCAATAAATATTAACTCAACTCCTCCATACAGATATGCCACACAGCCGGACTTCTTATCAGTGAAAAAAACGCACCATCCACGTGGGTGTAGTAAAGATAAAACTTTATTTTTATTTCAAAATATTTTAAAGTAGTATTTTACCTATGCTGGCTTGAAAAATGTCATAAAATTTTATTTACAAAAACAACAAAAAATAACTAAAATGTTTATCCACTCCTGGTCAGAGATAATATATATAATGTTCTGCTGTGAAACCTTGAGTCCTGCCATTCGTGTGGCTATTACTTTGATAGGTAGAACCTACCTAAGCATTGTTGGAGGCCATGTACACACTTTCATGGAAATGTATTCCCTTATGGTCTTAGCCTCTTATAGTAGGATAATGCGTCCTGCCACAAAGCAAAAATGGTTCAGGAATGGTTTGAGGAACACAACAATGAGTTCAAGGTGTTGACTTGGCCTCCTAATTCCTGAGTTCTCAGTCCAATGAAAGGATCTGTGGCATGTGATGGACAAATAATTCCGATCCATGGAGGCCCCACTATGCAGCATACAGGACGAAAAAGGATTTGCTGCTAACCTCTTGGTGGCAGATACGACATATTCATAATTATATATATATTCATGTCTGTCTGTAATGTTTCATACAGGCAGCCATTCTTATTTTGAAAACAGGCATTGATGGTATTGTGACTCTTCATACAACTGCCAACCCACCAAACCGGCTGCCTTAGGCTTAGGTATAAGTCTAATTACAAATGTACAAGATCTTTCTCTACTGTCTGGGATCAAATATGTAGCCTATTAATTTATTGGAATGTGATGGTTTCAAAATACATATTGTATAGATGAATGGTGCTTGAGCTCCTAAACCATGGGTATAGAACAGGGGCCAAGGGCATGATTGAGCCTTCCAAATACTGAGTCAGCAATTACTTTTTCGTTTAAACATATACAACTGGGATTTTCTATTGTAATTTGCTGTTAAAATGTAAATGAAATGCAATAATTTTTCAAGAGCTTTTCAAATGAATTAGAAAAATATTTAAATCTAACTGTAGCGAAATAAAGAAAATATGTAACTTGGAATAATCAGTGCATATAACATTCTCACTCTAAAAATGGCAGGTAAGAAATAAATAAACACATGCCAGCAATCAAGATGCAAATATTAGGTGACTATACTATGCACTATGAGGAGTGACACAAATTGGTTACAAATGTGCCGCAGTCACAAGTGGCAGTTATTATGATTAATCAGTTTGTAAACACGGTACTATATTCATCGAGTAGGATTAGTCAGCAGGACCATGGCACTCCAATGAATATGCCACTTTGTATCAGCACATGGTGCTAACAGTATTTAGCAATTAAAGAAAGAACCATTTATTATTCATGTTCTGATCTACTAGAATGAATTTTAAAAACATGAAATATAAAACCCCTGTACAATCAAATTTTAAATAAGAATTTAATGTAAAATATATTTTAGATTTTCACTTTTAAACCATAGCTAAACTCTCCATTAAGCAGTAAAGCAGCTTTTTCCTAAATGTGACTTTTTCTATAGTGTGGTGACAGGTGTATGACTTTGTTGTTGTTAAGTTCACTTTTTCCTAAATTTCACCCTTTTCATTACTCATTTTGGGATATGTTCTGTCCAGTATTTCGTACCCCGCCATACTTGCCAACATTGCCTCCAGTATGCAGGGATGTGTAGAACTGACGTGATTACATAGCGCATAGTTGCAGCCACCATGATGCCTTTTTAATTTAAATTAGAATAGGTGCTGCATTTAACACACTTAATGATGCTTTCGCCATTACTTCACTGGATATCAGTGACAATCTGAGTAAGGTCATTTAATAAGCCCCATGATTTCTGTGACAGCAAAAACCTCTGACTGCTTGTTGCACATGATGAGTTTAGGCTGGTGGCCTGTCACAGGGAACTAATGATAGGATGGAGGCTGAGAATTCTAGATGCAGTGCTAATTATACATTGTGTTTTCACATATTAAAGAGACAGTCTAGCCCCCAAACTCACTTAGGTGCAAGATGAAGATCACTGCTTGTATAATGCACAGGCTTTTATCACTGTGTGGTTTAATGCAGGCATTCGGTATAAATCACATTTTTAATATTTGAATCAAGCCCTCCCCAATAATTACTCTGCATGTTTACTGCCGGTGCGGCAGCACTGATTCTATAGACACTGAGTATATAACGTTTTGTTTCGTATAGTCACTTCCTGTCCTCCTCAAATTAAATCTATTGAGTGGCCTATGAGTGACCTTGCTCTTGTACACAGTAGGATCTCTTAACTATGCAACACATTGTTTGATGACATCACTAGAGAGACAGGATATTTCATTCATTTGAATGTCATTATTTTCATTGGTTCCTGCAGCAAAAAAATAAAGCAAATTACTTTTATTCAGCTAGTGTGGGCAGTCCTTGTTTCAAACTGCAAACTGCTGTAATTTCACAATTTCGTCTAGCTGTAAGTATTTTATATTTTAAGAAATGCAAAATGAAAGACATGCATTTTAAAGTACTTTGAAAGCACATTAATATGCATTAATATTTGTAAGATGCATTTTGGGCACTAGACAGTCCCTTTAATATCACTTAAACATGGCTCTCCTGTAAAGTAGGTTCCATAGTCCAAACATCCAGGCAGGGGCGGATCCAGAGTCTGATCTCGGGAGGGGCACATGTCCGTCTGTCTTTTCCTCTCTCCCATGTCCGTCTGTCTTTTCCTCTCTCCCATGTCCATCTGTCTTTTCCTCTCTGCCATGTCCGTCTGTCTTATCCTCTCTCCCATGTCTGTCACACTCCTCTCACTCCCCGTGTCCCTCTGTCTCTCTTCCTTCCATATCCGTTTCTCTCCTCTTCCCTTCCATGTCCGTCTATGTATCCTCTTCTTTCCCATGTCCGTCTGTCTCTCCTCTCATTTCCCATCTCTCTGCCTCTCCCATCCCATGTCTGTCTGTCTCCTCTCCCCATATCTGTCTGTCTCTCCTCTGCCATCCCATTTCTGTCTGTCTCTCCTCTGCCAACCCATGTCTGTCTGTCTCTCCTCTGCCATCCCATATCTGTCTGTCTCTCCTCTGCCATCCCATATCTGTCTGTCTCTCCTCTGCCATCCCATGTTTGTCTGTCTCTCCTCTGCCAACCCATGTCTGTCCGTCTCTCCTCTACCATCCCATTTATGGCTCTCTCAGCCAATTTGTCCAGTAATATGCCAGTGTTATTTGCCATTTTATATGCCCCTTCCAATTTGCCCAGTATGCAGTGTTATTAGCCATTTAATAAGCCCCAGCCAATGTTCCCCCCCCCCCCCATCTCCCCAGCACTTACCTTTCCCTGGTGGCTAGTGGCAGGCAGCATAGTCTCCCCCATGCTGCCTGTTCGGCTCCCAGGCGGTTGTGCCAACAGGTCAGTTGACCCGGCGCGCGTATGACATCAGCGCGCCGGTCACGTGACTGTCGGCACTTCTGTGTCAGACTGCACGGGGAGCCGAACAGGCAGCACGGAGGTTTCTCTGTGCTGCCTGTTCGGCTCCCCGTGCAGCCTGGCAGGCAGGCAGAGAAGGTGAGGGGGATCTTCCGATCCCTTCTCACCTCCGTCTCTGCCTGCAAGCGCGTCGTTTTTTTTTTTTTAAAGCGGTTGTTTGTTTTTTTTCTTCCTCTTCTCGGGGGGGGGGGGGGGCAATTGCCCCGTTGCCCCCCCTTCCCCCCGCCCCCTGGATCCGCCACTGCATCCAGGTCAGGGAGCCAGAACCACCAAGGGAATCCATAAGTACAAAAGCCAAACCAGAAAAGCAAAGATACAATGACCAGCCTAATACTATAAATTCAAGAAGACTAGGCAACAGCTGAGCAAACAGATACCGTACATTGAAGCTGTGTCTCCTTCATAGGATATGTGAAGGGCCGAGCAAGAGTATGACGCAGTTTTATGATCTCCAGACTCAGACATGTGAGGAGTTTTCAAATTATATTTTAAATACAACATTTCCATGGTGGGTATTTATTATTGATCAAATGCGGGATCACTCAGTCAAGATCAGAACAGATTTTTATGCATTGGAAGCAGAATTGATGTATAATTGACATTATATGGGAAATAGAGGTTTTATGGAGCCCTAAACAGAAAAGGAGGAGTTATAAGGAAATATCCAAAGGAGTTATAGGATAAGGTTACAAAATGAGATGGGACAGGTAAAGGTTAAATGGAGCAATAGATGCTTTTCTGAGAAGAAATTGCATGGCCAAACTGAAGGAATTATTGGGGAATGATTATTTAGGGGATTATTTATGAAGCTAGTAATTATAGGGTGATTTCAGATTATTTAGAGTTAGTAACTATTACTCAAGTTAATGAGTTGTAAAGATGAGGTATAATAAAAATAAGGAATAATTAGTGAGGTATTCATAGTGGTACAATGAAACAGTTTATTCAATTTTGTGATTTTAAATTACATCAGTAATGTTTTCTAAAATACTCCTACAAACGTAAGCATCATACATTCTACAGATCCCTATTTGATCTAGTTAGTCACTATTCATAAAATATGAAGTTGGCATTGCTGCAGTGCCATGGAGCACTATTTATATCACTTGGGTTATTGGCCTCTTTAGCAGGAATGTGGTAATTAATATATGCAGACAAAGCAAAATGATTATAGCAACAAAACAATGTCAGCATATGATGGCCGTATGAATTAATTGGATGCCTTTAGAAGGTGCCATACCCCAAGAAGATGTCTATAGATTAGTGCTGTAACATATTAATAGTTTATTTGGGATATTTGAATTAACAAAACATATATTTAATGTGTTTTTCACAAATCCATATTCTCTGGTTTTTGAGGAATTTACTCCTCACCGACTATGTCAACTTTGTTGTAACAAGATGTCTCAGATACACTCGCAAAGGGACCCTGGTGAGTTTTCTGCTTCAGCTGGTAATAAAGATGTTTGTCATTTCCCTCATTGTCCTCAGCAGTAGTGTTGAGCGAACCCGAACCGCACTGTTCGGGTTTGTACCGAAGATTACGTTTTTTGGACCCCGGATCCGAACACGGACATTTCACTGTATGTTCGCGTTGGAGTTCGGGGGTTCGGCGATTTAATGGCGCATTTTGAAAGGCTGCAGGGCAGCCAATCAGAAAGCCCATAGCATTACATACATATACATTGTATGTACTGCTATGGGCTTTCTATAAACAGAAAGTCTATAAACCGAATCTCTTTCAGGTTATAGACTTTTGGATTATAGAAAGCCCATAGCATTACATGCATTCTATAAAACGAAAGTATGTTCAATGGCAGTTAATGTTACGTTTGGCCAGTAGATGGCACTGTTGTAATACGAATGGTTACATTCGTGTAACCTGAAGGTTTAAATACATCTTTCAAAGTTACTTAATTATAGACGAAAGTCTAGAAACCGAATCTCTTTCGGTTTATAGACTTTCGGTTTATAGAAAGCCCCTAGCATTACATACATATACATTGTATGGAATGCTATGGGCTTTCTATAAACCGAAAGTCTATAAACCGAATCTCTTTCAGTTTATAGACTTTCGGTTTACGGAATACATGTAATGCTATTGGTATTCTATAAACCAAAAGTCTATAAACCGAAAGATATTTGGTTTATAGAAAGCCAATAGCATTACATGTATTCCATAAACCGAAAGTCTATAAACCGAATGTAAACGGTTTATAGAATAGCAATAGCATGACATGTTTTACATCTGAGAGTCAAATAGAACTGTCAAATACTGTGCTTACAGCGCACTTTGAAAAATTCTAATAGTTTTGGGTGGTAAATAGTACATTTGCGTCTTGCGGTGCACTTCATATCTGAGAGTCAAATAGAACTGTCAAATACTGTGCTTACAGTGCACTTTGAAAAATTCTGGCTACCTCCTCCTCCTGCTCCTCTAGCGCCGCCTCCACCTACACCGCCACGGTCACCGCCTCCTCAACCTATGGGTCACAGTATAAACTGAAAGAGAATACCCTGCACTCCAACCCTCTCTCAAATGGATAATTCTGTTGATCCTCCATGCAGCCATGCTTTAGATTTAGATTTATGTTCTTCCAAAGCTAAAATCACAGATTCCATCTAGTGCTATTTTATGGCTGAGCTGTATTTGTAATTTGTATGTATTTTATGTTATTTTAAGATATTTCCCTATCCACATTTGCTTGCAGGGCACTTGTCCTACTCTTACCCACATTTTACTTCATTTTGCAGCCCTCTAGCCCTTTCCAGGACTTTTTTAGAGGATTTTTTTGGCCAAAAGTTCGTGGCCTAATTGACTTCAATGGGGTTTGGGCTCAAAAATGCCCAAACGGGTCAAGTTCGAGCACGGACCCGGACATTTTTTCGAAGTTTGGCCGAACCTGCCGAACCCGAACATCCAGGTGTCCGCTCAACTCTACTCAGCACCTTTCAGATTTATCAGAGAGGATTAAAGATGAAAATGCTTCTTGCTTGTCTGCACTTTTTACAATCCTGTAGTAGACTCCTCAGTCTTTACGGGGCTTCTGCATACTACATGTAGGTACAGCTTGCCAGTACTGCCTGAGAGTTTTTTTTATTTTTATTTTTAAATTAAAATTGTATTGCATCACATGTAAAAAGGATACATAACTTGTACAATGTACATATTATATCAACATAACGAGATAAAGGTGGGTTGTGCAGATAATACCAATCATGAAAATATTTTCATTTTTAGAAATATAAAAACTGGGGTAAAACCATGGATTGACTGCATCATTAGGAATGATGCACTGAAAATTGAGCAATAGTTATAGACTAGACAAATATAAAACGTATCATCCTTGCTGGGGCATATCTCTCGAACTAAGGATAAGCTTATGTATGAGAAGGTTCTTGGTGTCTTCTATTCATTTTGTAACAACAAGCTCCAGAACTGACAGAATAAACAGTGTGAGATCATGTCTGACGTGGGAACAGTAAAGTAAAACAAGTCAAATATACAATATTGCAAGCAATACAAAGGCCAGTATCAGGCATAAATTGTAGGCAAAAAATTGTAAAGGGTCATAGAGAGATAGCCGGAGACATAGAGGCAAAGAAAAGAGAAAAAAAAAACAAAAAAAGTGGGATACATAAAGGAGCTGAAAGAACAGTAAGAAAAGACTGGAAAAAAAGGAGTACGTAAGAGAGAAGCAGACAAAAAGAGCAGAGCAGAGTTATCTAGTAAGGAATAGATGCAGGGGCATCACTAGGGTTGTGGTCACCCGGTGCAGAAACTCATGGTGTCACCCCCTTGGATCTCCTCCAGTACAATGCCAAACAGATTCCTTAGTAATGCCAGTTAGATGGCCTATTAACTATGCCACACAAAGGAGCCCCATAACTATGCCACACACCGGAGCCCCATAAATTATGCCACACCAGAGCCCCATAAATTATGCCTCACCTCTGCCCAATTAATTATGCCACACACACAGGTGCCCCATAATTATGCCACACAAAAGAGTCCCCATAATTATGCCACTCACACACAGGTGCCCCATAATTATGCCACACAAAAGAGTCCCTTAATTATGCCACACAAAAGAGTCCCTTAATTATGCCACACATGGGGCCCAATAAATATGGCACACACAAGAGCCCCATAATTATGCACACATGGGACCACCATTAATTATATAACACACAGGAGCCCCACGAGGTGACAATTGTACAAGTCTAAAACAATACATATCTATACATACAGACATCTCTCTCTCTCTCTCTCTATAACAGCCAATTTGCACAATTATATGCCAGTATCATTTTGTCATTAATAAGCTACAACCAATTTTCCCAGTAATATTGTGCCAGTCAGAGCCCAGGAATATTGTGCAGTCAGAGCCCAGTAATATTGTGCCAGTCAGAGCAGAGGAATATTGTGCAGTCAGATACCAGTAATATTGTGCCAGTCAGATACCAGTAATATTGTGCCAGTCAGATACCATGAATATTGTGCCAGTCAGAGTCCAGTAATATTGTGCCAGTCAGATACCAGTAATATTGTGCCAGTCAGATACCAGGAAATATTGTGCCAGTCAGATACCAGGACTATTGTGCCATTCAGAGCCCAGGAATATTGTGCCAGTCAGATACCAGTAATATTGTGCCATTCAGAGCCCATTAATATTGTGCCATTACCCTGCTCGTTATTCCTCCCCCCTTCCCCATCACTAACCTCCAGGCTGCTGCTCCGTGTCCCCCGCCCGACATCTCCCTGTAGTGTTCCCTCCTGCACGGAGGAGGGAAACACAGTCACCGGATGTGACGTAACTTTGCGGTGATTTATTTATATTTTTCCGACTGCTGAATCCAGCAGATACGGCTGCCAGGAAAAAAGTTAGGCAGTGCGGTGCGGGGGGATGCTGGAAGCATGGGTGTCACCCCCGCTGGAGGTGTCACCCGGTGCGGTCGGCACCCCCCGCACCCCCCTCGGGACGCCACTGAATAGATGAGACCGACAAAAAAAAACCCGGGAGTAGCTTGCCGTAGCGGCAAAGAATGTGCCACTACAAAACAAACAGGCACATTAAACATTAAGCAGATTAAAGCAGGTAAAATATTCAACATGTCAATAAGAAAGCCAGTATTGGGAATAAATATCACTTGGGTGGACATCCGTAATGCTTAGAAGCCCTTTTTGCATTAGATAATACTTAACAAATACTAAATATCATAATTCGAGCAACTGGAGATAGATAATATATATAAATATATAAAGAAAGTGAAACAGGGAAATAAGAGAAGGAAGCTCAAAGAGAAAGGCAGAAAGTAACAGAGGGGAGAGGGTGATCCAAGAGACGATGCACTGCAGCATCAAGCGGGAGCTGCATAAAAAAAAAAAAAGAGCCTTGGCACCGAAATAAGGTAAACCAAAATAAAAGATTGCCACTTCCTCAAAGCCTGAAGATTCACCTGTGGTGATGCTACTTCTAGCTCCTATGGAAGGGATTTCGTTTTGGTGAATCCCTTATTTATTTTCTAGTAGGAAAAGTCATGAACCAGCATAACCCTGTACAAATAACCTGCTTGGTGAATTATAATGATAAATGCAATCTCCTGTTATCTCACACAGGACTTAAAGTGGGTGCCAAATACATTAGGTACACCTCTGCATTAGCCATATTTTTGCAGTTATTTTTTAACTCTCTCCAGAATGCCTAAAACAGAGACTTTACTCATCTGACGTCTATAATACTTTAAAGTGTTTTTTATTAGGAATGAAGGATCAGCTAAAAAACACAAATTATTCTTTCAAACCAGTACTAAATTAGATTGACTAGTTAAAGTGCTATATTATTACTAAAATTAAATTTTTAGAAAACTGAGTTTTATTTGAAAAGCACTGAAATAAGTTAAACCCAATATAAATCTCCAATGGACAATTCGAAGAACAGGTATTTCTCAAAAGTAAGCTGCAAAATTAGGCACAATTACTGTATATTTTGGTGACCTGAGCACATTTGTATTTGCCGTAGATTCCCCCTGTTTCCTGTTAATTTTAGTCAGCACTTTTTTATGCAGTGAAACTTAATTTCAACAGTGTTGTCAGCATATTATTTTCCATTCTTTTCTTTAAGCCACTTGCAAAAAAAAGATTAGGAATAAAGCTTTACTGGGCAGGGTTTTTATTATTGATCTAAATATGTTCAAGTCTAGTGGTGACCACTTTACCAAGATCACTACTAGAACTAACAAATGCAAAAGTGATGTTTATAATCTGGCGAATGCCCTATGGCATGCTGCTGTATCAGTTTCACAGAAGTCGATAGGGAATATCATATTTTGTAGGTCTCCACCTTAGTTCACAGTACTAATATTTTTTTAGTTACTTCATAAGGAGGGAAATTGTTACAAGGTGCTCCAAATTCTCTGAAACAGCATAAAATGTTGGTTCTTCTCAGATTCACTATGACAACAAGCAGCGATATATCAAGTAAAATGACTTCCCAAGCTGGTAACAATATTACATGGGCCTCCATCCAAAAGCAGTCAATAAACATAAACAATTAATTACACTGCATATTCTTTCGAGTGAGTTTTCAGCTCATAATTTACACAGATGTTTGATAGCTTATTAAAAAAAACTAATTTGAATTTGTTTTGTTATGCTCTTTATTTCTGGGGAATAAACAAAAATCAACTCTTTTTGTGTATATGTTACCTTTGAGATTTTATTTTAGTCTTTTTCCATTTTTCTTCCAAACTTGACTATCCTTTTCGGAATGTTAAGTTTCTTGTACATTTGTCAAAATTGATGAATACTTACTCAGTCACCTGTATTGAGCTGTTCTTTCATTACCCTTCTGAAATTGCTAGAGCATATATCAATTAACAGGTGGAATTAATTCATGGGAATGATTAATCATTTAAAAAAAACATTAGCATTAAAATGGGCTAACAACACTATTACCTACCTGGGGGTAAAGATTACCTCAAATCTGAGACAGACATTATCTCTCAACTATGAGAGTTTGGTTGCTGACCTTCGAAAGCTCTTTTTAAGCTGGAGAGGGTTAGATACCTCATGGCTGGCCCGTCTTAACACCCTGAAGGTGTATGTCCTCCTGAAGGTTCTCTTCCTTCCCATGCGGGCCCCTAGGGTCTATCTTAAACAGTTGAACCTATTATTCGCGTCCTATGTATGGGACGCTAAAGAAACGAGAATCGCTAGTAAAACCCTGAAGTGTAGTCTCGCCTCGGGTGGGCTGCGATTCCCGGATCTTTTTGAACTGCAGGAAATCTGTCTATTTACCCATTTCTTAGCTTGGAAACATAAGCCCCTTCTCCAAGCGGCATGGTGCCATTTGGAGACTTAGGATTGTGCAGGCCGCAACCCCTTTATCCTCTTTTGGTTCCCATATTCTGTTTTCAAAAAACTGAAAATTGTTAACCCAATAGTGGCGGATATTATCGGTGGGATGTTTAAGTTTAAGAGTTTTTTTTCAAAGCCACTGGGGTTAACCGATCTAGCACCACTGGAAGTCTTACTTTTTGCCATAAGCGACCTTCACCTTTATCCCTGGTCTTCTGTCGGGATTCTCCATTTAGGGGATCTCCTATCACAGGACGCTCCACTCTCTTTCTCTGAACTGCAAATCTCATACAATCTCGCAGATTCCGAAGCTTTTAATTTTCTCCGGATTAAGTGCTACTTAAGGAGTAACCCACGGGTGGATTGTTCCCCCCTCGATAATTTTGTTTATTCAACTATGGGTTCTAAAACTACTTCTAAACTCCAGGCCCTGGTTGATAATTTAGGTTCCCATCTTAAGATAGACCACTTCAGATATTGGGAAGCAGACTTGGGTAGAACATTCAAACTGGAGGCATGGTCTGCTCCCTGCAGGAATACTAGAAGAGCGTTACATGGAGTTAACCTTCAAGAACTATTTTATAAGATTCTTTTTCGCTGGTATATGGTGCCATCCCGCCTCAGTAAAATATCTCATAATGCACCAAGTTTATGCTGGAGATGTGAAAGAGGAGAGGGTACACATCTCCACACATGATGGTCTTGTGGTGTCCTTGCCCCATTGAGAAGAAAATTAGAAACTATCTTAGGTTTCATTCTCCAGAATCCTTTGCCCCTTACACCTCAGACTTTCCTGTTTCACTTCAACCTGGGGCCAACTTGCTCTCCCGGATCGATTCTCTCTATAAATGTTCTCATGGCAACCATGCTGTCTCTGGAGGAGACAGGAGATCCCGGTCTGGGACACGATCCAGAGGCAGATAGATCTCCAACTTGTTTTGGAGTCCGGGTTCTGCTCTTCCGGGATCCCCTCCTCTAGTCTCAGAGAAGCAGAGGTCATTTGGAACTCCGTAAAATTGAATTTTGGAACTGGGAGTTAGTTCGTTTTACTATAATATTATTTGTATTCGTACTAGGTGGCTAGGAGTTGGTCGGCTGGGGCTTCTTCGGGCATGCATGGTGAGGACAGGGCCTTGCCTCCGTTGACTGTTTAGTTATTGGAATGTGTGTGGGAGTGAAGGCTCTACGACACAATATCTCCTCAAGACATAACAGACACGATATATTTGAGTCCCGTTGAGGAATCCAATCTGGTTCTCCCTCTTCCCTCTATTAAGAATCTATTTACCTTTACTCCCCCTGTTTTTCTTTTTTTTTTCTTTCTTATTCGTCTCCATTGGTGGTCTGCTTTCCTGGATCCATCCGGAACCTATCTTACTCCGGGGGGTAAAGCTGTTTCCCCTTTTATAGGGGTTTGATCTGTGGTCGTGGGAGGGAAGGGGATGAACTACATGAAGAATGTTTCCTCAATTCATGTATTTTATGATATTTCCTGCTCTTGCCATGTACCTTGTATTTATGTATGTGGTTTTTGTATTGTATTGTCTTTCTTTCTTTTTTTTTTTTTGTATATTTGATTAAAAAAATGAATGAAGATTACATTATAAAAAAAAATACTCCCGCCAATATAAATGATCCCAGCAAGATAAACATTTGGTACAGTGACATGTCCACTAAAAGTGGGATGTCACATATAGACCTTTATTTTATTTTTTTAGGTATTCAGTGCAATAGCACGTCCAATAAAATTGGTTTGGCAGAGGTTTTGACATTTCTATATCTATTTATTTATTATATGGACTGCATTGGCATTTTGGACACTAGTTAAACCAAGAACTACGGTTTAGGTGCACATAGTGCTATTTCCAAATCTTTGTCTGTTACCGTGATACATTCTTTATACATTACTCCCAGAAAGTTATGTAACATAACTACAGGTGAGGGAACTGCCATGCCCATTTACTTCAAAACAAGCATATGTCATACAGTGGTTACATATTCCTAATCTTTCTCTATTTGAACTCGGTAAAGTGCTGCTAATTCCTTGTTAGGTCAACCTTGCACAAGTTAAAAGGTCGAATGAAAGGCACCTCTTGACTACATATGTGTACTGGCCTCTGTATATAGATAGCTGATGGTTCGCGTTGTACAATATTTGACTTTGAAAAGTGCTAAATTTTATATTTGGCTCTTTGACATAATTTGCAGAAATATGTAGCTCCTTTTTGCATTACAATTCATACATTTTTTTTCAAGCTTTTATAATTACTTACTGAATTCAATGGATTTAAAGATAACTTTAATGTTCACGGTGAGGGAATATATTTAAGAATTTAAATCCTAATTTTAATGCTAGATTTGAGTCATGGATTAAAGAAATTTTGGATTAGCAAGAATTACATGGGAATTGTTTAGAAGTGTGCAAATATTGTGACAGAAGATGGCATCAAATATGTGTCCGTAGTTCATTACCGTATTAAATACACTCAAAATATACTGTAGTTAAAGAATAATCAATCAGTATTGATCAGTTTCAAACATTTGGTACATATGTGTACATTGTGATTATTGAAACTAATACAAAATAACAGTTAAAAAACTGCATACATGAATACTATTACATTAATGTATTTATTTATATTTCTATATTTCTGTAACAAAATGTGCATGTAACAATAGTAACACGTGCAATATTTGTTCATGTCTTGCAGCACTAAAACATCTGAAGTTTATCATATGTGGCTCTTACCGTAAGCAAGTTTGGTCACCCCTGTTATATATAAATATACAAGAACAATAAAGGGAAATGTAAACACAGCTTACACCAGAATGAAAGGAGCAGCTACCAAAATGGCACCAAAATGTAGTTCATCAACACACACAAAAATTGGGATATAAAATAATGGTGGGAGTGCTAAATAAGAATTTTTTTTTAAAAGTAATTAAAAAAAGTATAAAAAGCATCTGCATGATAAATGTGGTACTGAAAAGTACAGAAGACCTGACGCCTTTTGCCGCATGTACAGTAACATCTTCCTAAAAATTATGTTCATCTCAAAAAACGTTTCTTTTTTACATCTTAACATAAGGTCTGTTTTTCATATCCCTTCTACATGTGATAGTTGGGTTTATTTTCACAATTTCAAAAGCACCCATAGAGGTGTCAATATAAGACACATTCTGCTTAGCTAGATAATAAATCCCTCTCCCATAAGGACATGTATTTTTTTTTTTTCTATATGTATGAAATAATTCTCAAATGACCTGGCTTTTTCTTTATCTTTTATTCTTATTTAGCTCTTCCACCAATTTTTTATATATAAATATACACGTTTATAAGACACTTTCCACTGACTTGGACCATGAATATAAATACGTTTTATCAGTTGTTTAAGTTTGAATCTACCAAAGCCTGAAAAAGAATGACTTTCATAAGAGGAAACAAAGGTCAATTTATGGGCTCAATAGCCTTAGAGTGTTAGCTTTACAATCTAGTATATTGGACCATGATATGCAATGGAATGGTTAATCAATTAATTTAGAGTAAACTGTGAAGAAGGAAAAAAATAATAATAAATATAGTAGAAATACAGAATCACAAATATAATAGCATTTATACCAATAGAGATGTTTCAGAGAGAGAGAGATATGAATATTTAAATATAAATTCATGTAAAGTTCAGTATACTGAACTATGGCTCAAACCGTGACAATGAATTTCTGTTGCATTGTCTTATCCAATCATCATCTTCAACATTCTGATTTATCCAATTCCTCAAAATCACTGTAGGATTATTTAGCACTTCAAAAGTTCACATCTCATATAAACACGCTAAATTGATTGGGATTTGTGGTTTCCACTGACAGATGGGGTTGTGTAGCATGTATCTAGTGTATTTCAAGTACTGTTTTAGAATCTTTGTATTTATTTTTTTAGCTTTTATTGAGAAAAGTGACTTGGGAAGGCTCATACTACTAGTTAGATATTACCCAGTACAATTCATTTACTGGTTTATTTGTCAAGCCAGTCCCACTCCTCACCTACTAGGAAGAGTAAACCTACATTTCGGCACACTAGTCAATGGCTGCAGAGGAAGTTGTTCTGTGGTGGCCTCTTGGCTCAGTGGTTGTGCTGCAAATCTTATTATCCACACAAAATGGATTAAATTAACTAAAATGGTAATATGTTGAAAGAGCTAAAAAGTAACAGCCCCACAATACCGAAAATATTCATGGTGGTCTGTTTATAGGAGGAAATACTATGGTAGGCTACAAAGTTGGCATCCATTTGCCAACAACATACAACTACTACATATGGAAAGGATCACTGAGCCCCCTAATATATAGATATATGGATGATAAATTATACAATACACATCAATAAAAATATGGTAATGGTGATAAGGAATCATATTCATATGATCATGAAAATCAAGTCAGATAATACCACCTCCGACTGTGGGACTAAAAGTCCAAATTGTGTAGAAGACTAGAATATCATAGTTACCAATAGTTTCCAATATAGAAGCTTTACAGACACAATGCAGCAGCCGAGAAATAAAATAGAGACAAACGTTCAGCTCATGCACAGTCCGTGAGTATATACTGTAAATTATATCTGAAATAACAATAAAACAAAGATGGCACTGGGGAAAGGTGTGTGCACAAAGATGGCACTGAGAAGCTGTTTTGGGCACACAGGTGGCATTTGGAATGAATGTGCGCACAAAGGTGATACTGGGAAGGCGTTTGGCCACAAAGATGGTACTGGGAAGGTGATTGAGCACAAAGATGGCAATGGGATGGTATTTTTACACAAAGACTCTACTGTGAAGCTGTCTTGGGCACAAAGGTATCACTGGGATTGTGTTTGGGCGCAAAGATGGCACTAAGAAAGGGTTTGGGGTTAAAGATGAGACTGGCAATGTGTTGGGAACAACAATGGCACTGGCAAGATGTTTGGAGACAAAGATGACACTCGGGAGGTTCTTGGGGATGATGATGGTGGATCTCAATGATGACGAATCCTAAAGAGGAAGAGCTGTGGCCTGGACAGGAAATCGTGGGGCAAATGAAGATTACATGGTGCGTGAGTTTAGTCAGGCCTAGGGCAACACAAAACTTTATACACCACTGCAACTGTGTATGGATTACAGAGTGATTAGGTCCCAAATCAGCATCTTTACAGACCATGTGGTTTCCTGGTGGAAACTTGCAACACAGAAGTTTGGGCACTAAACGATTTTACTAAATGTAAAAGAAGATATTCTATGCCCTTCGCAATGTGCTCATTTGGGTCATGTCTTTGAGGACTATATTGCCCATTCTAATGTGCGAACCGGGTTAATCAAAGTCCTTCAAGTTGTGACAATGAGCAGGATGTTATTTCTCTGCAAAAACTATACAGACAAACCAGGAGACTAATTTTTAACATAGAACAGTGTAAAATGATACACTAAGGAAGAATATTAAGGTATTCTGATTATACACCCAATAACTGTTTATTGGGAATTCATCCATGGAGAAGGTCCTGGGAATATTTGTCAAACAATAGAACCTAGAGGTGTGCAGCTTTGTGTGCTTAGGCAAGTGTATTATTGAATGTAGTCATAGATTTACACTAATTAATAAGCAGTTGGTATTAAAAGATTTAAAAATACAGATATTTCAAATTGGTTTAAACATGAGAAATGTCTTAGTCATCATGAAAATTGGAGTTATTGTAACATGGGATGTACAAATCCAAATTTGACGGCCATAATACTAGTACACGTTTGGATTTCTCTCACTAACATGTATTTAACCAACTAACTGTGGCCATAGTACGCGGCTTGCCATTGGCGCTCATTGTCTTGGTTTGGAGAACATTATATTAAGTAATGAGTCCCGTAGTTTTCACATTTCAGGGAATCATTTTCACAAGGATTATTTCAAGATTCAAACTTCAAAGATTCATCTCTTCTTTTCATAACACTGACTGACCCAAAACACAAAATGAAGCACCTTGAATATATCAAGCTTCCCTTGAGGATTAGAACAAAAAGATTTATACAGGTTTCGCAGAACATCCTAAACGCCTCTACTTTGACTATAAAGCTTATCATATTAACACCCGCTGTAAAAAGCTGCTTATTTGAAGTGAAAGTTTAAAGAACTTTGTGAGTGGGAAAAAAAGTTGTAAAAATAGACTTCTAGTACATTCACTGGTTAATGCATTCATTGTTTACATATGACATCCAATAAATTTAAGAGAATATAGTATGTTAAGTATAGCACTGAGACATTAATGAGCTACCAGCACTGTTAAGAGAAAAATGAACCAATTAACATATTAATCTTTAAAAAGCTTTATAAATGTCACAGGAAAGGAATGGAATCCTTAATCATTAAAACTCTTCCGTGCTATAGATCATTTTGGGCCAATTTGGTTATATCAACATAGACCTGTCTGGCAGAAATTAGAATCAAGAGTTCAAAGCATCAGTACAGGGCCTGTGAATGGGTTGTTGATGGCATATAGTTAAATTTGGTTACATAAGATTATTATTCTTTTTGTATATCAAAAATGTGTTTGTGATATTTTTTCCGTACGGAGAAACATTGCCTACAAATGCCCCAGACTCACACACAATACTTTACGAATAGTGACAACCTGATGTCTGTCCATCATTATAGATTTATATATCATAGAGACATGTTTATGACATTTTCCAGAAAACAGCCATAAAATGTGGTGAGAAGCAAAAATTGCTGCCTTCCCCCTGGTACACAAAGGATGCTCTGTAGGAAAAAATATATCTGTATCCAGGTTTCAGCAGCAATATGCAATGCCCTAGAACCTCAGAAGATTATAAAAAGAAAGAATAATCCTCCAATCTCGAAAAAAAAAAAAAATCATGCTGACAAAAACTAAAACTGAAAAAAATACCAGCCCAGAAGGACAGTAGTGAGCCAATCAGAAGCCTCTCTGTCCCAGCCCAGCAGGATTTTCAAACCAGCCAATAGTAAGGCTGGGATAGGGACACTTCTTACTGCCTGTTGTGGATTTTATTGAGATAGGACAATATATATTTTCTTTCATGGATGATGTATTGGGGCCACAGGAATTGCCCATGGCCCCAGGGGGACTATACTTTTATTATTAAAGGTCGCAGGCCTGCAGTCCGGGGGGGGGGGGGGGGCATCAGCACCAATTATTAGTATTTAGTGACCACATTCATGGTGCTGGCCTGTGGTCAGCAGTGGGCCAATTTTTATCATAGGGCCTAACATTTTTATTTTTGGGGGCAGGGTACGCAAGTTGACTGGGGGCGGCTATTACATCTCCTATCCCCTAGCATAATATTAACAAGGAAATAGGGAATAATGGCGTTTTTTGCTAAACAGCTTTATTCACAACCAGTTTCCCTGTTACAGTTGAATCACACGCAATTCCAAAATTAATAGCATGCGTTAGTTTAAAAGTCAAGGATGCGGCATTTAGCATTGGCATTGAATCTAATGATTTTAATTCTGGAGGGTAGGGGACATTGTTTTTTTTTTAAATTTTAACCATTTAAGTGTTGTAGAAGGGACTGTTTGTGTTCACTACAGCACAGAAAGGGTTAAAATGTGCACATATAATGCATTTTTTTGCATCACTGTTTGATATTACAGCACTCATCAATGTCATTAATTTACTATTAACAACATATATTTTTTTAGTTAGTGCCATGAAGTCTATTCACTAATAGGTGAGTTGAGGTGAGAGGAACATTACATTACATTAACTATACATTGTACAGGAACAAACCAGGAGTTCCCTGCTAAGCAAACTGACTGCACAATGTATAGCTAATTGGTGAAATTAAATGTTCATCTCAACTAACCTGCAAAGTGAGCTGAGGAGAGATTAGATGAGCTGAGGTGACATGAACATTTCATCTCACCAATTTAGCAATACATTGTGCAGGGACAAAACTAGTGAGTTTGCTTAGCAGGAGAAAGTCCCTGCACAATGTGTATCTATATTGGTGAGATAAAATGTTCATCTCACCTCAACTCACCTATTAGTGAATAGTCCCAAATGTGTCTGCAGAATGAATCAGGAGAAGGCTGAAACACATCAAATCACTCTCCCTGGACTCCATGTAAAGTTTCCTGCAAGTCGTTGATAGTTCTAATAGGTAAACAGCCTTTTTGTCAAGACCAGCTTACAATAAAAAAAAATAGTCAACTGCATATCAGTCAAGTGGCAGGAAAGCTAATACATACTAGGAAACATCAATCATTAAATGGTTATGTTATTTGAATGTCGCCATTATGTCCAGTTGTACTGCAGCGCTGGAAGAGATGTGACTAACATAACAAATGAACATCTGTGGCCGAGTGATAGATTGAAATGTTCAGTTTTTAAATGCTACTGACATGGGACAAAAGTCCCATCATACGCATTGCACATCTAGCACTTATACCTGCCCCCCAGCACATGTTCCCTCCCCCACACTGCACATCCAGGAATTACCTGCCCCCCAACCCACATTGCATATTCAGGACTTACCCATCCCACTAATACATGTCCCATCACCTACATTGCACATCCAATACTTACCCTTACCCTCCAGGACATGCCTCCTCACCCACATTGCACATACAGGAATTATCCAGGTCCCCTCACCCACATTGCACATACAGGAATTATCCAGGTCCCCTCACCCACATTGCACATCCAAGACGTACCCAGTCACCCACATTGCACACTTAATATGCCATTTAATATGCCCCAGCCAATTTGCCCAATAATATGCCTGTGTTATTTGCCATTTAATATGCCCCAGCCAATTTGCCCAATACTATTCCAGTGTTATTTGCCATTTAATATGCCCCTTCCAACTTTCCCAATAATATGCCAATGTTATTTGCCATTTAATATGCCCCAGCCAATTTGCCCAGTAATATGCCAGTGTTATTTGCCATTTTATTTGCCCCTGCCAATTTGCCCAATAATATGCCTGTGTTATTGCCATTTGATATGCCCCTGCCAATTTGCCCAGTAATATGCCAGTGTTATTTGCCATTTAATATGCCCCTTCCAATTTTCCCAATAATATGCCAATGTTATTTGCCATTTAATATGCCCCAGCCAATTTGCCAAATAATATTCCAGTGTTATTTGCCATTTAATATGCCCCTGCCAATTTGCCCAATAATATGCCAGTGTTATTTGCCATTTAATATGCCAGTGTTATTTGCCATTTAATATGCCCCTTCCAATTTTCCCAATAATATGCCAATGTTATTTGCCATTTAATATGCCCCTGCCAATTTGCCCAATATATGCCTGTGTTATTGCCATTTGATATGCCCCTGCCAATTTGCCCAATAATATGCCAGTATTATTTGCCATTTAATATCCCCTGCCAATTTGCCCAGTAATATGCCAGTGTTATTTGCCATTTAATATGCCCTGCCAATTTGCCCAATAATATGCCAGTGTTATTTGCCATTTAATATCCCCTGCCAATTTGCCCAGTAATATGCCAGTGTTATTTGCCATTTAATATGCCCTGCCAATTTGCCCAATAATATGCCAGTGTTATTTGCCATTTAAAATCCCCTGCCAATTTGCCCAGTAATATCCCAGTGTAATTTGCCATTTAATATGGCCCTGCCAATTTGCCCAGTAATATGCCAGTGTTATTTGCCATTTAATATGCCCCTGCCAATTTGCCCAATATGCCAGTGTTATTTGCCATTTAATATGCCCCTTCCAATTTTCCCAATAATATGCCCGTATTATTTGCCATTTAATAAGCCCAGCCAATTTGCCCAGTAATATGCCAGTGTTATTTGCCATTTTAGATGCCCCTGCCAATTAACCCAATAATATGCCTGTGTTATTGCCATTTGATATGCCCCTTCCAATTTGCCCAGTAATATGCCAGTGTTATTTGCCATTTAATATGCCCCTTCCAATTTGCCCAATAATATGCCAATGTTATTTGCCACTTAATATGCCCCAGGCAATTTGCCCAATAATATTCCAGTGTTATTTGCCATTTAATATGCCCCTGCCAATTTGCCCAATAATATGCCAGTGTTATTTGCCATTTAATATGCCCCAGCCAATTTGCCCAGTAATATGCCAGTGTTATTTGCCATTTAATATGCCCCTTCCAATTTTCCCAATAATATGCCAATGTTATTTGCCATTTAATATGCCCCAGCCAATTTGCCCAGTAATATGCCAGTGTTATTTGCCATTTTATATGCCCATGCCAATTTGCCCAATATATGCCTGTGTTATTGTCATTTGATATGCCCCTGCCAATTTGCCCAATAATATGCCAGTGTTATTTGCAATTTAATATCCCCTGCCAATTTGCCCAGTAATATGCCTTGTGTTATTTGCCATTTAATATGCCCTGCCAATTTGCCCAATAATATGCCAGTGTTATTTGCCATTTAATATCCCCTGCCAATTTGCCCAGTAATATGCCAGTGTTATTTGCCATTTAATATGGCCCTGCCAATTTGCCCAGTAATATGCCAGTGTTAGTTGCCATTAATATTCCCCAGCTAATTTGCCCCATAATATGTCAGTCTTACCTATCATTAATAAGCCCCTGCCACTTTCCCCAGTACATTCCCCCCATCTCCCCACTCCCCAGCACTTACCTTTCCCTGGTGGCTAGTGGCAGGCAGCATGGTCTTCTCCATGCTGCCTGTTCGTCTCCCAGGCGGTTGTGCCGACAGGTCACGTGACCTGTCGGCACTTCCGTGTCAGACTGCACGGGGAGCCGAACAGGCAGCACGGAGGTTTCTCTGTGCTGCCTGTTCGGCTCCCCGTGCAGCCTGGCAGGCAGGCAGAGAAGGTGAGGGGGTCTTCCGATCCCTTCTCACCTCTGTCTCTGCCTGCAAGCGTGTTGTTGTTTTTTTTTTTTAATAGTTTTTTTTTTCTCGGCGGGGGCAATTGCCCCGTTGCCCCCCCCTGGATCCGCCACTGTCATCTACACTAGGACTTACCCCAGCCATGAGCCACATCTCCCTGGTGTCAAGTGGCAGCAGTATGGTGTCTGTGCAGTGCACCGATATCGGTCCATGCTGCCTCTCTCGCGCTCCCTGTGCACTAATCTGAAGTTTGTGCACTGGAAGTCACATGACCCCTGGTGTTCTGACATCAGATCAGTGCGCAGGTATCACAAGAGATGCAGCATGGAAGGATGTCTTTGCACTGCACAGACACCATGCTGCCTGCTCGCCGCGGAGATACTGGCGAGTGTCATCGTCTATGCCGGCAAGCTTTTTTTTTTTCCCCATATTTTTTTAAAGCCTGTGACAGGTGTGTTGCCTGTAACTCCCTGATGGCAGCCCTCCCTGCAAGGTAGGTTGTCTGTGCACCTGGGCACAGACAGAGCCATCTTCGACCCGTGGGCACTCTGACTGCAACACTGGTCCACTGCCCACGTGACTGTTTCACATGGAGACAGTCACACTGATTTCTGGGTATAATGTGACATCTGGCGCTCAGTTAGCGGGTGGGTGTCCAATTGCCAGGTGGGTGTTGTGGCAAAGTCCTGAGTGCAAATCTGGGTTGTAGTATACGGATGTGGTGTAGTAGTAGTAGTAGTAGTAGTAGTAGTAGTAGTAGTAGTAGTAGTAGTAGTAGTAGATTTGATTAGGTATTTTTATTTGCAGATTTTCATCTTGCTATAATCTATTTCATGAATTTTTCATATTACCAAAATTGTTTGAGAACCAATACTGCAAATAATTTCTGTTCTCAAAGATAACATTCACATATTACAGTTATGTACCAAACAGTATTCTAGCTGATGAATCATGACTTGACTGCACATGGAATCTTTATGTTGCAAGGTTCAGGGAATCAAGAATTAATATTTATCTACACACTTCAAGTCTTTTAATTTCCTTCTGCTCTGCATTGGCTAGATGATAATTCACATAGAAACACTTATTAATTATTCATTTTAAAGGCGACACCACCATATTTAGAAGGATATGCTGCTTTCAGCTTCTAGAGACAGTGAAGTCCCATTGGGATTGGAGAGCGTTAATTACCATGATGTGTTTCTTGGGTGAAATTCTGGTGATTAAGGAAGTTTGAATAATATCCTGCTAGATTCAGATATAGTTTATTAATTTAAGGGTCAAAATCTTCTGAGCGTAAAACTAAGATTAAAAAAAAAAAGATCAAAATAAAGTGATTTTATCCCGTTGATTAATATGCGAGTTTGTCTTCATTTAGAGATAAACACTGTCTAGGCTAAGTATGTGAATAAACTTCCTTTGTATTTATTTTCCCCTTGCTGCGTTCTTTCTATAACACTATTATTCTAGCACAGAATTAAATACAGAAGATTTCTGTCTTAATGTGATTCACTCGATCCTCTACTTTATCTTCCTCTTCATACAGCGGCTTTGGTTCACATCGCTACCCTGCTACCTCAAGTGCCATTTATGTGCCACACTTGCTTTAACCCAGTGATCAGCTGTGCCAGCACCTCAGTATCAATCCGATACTCTATCCTGCCACAGTAATCCACGTGTTATAAGCTGTAAAGCACAGATGATTTGGTTATTATTACATTTTATTCAAAATGTGCCCAACCCCTTCTATGATCAATATTAAATAATGTTAAACGTGTTGGAGACACCTGAGTTTTTCTGCTAAATCTGAAGTTTGGAACCCAAATAAGGGAAGACTCACATAACTCGACAAACTCACTATTCGCTGATAAAGTTTATATAACTTAATGGGACTGTATCACCTAACCTACAGCTTTACTGCGAACATAAAGAATAAAAAAGATATTGAAAATGATCTATAAATTATTGTTAGCACTTTTTTGTATACAAATGCCTAAATTAGGAGAAAATGTTTTTTAACCCCTTCCCGATGTTAGGACGTACTTTGCCGTCTTGACTTTAAGTGCCTTAAAGTCGTTAGGACGGCATAGTACGTCCTGTAATAAACAGCTCATTGCGGCTCCCCGCGATGAGCTGTTTTCGGATCCCGCTGCAGGCACTTACAGCGGGATCACACCTGTCATCTGAGGCCACTTTGAGTGGCCTCAGTCTGACACGGGAAATGTAGCCGGTGCTCAAAGCAAGCACCGGCTACATTTCTCCGAATTGCGCCACGCCCGAACTTCCACGTTCGGGCACGCCTCCGTGACATCACACGTGACGTCCGGAGGTCTCGCGTTTTTTTTTGCAGGGACCCACAGGGTCTGGTAAGACTCTGATTGGGTCTCTGTGAGAGTGTTCCTGACTACCAATCGTGACGTTTTGGTGCTTGTGTCGTTTGGGACGCAAGCACCATGCGTCATGAAGGGGTTAAATGTGTCTATGATGTGTCCTGCTTATGAAATCACCTGTGGTTTGATATGCAAATGAAACATTTCACTTTGAAAACTATTTTATTTGTATATCAAGCCACTGGTGATGTATAAGCAGGAGGCACCACGGACACCTTTAAAACATATAGTTCCCTTTTGTTATGCATTTACCTGCAATTCTGTTAACACAATCTGTAGACTAATTTTTCATCCTTTTTATTTTGTACGTTCACATTATAACCAATGTTTAGAGTCCCTTTAAAATTGAGGCATAATTTTCATAATTCAACTCCCTTTGATTTTAAATTGCTCAACCCTACAACGTCTTGCTAGTATCAGACGTGCTCTATAGAATTTATGGTGTGTAAACAAATCTTATAAACTGGTTAAAACATACTATTCTTAATACAAGTTGTATTTGATACTGCATATTATTCTGTGTAGCTAAGGTTCAGAAACTTTTTAAATAATATTACAGTATTTTTTTTGCTCTTCTTTAACTATATATCTGTATATATTAGATTGATTTTCAAATTATATATATATATATATATATATATATATATATATATATATATATATATATCTCCCTAATGAATAGATTACATTCTTAATTCTTATGTGTTATTTTTTACTCGCTTTCTTTCAGTTTTATGGAATAGTTCTGATCTAACATTTAGTTAATATCTGTTTCTAATTGTGTTTGATATTTCTAGGACTTTAACACAGTACAAAAATATATTTCTAGACATTGCTTTAAATAGCTGTGCTCATTACCATTTACATTTAAAGAATTTAATGGGGTATGAAGTAATCTAAGGGATCAGGCAAAACATTGTTTTCAAAAGCATTCCTTGATGGCAAGGGGTGCTTAACCCCTTAGAGTTCTATGCTGCATTTGATATGCCTTGAAGACCAGAATTCCATTATTTTTGTCATACGTTTGCTTAACTGTGATTTCTTTCTTCGTGTTCAGTACACCCACACAAATTATATATCAATTTTTAAAGGACCGATGGGGCTTTCTTTTGATACTATTATTTTCATCACATGATATAATTTACTATTAAAAAGATATAAAATATGATTAATTTTTTTTTTTTTTACACAATTACAAACTGTAAAAAAGAACCCATCTATATAGTTTCTATTATTTGTCCTAAGTTTATAAATACCAATGTTTCCATGTTTTTCTGGTTTTTTTTCAATAGGACAATAACCGAGTGTTTTTTGTTTTCATACCATTTTCTCCTACAGTGACTTTTTGACTCCAACCTTAACCCTAAATTTAACCCTAACACTAAATCTACCCCCACCCCTTAATCTAATCCTTGTACTAACTCTAATTCTAACCCACCTGTAACCTAAGCCTAGATCTAGGGTTAGCTTTTTCCCTTTATTTATTTATTTCTTTCTAACTGTAATGTTGCTGACTGCCTCTAGGGGCAGTCAAGCAACAGTTTCAGAGCGTTGGAAGAGGTTTATTTAATCACTTCCGTTGCTCTGCTGGGCACATCGTATTGGAGGAGCATGCTCCTTTTCAATACGGCACCCGTGATCATTTGATCCGAAGCAGCCTCTGAGAATAGCTGCCAGCATGTAGCATTGCTAAGGAGCGCAACGCTTCATGAAAATTGAGGACGTATATAGGACCATGCTTTTCAGGACATATATATACGTCCATCTGCGTTAAGGGATTAATCGTGAGAGTAATTACGTTGTTTGCTCCAAAACCCTTCTCATCTACTAGGGAGGGGTAAACATGGGAGAGGTAGTGTGAGGAGAGTATGGTATGAATACATTGCTCATCTAAGGCTCGCTACCAGCTTACCTATTCCTCTGGCTAGACTATACAGGAATAATTCAACTCTAAGGGCTTTATTCATTAAAAATCCAATTGAAGGGAACGGAGCAGTGAATTTCAAACTTAAACATAAAGCAGCCAAGTTGGAAACATTCTCCCATTCAGTTCAATATATTTGGAAAAATGTACAATTCGACTGAAAGCCTTAAAGTGACTGTCTGGTGCTTTCAAAGTATGTTTTACATTTTGCATTGCTTAAAATTTAAAATACGTACAAACAGATGAAATTGTAGCAGTTTGCAAGAAACCTGGACTGCCCACATTAGCTGAGTAAATTTCCTTTTTCCTTTTTCCTTTTTTTTCATTTCCTGTCTCTCTAGCGATGTCATCAGACAATGTGTTGCACTCCTAAGAGATCCTACTGTGTACAAGAGCAAGTGTATCACAGTCCACACAAAGTATTCTATTCCAGAAGCTCACTCCCAAATACAATTCGTATTTCGATATGATTGACACATTATAGACATTTCAATTCTCCCGAAGAATTGAAATTCAAAAAAATAATGAAATAATAGAAAACAAAAATTCAAAAAGCAATTAAAATAAAACAAATAAAAAAGACCCATAGAAAAAACACTGCCCCCCCTCCAACAATAAAATTAGGTAGGCCAGGGTCAGAAGCCTTGGTCAACCCTAATAATAAATGGGCCTGGAAACTGGCAAAACAGTTTCCAGCCCCTAAAATGTTCTTTTGGATAAAATGTAAAATATGTAGGTGTCTACAAACAACCACTACATAAATTTGGATATAGTGTCTGCATTATAAGATGTTCTTAAACTCACCCATTCCCACTTTCCACTCCAGTCCGTGTACAATAACACTTATTAACATAGTTCCCATTTAATCTCATGGATTAAACACGAGTTAATGGATTTAAGTCTTTAATGCCAACAGGCATCTACTTTCTTGTATTCATCTCCAGTGCAATTGGGTCTCTTAATTGTTTAGTCTACCATTGGATCTGAAGATACATATAAGCTCTCGTAAGCCTATCCAACACACTTCTAAATACATGATTTACGGAAAGGAATTTTCTATTTAACGCTCATCTATCATTGCAACATAGAAGAAGTCAATTATCTGTGAACTCACACAGAGAATAATGTGTTTGTACAAATGAAGTTTTTAATAGTAGATCAGAACCATTTGGCCATGAAATGTTAAAGATAAAATGAAAGTGTTAGGTGATAAAATATATATTAATACATTATATTCCAAAATTGTGTATACAGCTGCAGCTCACTCCAATGAGAAAAATAGCACTATTTCCACTAAATAAAATAAAAAATAAAAAAAATAGTAGAAGCACAGAAAAACAAATTATACTCAATAGTTTTTTTTTTAAAAAGCTGAAAAAATTATAATCAGTTTGTGATATATAAATAAATTGAAAGGGAAAAAAACTGCAGTTACCGTGCCTAGGTGAAGGGGGTACATAGAAATCATACTTGTGGCTAAAAAACTTTTTTTTTTTTTTACATTTTTTTAAATATCTGGAATCAAGGTAACTTGATAGTTGGTCTCAATTTTGAGATAACACCCAAACAATAGAATAAAAAGAGAGTCGTACTTCTTCTAAATATAAAATGGCCACACAATATATGGAAACCAGTACAAAGGATACATCTACCTATCAATACCAAATAAATATATAAATATGTATATATAATTAAACACCCAATATTTGCTCTACCTGGTATCACTTTGCTGTCTCCGATCACACAGTACCAGTGTATACTCCGGACTTATCCCAGCAGACTTCACTTACAACTTGCACCAAAACCCAGGACTTAGCACAGCACATAGGGGTCACCCAGCCACTGGGGAGGGGGTTAAATATGACTTCTTGTCATATTCGGTGGGACAAAGGAAAATCATGTTGTTTAAGCGGCTCATCCCACAGCGGCCCCGGGGCAGACGGCCTACTGGGAATTTGACCAGTATCCCAGTAGGCTAATCCTGGCTGACACTAGGTGGGGAGAATAGAATAAAAGAAAAAGCCAGGGAGAGTTAAGGGGAGAATTTACATCTCATTACCATGTAGCAGCCCAAGCAGGCCCCTAGAACTCTCTCTCTCTTTAGGAACAGAAAAGCCGATTGATCAATCCCGAGCAGCTGTTGGGAACTCCATTTTGGAGCAAGCACATGGCTTTGCAGTTGTCACACTCTCACATTTAGATTTAACTTTAACTGAGCGGTTATTGTGAAATCCTTTGTGCAAATGTAACTAAACCACAACAATGATCTACCAGTGTTTTCTATGTTATTATTATTACACCATTGCAGTATGCTATAAGCAGGACAATGTAATAGTTTGAGAGCCACTCAAACACAGGACTTCTGCTCTGACATCATGGGTTATCCATTGAGATATGTATGCTATGTGTGACTTTGTTGTAACATCCAGGTGGTATGTACACCTAGAGCACATTGAACAAGAGTTTATGCCAACAAGCAATTACATTTTGTGCATTTTATTGGAATTTTATGCTGAAATAAAAAATTGAATTATAATTATCAGTGTTGTGAGACCCCAGCATCACACCTCGGTTGAGTGCAATGTAAATAGGATGTAACCTTCAAGCTTCTATTTGTAGTGTTCAAGTATGCAATTAATGCATGCTGTTTCTGAAGAAAATGTTTGAAGAAAAAAAAAAAAAGATTTGCATATTCTATGTATGAATAACTTAATTAATTGGTTTGAAGGAGCATAACTATAAAGATAACTTAAAATGTTTGTATGAAACACAAGCGAAAACTATAGCTATAATGAAAAGCTATAAGGGAAACATTGCTTAACTTTTAACAACACAAGATAGATTTTAAGTATCAAAATAATTTTTAAAATGCTGATTTTCATCACAAAGAAGAATCACTTTTGTGTTTGTGTTTATTTCTGTGTGTCTCATTACACTACCTTAATGAAGTGCCTTTTAGGTACTCTTACTATGAAATTAATGTTTTATTCAGAAATGTGTCTGAGGCATGGGTCTCCCCCACTGACATCAGTATATGTCTGTATGGACAGTCTAAGAGGCTTGAACAGAGATAGGCAAAGTGTCGGTGACTAGGCCTGAAAAGTCCACAGGATGAGGAGATGATTATCAAAATTCCCTAAATATGTCTAGGCCTCCATCTTTTTAACATGTAGCTCTGCTTCAATCAAAATCATCTGTAGTCCAAGTAATAAGGTGACTGGAGTCAGGTTACACTCAGATGTTTTTCCTGAAGAATTCATTATTCAGTCTTTATACTTTGTTGTGCTTTGGTTTATATGAAGAGACAAGTGAGGAATAATAGGGCTGCAGCAACTGCAATGCACCAAGCCTGTCCCTTTAAAGGGGTACATGACAGACATTCCAGTATCACAGGTTGAAGGACCTCTGAACTAATTAATTCCTAAACTCCATCAACCAACTAAATGCTGCAGTAAACCATTGTATCCCCTCTACTATTAACTACTTGAAAATGTAAGTTACATTGGCTCTTCAACTTCAAAGAGCTGTTTTACACAATATAAAAAAATGAAATGATTACAATTGTTAATGAGCGACTATAGTTGCAAATTGCACATGATTACGAACAAGCTATAAACATGTAAGTGTCTCCTTATTTCAGTAATTAAAACCCATTATAGAAAGTAACCATTCAGAATGATGGAAAGCAGATTTTTCTCACCAAAGTATATTTTACCAATGCGATTTATAAACAGTAAGATACAGTAAGTCTTTTCATGTCAGTTTATACCTATTTATCTGCATAACTAGTCACATTGCTGTGTTAATATGAACTATAATTTCAGGAACATGGAAAAAAAAACGATTACCACTTTAGTTATGAAAAATGTTGCGGAGGATGGAAAGTAATACACATGTACGTATCCAGGCAGGATCTTAATAAGTAAAAGCTGATTCAGAATAAAAATGTTTCATTTAAAAAAAAGTACACATAACTTACTCAGTGTGCATTAAAGTAAAGTAACTAACAGATGTATTCCTTGGCAAAACAAAATTCCCAAACACATTTGTTATTTGAAAACCAAGAAATGAAGGTGAGTCTGGCATCAAACACTCAATCAATCACTGTGAATAGCACAGTGCCTTAGTAAAGCTTGTGATGCCAAAATAAGAGACTGCATTACAAGGCATTTATGCAAATAAAATAAATGGGATTGCTTAATCACCATTTAATGATGTCTAGTATATTACTCCAACACCCATTGGACACATACAGTTGCAATCTTTATTAGAGATGGACATAGATATGCCCAGTGAAGGTTGCAAGGAGCAGGCCTAATTGTCATGGGGCATAACCTCACAAGAGGTAATATTTGCAATAATTCTAACTGTGTATAAAGCATGTGATCATTGTGAAGGCCAGGATTCCTGTATGCACAGGACCTTGCAAGCAACGTTGCTACACAAATAACTGGTACAATTGTGTTCCAGTCAAACACAAAGTCATCAAAAGTCAAAAATCACATTTTGAAGCACCTGCTTACAATTAAAAATGATGGATGTATATAAATATATAAAGCTTCTTTCCAGCTAGTGCAAGGCTAAAATTATAAGCCACCTGTAAATATTAAAAATACATAAAGATTTGAAGTAAAATAAAATATGCATAATAGCCTATTCCAGTGGTGTCCAAACTTTTTTCAAAGAGGGCCAGACTTGATGAAGTGAACATGCGTGAGGGCCGACCATTTTGCCTGACAGTTAAAATTAAGTACAAATGAACTATTTTATGCAAACTTTATTGCAAACGATTTGAATGACAATTCTAAACAGTAGTAAAATCACTCTGCCTTTCATATCTGAAGGCCAGATGAAAAAAAACAACAACACAAGATGCTGAAATATATGTCAGGAACACAACTAACCCTTCCCATATCTGTCTGTCTCTCCACTGCCATCCCATATCTGTCTGTCTCTCCTCTGCCATCCCATGTTTGTCTGTCTCTCCTCTGCCATCCCATATTTGTCTGTCTCTCCTCTGCGAACCCATGTCTGTCTGTCTCTCCTCTACCATTCCATTTATGTCTCTCTCTTCTCCCTTCCCATGCATGGTTCTCTCGGCCAATTTGCCCAATAATATGCCAGTGTTATATGCCATTTAATATGCCCCAGCCAATTTGCCCAATAATATTCCAGTGTTATTTGCCATTTAATATGCCCCTACCAATTTTCCCAGTAATATGCCAGTGTTATTTGCCATTTAATATGTCCCTGCCAATTTTCCCAATAATATGCCAATGTTATTTGCCATTTAATATGCCCCTGCCAATTTTCCCAGTAATATGCCAGTGTTTTTTGCCATTTAATTTGCTCCTGCCAATATTCACAATAATATGCCAATGTTATTTGCCATTTAATATACCCCTGCCAATTTTCCCAGTAATATGCCAGTGTTATTTGCTATTTAATATGCCCCTGCCAATTTGCCCAGTAATATGCCAGTGTTATTTGCCATTTTATATGCCCCAGCCAATTTGCCCAGTAATATACCAGTTATTTGCCATTTAATATCCCCTGCCAATTTGCCCAGTAATATACCAGTTATTTGCCATTTAATATCCCCTGCCAATTTGCCCAGTAATATGCCAGTTATTTGCCATTTAATATCCCCTGCCAATTTGCCCAGTAGTATGCCAGTTATTTGCCATTTTATATGCCCCAGCTAATTTGCTCAGTAATATGCCAGTTATTTGCCATTTTATATGCCCCTGCCAATTTGCCCAGTAATATGCCAGTTATTTGCCATTTTATATGCCCCAGCCAATTTGCCCAGTAATATACCAGTGTTAGTTGCCATTAATATTCCCCAGCTAATTTGCCCAATAATATGTCAGTGTTACCTTATCATTAATAAGCCCCTGCCTCTTTCCCCAGTACTTTCCCCCAATCTCCCCAGTCCCCAGCACTTACCTTTCCCTGGTGGCTAGTGGCAGGCAGCATGGTCTTCTCCATGCTGCCTGTTCGTCTCACAGGTGGTTGTGCCGATAGGTCACGTGACCCGGCGCGCGTATGACGTCAGCGCGCCGGTCACGTGACCTGTCGGCACTTCCGTGTCGGCACACTGCACGGGGAGCCGAACAGGCAGCACGGAGGTTTCTCCGTGCTGCCTGTTCGGCTCCCCGTGCAGCCTGGCAGGCAGAGCGATGGTGGGGGGGGATCTTCCGATCCCTTCTCACCTCCGTCTCTGCCTGCAAGCTTTTTTTTTTTTTCAGAGAGAGACATTGATCAGCCGTGTCTCTGGGGCCGTATGGAAGTAAAGGGCGGGCCGCAACTGGCCCGCGGGCCGGACTTTGGACATGACTGGCCTATTCCAATAGTAACCGGATTAAAAGACTCAATTTTTAAATTTATCTATTCAACAAGAAAATATTTTTGTCTTTACTCCTACTGAACCCCTCTTGCTTGACAATGCTCTACAAATGCTCACTGTACTATACTAACACTTTAAAAGGTCCCTGAGCTCCCATGATGCAAAGCAAACTACTGTGAAATTCCAGGAAACTCAGACTAATATCTTATGCTAGTCTACCCTAGGTAGCTTACAGGTAAAAAAAAATACAACAAATCTTCCTTTTAGAAGGGTTTAATGGAAATCTACCTAACAATTTGTTTTGCTTAACTATGACTCCATTTTAATTGATTTTATTAAGGTGGGGTATTGACACCTCTCCATACACGTGTGAATGGTCAATTTCTCCCTGGATACTTCACACAGGAATGTCACACATCACTGTCAAAGAAAACCACATTGTTTACCAGTTAACTTACAGGAATAATCTAGAAAGACCACCTGATCATTGCGGTTGTACCTGGCTACATCCTGTATTTCTCAGACATAGTTGAGCAAGCCTGGTTTCCTGTGAAATATCCCAGCACTAGAAGCAAAACTCACATATATGTCCCCCTCAACTTCCACATTAACCTCTCACTCTCTTTGGGTATCACAAAGGACAAACATGGAAGAAGGCATATAAAATGGAGTCAGTAGGACAAAATGGCTTCCGAGATACAAAATGGCTTCCAGGGAAATTTCATCTTCCACACACGTATTCCAAGAGTATATACATTGTAACCAAATATTGATTCACTCTTTACGACTGTAGTGCAACTTTCTACTTTTAACCACTGTATAGCCCTGTGCATGTAGAAAGGAAGAATATTAAATGTCCTCTTTACGATGGTGGAATTTGCTACAAGCAGCATGTTTCAAACCCAGCCCAACTTTGTAAATGATTATGCATGCCCATTGCAAATAATGATATGATGTCTTATATGTGTGTACAGAGTGCCATTATGTGCAGTGTGTGTATTTGACATTGTGTTCAGGTGTATTGGGTATTTTGATGCATTTTGAGGGGAACCCTCTGATTAACTCCCAAGAGAAGCTGAGGACGCCCAGGATCTTCCTGGTGCCTGCATAAAGTAGACAGTCTTGGTCCACAGTATCAGAAGACCGATACTGAACTCAGGGCCACCATCAGGAATTTCAGCCCCCCCCCCCCCCGACAATATCTCCCACTCACCCCACCTACCCTCACAAGCATGTTATCAAGGTCTAGTGTAATATGGAGGGTGGTTGGGAGCAGTTGGTCACTATGCCAGTATTTTTCCACTCAATATGCCAGTATTTAGCCATTTAACCCCTTAGTGACATGACTTTTTTGGCTTGTCCGACGCTTGGTGACATGGGCTGTTTTAACATTTCTGAGCAGTTTGTGTTTTGCTGTAATTTATTTCTGTCTCATTTAGTGTACCCGCACAAACTATATATCGTTTTTATCGTCATAAGAAGGGCTTTCTTTTGATACCATTATTTTGATAATAGCATATAATTTGATGTAAAAAAAATAATAAAATATGGCAAAAAAATTGAAAAAATTATTTTTTTATGACTTTTATTTGAAAAATCGTATACTCATGTACAAGAGACAACAAAAAAACACTGCTAAAAAGTTTCTAATATATGTCCTGAGTTCAGAAATAGCCCATGTTTTTATGTTTTTGTGCTTTTTTATTCATGTTACAGGGCCAGAACTATAAGTGGTGCAAAGCTATTTTAAAATCCCTTCTTTCAAAATTAGCGATAGTGACATTGATACACTGATTTCTGTACTAAATCCATGAATGACCCCCAACATGTACATATTTTTGAAAACTAGACAACTCAGGGCATTTAACTTGGGGTATTTTGACACATTTCATGTAGCCATTTTACCACCAATCTATGCCAAAGTTTGCAGCAAAAAATCTTTTTTTTTAATTTTTCACATATATTGCAATTTAGGTAAACATTACCTTAAAATGTGAAGGGGTATTTCCAAATAACACCTCAATATGTGTTCAGCAACATCTCCTGAGTACAGGGATACCACCCATGCATAGGTTTGTTGGTTTGTTTTGGGGCTAAAAGGCCACATTTAGGGGGTGCGCATTTTGGTTTTCCAACTTGGAATTCTGACATGCAGAAAACTTGCGCCCATGTCCCATTTGGGACATTTTTGAAGCCAGAAAGTGTATTCTACCCCACAAAACCATATATTTTTTTAAACTAGACATCCTAGGGTATTTCAAATGGTAGTATTTTAACACTTTCCATGCACTAATTATACTACCAGCCTATGTCAATGTTTTGGGTTGTAATTCTTTTTCACATACATTGTACTTTGGGCATGAATTCACAGATCCTGTTATATGTCAGTGCCAAACAACACCTCAATATGTGTTCAGCAACATCTCCTGAGTACAGGGATACCACCCATGTATAGGTTGGTTAGGTTATTTGGGGGTTAAAAGGCCACATTTGAGAGGTGCTCTTTTTGGTTTTCCAACTTGGAATTCTGACGTGCAGAAAACCTGCGCCCATGTCCCATTTGGGACATTTTTGAAGCCAAAAAGTGTATTCTATCCCACAAAACCATATATTTTTGAAAACTAGACACCCTAGGGTATTTCAAATGGTAGTATTTTAACACTTTCCATGCACTAATTATACTACCAGCCTATGTCAATGTTATGGATAGTAATTTTTTTTCACATACATAGTACTTTGGGCATGAATTCACAGATCCTGTTATATGTCAGTGCCAAACAACACCTCAATATGTGTTCAGCAACATCTCCTGAGTACAGGGATACCACCCATGTATAGGTTGGTTAGGTTATTTGGGGGTTAAAAGGCCACATTTGAGAGGTGCGCTTTTTGGTTTTCCAACTTGGAATTCTGACGTGCAGAAAACCTGCGCCCATGTCCCATTTGGGACATTTTTGAAGCCAAAAAGTGTATTCTACCCCACAAAACCATATATTTTTGAAAACTAGACACCCTAGGGTATTTCAAATGGTAGTATTTTAACACTTTTCATGCACTAATTCTACCACCAGCCTATGTCAATGTTATGGATAGTAATTTGTTTTTCACATTCATTGTACATCGGGCATGAATTCACAGATCCTATTATGTGTCAGTGCCAAACAACACCTTAATATGTGTTCAGAAACATCTCCTGAGTACAGGGATACCACCCATGTGTAGGTTAGTTAGATTATTTGGGGGCTAAAAGGCCACGTTTAGGGGGGGGTGCATTTCCAACTTGGAATTTTGACATGTAGTCAGCCTGCGCCCATGTTCCATTTGGGACACTTTTGAAGCCTGTCAAAGTATTTTACCCCATAAAACCATATATTTTGGAAAACTAGACATCCTAGGGTATTTAAAATTGTGGTATTTTAACACTTTCCAAGTGCTAATTCTACCACCAACCTATGTCAAAGGGATGGGATGTCATTTTTTCCCCACACACATTGTAGTTCAGGCAGGAATTTTCAGATTCTGGTATTTGCCACTGCCAACCAACACCTCAATATGTGTTCAGCAACATCTCCTGAGTACAGGGATACCCCCCATGCATAGGTTTGTTGGTTTGTATTGGGTCTAAAATTCCACATTTAGGGGGTGCGCAATTCCAACCTGGAATTTTGACATGTAGTCAGCCTGCGCCCATGTTCCATTTGGAACATTTTTGAAGCCGTCCAATGAATTTTACCCCATCAAACCATATATTTTTGGAAAATAGACATCCTAAGGTATTTCAAATGGTGGTATTTTAATACTGTATAGGTACTAATTCTACCACCAGCCTTTGTAAAAGTTTGTGGTAGTACTTTTTTGGGAGTTTTTTTTCCACATGCATTGTACTTCAGGCATGAATTCACAGATTCTGGTATATGTCACTGCCAAACAACAACCCAATATGTTTTCAGCAACATCTCCTGAGTACAGGGATAGCACCCATGCATAGGTTTGTTGGTTTGTTTTTGGCTAGAAGGCAACATTTGTGAGATGCGCATCTCAAAATTCCAACTTGGAATTTTGACATGTAGTCAACCTGCGTCCGTGTCCTTTATGGGATATATCTTTGAAGCCAGCCAATGAAATTTACCCCCACCAAACCATATATTTTTTTATCTGTAGACCCCCATCACTACTTGTGGCAAGGGCTCAGCAGCCACCGATACATCGCTAGATGATGTATCAGAAAGCTGAATAGGGTCAAAATCGAACCCTGAGTCCGCGGCCTCAGAATCAGTGCGTAAGCAGTGATCTCGAGCAAAGAAGGGGTTAATAGCTCTTAGAAGAGCCTATCTAGTACTGTAATACATTACAGTACAAAGAAATTAATCCATAAAACAGTGCAGACAGCAAAACATACTGTTGCTGTGCAAGATTACTGCTTACACAGTGATGAATGGCAGGGAAGGGGTTAATACACAGTGAAAGACTTTCATAAAACCTGCCAATTTTATAAAATTTTATTTTATATCACTAATACTGATCTGTCTCTTTCCGTCACAAAAATGTAAGTGAGGAGAGGGAGGCAGATCAATATTTGTGAATATTGATCCGATTCATTTTGATCTGACCAGGGCGAATGGTGAGCTTAATTGAGAAATCAACAAACCGCCTTTGCCACTAATTCGCTGTTACTGATCGCTATGCGCTCAGGCAGCTTAAAAAAAAAAACCTCAAATATTTTTACTTTACATGTAATCCCCTAGCGGGTATGTGTAAAAAAAAAATAAAAAAAAAATATGCAGACAGATAAAAATTGCTTTGGCGTCAATATCATTGCGTAAGCAGTGATCGACGGCAAATAAGGGGTTAATAACTCTTAGAAGAGCCTTTTTAGTACTGTAATAAATTACAGTACAAAAAAAATTAACCCCTAAAAAATGCACAAACAGCAAAAATAAATGCGCTGATGTGCACGATCACTGCTTATGCAAGATCAGTGGCAGGGAAGGGGTTAAACACAGGGAATTGCTTTAATAAATTTTTTTTTATTGTTTTATTATTTGTGTGTTGTGTATTTATTGTTTTTTTTAACTTTTAATTACTTTTGTAACTTTGATCTGTCTCTCTCCCTCACTAAAAAAAATGTGAGGAGAGGGAGGCAGATCATAACTGGTCAGATCAATATAGAGTTAATATTGATCTGACCAGTCAGTGGAGATGTTCAGGAGAGCATCCCCACTGCCTGTCAGTGTGCCTGGCAGTCACTGATTGCCTCTGTGAAGAGGCAATCGTGTGACAGACAGAGAGCACAGGAAGCAGGTACTTCCTGCCTCCTGTGCTCTTGCCCTTAGAAGGGCAGCGCCATCTTGGTCACTCAGTGACCAAGATCGTGCATTTTTTTTTTGTGTTCCTGATTGCCTCGACTTGCGAGGCAATCAGAAACACTTTCTGAGCATAGGAAGCGAAAGATTCGCTTCCTATGCTCATTTTTGAAATGCCCGCGTTTTAAAGGCTCTGTGCCTTTAAAACCGGCATTTCAATCGCTCTCCGGAGCGATCGAAATGCCGACGGGCATTTTTTTTAGCATTGTACGATGCTTCCATACGGAAGCATCGTTACAATGCGGCTTGAGCACTGAAAGCGGAAAAACTCCGCTTTCAGTGCTCGTTTTGACACAGGACGGACTAGGTCCGTCCTGTGTCACTAACGCCTCGGCACACAGGACGGACCTAGTCCGTCCTGTGTCGCCAAGGGGTTAATATGCCAGTATTTTGCCACTCAGTATGCCAGTATTAAGCCATTCAATATGCCAGTATTTTGTCATTCAATAAGTCAGTATTTTGCCCCTCAATATGCCAGTATTTAGCCATTCAAAATGCCAATATTTAGCCACCCAGTATGCCAGTAATATTTTGCCATTCAATATGTCAGTATTTTGTCACTCAATATGCCAGTAATATTTTGTTACTCAATATGCCAGTACTTTGCTAGTCAATATGCCAGTATATTGTCACTCAGTATCAGTGGTGTATCTTGGTTTTGTGCTGCCCTAGGCAGACAAAATTTGGGCACCCCTCTACCCACGATGCACATCCACAGCATAACCTTTAAACCACGTTGCACACCAAGGACATGCCACATCACCCCATTTACATGCCCCCATCACCACATTACATACACATTGCCAGTATTATTTGCCATTAATATTCCCTAGCCAATTTGCCCAATAATATGGCAATATTATTTGCCATTAATATGTCCCAGCCAATTTGCCCAATAATATGCCAGTATTATTTGCCATTTAATATGCCCCTGTCAATTTGCCCAATTTTATGTCAGTATTATTTCCCATTGAATATGCTCCTGCCAATTTGCCCAATATTATGCCAGTATTATTTGCCATTAATATTCCCCAGCCAATTTGCCCAATAATATGCCAGTATTATTTGCAATTAATATGCCCCTGCCAATTTGCCCAATAATATGCCAGTATTTGCCATAAATATGCCCCAGCCAATTTGTCCAATAATATGTCAGTGTTATTTCCCATTACTAAGCCCTAGCAGGAATTACCATTTTCCCTGGTGGCTAGTGGCAGGCAGCATGGTTTCCTCCATGCTGCCTGTTTGGCTCCCCGGCGGTTGTGCAGAGAGGTCATGTGACCCGGCGCGTGTCTGATGTCACAGTGACGGTCACGTGACCTGTCGGCACTTCCCTGTCACACTGCACGGGCAGCCAAACAGGCAGCACGGAGGTTTCTCTGTGCTGCTTGTTCAGCTCCCCGTGCAGCCTGCTGACAGGCAGAGTGATGGTGAGGGGGGATCTTCATCTCCCCTCACCACCGTCTCTGCCGGAAAGTGCGTTTTTAATTTTTTTTTTTAAAGGGGGGGGGGGTTGCCCGTCACCCCCTGATGACGGGCCTAACTGGACTTATTAAATTAGCCCAGCAGAGGTTGTTTAACCCTGTAACATTTGTTTTTCCTTACTATTTTAATATGATATATTCTTTATGGTTTATTCAATGTTTATTAACCCCTTCAGTGCCATCAGCGCCGTCTTCAGATATTTCAGGACCCCTTATTGAAAAAATACTGCCCCCCCCATATCTCCCTCTCAACTGTATTGCACATCCAGGATTTGCTGCTGCCCCTGCAGGACATGCCCCATTACATCCAAGACTTAATATGCCACAGCCAGTTTTTCCGTTAATATGCCACAGCTTGCCCATTAATATGCCACTGTTAGTTTACCCATTAACATGCCACTGTTTTCCCATTAATATGGCAACGCCAGTATGCGCATTAATATGCCACAGACAGTCGCCCCCCCGGTACCTACCTCTTGTGTGAGATAGCCTTCCATGCTGCCTCTCTTGTGCTCCCTGGGCACTGATCTGATTGAGCACCGAAAGGTCACGTGACCCTGGTACTCAGACATCAGATCACAGCATGGACAGACAGCATGGAATATTCCATGCTGCCTTCTCGCTGGCGAGGGGAGATCTTTTGATCTCCCCAGCCAGTGTCTCTGCGAGCAGGATTTTTTTTATTTTATTATAATTCTTCAATACACACAAACATAGAGTTAAACATTACAAAGACATACATCACAAGAGTTATTTCCCAGCGTTCCATCCCCCCCATTCTTCCTCCCTCCTCCTTCTTTGTCCCTCCAATTACCACCAGTACATTTTTATTGATAGATTTATCTATGAAAGAGAGGGGAGCGAATAGGAAGGTATCTGTCATTTCATCTGTGGTTTCGGGGGGAGATCTTTCCCTTCACTCAACGCCCGGGGGCTACAACCCCTCCTGGGTCCTTCTCAAAAATTTCCTGATAATAATCTCTATTTATACCATAAAAACTCTCTCCACACCGGCCTGAAATTCCATCTGTGTCACAACGTCTGCCCAGTCTGGTGGTACTGATTTTTTCCACATCCTAGCAATACACAATTTTGCAGCAAGGAAGATGTTAATTAGGTAGTATTTTTGGTATTTGTCTATTTTAGGAAACCCAATGTGGAATAGAAATAGCTGAGCTGTCAAGGGGGTGTCACTACCTGCTACTTTTTGTAAACTTTCCGACAAACCTTTTTTAATTGAGGCAAGCCTTGTGCAGTGCCACCAAACATGGGCTTGGGATCCCACCTCTAGTTGGCATCGCCAACACCGATTGCCGTACTCCGTGTTAAGTTTTGCCAAACGCGCAGGGACCAAATACCACCTATATACAAGCTTGAGATATTGTTCAATACAGCGTACTGCTCTTCTGGTATTTTGCCAGGCCGCACACCAATCCGGGTAAGGAAATGTAACTTCCAAGTCTTGTTCCCAAAACTTTATTGGATTTGTTTTTTCAAAATTTGAGTGGGTCAAAATTAGCTTTTTAATTTTAGCAAATATGGTTTTTAGAAGTTGTGGCGCTCAAGAAATCGTCCCAATAATCCGCTTCAAAGGGGCTGTTCTCACAAAGGAAATGTCTAATTCTAATAAATGTAAACACCTCCGTTTCGGATAGATTTACATTTTTCTGAAGGTTAGAGAAATATTTCATGATTCCCTCCATATTTAGATCTCCTATTGTTTTAATACCTTTATCCCACCATGTCGTTAAATCCATATCAGTCATGTAATATGCAATGACCTTTATTGGAGATGCCAAGGACAGAGAAGTTCGAATATGAAATCTTCCTCTCATCACATGTAAGGATGAGATGAGATTCTTAACTATCAGACCTGGTTGGTTGATTTTCCGAAACTGTTTGGGCGTCACCCACATATATAGAAAAGGATCTATTTGTTCATTTCCATGGTGCTCAATGCTTAAACATGGAGGATTTCTTGCTTTATTAGTATTCCAGGATATTATATGGGCTAATTGTGCAATCTCATATAGCTGATATGGATCCCGAATGTTTTTATTTTTTTTTAAGTGCCGGGGACCGTGATGGGTGTATTGCTATAAGCCCCTGATGGCGGCCCTGAGTGCCGTTGGGTATTTTCTTTCAGTTTAAGGTAGAGAAATGTTAGTGCCTAGCTGCTTTAATAAAATGTGTAGTAGGAGATTGCACTGAAATGACTGTCCTGCAGTTCCAGTTAGAAGGTCAGTGTTACTTGGACAATGATTCTCCTGATACTTGTGACTCGTTAAAGGTTGGTATCATTGCTATACTGCGTATATTGCACATAAACTTGAGTCATGATTCTGACTGCTGTGGAACAACTTTCACTGTTCAGCTTCTAGTGTTTAGTTAATATACCACACTGCTGGTGTCCATGACATGCTTAATTTAACTCTCTGACTGTTTCATTTAGCTTGCTCTGCTTATTAGCATAGTAAATATGTGTATTGCCCTGATTCTCACACTGTTGCTAGCTAAGTAAGGATCTGATTAGTTGTGTCTTCCATACAAAGGATTTTAAATGAGAATATTTGAAGACAAAGTGTAAAAAAAGTGGAATCTTTTTAAATGTTGAACTGCTGCCATCACTACATCAAGTTATTCGTTGTTTGTGTTGAGGAGAAATTACATAATGTATCAAATCAGAGTCTTTCAGCACATCAGGGGCTCCCAGGTGTGCAATGAATAGAACTACACTCAGCTGATGTAGATTCAACTTTTGGAATTCACTTTTCCGAAATTACACATTTTCAGAGGTTACTAAATCATTTTATATACAGTGAAAAATCCCTCTCGCTACATATATACATTCACTTATTGTATCTAGTTTCATAGCAAGTAACCGCAATATTGTGTGTGTGTGTATATACATACAGACTGGTACCAGTGTTGTATTTCTACCTACCTACCTACCTATATATATATATATATATATATATATATATATATATATATATAAAAGCATGAATATGTGTATATATATATTTATGTTTAAATATGTGTTGCTAGATGTATATGTATAAAGTAGATAACATGTACAGATGATTTCATGTTACAGATATGTGCGGCAGCGTATCTGTAGGTGTGCCACCATTCTATCACCAGGTCTGCCCTGGGTGACAATGGTTCAGGGGTTCCAGTGATGGGGGTGCAGTCCATTTCCACCCAGCACACTTGGAAGCTCCAAGCCACTACAATGCACACAGTGATAACATGGAGCATCGGATTGCAATCCTATAGTAAGTGTTAAAAATAATCAAGCACCAACTTACATTCTGTCACCAAGGACTTTGGGGGTTACTATTCCCATCTCGCGGTGACAGATGTGCGTTATGGTAAGGATACTTATACACTAGGTAATGGGTAGGCAATCTGCAGCCCTCCACCTGCTGATGAACTACATCTCCCATAATACTCTTTCTGCTAAGGAGCTGGCAGAGGAATATGTAGAATGTAGTCCTGCAACATCTGGAGGGCAGCAGGTTGCCTAGCCCTGCCCTGGGTGAATGAATCCTAGGAATCCTGATATGCCAATGATGGGGAGAATTCTACTGGTAGATACGATATGCTTTGTTCCTGAGGATTTTCACTAGGTGCAAGGTGCATTTTGTTACATATGTGTTGTGTTGTCTTTTCAATCTTATCAGGCAATTGGCTAAAAGATGAGTCAGGGGGGGTTTAGTTGAGATGAACATTCAATCTCAACAATTTAGCTATACATTGTGCAAGGACAATCCTGGGGAGTTTACTTAGTGGGGGAAACTTACAAGGTTTGTACCTGCACAATGTATAGTTAAAATAGTGAGACGAAATGCTCATCTCACCTGCAACTCACCTTTTAGATTGGGTTCCTCTGAAATCCAAGGAGGCAGTAATTCCAGGTGAAAAAACGTAATAATTATGGGTAAGAAAAATAAATCAGACAAACCAAACCCTTAAGATTCAGTCTTGACGACACTTGTCGAAAAAGCCTTGAGAATGGAGCAAAATCAAAATGTTTGTAAACTCATTCTGGACACTGATGAGGCAGGAAGAACATGGAGATTTGTTAAAGAGCACTTTTCAGATAAAGACAAGGAGATTAACTTGGCTTCAAAAAGGTTAATATGTGAAAATTGATGGGCATGAATGAGGTGATCGGTAAGGAATATCAGTCTGTTAGTAGAATTCATTGTTGATTATATTTACACAGAGAGCAGTGGATACAAGAATTCACAAGAAAGAATAGGTCCATGAACACAATTTGTTTTGAACACAATTTGTTTTGAAGACGGAGACACTAGTGGAAGAGGAGCAATGGAGGAATAAAATGGGATGCTTTTCATTTTTTATTTTTTAGAAGGGGCAGCCCTTCAACTTGAATTGTGTCAAAAGATACAATCAATGGTAAGATAAATTGGGGAAGGAATGTCACATTTGAGTTTTGTCCACTTACTTTTCAGCACAGGGAACCGATGTATGCAGTGTGAAAGCCAAATTGGAGAAGACTTTGCCAAAAAAAGCTATGCTAAAAGAGGGGCTGAGGAGAATGTAATTGATGTCAAAGAAAATCAATTGCTTCACTGTCAAAAGACATAATGTTCTAAAAGAAATAGTGAATTATAAACTCGGACTTAACTACATCCAAATTAATGGTAATTGTTGCAAGCATCGTCAGTCAAGACTTAAATGCATTGTTAAAAGGGTTTACTAGACAAAATCAAAAGGCAATTCGTTAGCGCTAAAGTTGAGGAATTAAAATAAGGCCATCATTTAGAAGATGGATGTGACAAGTGCATTTTCAGAAAGGTGGAAAATATACTAGAAGTGAGGAAAATGCAAGATTTAATTTTGAAGTGTGTGAATAAGTTGGAGTGGAGTGATGTTTGATTGCAGAGCTCAATAAACATTAGGTAAGTTGCAATATCTATTGTTCATAGTGCAGGCTTGTCTTTATATTCTTTGCATTGTACACTTGATAATACTGTTGTGGCTGTAAACACAAACTAATGTGAATATTACGATTATACTGAAGTACTCCGCTTTGGGCACAGAGCGATTAGTGGTAGACATTGATAATTGCCTAAAGTGGAGGCCTACTTTGAATGCTTGCACTCTAAAGTAACTCAGCTAGCCAATAAAATCCTCACCTTTATTCCCCATAACTTCCCTTCAAAGTTTCATGCAGAATTTATCCTTTGATGCATTTTCTGAAAATGATCTGAGGCATCAAGTACAGAGACATCAAAAGACAGATTTGGATGCACGATGGGCTGAAATCAATAGTTTACTAAAGAAAGGTGAGAGGTTAGTAGAGCCGTGAATCAATCAATTATATCAAGCATTCACAAAGAGGTTACCTTGAAAGCCTTGTGGTAAAACAACAAATTGTCTAATGTTTGCTAGGGATTATTTACAGCCTTGATACCTCTACAGGGTGCTCGATACAGAGAACCCCTGCTTTCTGAGAGAAAATGCATTACTCCAGTGTTAATACATAACACAGATTACTACAAGGCCTCAGGTAGAACTCCCCATCCCATATCCAGGTATGTATATTTACACATATAGGCTTATAAATGCAATGTAAATAGAGAATCAAAGACATTTTCCAAGTTATTATAATTATTCCATATATTTACACATATGCATCCTAAACAACAGACTCCACTTTGTGCTTATTTGTATTCATTAACTACAACATATTGTATTAACACTTAATACTGGCTTTTATATTTTACAATCCCACACATATAAACTGGAGTTGTACTCCGTAAACAAAATATTCCAATGTCTTGTCACCATTTCTTTGGTTTGCTAAATATGTATCCCATTTAATTACCAACCTTTTGATTTTGAGAAGTAATGTGCCCATCTAGAAATGGTGATTCATCTCTGAACATCCAGCTTGGGGCTGTTTTATATATTTTGGGATAGTGCTCGTTTCTCCAGGTTTAGCATCATATTCTCCCATCCAATTGTACTAAATATACATGTTGGTTCATGTCTGAGCCACAGCATGATGCAGTTGGAAATGTATTGTTAAAATATGTTAACTTCTGAACTGTGTTAATATAATCTTTTGATTTCTGTGATCTATTGATTTATGGAATACCAACCAGCCATTGTGTGACATGCCTAAGTTACATATGGTTTTTCATTCATTAGTCTGCATGTATAAGGAAGATGGGAAACAATGAGTCACAGTTCCACTGTTCCTTTGTGAAGCAGTCTTAGCACAGGCTGACTGACGAAGTCTCAAAAAACTCCATCCGTAAAACTAGTTCAAATGTATCTGGTAGTGTTTGAACTGTACATTGCATACACAGGTCAGGTATCGCTTATCCAAAAAAAAAAAAAAGAAGTTATCCCAAAACAGATTCAGATTTCACCACAAGTTGCAAATTCTACACACATCTATCAGAATGCAAGCACACAACAGTTTATTCAGTGCCATGCCCCGAATGCATGCATGCGCAGATTCCGCCATCCAAACATGTCCACAAAGGGTAACACAATGGCACATGAGCAGGCCTGACACACTGACAGCAGTTTCCCAACGATGCCTCACAGCACAGTAAAAGTGGTTTAATTTGCTTTGATACTACTATATTTCATGAGAGCTGAGAGGCTTTAATATATCTTATTGGTGAAAATGATTAATTATCCAAAATTACTATTTACTCAAAATACTTCTGGTCACAAGCATTTTGGATAAGTGAAACTCAACCTGAATATATTTTTCATAAAAATGCATGGAGGAAATAAGCAAGGTATGCTGTTCAACCTCGCAGGCCTGCTAGAAACTCCAGTGCACATGTGCAGGTCCTGCACCAAGTTAGAATGTCAGACCTGTTAGCTCTTCCTATTTTTCAGATACATAGCAATGACACAAGACATGATGCTTTGAGTCCTCACTATGTTTGAGGAGCCAGAAGACAGGACTGAGCATGAGGTTCCTGTACAACAAAAGGAAGATAGTAAAAGGAGAAGAAAAAAGTGGGAAAGGGCTAGGATACTGAAAAGGCAAAAACTGGGGGAATAAAGGAAAGAGACAAAAAAAGGCAATGCTGGCAGTGAAATGCTGGCAGTAAATACAAGGGAGACTGGGGGCAGTGAAAGTAAATACAAGGGAGACTGGGGGCAGTGAAAGTAAATACAAGGGAGACTGGGGGCAGTGAAAGTAAATACAAGGGAGACTGGGGGCAGTGAAAGTAAATACAAGGGAAATGGGGCAGTGCAAGTAAATACAAGGGAGACTGGGGGCAGTGAAAGTAAATACAAGGGAGACTGGGGGCAGTGAAAGTAAATACAAGGGAGACCGGGGGCAGTGAAAGTAAATACAAGGGAGACTGGGGGCAGTGAAAGTAAATACAAGGGAGACTGGGGGCAGTGAAAGTAAATACAAGGGAGACTGGGGGCAGTGAAAGTAAATACAAGGGAGACTGGGGGCAGTGCAAGTAAATACAAGGGAGATGGGGCAGTGAAAGTAAATACAAGGGAGACTGGGGGCAGTGAAAGGAAATACAAGGGAGACTGGGGGCAGTGAAAGTAAATACAAGAGAGACTGGGGGCAGTGAAAGTAAATACAAGGGAGACTGGGGGCAGTGAAAGTAAATACAAGGGAGACTGGGGGCAGTGCAAGTAAATACAAGGGAGACTGGGGGCAGTGAAAGTAAATACAAGGGAGACTGGGGGCAGTGAAAGTAAATACAAGGGAGACAGGGGGCAGTGAAATAAATACAAGGGAGATGGGGCAGTGAAAGTAAATACAAGGGAGATGGGGCAGTGAAAGAAAAAACAGGGAAATTTATTGTTATGCAATGCATATCTTACTGAGACCCAATGTGCATGCCTCTTGACTGCTGTATACATTGGAAGCTATGCATCACCATGTGCATGTATCTGGCACAGGGTGTACTTCTGTGAAAAGAAAAGTGAAAAAGTGTAACACTTAGACAATCAAATATAGCATACTCATATGTGGACACACTGCTGCTCCTACGTACTTCACCAAGTACTTTCAAATGGAAATGCATATATACAGGTAACGCTGAGTCACATATAGAAAAAGGATAATAAAAACACATCATAGTGTAGCATGTATTCCGAATGTGAATCAATGTGATAGATAATAATGCACTCACAAACTAATATTTGAGCAGGCTTCAAATAAAGTAGTGGTTCACTATGTGTCTTGTGCAGATCTGTGTAAAAAATACAAGAGGAACATAGAGCATATTGAAAAGGTAATGTCTCATTTACCATTGCACCTTACAAAATGTGATGGCGCACCCAGTGGGCTAAACAGCAAAGGACAATGTAGGTCAATAAGTAATCCCAAAGCAGGATATAGAGTTCAATCCAAAGTCTCTCTACACGTTTCACTGGGTGCTGGATATATGCACAGTGCATACTCTGGGAAGCACCAAATGTATTTCTCTGGCACAGTGTACACTTATGGAAGTGATGCAGCACTATGTGTATGTCTCTGGCACAGTGTATACTTATGGAAGTGATGCAGCACTATGTGTATGTCTCTGGCACAGTGTATACTTTTAAAAGTGACATAGCACCATGTGTATGTCTCTGGCACAGTGTATACCTATGGAAGTGACACAGCACTTTTAACTGAGCGCTGGATATTTGCACAGTGCATACTCTGGGAAGCACCATATGTATTTATCTGGCACAGTGTATACTTATGGAAGTGATGCAGCACTATGTGTATGTCTCTGGCACAGTGTATCCTTATGGAAGTGACAGCACCATGTGTATGTCTATGGCACAGTGTATAAGTATGGAAGTGACACAGCACTTAACTGGGCGCTGGATATTTGCACAGTGCATACTCTGGGAAGCACCATATGTATTTCTCTGGCACAGTGTACACTTATGGAAGTGACACAGCACTATGTGTATGTCTCTGGCACAGCGTATCCTTATGGAAGTGACAGCACCATGTGTATGTCTCCGGCACAGTGTTTACGTATGGAAGTGACACAGCACTTTTAACTGGGCGCTGGATATATGCACAGTGCATACTCTGGGAAGCACCATATGTATGTCTCTGGCACAGTGTATACTTATGGAAGTGACACAGCACCATTTGTATGTCTCTGGCACAGTGTATACTTATGGAAGTGATGCAGCACTATGTGTATGTCTCTGGCACAGTGTATACGTATGGAAGTGACAGCATTTTTAACTGGGCGCTGGACATATGCACAGTGCGTACTTTGGGAACCACCATATGTATGTCTCTGGCACAATGTATACTTATGGAAATGATGGAGCACCATTTGTATGTCTCTGGCACACTGAATGCTTAAGAAAGTTAAGTTGGAGCATGTGTACATCTCCGGCAACTGTACATTTAAGGAAGCTATGCTACAGCACCGTCTGTGTGTGCCTATCTGCTTTCCTGATCACAGTCACCATTCTTAAAACTGTGGAATTGAGTAGGCTTCTTCCTTTATCTTGCTCTGGTGAGAGATTAAATAGCACTGTAGCATACACCATGCCTGTGTCTGATTAACTAAATGCAGATATAACACTGACTAATTGTTAACGTCCTGCATCATATATGGATATGATTTATCGTTTGTCATTATCTGTTGATGTAAGATATAGTGTACCACCGTGACTGAGATGAATAGAGGGGGTAGCAAAAAGCCTTTAAAGTAAATGGCCGGTGTAACAAAACCCCTTGTTAAGCTATATATTTGCAGCATAAGAACTGAGAACAGAGACTATTCGTGTGGTTTCCTTCATACGAACAATCTACATCCAATGAGGGGAGGCACGAACAGTTCCGTTCGTGCATTTGACCGCTAATACAACAGGAAAATAGACCGACCACAGGGACTGAAATCGTGGAACTATTTTGGGCATACAAACAGTCGGTCATATCCGACATTTTTACTAACTTCTGAACCCCTGGTCCAATGCGTGCCATTTTTGGATATGTTGTTCCCATGAATGGATTGATTATGAAAATGTAACTTTTGTTGAAATTCCATGCATAGTTTTGAAGTTAAAATACATGTGAAAAAGTATATTTTTTAGCTTGGAGATAATTGAGCTGATACAAAGTTTAACTCAATTATCTCCCAGGCAGAGGGGAGGAATGTACTGTAATTACTGGGTGTGTTTCTATTGTAACATTGTGCCTGATTGGCTGCTGTACTTGCATTGTTGGTGCCCCACAAGGTCCAGTGGGTGGTGACAATCCTGCATAAAAGCAGCAATAAACGCTCAGTGGAGTCAGTTTTTACTTCACCCTTCAAAACGTAGCATTGTCTCGTTCTTGAAAGGGAACCTGCCCAGCATAAATCACTAGCTCTTTTAAGAGCTCTGCCTTACTCTCTACTTGGATCCAGCGGATGGGATAAAGCAACTCCACTACTGCACAGCATCTTGCCGGGAAGAAGGACGTCCCCAACGGCTTGTTTTCTTTGAATGGCCATAGTTCCCATTTACCAGGATTTACATTTTTGGGACGTTAAAAAAAGGTTGGTGTGTGGAGTGGGTGTCAAAGAGAAAATCCGCCCTGACTGCCAAATATGTTAGGTACACCGTGCTGGATAATATTATGGCCCCAACTGTCACCAGATGTAAAATTATTTTACATTAATAGTAGTTAAATTCAGGATGCTTGACACCTACAATTAAACTATGTTTCAGATGTTACCTAAACATTTGGGACAGCTTATATGGAATAATCCATTACGGTACCAATTTTAATAAAAAAAAAAAAAAAACCCAACGAATAAGTTCAAAATTAGTGGAGTCACAAATAACTGTGAAATTGCAGTTAACATCCATTTTAAAGTCACTAGTAAAATGAAAAAGACATTGGACAACATATGATAACCTTCTTAGAGTTTATGTCCTGATGAAACATTATTGTCTTTAGTGTATCTTGTTGTTTTCACATGTGAACCTGTGTGGGACTGCATTGATTGTACCCTGCTTTGTTTCTACACTTTTATTCAATGACAAGTGGCTTGATTTGTACAGTAAAACCACATTGGCTCCCACTTCTATTTAAAGTATGGACCTGCCTGCTATGCAGCTTTTAGCGTCATTAAATGGATTATAACTGTAGCTTGTGCTTTGGTTTTCTACCATTATAATTGTTTGACATGTGGTGTAAAGCTTGAGGCCTATTCATATAGTAGAGTTCAGTGGCACGTGGGACTAAAGCTTTATACTTTCACATGAGTAACATGCATGTCCATCCCATGAGAAGCCATTATTTTCTTTTATCAAATACATCCTATTTTGCTGCAATGTAAAGTGGGGAAACACATTTTTGAACTTGAGTTAAGGGTGATCAACATGGATGTCATCAGGATTTTTTCCAGGGGGGTCAAACCAATTAAATGGATGGATGATAATCATGAGATGTGCATCCCACAGTAGCTGCAGTACTTTCATAATCCTTAAATAGCTAACCTTTAGCCCTCTACATGTTCAGTACTCTCCTTCCCATGATGCTTAACACACTGGCTGAGAATCATGAGAAATTAAGTCAGGGCCAACCTTTGGGTGCGAACTGTGTGATGCACCAGCTAGCATATAACTGATCGATCACTTCCTATAATAAAGGTACCTGTGTCATACTGTAATATCATCTTACCACTTACGATGTGATGCATTCGCCAGCATATAACTGAATGATCACTTCCTATAATAAAGGTACCTGTGTCATACTGTAATATCATCTTACCTTTTACGATGTGATGCATTCGCCAGCATATAACTGAATGATCACTTCCTATAATAAGGTACCTGTATCATACTGTAATATCATCTTACGATGTGATGCATTCGCCAGCATGTAACTGAATGATCACTTCCTATAACAAAGTACCTGTATCATACTGTATTATTTTACCCATTACAATGTGATGTGCCAACCAGCATGTAGTTAAAGTGTCACTTTGCCACCTTTGCATTGCACTCTGCCTTCTGCAGCTCATTCACCCTGCTAAAATCTGTATATCAAATGTAATGGAGAAACCTCTCCCTGCCACTGAGCAGCACAAATCACACACTACCAACACTCCATATTGTATTTGTTTTTAACAGCAGAATACCACCCTATAATTGCCACAAGAGTGCCATTGAAAGGGTTAAGAAATAAAGATAATCTTACCAATTATCAGCTCCTGCACAGGCAGAGGTAGCATGAATTAAGAGGGAGTAAACAGAAACAGGCCAGTCCAAGGTAAAGGAAGTCAGAGTGAGAAGGAGAGAGACAATAGGATGAAAGGTTGGGTAAAGGATAAGCGTGGTAATAGGGTGAAAGATAGATGGTTTATGGCCAATAGGGTGAATGAAATCAATAGTAGGAAGAAGCTAAGGAAACCATAATGAAAGGGGTTTAGTTGTGAGTGAGGGAAAGAATAAAGTATCTGTCTATATCATTCAACCTGGTTAGTGAGAATATGAAGACAAATATTCAGAAACTATAGGGCTCAAGTAGCTGATTCAGTGGACCATGCAGTGTGTCTGAACTCAGGGCAGTTACCCCTTTTGTTCTGAGAGAGCAGACCAAACCATTCTTACATTTCATACAATAGAATTGAATAAAAGCTTTTTTGCTGCAATTTCCTGTCTGACAGGCGTTTATGAGCTCTATGTCTAGTTAACCTTACCTAAACAGCCTACTCCCTTGCTGGTGATCAAATACGTAATTTTAAAAAATACTGGTGATTTTTCTGCTGTTTTTTGAAGACAACATAACAGACATATTTCCAAAGTAATCAAGACTTAAATTATATTTAAGGCATGGTTCATATACAAAATATCATTATTGGTGTAGGGGGAGAAATGCTCACTACTAGTTTCTCTAGCCTTTGCTCGTGGACAAGACTGTCCCACCTGCTATACAAGAACCTATTCACTGAGTTCTGTGTACAAGTACAAATGATGGACATGCCAGATTTGTTTTAGATGCATTACCTTACTCCAAATATTTGTTAACTTTAAAAGTGCCAAGTTTACTTAAATGTCCAAAAAAGTGCCCCCATTCGTCTTAAGAAGCAAAGGGCAACTCATAGACAAAGTGTAATTATCTTTTTCAGGCGAAGGAACATGGGAGTTTTAGTTCAGCATCAGCAGGTACATGAACTATTTGAAACCCATACAGACCTCTCAATGACCAATACACGGATATCACAATTCCAGTGAATAGTTGGCAATATCCACTAATCACAGCTATGTTCATTTTACACACAGCAGCAAGCATACGATAGGTATGGGTTACCTACACAGATCTTCAAGTATATGATAAGAGTGAACCATCAGTATTGACTGCTCAATTCATCACAGAACGTGTTTCCATAGCAACATGAGCAGAACTAGCAAAAGCTCCATCCACAAACCCAGCTTCCTCACGCTTGTGCACTGTCCACAGGATCCTGTTAGTGGAAGGCATGCACATTTGTGTATTTATAATAAAAAAAAAAAAAAGGTGACAATTTGCCCCAGTACAGGGGAGGGCAATTTAAATGCACCCCAGAGCTGCTCTCTAACCCAACTCAGTGGGCTGGGGTTGCCCACAGTGTGCCACATTTTCTATCAAATTGTTTTGTGTGTCTATCAATCTCTGTTCTTTATCTGTCAGTATATCTATATCAGGTCATAATAGATGGGGTGAAGTTGCACTGTGGACCACTGAATTGTTTTTGTTTTTGTTCCGGGCTAAAGGTTTCTATACCTGCTATGCCAACTATATGTGGTTCACATACATTTCTGAAGTTTGCCTATGTCTTTCTGATATCCGGATCTTTTTTCATTTACTGTTCATTGCCCCCTCATAATGTCCCAGTAAAAGCACCAGTAATTCAGAACTCTGAACTTTATTGAGCCATTAAATACACAAGACAAAACATGTGACCCTTGACATGGGATAGAGGGAAAAAATGATTAATAAAATTGGACAGAAAACCATGACAATCAACCGTTAAGACATAATTTTAAGGACGCTGGACTGTATCACAATAAGCTGGAAAAAAGAAAAAAAAAGAAAAAAATGATCAGCCCATGTTTACATTAAAAAAGCAGTTGCTGTGGGATGATTTGCAACAAATTTGTAAATACTGAAGATGAGTTGCATTGTCCAGGATAATGCCTGTAAGCTCCTCAACAGTATTGAAGATGTTAAAAGTTCCATTAGAGCACCTCTCCGCGTTCCTGTAATGAGAGAGGACTGAAAGGAAAGGTTGGAGCATGAGATCAGAGGTGTTTCATGAATATCTGGCTGGCAGCACGGGCGTAGGGGGAATAGGGTGGGGTCTCAGTCATCTTTGGAATGGCATTTCTCTTTAACGGTTGTAGCCAAATTCATCAGCATCATCTGCACGGAAATCTCCGTAACGCCACAGGTTCAACTGAGGATAGAGAAGCAGTGAATTAGATTCATCAAGAATTATTCTGTGTACACGTATTTATGTATTCCTGCTCTGCAAAATGTATTTTCTGGTGGTTGCAGACTTAAACATGTATGAATCGACACAAGATCCTTCATATAGAATGAATTTACTGGGAATTTCCATATACATTGCTATTTTGCAGTGGATTATAAAACCAGACCTTAAAATACAAGCCGTACCAAGCCTGCTCTTCTGTCTTCTTAATGTTGACTACACAGTTAACTCCTTAATACAATATTCTGTACAACTGACAGGCACAGCTTCACTTAAAATTTTATGGCTGTTCAAATAGCAGGACTTTAGGGACAATATCACTAAGCTGCCTGAAGGAGCAGTGGGTGAATTACTAATAGGAAGATTTTACAGCGAGATATAAAGTTTAATATCAGCTCTGCTGCATGTATAAGTATAGCGCTTAACCCTTTGTGTACAGAATGATTGTGGAAAAAGATAGCACTATAGCCAAGAAATGTAAAATTATAAAATACTGCAAATTCGCTATGTGCTACATCAGGACTGATAAGCTCTCAAACCAAAAGAGGCTTGTTTACTTGATACAAAGTAAGGTTTCCCTGGCTCACAGAGTGTATACACACTTACCCGAGCAGTCTTTGCAGACTCCTGAGCACTCAGATATTCTGAGATCTAAAAAAGAACGAAAGATGAAGTTAGTGAACATGGATGGAAATCACTCCGAACATATACAAAATGAATCCCAAATATACAGCACATGACATCAACTGTAACGCTACATAATTAAGTTACCTCATCAGAAATGCATTACATACGCTGTCCCAAGCATCTAAAAGCAAATAGGCTCCTGCGAGGCGTCATGCCTGGCAAAAAATGTCTGCCGCCGTTTCCTTCACTGGCAAGCAATGCACACTCTTTAAACTTTGAAACCGCACTATTTTGTTTAGATAAACTATGACCATGAATACAAGTGTATCCAGAAAGATGTGATCACACACAGTCTGCGCAGAGCTGGGCCCAGTGCCAACTAGGTTGCTAAATTTACATTTCGCCTGCTACTCACACTGATGAATAACATGCAAAAGGTGAAAAATGGCTCCACATTAGAAATCATTTACCACCGTCACTTTGCTACTGATGGATGAGGAGCATGTAAGGAAATGTAGTAGGAGAAGAGATCCACTTACATGGGTTAAAGCATCCTACAAGAAGACCAAGAACATGAGTAGGATTAACACTGTTTTACTACATCCTATAATATCCCTTCAGATGCACTACAGGCACACTCCTCTACACTTCCAACATACTTTTAGGTTACTTAAGATTGCAGATCTTCACCATGCTCTCCCATGGCTAGTAATCAATGTATCAAGCCCAGCTTTTGCAATATCCTATGATGATGGGGTTTTTTGGCCATCGAAGGACCATTTAAAAAAAAAAAAAAAAAATATATATATATATATATATATATATATATATATATATATATATATTTTTTTTTTAAGTATTATTTGGTAAAGCACGAATATTTTCTGATGCTCAAACATCCACAGCATTTACAAATTTTAGGATACAATAACTATGCAAGATCTACTCCCTGGCAAACATCTAAAAACTCTGAACATATACTGTACACTCAGAATCTTGCATTAACACTATCCTCATTGCAAATAATGGAGATCCGATGATCATCCATGGCACAGTGTTCCTCTTGCACCACAAAAGAAAGGCATGTGGGCTCCCAATGTGGACATACAAATGCCCGTTAGTCATCTCTATAGGACTCCAGTGATGCCCATTTTTAAAAGAAAATGGGGATCCATGCAGAAAAGTATGTAATTGTAAGCATCGAAAATCATTCATATTTTCTTTTTTAAATGTCAGCTCCAATATAAATTAGTTCACATTTTTTTTTGTCTGGAATGATCCTTTTATAGACTCAGCAGTTCACAAATGCCTTCATTAATTGACTCATTACACACTGCAAACACAAAATGTAAAATTAAGATCATAGCATTGAAGTACCACATTGGTATATTCAGTGGCTGTTCCTTTATGAGTATTGTTTGCACCTACCACTTTCTGGAACTGCTTCTCTTTGCGCACTTCCACCATCACAAGGCCCTCCTTCACCAGACCCAAGCCTACATCATCCTTGGAGTCTGCAAACTGCAGGGTGACATGCGGACATCCTGCTCCAGAGTATTCCACATTAAGAAGACATTGAGTGTTCTGAATGTCCCGTACTACATTATCTATCACATCAGCACGAGCCTCTTCCTGGGGAGACAGAGAGGGAAGTCTATGTAAGGAAAACCGCTACTACAACTAGCTTGCCAAACCTCCCAAAATGTGTCTATACTTACATCTTGGGACACCTGGATGAAAGCGAAAGCATACTCTATGGCCTGGGCGGAAAGTGTTCGCACACTGAAAGACTGAGGCATCGGGCCTAAACGGCTAGAAGGCAGGACTTCTCTCTGCAAATAAAGAATATGATTAGCAAACTAACACCAAGCACTAGCAACAGAGATCAACAAAATGCAAAATATTTTTGCCAAACATGTATAAAAAGGTATAGATGACAAGAATGTATTGCATCCTTAATATGGTCCTTGGTACAATATAAGTGATAGGATGACAGCAGTGGGTAAGATACAAACAGTCTTAATTTAAGAGACTTCGGTAACCATGCACTTATGGTTACTTTAAAACAATTTACAATTCCCCTGTAGTTTTAAATGAAAACTAATGTCACAGGTGTCTAAATTCTGTGACATGCAATAAGGAGAGCTAGGAGAGGAATGAGTGTTACTATAGCAGCAGAAATACATCTATTACAATTACACCGTTTGCAGTTTAAGAAATAAGAAAAGTAGAGGGGAAAAAAACAAAACACTTGAGATCTTTAAACGATGCAGGCTGCAGCACATACAGACCCTGTAAGTGGAACTGCCCCTTTAATGACACATTCAAAGTGTGAGTTAATGAACTGTACATTAGCAGTAGCAAATTAATTAGGACATGGCTAGATATACATTTTTTCCTTAAACATCACCAGTCAGATATTTCACCAGAACCCCCCCCCCCCCCCCCCCACACACACACAATTTGTGAAGTGGGAAAATTTAAGAAAACAGTTTAAGTCCATTTTTACAAATGCATAAAAGAGACACTAGAAATAGAGTATGGCCATCAAAGTTTTGTTTTAATGCAGTGTCTGTCTTTATGGCAAACAAAACCTTTTGCAGGTGGTCCAAATCTGTCAATAAATAGAACTATCAAAATGAAAAACTCTGCAGAATCCAGATACTAATGGTACCTTCTGCTCGATACTAGTTACTAACTAGTGACATGCCTAATACGTAGCATGCATCCTTAAATACTCTGATTATTGTGTTCTCCGCTAAACATTTTCGGTAAAATATAGGACTTCAGGAGACAGGTTGCAAATGTGGAGCATAATATATTAGGAAAGTGGAAGGTTCCGTTCAGATATTCTCTGGATTCATGTATTACCCAATTTAATGCGACTTTATCTCTAAAAGATTAAAGAGCCAACCCAATCGGGACTGGAACAGTTAGCTCTGATGAAGATTCTACAGATGGTGATTTATCCTAATGAGCAATCCACCAGCCCAATACTGGCATTTACATACACTTAGTACCTCGTGGAACCAACTAGACCTGGAGCTAAGGCTCAGGTTTTGACTATTCTATGCATTAATGCCAACAGCAAGATACACACTATTATGGTCTCATTCATTTGTATTTTGTCAAATTTTACAATCTTTTTTCCTATACCAGTTTCACATTTCTGTAAGCTTCTTCATATATAATTTGTTTCTTATACACACACACTCTCTATATATACACATATATATATATATATATATATATATATATATACACACACACATACATATACACACACACACACATACATATACACACACACACACCAGGGTTCGACAAACCCCGGGCGCCAGGTCGCCATGGCAATCTGTAAATTAAACCTGGTGCCCGGGTTAGCCTCATGGTCTCCTCGCCGCTGCCATTCGTTTTTTTGGCAGCAAGCTTCGCCCCCGCGTGCGAGTGCTGGGTGTCGTCACTTGACAACCCAGCACTCAGCCGAAAGAGCAATGAAGATCGGCTGCAGCATAAATGTTCCCCCTCCCTGCTGCTTTACCTCATTGCAGGGGAGGGGGAACATTCGTGCTGCAGCTGATCTTCATTGCTCTTTCGGCTGAGTTCTGGGTTGTCAAGTGACGACACCCAGCACTCACACACGTTAAGAAAGAAAAAAAAAAAAATGTGCGAGGAATATATGTGAAGTAGGTGTGTGTGTGTGTATGTGAAGTAGATGTGTGCGTGTATATGTGAAGTGGGTTGGTGCGTGTGTGTTTATGAATTGTGTGCACGTTTGCATTATTGCCTGGCTTCTAAAATCAAATTACATTTGTCAAGCCCTGATACACACACATATACATACACATATGCATATATATATATATATATATATATATATATATATATATATACACACACATACATATGCTGTGGATAGGTGATTATAATGATCATACACACACATGCAAACTTGTACACACACAGCTGTAGGAAAGTTGCAACAAGGGGATTAATGTTGCTATTCACGGGTTGTAGCCGCCAGCTGAGAGATGAAAAGATGTCAAGAACAGAAATCTGTGCTGGCTGTGAGGCTAGCTGCGGGCCGAAGCCGTGTCTTTGCTGGAAGTTCAGAGCTGACTAGCTGAGCAGCCTCTGGCCACTTCCTGCCTGCACTAGAAAGGGGGGAAATAATATCTATATTTGCAGGGCTAGGAACATAGACAGATCAACTTCTCATTAAGAAACAATTAACTCATTGAGGAATTCAGATACAGAAAAAAGGCGGCTCATATAGCGGACATTTTCAGTGAGATCACAGTTATGATTTAGAGCCCTGTGCAGTCACAGAGCTAGTGAGCAAAAGATGTTTTCAGACCATTCATGTTACAATTGGGAATACAACTGAGAACACCCACAAACCAGGGATCAATTATAAAAAAAAAATATATATTGATCGCCGAATTTTAGCACTCCAGCTATAGTGGTCTATGGTGCTCATGAAGCTCAGTTAGCCATTACTGAGAGGCAAACTTCTACTGAATTTTGCACTATTTTCCTTTGGTCGATTTATTTGGTCAGAAAGCACACCTTTTATCCACCTAGCCTGAGAATCAAATGACTATCGAGATGAGTTATGTAAGTTACTAATCTTTGTTGGACAAAGGGTTACCTGTGAATGTGGGTCGAAGAACTGCTGTGGTGCGCTTTCAAAACATGGGAGCCAAAGATATAAAAGGGCCTAATATAAGCTACAGCTTTTAAAAATCATTGTAGTTCAATGTCACCACGGACAGTAAGGGTGTCCGATTATACTCATGCAAAAGGGCCACATTCTATGTAGTTCTGCCACACACCTAAGGGCCTAATACAGACTAGTTTGAGAACCATAGGCAAATAATTTCCTCTCACATCAGACCTCTATGAGAGAGCAAGAGTTAAGATGATGCATATATTTGCATCACCAGTACAAATAAAGACGCACTAGCAAACATTTAAACTATTAGAATTTGTTTCTGCTACATTAAATGCATAAAATATAATTACTCATAATTGTTAGGCTCACACATGGCACTGGATGATGTTAAGAAAGTTCACATTTCTCAGTGCTGGTAATTGTTTTGTTTGTTTGATAAACTAGATTTGTTTTAATACAAGCAGAGCCCTCTTCACATGGCATAGTGCAATGGAAAGAAATGATTCAATCTAAGCGAATATATTAAATCAAGCAGTTTTTAGGAGTCCTCAGTAGGAAGCATTTCTAGAACACATATTACAAATCTTTGTCAGACTTTTTAAACTTTGGAAGGTACAAACTGAAGTGCAATGTTCTGCTGCAGATGCTCTCATCCAAACAAGGGTAAAATCCATCCAGAAGCAAAGACTTGAATGGTAGCTACATTTACAAAGTCCATCTAGATCCAACAAACAGAACAGCAGTGACATGTTTGGTTCTAGATTAATGCTTCCCAACCTTTGGGCAATGTGTGGTTTCCAGCATGGGATTGAGGGGTCCTTCAAAGTGTCAGCATTTTTATTTAATATATTATTGTATTAAGAGAAGGGACAGAAAAGCCATTTACCAAGGATATTTAGCTAACATTTAGAACACTGATCACTATGACACTATGTTTGGTGGAAGGGGACACAAGACTTTAAGATACACTGGGAGGGTGTGTGATCTCTAAACAGCTGTGAACTTCTGTTCTTGATATATCAGTCCTTGAAACAAGTCTAACACTGTTGATTCGCAATGGACTGTTCCTTTATAGAGTATTGTCAGCCTGACCCAGTGCCAGCATGTACCAATAGGCACTGATTTAAACCATGAGTTGTACTGCGGTTAATGAGTCTTTTGGGTTTTTAGCATCTTTAAACTAATAGTATCAATTTTGTATAATGACAGTATGTTTCCAGCAGCCAGCACAACTCTGAATGACTTCTCATCCTTAAATCTCAGTCATAATTCTTCCTAGTGATAATCATGATGCTCATTTGTGGTATAAATACACCCTGTTAAAAAAAACGTGAAAGAATTGTATGTCCCTGAAATGGAAGTAGTGCTGCTTTATCTAAGGACATAAATATCCATACTATTTAAAGGCATGCTTAAAAGGTAATTTGCTTTATATTTTTAAATAATGGCCTGTGTGTAAAAGGTAAATTGGGTTATAATATTTTATATGGAGATATTTCACTTTATTTAGTTCAAATATAAAATCTAATAATAAACGGTGGGAAGCAATTACAAAGGTTTAAACAACGGTATGCCAAATGCAGAAGGTTAATTGTGTTTTAATGTTTACAAACAAAGCAATAGTCAGATAAGCACAAAATACGCCATTATAATGGCAGTACTACTATACAGTATTTTAGTTAAAAGATGCTTTTATTTTTATGTTGAGCCAAAAGCCCATGAACTGAACACAGCCATTTCCAGGCACACTGTGTCCTTGTTCCATATAACCTAATATCGGAGCCTGAGGCACAAGGAGACAAAGTGACTAAGGTCACAAGCATTTGACAAGGAACTTAACTCGGCCTAGCCTCCCTGTTTAAATTATCATTACCTTTCAAATACATGAAACTTTTTAAAAATATTTTGAAAGACTACTTCTAATGGCATTTTAAGTTAATAAATCCCAGTCATTATGGATGCCTCTTTCCAACTACTCTACCATCTTCGGTTTCTACCCACTAAACAGCTGAGCCATTCAATTAGGTCAGAACGTGATCTGTCCACAGGAATGATCTGCGACTCAGTTGTACATAATCCTTGGGCTTTGCTCATCTCCTGGGGCATTATGGGAATATAACTTTTAATTGGATGGTTACCTGCTGTCTGACTTTAAAAAGAAGGAAGCTTCAGTGAGAGTTCTAAGCATGTTTCAAGATGTGCTGCATATATTATCAACATGAGGTTGTTTATTTTCCAAATGTGTTTTTTTTTTATTTAAATAAAACGTTTAAGTGTTGATAACTATAAGTAAGAAACAGTTTGAAAATGGAAGTAATCATGATGTAGAACACAAATGAAATTAATGAGCCCTCATGCACTGGAAAGAAAACATCTACAGCTCTCTCAGATCTGGCAACATGTACTTACATTCCCATAATCAATATAGAGAACGTGGACTTTGGCAGCTGACTCTACTTTCTCCACACGAGCTCGGTACCTGTAGGATAAAAAACAAATGTGTGTAAAGTGTAAATTGGATGGTGGGGAAACAAGTGACTAAAACTAGCTCTGGACCAAAATCATATATTTATAACCAAATTCTAACAGATCTGCACTAACTATACTACCTTTCAAGTTCAAACACTCATGAATTTAAGAAACCTGAAAAACATATCAGATTATGTTTTAGACTCTTTGTAAGCAATCCCTAGTAGCCTATCCTGGTAATAAAGGGATCCTAATCTACATGGGAAGAAAATAGTTTAAAATTTACAAAGTAAAATATAAATATTTTGTTTCCTGCAACATTAAATTAATTACATGATTTGCCTCTAGTTTTACCTATGCAGTCTGGTCTGCATTGTTATGGACTAGCTGTATAAATACCAGCATTAGTAAAGATTAGTAAAGAAATCAAACTAGCTTTTATGGTGATATTATAGTGCCATAGAGCTGAAAAGATTCTGATGAATAAACAACTAGTTAATATTAACATATCTCAAGTACAGTATTCCCAAAGCAGGAGTGTCCAAATAAGTATGTGCAGGTAGACCAAAGACATTCACAACTGATATCCCTGGACCCCGTTTAAAACAATGGTCCTGTAAAATCTATGTAGGTTTGTGGCAGACAAAAGGACAAAAAATGTGTATATAAATTTGTATCTATACAAATCAAATATTGTGTGGAAGATCTCGAGAAGCCGTGCTGAATGCCAGCTAAATCCAATATGTAAACAAGCCAATTTAAATCTCTTTATTCATTTCTAAAGAGAATCGTGACGGGTTGAATAAAAACCCCAAATGCCTTTTTTTTTTTTTTTTTTAAATCATCCCCAAAAAAAAGCTTAAAAAGAAAAGCAGAAGCCAGCACGCTTACATGCCGTGTAACATGTCCTAGGGGTATAATACAGCGCAGCTAATTAATAGATTGATGTATGCTGTTTAAAGCCAATATACTAAACAACAGCTATAATTAGAGAACAGATATGTCTGGGAATTTGATGTTTCTTTTTAAAGACATTTAAATCCAAGACACTGCATGAAGAAAAGCAGAAACCCTAAGCCAATACATGTCTTCGTTTATCAGGCTTGTCTGCTGGTATTTAATGAGCACAATCAAATGTACATAAGAAATCCCAGCAATGACCTTATATAATGGGCTTAACAAGGATACAAACAACATTTACTAGGTAAACTGATGGATTTACAGAGCAGTGATAACTATATCAATCACCAGTTTAGAATTATGTGAGGGACACTTAAGATTGAACAGTGTGACTAACTGCCCAGGGACACTTTAAGGAACTCTTAGGCCCTGGTCCACTTCAGTGCTGGGACCCCTCTTCATTTTCTCATCAAAATATCAAAAAGTAACAAGCTGTTACCTCACAATTTTCCATTTGCATCTGAACAGAAAGCCAATTAATATTTGTGCCCCTTACCTCTCCTGAATGCTTTCCGCTTTCTATTATTTCCAAACATGCCCCTTTAGAGTTTCATTTTGGGAGAAATTAAGTTTACCATAGGACCCCCTTTGACGGTGAGCCATTGTATAATGCAGCCCTTAACTTACCCCATTTTTACACATATGTTAAAAGACTGGGTAATATTGAAGTCCCGACTGTTTGATGGGCCTTTGGACTGGTTTGGGAACCACTGCACAAGATTATCAGGAGAATGTACATGTGCAAGTGATCACATATAGATACACTCTCACGGTTTTCTAGCCAAACTGTAAACATAGGGGGACATATAGTTTCTCCTATGATTTATTATCTGTATTTCTTTCAATCACCCAATAAAGTGGATTAGAAGTCTCTAAAACTGGTTGAGAACACGTTTAATAAATATAAATAGAGGATCCACATACACAGCCACATACCCTCACCTCTTTTAAAAGATGCATAAATCCTGATATTTGATATAAGACATATACATGCATTTCATATTTTTAGAAGCCTCTGTTTCGGCAGCATCACCAGGTTTCTCAGCAGGATACAAGAACAATAAGGAAATAATTAAAAACGCTTTCTGCAAGGTATGTCCCAATTAAGGACTAGATTAAACTCATAACATAAGAAACCAGTGTGAAAAATGTACAACCAATACTGAAATATTTTGAATTGCAGTAGAGCATAATTATTCTATGTGAGGGGCATCTAAGTACATAGAAGAGCAAGCTTGATATGCATGTCCTTGTACATTGATGTGCCATACCCTAGTACAGTGTTTCCCAACCCAGTCCTCAAGGCACACCTACCAGTCCAGGATTTAGGGATTACCTGGGTGTGTCTAAGGTGTTTTTACAAAGAAGAAAAAAAACACCTTAGACACAACTGGGTAATCCCTAAATCCTGGACTGGTAGGTGTGCCTTGAGGACTGGGTTGGGAAACACTGCCCTAGTGTATATGTGCCTTAATCCAAACTGCTTTAAGATAACAAGGCCACAGATTTCATCACTAGTTACAAACTCTCCACTTTCTTGATCTATGACCTTCTGATTATCCACCCCTTCTCCCATGTTTGTGTGCATCTGCTCCATGAATTCTCTTTCTCTCGAGTCAACCCCCCACATATTCCACCTTTATATCAAAGAATCCTTTCTTATAATCCAGTGAGGCAACAAATATTTGATGATGTCGCAATGTGTAAGATGCCTTCAAGGGGAACATTAAAGTTCACATCTAGATTCATGGTCAATGACTTTACGTGAAATGCAAATGTAAAGCTTTGCTATCAAATGGTCCTGAAATAATCCCATTCATTATTTACCATTAGCTCCTCTATCAGTCACTCATCAGGTCCCCTGCAACAAGAGCTGTCAAACACAGTATTTCTATTCATCTTTAGTAAATGTAAACAAGACACTGCAATGATTTCAGTGTAAAAACGGAATACACTGTTGCTTTATTAAAAAGTAAATTGAGCTTATAATGAACAGTTGGTATATTCGGATGTACTCCTTATGGCATTAAATGAATACAAATCTAGTGTCCCAAAGACCTGTAAAGCATTGATTCATTTTGCATAGAGGCAATGGGATGAAGTCATTAGAAATGTTGACATGCGATCAGAACATCTATGATCACTGTACATTTGTCCTATTACGGTACTTTAGTTATATGCTCCAAAATAAGTCGGAAACCTCCTAGTCATCAGTCATTTGAAATGGTCATCTGACCAGAAGAATACATAAATAAATAGAGATAATAGACTTTTCCCTTATGCAGCAGTGAGATTACTTTGAACTGAACTTGAAAATGACTTCTTTATGAAAGAGGTCTATATTTCTCAACTTTGGCATACAGCACAGGTTTCACATCGACCAACGCTTAATCAACGCTCCCTTTGCATCACTATAAAATCATTTTTATTTAGAATGCTTTGCAAAGTTACTTCGTTCTGCTTGCTGAATCTAATGAGGTTGGACATACTCAAAACTTCATGAGCACCCATATTTGTGTTCCCATTTAAGTGGATATTGCTTGCAGTACATATAGGCCAGAAAAAAGGTAACCTTGCGGCAAATTCTAAACCTGTGTAGACCACAGTATGGCTTTTCTTCTTCCACAGTTAGAAAACAAAAACTAGTAGGGCCTGTTTGTTCATAAAATTGTACCGGCACGGCCACTGGAGAAACACAGTGGAAATGTAATTGCTCCTGTTGCCATAGAAACACTTAAAACCACCTTTTTGAAACATTAGAGCAACGTTAGTGAGCCAATCCTACCTATACCACTTTTCTTCTTCAATGTACCCTGGGAAGTGAAAAGGTGCTCTGAGAGTTTAGGGCCTTATCGTTATTTAACAGTGTGACGGATGTCCATTTAAGAGACAAGTCATTAATTGGATAGTGAAATCCTCTTCCTGTAATCGATATGCAATGTAAAAACCTGGCAGTGAAAGAGTTTCTTTGATATATAGCAGTTAATAGGTTGGCTAGCGCGACCAAGCAAACCAGCAACATCTGCATGTTTTGGCGGATCAGCAACAGCTCTCATCCATCGCTCTCTAGTGTTCAGTTGGAGAGTACAATGTTGGTGGCTAAAGCCATCTCATTATTAATGGCTTGCTTGCTTCCTTCCACTGCACCCACAGGGTGAGAGGAAATGGTGTTGACGGGAGGTGAACTATCCCCTTTCCTCTAACCACTTTGTCCTATAATTTCACCAAACCAATAAACTACATTGAGTAGAGAGCAAGGATTGTGTTCAATGACCAAGTGCACTAGCAGCAGGCATGTTAACACAGCATTATGGGTGGATGGTACTTTGAAATTGTGTTCAACTATATAGAATAGTAAGAGAAGGCGAGAAAAGGGGAAGGGTGGTCCTACATGTGAAAGATGTGAATGAAGTACAGGAGATATAGGATTATTTAAAAGTTGCATTATTGAAAGCAACAGAAAATTGTATTGGGCTTGTCAGTAAGAGCAAAGAATTGAAGAAACCGCTGTGGTACTTCACAGAAGTAGTCAAAAAAGAAAAAAAAAACAAAAGCTAGCATTTAGTACTTTTAAAAACAAAAGCCCAGGGCGAGGAAGATAAGCAGATATAGAAGATTAGGCAGAAGGAGGCAAAGCAAGTTTTAAGATCTTTCAACGCACACGCAGAAGAGAAAAAAGCAGTACAAAGAAGGGATAAAACATTTTAGAATAGCCTTCCAGCAGAAGTGGTTAATACAGTGAAGGCGTTTAAGCATGCATACATGTGATAGAAATAAGGCTATTCTACATATAAGATAAGGCCAGAGACTATAGAAAGCATTAAGAAAATTTAGCAGACTTGATGGGCCGAAAGGTTTTTATCTGCCAACACATTCTATGTAATTCACTTTCACAAACAGATATATATGTTGTACGTTATGGTTGACACATAGAATATTCTCTAATTCTAGATAATGTGGAAGATGGCCACAATAGAAGATCGTTAGTCGATTAGTCATTATGGTAGACCTACCACCACCAACTGTAAAGTAAAACAGAAACTGTGCAAACTAGGTTATACACTGATTAACATGGTGCAGAATATACTGCTAATATAGTTTCACTTAACAGCCCTTGGCCTTATTCTGCTGCAATGTTCTACATGCAGCATCCTGTATACCTAACCACATTCACAATAGAAATAGAATTCAATAGAAATAATCTGTGCTCACAATGTCACAGTATGTTTATAGTAAGGGGGATAGTGCTGACCACCTTGATCCCAGTGGGTTCATCTTGGAAGGCTGCACTACCCACAGTTTGTTTATCCCCCATACTGAACCTAAATTCAAATGAAGGCTTGGAGGCACTTTATTGTAAATAAATAAAATTAATCTTTATTTTATGAAAAACTACATAGAGAGGAATGTTGGCAGCGGTTCAAATACAGGGCACTGCCTGCATTTTATATAATTATATGTCTACAGATATAATTTGGAATGTTATCGTAAATAAGTGTTTAAATGAATAAGTGCCTTTAAATATTTGAAAAGCATATAAAGGTCCCCCTTTCTCTGTGTTCCTCAGCACTTTTGTCATTTAATTGTTGTATAAAGATTAGTGTTTATATGTATGTGCACTTATTTGAGAATATGTTGCACTGAATCCATTTGTGGGGATTGTGCAGATCATATAATTGACTGCTACCATCCAAAAGCCACGTGGTACCCCAAGTGAGGAACTTACCATTCTCCATCCACAAATTTGGCGATGCAGTAGTCTCCACGGCGTGGCGAGAATGACCCTTCTAATGGGGGATTGCTGGCGATTTCACTTCTCATGCCCTCCATGAGCTTTTCTAGCTGTGTACCTGTCAGGAGAAGAAGTACTGTTGAATATATGGAAATAAGGACTACATCTCGACAACTAACAGTTATACTCTAGTCATAGCATTAATCACACATATCAAACAGTGGCCCTCGACCAGCCTGAGAACGACATCTCCCATACTCCCCACCAGCCTCTTAATCTACATTTCCCATAATAATTGGTTAGGTATCAGCTGGTGGGTTGTGTCATGGAGCCCGTGTCATGGATGCCAAACCTTGTGTAGAAACCGGTGTAAGTTTACTTCTAAGCAATGTACAGTGGCCACTTTGTCAGGACCACTAATATATATAGATATACAATTTATGAAAGACGAGACAGAAGTACTATTAGGTCATAAGGTGACTGCTGTCCTGTAGCGAAATGCTTTCAGTGGTAGCATGAAAAGGAAACTGAACAATCACCAGAGTAAGAACTCTGGTAGTAGGAACTTTCAACCAAATCTTACATCACAATCTCTCTGGAGAAGAAAGAAATGGCTTCCATGAGCAGCAAATGGGGCAAAGAGTGAAAAGTCCATTGGCAAGCAGGAGGAAAATTGTAACCCATCAGAAATATATTACCCGTTAATATTGGAGATAAAGGTTAACTCCATTAGCTATGTTGAAAACAACGTAACATACAACAGTATATTTTCAGAACACGAACATGTTAAGGTGGCACTGTTGAATAAATATCAATACTTAGCCTAGGAGAAGACTATATAAGCAAACTGTGTTTGTGACTTATCAGCAGCTGACCAAGTAAGCCATCTAAAAACAATTTATTTCTAAGACCAGAGTTATCAAGCCAACTCTGGAATACTTGCTACTGCACACAACTATACCAAAAATTGGGCAGACTAAGTGCGCATATGGTTCTTATCTGTCAACACATTCTATTTTCAAACATAAGTACATTAAATAAAATTCTCTAATAGCCCTAAGCTCTTCAATGTTATGTTTTGTAATTAAGACATAACCAATACAATTAATGATGGATTATTTCGTCGTGCACAGATTCCCAATACAGAATATGGAATTCGGTTGCGTGGCGACCTTGTGTTACCCTCATACCAGGCATTCTTCATTGCATTCCACCTGTCGAGTGTTTCTCCACCAGTGGCTAATTAAGCTGGATATTGACTGCTCTCTCTGGCACAAGCTGCTGGTGTTTATCATACAGTCTGCGGGTGTGCGATTTAATGTGAGTGCTGACAGCAGCATGGGGGGGGGGGGGGGGGGGGTCAACATCAGACAAAGTTCATCTTCTTGAGATGGAAAATTAATGTTTAGTAATATTAACCCTTCAATAACCAGCACTAGTGTCCGCTATTCATCTCTACAAAGCAGTGAACACAATAAGTCCAAATATTTGCGCTGTTCTAAGCCAAAAATAAAATATAATCCCACCTAAGAAAATGATGAATTAATGTATTGAAAGTAAAAAAAAAAAAATCATAAACTATAAAATCATAGGACTTTAAATAAAACATTGTAGACATGGTAGTTATCAAGAAAACCACCAGATATCACTACCGCATTTATCAAGGATGATCATCTGCAAACTGTATGAGCTACAAAGCATTGGTAGAACATTGAGTATACCGTACATACCGTGCATTACAGTGCAGCTAGTCGAAAACTGATATATAGGCATATTGATAAGAAATGTATAAAGTATATCGTGTTTATCTTGTCATTTCTGATTTACCAGCTGCTGTTTCTAACTATATTGTAAGTCTACTAATATGGATGTCTAATAACTTGATGTGTCAATAGCTTATATTCTACCTAGTCCTGATTGGTCAGTTGATAATTTCGCTCTGACAGGTTTTGTTCACCATTAAAAAGTTAGTGTAAGCCATCAGAGCCTTAACTTTTCTCTAAATAAAGCACAAAGATTCTTATGTAGGAAAACTCCCCACCAAAAGCAAGTATTTAAACAATAGAACAGACAGAGTGGTGCTGTGCTTCATGTCTATACAGTTGGCAGAGTGAATCAAAGAATAATCTGTCTTAAAACAGATTAAACAACATGCACTGTTTAGGTGACATGCAGAGTGGCCAACACAATACATGGGGTCCCATTACCTAAACATGCCATGTGTTTCTGCATTCACAGATAACATTGTGCAGCTTTCAGCTGTGAATAGACAGCAAGGGAGGTCTATCAGAGGAAGCCTGCAGTGTAGACACTTGTGTATTAATATGAGGATTTAATTAAGTGATAACAAGGAGAGGGACTGAAGCATAATCTATGCAGGTGTAAAGAAACATGGGCTGAAGAACAATCACATGAATGACTGTGTAGTCCAAGATAGGATGCAGCAGCAGCTTATATACCTATGGCTCCAAAGAGGACACTGGTAAAATCTCAATTAATATATGATCCTCTACCAAAATTCCCCTGCTTACAATTGACAGAACCGGATTTTGAAGTTACTGTGTGGCCAAGATAATTGTAAGCCCAGACATGCACATGGGCACCTAAAAATGAATACTGCTAATGAACAGATCAGATGTTGGTGGCTACAGCAAAATGTATTCTGAATTCCTATTATTGGAAACATTAGTCCAGCATATAATATGAATTCAGTCCATGGTATCTTTCCTCACACCCTTAAAATGACACATACCACGGCCACTGCAGCAGGAGCTTCATGTACCAGACACAAGCATTCAACAGTCACTGCAGCATAACTTCATCTACCATTTTAGAAACCTGATCTATAGTCAGGGCTGGTGCAAGACTTTTTGCACCCCAAGAGAAATTTATTTTGCTGCCCCTCGCTAATCACGTCAGGTAAGAAAAATAGTCTGACATGCACACACAGACCCATATACTCACATACGAACACAAATAGTCATATATATATATATATATATATATAAAATCTATATCCATATATAATCTATATCCATATCTCTATATATCAACACACACGTTTTACTCCCCATGTCTTTCTACTCTTTTATACTAGCTAATTTTAACACCCATTGTTCTACATCCCCCATATCTTCCTAACACTTACTCGTTCCTCTGTTTTTTGTACATACTTTTACACCCCTAATGCTCTTCTACACAACGTTAACTGTTCCCCTTCATTTTTGTACCTTCTTTTACACTCCCAATGCTTTCTGCGCCACTTTTACTGCTCCCTCTTACATTTTTCCACGTCCATCACCAATTTTCCTACCTCCACCTCTCCAAATCAGACCTTGCTCAGACCTCAGTGGAGGCAGGCAGCAGCCTCCTTCCCTGAGCCGGCACCTTAGGCAAATGCCTAGTTTGCCTTTTGGTAGCACCTGCACTGCCTATAGTTACTTTAATTCATCACCTGCATCATCATCATTCACCCCTTAGGCTACTACACCTTCCTTTAGGCTGTAAGCTCATGGGTCCGGCCCCCCATTGAGGAACATAAATAGAGTGCTATATATAATAGATTGCAAGCTCATGAGGCAGCATCCTCATTTCATTTGTATGTCTATTGAAGTCTATTATTTTGGCACTTTATAAATAAAATAATTACATTTGTAAACCTATATATGGTGGGAAATATTGTACTTCATTGATGGGCTATGGAAAGAATGTATATTTCCCTCATAATTGTTAAATTGTTTCCATTGGGGTCAGTGGGTCAATATATCTAACAATAAATTATGGATTTTCTCTGCAATTTACGAAGAGCAACTGTGAAATGAGATGGACAAGTCTGTTTCGATATGATCAATAATATTATTGTGCCATTGCTTGAGGGCTGTAAAGTGCACATATTTGTTTGTCAATATATAATTTAGCTTTAATATGTTAGATATCTAACATTAAATAGACGTAGTAAATTCAGCAGCAACGTGACACACACAAAAAGCACAGGATACAGAACACTTGCAGGAGTCATTGTAAACCCTTAGCAAGGTTTACCAAGCCTGATGAAATGGATCATTTAGATCAGTGGTCTTCAACCCTGTCCTCAAGAACCACCCAACAGCCCAGATCTTGGGTAATACCCAAGATCTGGGCTGTCTGGTGGTCCATGAGGACAGGGTTAGAGACCACTGAGCTAGAGTACAAGAATTTATTTGTAACAATGTGGCAGTTATTAAAAAGCCACTACACAGCCACTACACACCAATATCTGAGAATAGCTCGAAGAGGTCGACTTTGCAGGTCGACTTATTTTGTGACACGGTACTAGAGTTTGACTTAGAAGAAAAAAAAACAGGTACTAATCTTCCCCACTGAAAGTAATGGGTGGCAGAATGCTCGGAGAGTGCTAAATAAGAATTTCAACCGGCTGTTAACACCCCAAACGGGATAAAGTAACCAACTATATCTTCTGGTTGAACATGGTAAGAGCTAGAAAATCATCCTTCCAGTCCTGTCACCAGTGAGTTCACAGGTATTATCCCTGCTAGATCCCACCATGATACCTGCCATGGAAATGCAGTAAAAAAATATATGCTAAAATTAAATAAAAAAAACAAACAATCTTGGCTAGCGAAATATTTCAACTAGGTTAGGTAGCACTCATGTTAATACTTCATTTGCTAGTTTATTGTGAAGGCCCTTTACATGACAAATAGTATGAGTAGCAGACCAGCATATAGCATCCAAAGAAGCATGGATGATATTGGAAGTTATTGTTCACAAATGCAAAATTACCAAAGAAAGGCAAAATCCCCCTTTCTAATTTGCTTGCTTCATGGCCTTTTTATACCAAGCAGCAGATTCTATTCACAGCCATTTCACACGTATAGTAGGTCAACATATTGGTCATAATCAATTGCTAGAACTTAGGTAGTAAATGATGTTAGATATCTATATGATTGTTGCCAAAGGTCAACATGTCATGTCATTATGTGTCATTTATTGTTGTACACAGATTGTACTAAATAATATATAAAATATAAAAAAAAGCAGCAAAATAATGTACCAAGTTATAACAATACTACATTAATTCTTAAAGTTAATAAAAACAATAAAGTGCACTAATAAAAATCATACACCAATGTAAAGAAATAAAAAAAAAAACATATTGGACATAAAACCACAAAACAAATAAACTATTGGTGCTCAATATTTGAAGTTATATATGCAGTCATGCATTCTAACGTACATGTATACCACAGCTCCCACTAGTAGTCACACCATCATCGATGAAACCAACAGCACAGATTATTGGTCAACTGCAATGGTAACAGACTGTTGCGCTCACAGTACTCTATAGGTTAATACAGAGGGCCTTTACCAAGGACAGAGTGCTGGTAAAATGTATCTGAAGCTTTAAGGTTGGATTGATGTTTCTATCTGCAGCCCCCTAGGGATGTGGAATTTGTACGGGTGCTGCCCCAACAAATGAGGCTGAACTTGCAGAGTTAACATCACCCAGCAGGGATGGACTGTGGCAGGAGGTATGAATGCGTTGAGGGGAAAGAGAAATAGACATTTAAAATGCTGACCGCAGCAATGCCGTGGGGAAGGAGGACCTCCCGGTGAGACACCTCACACTCAACTTAAACAGGAAATGTGACAGCCAAGCTGATCACTACTAGGAGCCTATTTATTAACCCCTTTTGTGGCAATGGTGTCATGCATCATACTACTAAACTACATTGAAGATATCAGGAAGTGCAAAAGATTTCAATTTACATATGCAGTGAAAAACCTAATTTAAAAAAAACAAAAAAACTATAAATAAAATAGGAATCATCCCATCCACCCCAATCTCCTATTTGATAAGAGCATATCATATAAAAAACTGGTCCACTCAGAGTTCCTGTTCACTTCAAGCAGTTTCCTCCTTTGCACAGCCAATATTTATCCTAAGCATCACTCCAATGTGGTTTTTTTTTTCGCCTTTATTATATTGCAGAGTATGCCACTGTATGCGTGGCTAAATTTGTTTGCGTGCACCATTTTAAAATAATAATTGTGTGAGACAGACACCATTACCATTTGAGTGTCTTTGAAAGAAGTGCTGGTGACATCCTTTCAGAAAACAACGTAGGAGGATCAATACCATGAAAAAATCCTGCGAAAGCAACATTTTTTTTTTTTTACCAAAAGAGGGGAAATAAAATTAAAATCAAATTTAACATACCCTTTATCCCCCCCCCCCCCCCCCCGCCCGACAAAGTTCTTCAGGATAATGAAAAAAATGCTAGATCGCCTTTATGTGGCAGATAACAGTCATTAAAAAATTTAGGAAAAGAAGAGAACCCCCACCACCTAATTGAAATAGACAGATTAAAAGAACTAAACCCCATCTGATTCATTCAAAGAGGTCGACTTGTTAAAACCTTGGTAGGCCTTTAAGAGAACACCTTGACATGTGTAATGCATGAAATTGTTTATTACACTGCAGCTACTGAACACTTTCTCTAGCCAGCATTAAGCACGTATTCCTGGTAGCTGGGGAACGGAGGTATCACTGCATACATTTTGTGGATTGCTAGGAATTACTGGAGAATCTGCAAAATGGAACACTTACTGTTTTATAATATCTGTGTGTGTTACAGCTTGGAAATTACACTGCTTGAAATATTGATGAAACAGTTCTCCAGTGTTCCAGGGTATACTAGTATGTCTGTTGTGCGTCTGATAAACCACCACCGGGCATAATGGTAAAAATACAAGTTAGAGGTGTGCGAAACATGGTTTGTATTATATAGAATTAAGGCTGTCTGTATGGTTGTCTCAGAGTGATGAGATTTGGAATCTCACTGCTAGCAGATTGCAAGTGCCCATTCTTGTCCAACACTGTGATGGACATATATATGTCTCAAAGTGAATGACAGTAAACATGCTTTCCAGTAAAGGAGTATGTTGAAATGTAGGGTATTCTATTTACAAAGATTCTGTTCACAGCTCCAAACACACATCCAGTCAACTGATTTACAGGGCGGACGAACGCAGATAAACTGATATGATAAAGCACAGTGACACAGCTAGCTGATAAATCCTTATATACGGATATAAACAGAGCAATCTGGATATCTAGAGAACTACAGTAATCATAACACACAAAAAGAAAACCCCTAAACACAACGCTGGCTCTTTAGTAAATCACTAACACACTAAATTATTTCAAATGATGCCAAATCCGCCAGGTCAGATACATTCCTCTCTGTGGTTTGCAAATTATATTTCCTGTCACAACAGAGCAATGGGAGAAATGGTATGTGCCACCTAATGCATATTTTTTTTCTTCCCAAGTATACAGCCAATATACAAATAAAATGAGCTTCTATTACAATTTAATCAGATCTTATCAGATCAGGACTAATCTTAATTTGTGAATGGAAACAATAATGGAAGACAAAGATCCAACTGCACAGGTCAGTTGGTTACATGGGCCAGAGTGCAGAGAACAACGTGTTATCACCTCAAATAGTTACTACATTTCTACTAAATTCACTTGTGTACAAACTTGCCAACCAGACTATGTGGCTTCCCATAGAATTAAATGGAAAGCCCACTGTGACTGACCAGCTAACCCCTCTCTAGCGTATAGGCACCTACTGGTCATTGATTGGGGGCTGGTTAGCCATCAACTGGTGTACCAAATCTTAGACATCACTGTCCTCGTAATGTGGTGGTCCAATAGTCTAATTTACTTTTGCTTTATTCCATATTTTAACAGATCAGTGCAACTTCCAGAAAGGCGACATACAAGTCAAATTTCTGGTATCATCCACCGTCTTCAGTCTTGGAGGATCCCATTTTGATATTGTTTCTAGAATTCTCTGCATGGAGGGGACAGTCTATTACCCTGCACTTAAAGGAATTGTCTGGTGCCCTTAACGCATCTTCCAAATAGTAATCCATATTAACGTGCTTTCAAAGTACTTTAAAATGCCTGTTTAACATTTTGCATTTCTTAAAATATAAAATACTTACAGCTAGACGAAATGATGAAATTACAGCAGTTTGCAAGAACTGCACACACTAGCTGAGTATTAGTAATTTCATTTTTGTGTGTGTTTTGTTACTGCAGGAACCAATAAGAATAATTCCAATCAAATTAATGGAATATTCTGTCTCTCTAGTGAGGTCATCAGCCAGTGTGTTGCACTGTTAAGAGGTCAAGCGACAAGAGCAAGGCCACTAACAGTCCACACAATGTATTCAATTCGAGAATTGAGAGAGCACAGGAAGTGGCCAAATGAAACAAAACGTTATATCCTCAGTGCCTATATAATCAGTGCTGCCACACCTGCAGTACACATGCAGAGTAATTGCTGGAGAGGGCTTGAGTCAAACAGAAATAATGTGATTTATGCAGAATGCCTGCATCAAATCACACTGGGAAAAAGCCTGTGCACTATACAAGCAGTAATATTCATCTTGCACAAAAGTGAGTTTGAGCAGTAGACTGTCCCTTTAATTAGGAGTATTTCTAGGAGGAAGAGATGTAAAACAATGAATAAATATGACCCTCAATTTACTTGAAATTAATTGATTATAGAATGTATCTAGTACTCTGCAGAAAAGTACAAAACATTTTTTTTGTTCTACAGAGGCCCTCCTACAATGTTTATAAATTTGATACATGTGATTATGCCAATCCTTTTGAAGCATGAACTACAAATCAGATCTATGCAGGAACTATCATTAACTATGCAGGAAAAGAAAGTATCAGCAATATCTGCAAAATTAACAATGAGCTATGCCTCTAAAGATACATATTGAACAATTTGTTGGTATTTATGTGTTATGTTACACTAAGATCTCTAATACAAAGATTATATAAATTGTTACACATTCTGAATAATGAAAACTGCAGAGCTAAGTAATGAAAAGGGAATTCCTTAACTGGGGCAAAGTCACAATTACAGATGGAGTTACAACAGGGAGTCATATTAGGTGATGACTGTTTTGTTACTGTTTTGTTAGATGCCTTATGTTGCTTTAAAAACACAGAGTTTGAAAAAGGTCAAAACTTGGAGTAATCTGGTCTGTTGTCATATTTCATTCTACTGGCGACATGTGGTTGGGTTTACAGTTAAACAAAGCCAAGGATGCCTTAAACCCACAAGGTCTGTTGACAATTGTTAAACATGGTGCAGCTTCTGTGATGGCAAGAAAAAAAAAAGCAAAGGGTTACTCCTGACAGAATAGGAGGAACAATAATAAATGGATACAAAGCAGGAATACTTTGTGTGTAAAATAAATTAAATGGTAAAATAAAATGAATCAAAAATGTGTACAATTGCACAAGATTCCAGTGTACAGTATATAAAATGTCCATGATTCAAAAAGTTCCCACCCGCTCTGCCTTTCGCATAGTTGGTAGAGTTATGTAGAGCTGTTGCATATAGGCCTTCATTGGTGGAGTCTGATCAGCAGTACGGGTCAGAGTTTTCCCGACAGAGCGCACTTGCCGCAATACTTAAGGTAAGCACTTGGGCCTTGACAAAATAGACTGTGCATGCCTTCGTGTTGTTGTGGCTGCCCAGTTGTCTTAGCTCTCTTCCCCATGTCTGGGAGAAACTTCAGGGTGAGTTAGAGGAGCGTTTTGTTTGGACCGACCCTCTTTTTCTCATGTTTATGCTCATTCGTTGCGGAGCTCAAGTGAATTGTGACTGCTCTCTGCCATTGCTGAAACTATTCCATATGAAAAAGGATGTCCAATTTTTTAACCTATAGTCAAGCATTTCTGTTATTTTGTCCATGCCGTGTGTGTGTGTATCTATACACACATATTATATTTTATATATATATATATATATATATATATATATATATATATATACACACACACACGCACACACACATCTATATATATTAGGCATTGGTGACTTACTATACAACATCTGCCAGGAGCCCACTCTACATTAAAAAGTAGTTTATTTATGGTTAATCCATTATTCTAACCTGAAAAGCACAAACATTTGATCTAGCTTTTTTTTTTTTTTTTTAAATAGGAAAATAAAAATTCTAATCAGTTGAGATGTAGACACAGATGTAGAAAGATTAAACAATAGAAGCGGTAAGCGCTAGTTCATGATTTTGTCATATCCTCAGAGACTATTAGATGGAAGGACTAAATGAGTCTTATGAATTCTCCTAATTGTGCTGCCTAAAAAGGAACACTTCATTAAACACAATTAATGCGGGGGATGCACAATATACAGACAATAACCGGTCTCTGCCACACTGATGGAATTGGGGAGACTGGCATCTTTTACTGTGTTTCTAATAGTACACAAGTGAGATCAAAATTTATTTTAAGAAAGAATGTATGTCTAATGTGATGATACAGTAAAGTATGGGAAAGAGAAAGCATTTCAGTCATAACATATGTTTATTTGGGAATCTCTGTGAATCCTTGAAATTTAGATTCATAGGTGATGGCCAGTGGGTGTGTTCTTCGTGTGGGAGTTTGGTATGGAACGAGCAAAAATGGGAACTTCTAGAACTAAGCAAATAAGAGGAAAAGAAGCAGCTGCTGGGATATGTTTTGGTAGCTCTTCTTTTCCTTTTAAATAATTAGGAAATATTTTGTACCTAATTTGGTGTAACTATAGAGCAAAAATAATTGCTATACATGCACAGAAACTCAACCTTGAGTTAAACCTAAACTTAAAAAAAACAAAACCTAATCTTGCATGCAAGGGGTACTAGACCAATCCTATGGAGTATAAATGTCAGTAGGCATCGACCACTTAGATCTGAAGCGTCCACAATTTGTAGAGGGTACATTGCCCTTGATCTTTTCAAATGTGTTAAAGATCATCTTACCACAAAATTATCTTTGTTAAAACTATGGTAATGACAGAGTGAAAAGAACACAATGGAAATATGAGCCCTTCATAAGTGTGGCCCTCCTTAGGAGCGGAAAACCTTCAAATAACCATGGTAGCTCTGAATAGAGTTGCCACTCAGCCAGTATTTTACTAGCGACCTTGTTTGAGGTTAAAGTTAAGTCTATGGAGGCAATAGCCAGTATTTTTTGAAGAAGAGGTGGGAACCTTAGTTCTGAAACAGCTAAAATGTCAGAGTTGGACAGCTAGGACCAAGACAAACATGCTTCAGAACAAGCCAGCTTGCACAATACATTCAGCTGCCAACAACATCTATACTATACAAAATATTGCCTTCATTTTCCTTTAACATAGTGATTACCACAGATAGTCTGCGGGAAACCCATTACACATTATTCTATTTTAAAATCATCCCCATGAGACTTTACAAACAATTGTCAGAAAAGAATGGATTTTTTTTTATCTTCCAACTCACAAAAAATACAATGCCATAGTTTATTCTTAACTATACCCAACCGGAGAGGGGCCTTTTCCCATTAAAATGAATGCAGGGTTTGAGAAATGCTCAATATTTCATATCACAGCTGGCTGGGTCAGGCCACTTTTATTGAAAGCAATGAGGCATGATTTGCCTGATGAAGCCACATGCTCTGTGCTAAATGTTGCAGACTGCATGACAGGGTTAGTTCTCATCTGTGAAAGACGGCAAATCCTTTATACAGAACTGAAAAAAGCAGTGATAACCTCAAACAAAAGTAGAGCTCGGATCTGCTGGAAAGTTACGGTGTTCACTGTGTAAGCAGTGACAGAATACTGCTAGAAACATGTACATTACATTTTCATCATTTTATATGTTTAAATGTCAAGTGTTCATGTAATATATGGGTCACACGCTATAGTGAAATCCAAAATTATTTTTCTTAATTTCTAAAAAAAAAAAAAAAAAAAAATATATATAGATTACTAAAGTATGTTTGTTTACTACAGCTTGTGATACAATCATATTAGATTTAGTTGTGAGACAGAGATAAGACTTAGACACAATTCAGTCAAATGATCAGCATTTAAGTGAAATGTTCCTGGTTTGAAAGCTGCACTTCAGAGCAGGAATCGTAGTGCAGACACTCCTGCTCCTGAATCCTGTGGTGCATGTTGCAGAGTATGATTTGTACATTTAAACACATTCTTCCCCTTTAAAAATAAAAGACATCGCTATGTAATGGTATAAGACTGCTTTGGCAGCTGTTCATCTGTGTGGTCTATACTCTATTTAAATACATATTTAATCATTAACATACTTTATTATTTACACTCAATATGCAGAAAAAAACCCCTTTTTTTGTGGTCATGTTATTTAAATAACTATAAAAAACGTAAATGGCTCCAAATAGAAGTGAATAGGTGTTTAATCAAAACACCAGAACACAAATTATAGGGTCATGTTTGTTTAAAAGGTTTTTCTTGCCCATAATGTGTGTATATTTCACATTACAGTGCATTATCAGTAATAGTCTGACCTGGGTTGCCGTTATGGACATTAATGATGCTTTTACAGACTCTATACAGTGAAATAAGGGCTAAAAAACACAATTTGCTAGTTTTCAAGAACCTGTATTGAATAGACCCAATTTGATGAATATGGTACAATCGCCCGTCAATGGTATTACAGAATCCACCGGACATCAAAAGACTTTAACGGAGGTTATATGGTCAGACTAAAAACAGTACTGGACTCAATGCTATATGTGAAAGTGGGATAGGTTTTACATAAAAATGGACTAATGTCATAAGTATACCACTCTATCCATCAAAGCTATTCAAATTAAGGATTGTTTTATATTGGTGCAGACTACATAAAGGCTTGGGATGGCCAGTGGTGCTCTCTCATTGCATGTTATACTAGAAGTATAATTCCCTATTTTACATTTTCAAAACATCAAGTAAAATACCCCAGTGGTATTGTTGAGCAGAATATGGAGTTAAGTTTACTTTTTTGTTACCCCATCCAAAAAAGGCCTAGATCAGTAAAACATTTGAGACGCCTGTCTTTCAACCAGAAAACTACTATTTTCCATAATTAATAAATATTTAGTGCATCCAAGTGGCTGCTCTCTTGTACCTCACATTTCTGATTAATACAGGAGTTTAATGATTCTACATCCTAATTACCAGCTAATTGGGGTGTTATCACAGTAGTGTAATGCTCGGCGACATGCAAGATGAATAGTTCCCCAGGCAGGAACCATCTTTTCTTATATGATTAATCTTGTGTCATCATGTGTTATCCTGCGACACATACACCATTCTCATCACTCCAAACACCAATCCCTTATTCCCTGTCGGGGAAAGCATAACTTTACAATGGTTTGTGAACCACTTAAGGACAAGAAATGTATTCATTGTTTTAGAGATGTGTGTTTAACTACAGGTTTGCTCTCACATTTAGTGTACTAATACAAACTATAATTTTAAGGAAATGTGTGGCTTTCTTTTGATAGCATATTTAAGTATAAGTAGGGAGTTTACATACTATTAAGTGCTAATCAAAGCATGAAACACATCAGGTGTTAACATGCTGATCCAGACACTCTCTCTGATGTATGATTCTCTACTGTTGAAAACACTCTTAGAAACCACCACCTTTTACATGCTTTGACTCAATCCGGAGTACCTTTGACAACTACTTTCTTGACTCACTGCTGCAATGAACAGGAGTGGGGTATCTGTAACTCTAGATATTTACTCGGGGCAGAGATTTAAGGCTAACTAGCCTCACTATGAAGGACTGTCTGGTTGTGTCCCATAATCCACGTTCTGCTGTATAACAGAATTTAGTAGGATTTGTATTTGAATTGACCACACCACTTGTTTACATTCATGTCATGTATCCTTAAGGGGTTAGTAATGCAGTGGACTGGATGCTTGCAAAGTCAAAATGTGTTGGGAACACTATATAGAAATTTGTATAGATAAGCACTCGCATGAAACAATGTTTCACTGCAAGTTCACATGCGAATAGTTTGATAGATGGATTCTGTTTAAATTAGACCCCCTGTAGGCCATGGTCATTCCAGTGCTCCTTTAAAGAAGAGGAAGGATAAAGGTTTACGCCCCCCACTTTGATTTGACATATACTGTAGGTACCAGATTCTGCAGATGGTGCAATAGCTTCACAAATAACACTGAACTTTCATTGACATAGTAACAATAGAGCATCTCGCTTCCTTATACATACTGTGTGTCTCCGATAATATCTTCACCATGCAGCCAGTCCTCTGCCAACCAAAATTGTCATTTGCAGCAGAGCCAAACAGCTGCCAGCATTCCACTTATAACCATCATAATACCCATTAAAAAGAGCACTTGCAGAGCTCATAGATTAAAACATTTTGGATCAAATCCCTGAAAATGAAATTTGAATTATGTTTAAAGGTAAATACTACTTGCTTTCATGCTTTTTAGTAATGAAAAGTATCATTTATTTTGAAGAGAAAGCAGAATGCCCAGGAAATTGAATATTTGCTACACATGTACTCTACACTTATAGTAGTGACAACACTATACTACTACCTAGCTGGTAACAGAGACAAGTGAGATCTGAAGACAATAACCACAACAATAACACAAACATACTAGCAACAGAACTGTATAGGCTACCAGGAAACCTGATTCGCTAGCCACAAATTATGTTGGCTATGCATTTATTTGTGCTATGCCACCACAGTTATAAGTAAAAACACTTAGACACACATACACATCTGTTAAAAAAAAATAGTGGGGTCTTATTAAGGTTTGGCATTATCCAGGCTGCTTATGATTAAGCACTGTGTCGCGTGAAATGCATCAAGCGTTTGGTCTGCTTCTTCTGTGCCAGTTTGTGATTCTTGCATGATTTTATGGTCCATGGACCTTAATAAATGTTTGAATAATTACTACTGAATGTCTCCCCACTGCTATGGACTGGTGTTGTCTGGCGTTTCTGGGAGCCTTATAATGAAGGGGTTAAAAAAACCCTGATATTCAGCTGTCCTTTATGGATAATAAAACTAGCAGAATAGCTAATGCGTGGTATCCAAATAAGAACTCACAAATCTCTAATCACATGCACTTTATATACAAATTGCCAACATATACACAAAGTGACCCACTTGTTACCGTTACTAAACCATATATAAAATTGTACATATACACTATTTGTAAAATGTTGTTTTTTCAATTTATTTTGATTGTCAAAAGCCTTTTATTATGAAAATATTTTTGAGGTGCATTGAATGTAAAAATATTCTTTTTAGTATATATGTTATTACAGCATGGTTAAAGTTTATATATATATATTTTTTTGGAACACTAAGAAGTCACTAAGTAATTAGTGTGTGATCCTATATATACACACACCATCCACGCAATACCAATGTATTTTAAGTAAAGCTTTTCTGTAAAAATCGTGACAAGTCATGTTCTCTGACTGTACTTTATTATGAAGATTGCAAAACTCTTTATAAATGACCATTGATGTTCGGAAAAGTCTGATCATACAGTCTTTCTCAAGTCATTATTTACACTGGACAAATCCCATCAGCCATAGATTCGAGAGTGTGTATGCCAGCTGCACTAGCCAAAGCTTGTTCAATATATTGACAAAGGCAGTATAATAAGAGTCAACAATCCAGGTGCTTGAAAGGAAAGCCAGTACACTACACACACCTGTCAATATATGGCACTACAAGAAAATGACATTAAGTTAATCAAGATGGCATTTTGGGAATTTGGGTTGTAACAGAGAAGGCCAGCCAGGATTAATGAGAGAAAGGACAGGGAGTGAACTTTGGGAGAGATAAGCATTTAGGTGCTGCAATGGATGGAGTAATGTCATGAAATAACATGAGGCTATTCCATGCATACACTACCCTCACAGTAAAGTAATACTTCCTGACAGTACTTTTAAACCTTTGCACCTCTAATTTAAGACTATGTCCTCTTGTTGTGGTAGTTTTTGACAATTTTGTGATCTTGTTTTACATATGTATCCGTCTTTTCCCTTTAAAAAAGAAACACTATTAAGCAACTTCAATAAATGGATAATGTGTGAATGTAATAAAATATGTTTGAGGTTTTTTGGTGTCTTTTTTCACATTTTTAAATTACCGTATTTGCTCGATTATACGACAAGTTTTTTTTTCAGAAAGGGAGGGAGGGGACAGAGCAACAAGGAGAGGGAGGGGGGAAGAGACAGAGACAAGGGGAGGGAGGGGGGGGAGAGAGAGACAAGGGGAGGGAGGGGGGAAGAGAGAGACAAGGGGAGGGAGGGCACAGAGAGAAACAAGGGGAGGGAGGGAAGGGCACAGAGAGAAACAAGGGGAGGGGGGAAGAGACAGAGACAAGGGGCGCGAGTGGGGAGTCAAAGCGAGGGGGAGAGAGACACAACAATAAGGGGGGGAGAGACAGTGCTGTATTAACCGCGAGGCATCCTAGGCGGATGCCTAGGGCGGCAAATTTTGGGGGGCGGGGAATATTATGGGCAAATAATATTGCCAATGTGTATGTAATGGGGTGATAGAGGCATGCAAATGGGGTGATGGAGCATGTCCTTGGTGTGCAAATAACACTGGCATATTATTGGGCAAATTAGCAAGGGCATATTAAATGGTAAATAACACTGGCATATTATTGGGCAAATTGGCTGGGGCTTATTAATGGCAAATAACACTAACATATTATTGGGCAAATTGGCAGGGGCATATTAAATGGCAAATAATACTGGCTTAATATTGGGCAAATTGGCTGGGGCATATTACCAGTAAATAGCAGAATAACACTGGCATATTATTGGGCAAATTGGCTGGGGAATATTAATGGCAAATTATACTGGCATAATATTGGGCAAATTGGCAGGGGCTGATTAAATGGCAAATACTGGCATATCATTGGGGAAATTGGCTGTGACTTATTAATGGCAAATAATACTTGCATATTATTGGGCAAATCAGCTGGGGAATATTATGGGCAAAAAATATTGGCAATGTGTATGTAATGGGGTGATAGAGGCATGCAAATGGGGTGATGGGGCATGTCCTTGGTGTGCAACGTGGGTTATGGGTCATGTCGTGGGTGTGCATCGTGGGTAGGGGGGTGCCCTAAATTTGTCTGCCTAGGGCAGCACAAAACCAAGATACACCACTGGGGAGAGAGACAAAGCTGGGGGCAAGGGAAAGAGAGAGGCAGCATTGGCACATAAAAGGAAATAAAAACAAGAAATTCCTTTTTTGATATCAATGTTTTATTAAAAAAGCAATTTACATGTGACTATATACAAGTTGAACTTTTTTCCTATATGGTAGTCTTATATTCAGGCTTTTAGTTTTTTTCCTAAAGGAATATCCAAAGTTTGGGGGGTCGTCTTATAATCAGGGTCATCTTATAATCGAGCAAATACGGTAAATTATTTACCATACACAAGTTATTACATTTTAAAGAACTTATTCCTGATAAAACAAAGCAAAAATAACAAAACTGATCACCCTTTCAGATGCAAATGTGCCTCTGGCTCCCCCCAATACTCAGCTGGCAGAGCAGCCAGAGGAAACCTTCCAGGTAGAACAAAATACCACAGTAAAACTAAACCATAAAAAGGAATTTCATAAAGCATTTGAAATGGCTATTCATTTAAGAAAAATAATTTTTTTTGCTTTAATCCCCATTTGAAATTTTCTACTGCTTGTACGGTAGAGGAAGAAAAAAAATTAAATACATAGACAGAGTTGGCAGAATTGCGAGAAAATGCACATATTACATTTAAAAAATAAAATTAAAAATGTTAAATATGTCTGTAGCTTAATTACGCAAATTGTACATTTCCTGTTAAAAGTAGTAATTGTATATCAAGCCACAACATGTTTTCATTAACAATATACATCAAAAACACATTACAAACACACTGTCCTCACAATCTATTTTAAGAACACAAATTCTATACAAAATTCTTCACATACAATGCTTTAGAACCTAAAAGGAATAGCTGATTTCGAACTTCCATCCAGAGCCCTACAATTACTCAATGTTTAGGCTACAAAAAAAGGCAGAATTGCTCTTTCAAGCATGATTTTTACTCGTATGTATTCACAGATTGTAAACCATGAATATATAAAAGGCTGGTATCAAGCAACACTACATATTTTATAACTAATTATGCCAAACTTTTGTATGGAGTATCGTTTCCCTTTAATGTTATTTAAGTTTGCTTCCCATTACCAGTAACAAGAAAATAAGCAGAACAGCTGGCAATGCAGCAGTAAATGTGGAGGATGGGATACAATTATAACAGATAAATTAATATTGTTAAAAGCTTGAGTGGACAAGCGACTGCACACAAACATTAGCTAGAAGGAATAAATGCCTTTGCTGCAGGTGGGGGCTGGCAACTGTTGGCCCAGGGAGATGGGGGAACAATTTAGTTGCCCTTGGTGCCACTTATTCAGCCCACCTGATATCAGATATAGTCACACACAGATAAGCAAGACAGGTTTGCTGACAAGTAAGGTAGAGAGATTGATAGGCAGATAAGACAATTGTATAGAAATATTGAACGTTTTACCGACTGGGGCAATTAACAGTGAAAAGTAGTGGAGCCCCAGCCCACTGAGAGATAGGAAGAGCCAAAGGGGAAAATTTTATCACTAATTTGTGTATAGGTCTGTACTCTATGTACATGCACAAGAAGCACTACACAAGATGGTTATATACTACAGTGAAAGTGTATAGAATGGGATCTCATAGCATAGTATCATTGGATACTGAATTGGAGAGGGCCACTACACTAGTGGTGTCGGAGTACCAACCCACCAGTATGCACACACCCCTGCTTCTCTTCTCTCATGGTCTTGACAATTGCTGTAATATTGATATTTAAGGTCTTTTTTCCCTGAATAATTAAAACACAGTGCTGGATTAAAGTCCTATTATATTAAAGCTCATATACAGACTGTGTCCCTGGTGGTGTGTGACAGACAGGAGACGTGCTGGCTTTAATACTTCTTTGTTCTGGCACTAGAGATCTAAAGGTCATTAACAGAAGTAATATTGTAACCTTATTAAAGTCCAGGACCATGCAATCACAGAATATATTCTATGACAAAAAACTGCCTCTTAAGAAGCATGACACAATGTAGAGAGAAGTGTAAATGCTAGGAGGCTAGCAGAGGACTATGGGAAATGTAGAGTTTTTAGTACCGCTTGTCAGTAGTGTTGGACTTGAAATCCCCCCACGTCTGCCGTCTCCCTCCTCTTCCCCCTTCACCCCGTCTGCCGTCTCCCTCCTCTTCCCCCTTCACCCCGTCTGCCGTCTCCCTCCTCTTCCCCCTTCACCACGTCTGCCGTCTCCCTCTTCTCCCCCCCCCCCCCCCACAATGTCTGCCGTCTCCCTCCCCCCCACGTCTGCCGTCTCCGTCCCCTACTTCCCCCGGCACGTATGCCGTCTCCCTCCTCTTTCCCCTTCACCACGTCTGCCGTCTCCGTCCCCTACCTCCCCCCGCACGTCTGCCGTTTCCCTCCTCTTCCCCCCCATGCTCTAAATCTTTACTGGTGTGGGGACTGCGAGTAGCGTTGCCACCTGGTTGGTAAAAAATTGGCTTGAGGCCAATGTTAAGTCTATGGATGCAGTAGCATGGCCGGTATTTTTTATGAAGAAAAGGTGGCAACCCTAACCGCGCTACAGCACTGACAGAGGTGTGAGTGTGTCTTACACACAAACCTGATGCTGCCCACGGCTCCCCAATGAACAAGGCAATTCTTAAAAGGTGCAGGCTTCAAGGCCTTTTCAGATACACATGAGACTATTAAAGACCGCTTAATAAACCTACATTTGTTTATTTCTTTTAAATATACAGCACAAAGGTCTTTTTCAAGGTCATATATTAGGGCAATACATCTTGATGTGAGTTCTGCCAACACAGCTTTTTAACTAGCAGTCTTCAGGAGGATAAACAAGAGAATGCCCTTCAAAAGGTTACTAAAGTAAGTTCATTGTATTTTGACAGTCTATTTTAAAACACCCAATTAATCTCAGTTTTAATAACAATCCTCTCTGCATTCTCTGCACATTTTATGTCTCAATTAGATCATGGCAGATGTCCCCTGGGAAGCGAGATCTTATTAAACTGTCCTCTTCCACCCCCCCAACCTCTTGCAAGAAAGTTCCCCCCTTCTCACTCTGCCACCAAACACCACTGAACAGAGACCTCTCATTTGCCATCAAACCGGAGACCATTATCATGGAAAAGGAAAGATGCTGAGAGTTTATTATGGCCCTAGGCAACGTGGGCCGCTTTCTGTTCAACTAATAATGTCGCCTTAATTAAACGAACCTAATTACAAAAAAATAAAACAAAGAAGCACAGTGGATGAGAGGAAGGTTTCAAAGGGTAGAGTATCTACATCGACAATATAAAGAGGCTAGTCTGTGCTGATCAACATCTTACAAACATGTACAAATACACACTTATCGAGCACAGATTCACAAGACTGCTTACACATTTTCGATTATCCTAAATAAATAGGATGTTTACACTACAGCTTTACCCTGTGTTATATGCATTATTGAGGCAGTGTTCCTATATTGTGAATATCACAAAGGCCTAAATAGTGATGGCTGCATGATAGGTTGTAGGTCCTTGTGGAGTTAATGTCCGTTTTTATTTAAATTAAATATAGACTTGCTTAAGTGCATGCTTCCTTCCCTGTATTTTGTATATATAAATGAAAATTGTGCAGATAACACTTTTTTTCTTTCAAGGGGTTAAAAAAAAAAAAAAATCCTCTCACATAGCCAAGTCTATGACTTTTTGCCTGCACTCATTTTCTTTAATTAAATAGGTGGGCAGAGGGATTTATATCCATTAATACAAATGGATTATTCTTGATACATCATATATTATGATGATGATTATATATAAATAATAAAAACAAGAACAATTTTGGCAGAGGCTGCTGTGCCCTTTCCTGGATTCCTTTCTGCCTTGTGTCACTGTTATGTATTGCACCCAAAGCTCACTTAACAAGTTTAATGAATTCTGTGTCCAGCTAGGAGCGATGATGCTGTGGATTTATGTGGCTATAAACTAGCACTGTAAGAAAGTGATAGGCACAGCATGAAGTTTGCTTCAGCCTGGTCTGTAGCAAAGCAGGCAGATTAAGGCAACACGGAGGAAGAAAACTGCTTACCTGTCTCCACATCCTGGACAAAGAAATGAAGATCGTCCGTGATTTCAGTCACGAGCACAGGCTTGTAATTGACATTCCTCTCTTTCTCTTCTACCACAGTCACCACTTCTTCAACTGGCTGCTCTTCAAACTTAGACCAGATCTGCAATGACAAGGACGCTTTTTAGCATGTGTATTTTCATCCATGTTATGTACTGCATTGATTTAGTTTAATGGTCCCTTGTGCAATGATCGGGCATGAGAAAGAAGCCATGGTGTTACGTATTTACTATTCCCTTCACTGTTAGCCATTTTGGTCTTAGAGGGCTGGGAAATAGATGGAAAGTACATCATGAAATATCATTAAATAACATAATAAAGCACATTTTCTCTATATGGATTTAGATTTAGGAACCAGAGACACCTCAGTAAATCTGAACAACTATTTTGTGACACTGATGCACCCTGGACCCTGAGCAGACCAATGTCACTTGTAAAGAAATCGAATAGAATTTAAACATAATCCTCTATGTTTAGAATTTACGTAATTGCACCTTGGATAAAGATCCGTCAGAAGAACACTGCACTGGGGGTTTGGTTGCTCTCCAGAGATGGCCTGGAAAGTTATTTGTAGGATACATAAAGATTACTAAACCTTCGTGAGATGTGAAATAAAGAGCAGACAATCACTTTCTACTTTACACACAGACTGACCTCATGATGCCAAGTTAGCGTACAGCTCTTTAGTGTTTCGATAACACTAAACACTCCTAGTAGAGCGCGCAATATACCATGGCAAAGTTAGCTTTGTCAATTGGCTATCACTTAAAGGGCACTTGTTTGACAAAGTGGATTTCTTTTTATTAATCTTTAAGAACTGGCTCTCCAAGACTCATGAGTGAAAGTAGTTTTGCTTTTTACAGAGATAAAATCAGAGGTGTGTAATTGTTCACATGTCATTTGGCATTATGAAGCATGGTGTACACTGCGTAGCAAGTTGAAGTGCCCATAAGTAAGCAGTGCTTGGGTACACAGCCTATCCTTGTAAAAGCCGTCCTCTGTAACCTCAACAAAAATAACTTGGTAAATGACCCAGAGTCCCCAAGCAGGTGGAGAGGCGGCAGAGTGATGGATGGGAACGGACAGAGGTGCTAATTACTCTGGAGAAGCATTAGTGACTATGTACACCATCACTTCAGGAAAGGTTTAACGCCCCACTGCAATCACTTTAGTATCAGGGAAAAAAAGCAGGAATGTAGTCAATTCACTTTATCTCACTGTTGTTCATCAGCTCCACATATCTTTAGAAGAACAATATGGTCTGTGTCACATAGCATTACTTTAAAACAAAGGTATTTAAAATTACACTAGGATATTCAATGAAAAGCACCTCTTGCAGCCATCTGTGGAATTATGTAACAGACCTTATAATCTCAAGCAGAGAAGTGCTAAACACTGCTGCTCTCCTGAAACCCAAATACAGGCTAATATTGCAAAGTAATGTCATTTTTATTAAGATGGCCAATAAAGAATGTATTCCAGATTGTATTGGCAATACTTATTCAATTAGAAGATTCAATTCAGTATAGATTGTGGAAAATTGGAAACTCTTCAAGCATGCAATGTAAATACAAGCAATAGTCACAAGTTACCATGTCGTCAACTAATGTCCAAAGGGACAAGTCTGTAATTTCACTACCTAGTGAAAGACAATGTTAACACTCCATTCTATACACACACTTAATTTCCACACACTAGGAGCATAATTACATAAAATAATCAATGTAGTCATGTTGCATGGGCCCTGAAATCAGTGTTGTATCTTGATATTGTGCTGCGCCTAGGCACCTCTCCATCCACATTACAGAACCAGGAAATACCACAGCACGTGCCCCAGCACCCACGCTGCATCCCCAGGGCGTGCCCCAGCACCCACGCTGCATCCCCAGGGCGTGCCCCAGGACCCACGCTGCATCCCCAGGGCGTGCCCCATCACCCACGCTGCATCCCAAGGGCGTGCCCCATCACCCACGCTGCATCCCAAGGGCGTGCCCCATCACCAACGCTGCATCCCAAGGGCGTGCCCCATCACCCACGCTGCATCCCAAGGGCGTGCCCCATCACCCACGCTGCACACCCAGGACATAGCCCATCAACCCAGGACAATTCCCGTCACCCACACTGCAGACCCATTACGTGGCCCATGAGCCAAGGACATGCCCCATATTTGTGGTATGTCGGGTCTCTCAAGAATTTTTTAGGATCTAAAGGTTTTGTTCCTATGCAGATTGTAGTTGGTCTCTCGTAAACTGCTTTTGTTCTTGACACTGCAAATATTTTGGAACTACATATCCCATGATGATGCTCAGTCATAAGGGTAACTGAGCAACATAGGATATGTAGTTTCCAAACAAATGCTATGCCAATGCTCACCGTCATTAGAATAGCAGATGTGGGCAAATAATTTGCATCACATCTTTTTGTTTAAATATAGTTGATTTTTCCCGGTTTTGGACTGCTCTTTTATTACTGTCAAACAACCACACATTTTTCTATGGCTAACAAGCTATTCACCTTTTCTGAAAAGAAATACCGTAATATGTGGCTTTAACTATTGAAAGCAGACTCACAACTGTGGTCATATAATATTATTTGAAGAATGTTTTAGAACAACAGATGACTACACCAGAGTGTACTGGATTATTTTGTCTATTTTTAAAGCACTATCTGTGGTTTTCTTGCCCCGGGAATAACAATATCCTCAAGATGCAGCGTGTTGCCAGCAGATATTTTTCTAGAGAATAGAATGTGTCTTTAAAAACTCACAGAACAATACCACTGTGAGGAGTATTTGACAATATATTTAAAGGAACTGAGCAGCAGTGGACTTAATAAGCACTTTCAATAGCCGCTTTGGATAGTTTTAAGGAACATGAAGGAAAGTCATTCATAAATACTTGTTTCAACTTGACAGCAGTTTGAAACCGATCGTTAACATGAACCAAAAGGTGGTGCTACACATGATTGGGTCCTTACACAAGCATAACCGTGTTCCAGCCTACATGTCACATTAATAGTTCTACTTTAATAAAAATCAGTTTCTTGGACTTGTAGTTTGTATGACCCTTAAAATCTTTCCGTAAATTTTCAAAAAGTTTTGGGATTTTCTAACTGTAACCTATGCAGTATTTGGAAGATCTGAACGAAGACCCTATGGCCTATGGTAAATTTGACCCTGATGGAAAAGGTCTAATTTTTAAAGAACGCCTTTTAAAGAGGTTATACCAGAGGTCGGCCCGTGGAAATCCATGGTGTGACATTTTATACTGACCGGAAAAAAAAAACAATTTTCCCAAGCAGACCCTTTGTACAAATAAAAATAACATTTTCTTTGCTCTAAAATTCTAGGTTTACTTTTATACAGAAAATTCTGATAACACCGGTCATTGTGTTACCACTGACACAAATCTATTTTCAAATGTCAAGCCTTATCAAGTGATCTCGCTCTGAATTAAATGCCCATGCTGCTGACAGAATTCTAAAATAATTGTGAAACCCATGCATTACATGAAGAATACCAGAAACATATAAATATAGAGGGATAGGAGGATAAATATCAGACAGTTTCAAGACAAGTGGATGACATTTAGATGCAAAAATCAATTTTATTACATGCAGAAACAAATAAGCAATAATAATGAAACATCCAACTAAATGACACTAAAGTGTAGACATATATTTGTCTTGGAATATAGCAAAGAGAAATCAGTAACTCTTATAGTCATTTTTATACACTCCTGATGGCATAGAAGACTTTTTTTTCCCCCTTTTCATGCCACCAGTACAGCTATGATACAATGTTTAACTTTTAATAAATTGGTCCTGTTCTGCTAATTAACTTGCCTTTTAAATGGTCATGTTCTGTTTAGCAGAAAGGACTAGTTAAACAGGGGAGATATGAAGTAGAGATGTTGTACTGTGGTAAGGGGTTTTGGTTGTGTTATTATGTACCCATGGGGTAAATTGTAGTGACGGCTTGGTGTGTTGGGAACATTTAATGTCTACTCAGGGGAGGGTTTTTGGAGGATGTTACCAGCAGGGTAGTTGGGCTGCCCTATAGTATTCCAGTATATTCAATACACTAGTACTTCTGCTTGTTTGGGTCTGTATAATATTTTTAGTTAGTCTGTATCATATCATTGTCTGTCTTGAAGACCATTATTGGATCCCATTATTTTTTGACTAAGCTGCCCAATCAATGGATTATCTTCTGCCCAGAATTTATCCTCATTAGAGTCCCAAAAATAAACCACTGTCCATTGTATCCCCACCATGCATGACTATATTTGCATTCCTCTTAATACAATGTTTTATTTGCTTGTGATTGCTAATAAGTATCTAGTGAATGATCACTGATGTGATGCCGGCTAGCACAGGCTCATTATGTTCTCTGAGTAAACATGTATACTGCGCTTCACTTATGTCATTAATAAGGGCCTTTATATATGTGCATATTTAACAAAAGATCCAGGACTAGCCTGTCATTGTATTTAAGGACATGTTTGCCTTGGCTGATAGTTACCATTAATAACAAACTGACAACATGTAGACAGAAAATAAACAAATCTTAAAATGAACACTAATGAGAACCATGGCCTTAGTGAATTATCTAAATACAGGCTGTCTAATTTAAGATGGCACAAAAAGCTATGCACACACATTCTAGGTAAGTGATGGTTAACCTTGGCACTAATTTTATTTTTTTTAAATCTTCATTTGCCATGATGCTCAGACAGCCTTAATTTTGACTGAGCATCATGGTAGGTGTAGTTCCCTAACATCTGAAAAGTCAAGATTAGCCATCATTGATCCAGGTCAAAGCTAAATGTTTGGCTCTTTTATCAGTTAATTTCTTTCAACTGACTGTGTGTGTATGTGAATGTTTGTGTTTAGCACAGGCATCTATCCTTTGGTAGCATTACAGCTCTTTCCCAGAGAATTGAGAAATGTATTATTTAGGGAATTTTTATTCTTTATTTTATTATAGCGTGGACCCATTTGATAGAGCTGTAAAATGGATTGCCATGTGCCAGAACATATTTATACACACCTTTTAAAAAATGGACTTGAGAGCTCTATTTGTGACAGCTCTCATAAGTAAAATTTAGTGGTTTACTGCTTTAATGGAAGTAAAGTGGAGGTTTCTGACTGTGCAATGTCTCTCCATACTCTGCTCTTATAACATACTGGCATTATACACTGAAAACGATTCTCATCTAAACTATTCCAACATAAGCAGCTGAACATCTGCTAATGCAGCCAATTTGCAATATTACATCTTAAATGCAACCAGTCATTTCCAACTCCTATCATACAATTCAGCCTGTACAATTTATAGTCTGTGGGAGTTGATTTAAGATTGAAAAGCCAGGGTTTCATCGAGCAGCCACACAACTTGGCACAAGAAGATGAAAGGGAGGGTGAGATGAAGGAGAGGTGTGTGTGTGGGGGGAATCAGGAAACTCTAAAAACATGACCAAAGGTATGAGTGAAACAGAGAATCTAAAATAAAGCCTTTGAGAAAGCAGAAAATAAAAATATTTGTTATATATAGAGGAAAGACGGCAAATGTATTGTGAGCATGTTTGTGCTTTGGTACATTATTTTCTAACTTTGTTTGTATGTTGGAGTGCCAGCCTAATGTGTAGTACACTGCTAGTACTGGAATATAATAAGGATGCATAATTACAGACAGACTACTATTTGACAGCTCAGCTTTATACCAAGTCACAAACAACTACACTATAACTAAAATATATCTCAACACTGAAAACCCATCCTGAGAACTAAAATGGTATAGCCACAAATATGAGTTTTGTGCCCACAATAGAATCACTTTGTACTAGGCTACCCAACATTCAATGTGTTCTAATTTACATAGTGAACCAGTCTAAATAGAATGAAATTGTCATAAGTGATGCCAATAACATTTTGTATCAAGGATTGCAATTAGTAACATAAGATTAAAAACAAGCAACACAATATAGTAATATCAGAAAGGCCATACAAATTGCAAACATTTTATTATCTGCATTATACATCCTACGCGGTGACAAATCACCCAAGATTCATCCAATTCACCTCCAAAGGATGCAGGACTCCTCCCACCAGTCAGTGGAAAGGACGGTAAATTGTATACCCATTGATTTCCAACATCTCTGAGGGTAAAAGGTTGAACATGAAAACGTTGTGACCAATAAGTACTCTATAGCCTGTAAGATTAACATTACTGCTCCAAAATCCCATCTAATAAAATACATTTCATAAGATGGTAATTGATAGCCTTACTGTATTGAGGACTAACACTACAGCTAATGTTAACCGACAAGTTTCTCAGCAGGAATAAGAGTATTTAACACATAATGTCCTGTAAAAATTAGGAAAGTCTAAGCACTAAAGGTTGATTCATGTTATCTTAGGAAATTGCGCTCCCTTCGGAGTAAGTGCCCCATTCACACAATTCTGCTGTAAAGTGCTGAGTGGGTTTAAAGTTTAGGATAGTAAAAGCACTGGCATCAAGAAGTTAGGGGAATTGCCTCAGTCTTCTAATCAGAAGAGTTTAAGACAACTGATTTGCCTTTATCCACCTGTCTAATGACATTGGGACAGTTTAATAAAGATGAGCTGAGGTTGTGGTAGTTTTTCTTCTTTTAAATATACTCTCTTCCTTTACTGTGTTGATTTCATTTATGTATTTAAATGTTTCTATCAGAGGACATAGTCTTAAATTAGAGGGGCAATGATTTAAAAGTAATATCAGGAAGTATTACTTTACTGAGAGGGTAGTGGATGTAAGGAATAGCCTTCCAGCAGAAGTGGTAGAGGTAAACACAGTCAAGGATTTTAAGCATGCGTGGGATAGACACAAGGCTATCCTAGCTATAAGACCAGGAACGGGGGACTAATAAAAGTACTCAAAAAAAAAATTGGGCAGACTAGATGGACCGAATGGTTCTTATCTGCCGACACATTCTATGTTTCTATGTTTCTTATTTTCAGTATTGTTAGGCTTCTTCGATGGAAGATCCTCTGATGTCATTGTATTGCTTTCAATCAATCTTTTCTAATGGATGTCATTTTGTGGCTAAAAAAGCAATCACTTTAGGAAATTTAGTTTCACCCACTCTCTTTCAGTCATCAGAGTGACTTACTTGCATTGACACATAAAGGCAGTGTGGGGGGCACCCCTGTAAATGTTGTGAACATGTCTGGGTAAGTGATGCTTTTAATTCCTCGGTGACCCAGGGAACATGCAAGATGAGGCATTAAGTGAATTGTAATACGAAACATGTAGTTAGCTTCTTACCTCGATGGCCTGTAGAAATAATATACATTATTTCAGGGGAAGGTACCAGTGAATCCCTTATTGGAACACATTTTGAAATGCAACAATTGAGCCTCTAGTTAATACACGGTGTACTAGGGCACATATAAAATACTATTAAAAAGAGGTGGGAGTTGGTCTGCAGAGTTATCCCATTTAGAGGTTAAATGACTTTCATTTGAAGACAAAAAAAAGTCTCTACATTTGAATCCTAGGTTTCATGTGAACCACTTCATAGACTGAAATCCATAACGGAGAAAGAAATATACCCTTATTAGCCTTTTTGTATTTGAGGGTAATCGTGTGTTTATTGTAGGACTGCCTTTTTTGTAAAAAGATTATAATAAATATGATGTAATATGATTTGTGTGTATATTATTGCTCTGTATATACATAACTTTACAAAAAATTACTTAATTTAAACACAAAAAGCAGAACTGTCTGAGGAAGTTTGTAATTTGATTGCTTTTGAGATTATATTACAATTTGCAATCCTTGATACTAAGTGATAATTGGTGCCAATTTAGTTCTGTTCCATGAGGTTCACTATCTTAAATAGAACACAATGCATGATGGGTAACCTACGATTAAGTGCTCCTTTTGTGGGCACAAAAAGGTGTTGGGAGCTTTTGTGGCTTCATAATTTTTGTACCACTGGTATGTTTCTGTTCACAAATTCCTTTAAGAAGGTTTTATTTTAATACCTACTGCGTGTCCACAGGAAGGTTCATCAGGGATGGCTCGAAAAATTTAACCCTCTTGGATACTTCAATATATTTAGTTGGGGGAAGCTCCTGACATGCCACTGTTTTTACTGCCATGGCGTTTTCAATGTATTCCCTGTGTTAGAACAATTTTGGAGTTCTTTGATACCAGCCCTACTATGGGGCTTTCAATACTGCCCATAGAATTACCATCTGCCCATGGATAAAAATGTCTACTTCACATGCACAGCTTTGCTTTCCCAGGCATGACAGATCTGGCTATCACGTCTTTTACAAAGTCTACCGCTGCAAAAGAAAAATTGGATCCATATGGGAGTCTAGATCCGCCAATTCATTTTAGTTAGATTTTTTTTCTCTCCAAGTGATGCAGTTATTGGGATCATTTGATAAACGAGTAGGAAGCTGATTCAATGAAATCCATCCATCACTTTATCTCATCACCACATTGCAATGGTCTGCTGGCAGGAAATAGATTTCTTTAAAATCCTAAAACTCATTTGTTGTCAGAACCACCTGCAGTGCAAGTACCAGATAGAATCTATATACCATAACCCAGGAATGCAAGATTAAAAATGCTTCCTGTGACAAACACCTGGAATTCATTATCAGCACATCCCTAATTTTAGTTGATTGTTCCATATGTTCTCAGGATCTCCCAAATGGAGTGGATACAAAGGTCCAATCTATTAGGGTTTACAGAACTTCACAATGCCTTTTAATACATATACTATGGTGTACGGTTTGTAAGTACAGGTCGAGTATCCCTTATAAAAAATGCTTGGGTCCAGGAGAATTCCGGATAACTGATAATTTTCACCCGATTTAGTAAAGCCCATCGGCACTCATGAAATACAGCAGCATAAACGCAAATCTGTATATAGCAGAAAAAAAAATGTTAAAATCGCTTTTACTGTGATGTAGCGTTGTTGGGAACCCGTCGTTGGCATGTCCTGCACATGTGCCATTGCTGTTACTCTTTGTGGGTGAGGGTGTAATCCGAGCATGCATGGAAAGGTTATATTACAGAGTTTGGGGCTGGACACTGAATAACCTGCTGTGTGCTTGCATTCTGACAGGTGTGTGTGCAATTTGCAACTTGTGGTAAAATCCCAAAAATGTTTTGGATAAGGTATACTCAACATGTAATTTGTTTCTAAGAACAGACAATCTGTGTTACATAATGAAAAGCATGGGAGTCCAGAGAGGGTCTCCCCTTCACTCAGTCAGGATTTTATTTTTTAGTATAAAGCACTTTTTAAACACTTCACCATTACTAAAGAATGTGTAAAAATGTTTGGCGCCACTAAAAACGTTTACAGAAGTGAAAATTCTAGTAACCCTAGCATGAGGATAACATACATGCTATTTTACCATAACACTTCAATATGACCATTGTTTACAGGTCTCCTCTATTGATTATATGTGAGAAACAAGAGTTTCTCCATTATAAAAGCATGGTAAAAAAAAAAAAAAAAAAGTTGAATGCCACTTTAGATTCAAACCATTCATTTACTTTTTAAACTAGCTCCGGAAACCTAAAGGGTTAAAAAAGAAGAAGAAAGAAGTCACGAGAGAGCATTCTCTCTCCTAATACGACCAGGCAGTAGGCATTTTAAGTTAATTGATCATTGATTATGTTAGATTATACAGCTGGATTTTTTCCAGGCTTGTATTTATTATTAATGTGTTATGGCTGCTGAGTATTTGGTCTTCTCATGCGTAGAAGTAGAGTTAGGTATTTACATGATTTGTTTTTCTTTATATTTTTTTTTTTTCTGTCACTGTTTTCACCCTGACCCTTTTTAGTAAATGAGAGCAGCCATGATCCGTCGTGTGGGGTGAAAGTGCACAGAGAGAAGAAAAGCAGAGAAAACACACTGCGACAGAAGGCAAGATGAAAATAATGTGATGTAATTAATTACAGACTGGTCTGCCCTGACAAGGCTTCTCTTGGCATGCAGGCCTGTCATGGCGCATTACCATGCAGAGTTAGCGGACATAGCTTGGCAAAGCTACGGGACACGGTCTGCATTATGAACAGAGACATGAAGTAAATTCAGAGAAGAAATCCATAGTTAAATGCTATTAGCTATGGATAAAACGGCACACAGACTGGATAATCACTGGGTACATACAATATAAACAATCAATATTTAAATAGGGGTAAAAAAAAGAAATGGAGGGCCTCCGAAGCTGCACTGTACATAGCAGGAGATGGGATTCTCTCACCAAGTTCTTACATTACTATTGATGCAAAGTATTATCTTAGCAATTTAATTTATGCTGAATTTCAAGATGATTTCCCGAATAGCAGAAATGCAGGATGAGATATACTGAAGAGAGGCAATAATCAAGAAACGTATCATACAGCAAACCACAAACAAAATTATATGACTTGAAACAGGTTGCCTTTAACCGCCCCAAATTTGAAGCTCTGTCCCACTTTTTCTGGGGCAGAGAGATTTGGTACTTCAGTTCCGTAGTAACAATCTCATTCTCCAGTGTCTTGGACACTTAGACACTGGAGAATGCGTACTGTATGTGTACACATGCGCAGGATTATGAACATGTGCGGTAGTGCTGACACTACCTCCCAAGTTCTGCCCCACAATATCCTGATTTGCTGGGGTGAGAGGTTGGAAAGTATGTATATATGGATAGAAGATCCCCAACTAAACTAAAAACACTATTAAAAAGTGCCACTTCCCACAGCTCACCTTCACAAAAACATGCAAAACAAAGATCACTTACAAATTATAAAAAATCATGCATACACAAAATCACACAATAAAAATACCATTGGTAACACAACTTGGCACAGGATAACATCAATGCGCTTCGAATAGCAACAATCCAGTCATTGAAGCGCACTGAGGTTATGAGGACAATGGCACACAGACTACCAAAACTCCCTATGTTGTATGCTTTTACATAAGATACGTTTAAAAAGTTTTTTTTTTTTTTTACTGGTGAATTTAATAAATCTTGTGTACATATTAGACTATGTCTAATATAGCAGGAACAGTGTCCGTCATTGGAGCTTCTCACCAAAAGAGCCAGATTCATTGTCATCAGACGTTTAGACACAAAAAACTCCTGTCATTAAAAAGCCAACATTTCCATGCGGACAGAGGATCAGTGAACTGTTTTTATACATACGGCACATTTTACGACTGACTGATCTATGAACCATTTTATTATTTTTAGTAGGTCCTATTGCAGTACTATGAATACAGTATTATGATGTGCAAGAACCTATGAAACTTAAGGCTGCACTTTTTTTCTCCCCCCAACATAACAACAAAATTTGAAAATCAGCGATACACGTAGCGTGGGGTTGTGGGAGCTCTGCAACTGATTACACAAACTGCAGAGACTACTTTCATTGCCAATATTGGATGTTTTTCTAATAATGCTCATGTAAGATTTAATAAATATGCAATGTGCTTTGTGAATATGTTTTCCGCCTTAAAGTATCATTATTGCTCTTGCCTGTTCTTCAGGTGCCAAATTTGAGAAGCCTTGGGGGACCTAGTATCAGCCCTGTATTACTACTTGGGGGTTATGGAGAGTGCTACTTCCAACTTGAGAAAGGCCCTTTGTGATATGCAAATGTTTTGGTTATAGCTCCCTTGATCCACTCTTATATTAATTATACCACGCCGTATAGATTTCTCATATACCTATGCGTTTGTTTGATGAACGGTGTACCAATTATTATCAATGGTATTTTTTTGCATGATTTCCCATATGCATGATTTAGTATAATTTGAGTGCACAGCACATTTTGTTTTTTTGCATGTTTTTGTTTCTACTAAACTAAATTCTTTGGTCATAAAGAGACCCGCTCCATCTTGGGGCAAGACTTCAATCTACTCTGACAGCAATAGCAGTGATTGTTTGAGCTTGCTCTAGTGCATGCTACAATTCGATGAGATGACTGGCACACACAGGCAGTTTATAAATTAGCCTCGTTCAGTACTAATATTTTCAGATATGCTCTAGTAGTATTTGGGACAGCGGTTGGGAGACTGACGCCCCCTCATCTTTCTCTCCCCCGTGCATGTGATCATCTTGGAGTATTTTTCTTTTTTTTTTTTGTTGGCACATCTATATTTATCACTGGCTTTAATGAAGATGTACAGATTTCATGGAGCGAGGCCCATCTGCTCACAGCATATGCTGTCCTTTATCACAAAGGAAAAGGATGGGTTAGCCCCTGCTTTGTTCTGGCCAGGACCCCTACACAGGTGTATGCACAATGCCATATACGCATATAAGAGCAAGAGTTCAATGAACACCTTATGCATAAAGCAGGTGACTACCCCTTTAATTAGAGTGGTTATTTACTATGCAACCGGTAGGGCAACAGTAATTTTAATGCTGTCCTCCAGTGTATTTTCCATATGTTTCCCATTTAAAAACAACATTAACAGTACAAAAAGTTGCCTAGAACACTGTCAACAGAATGTCATGTTACCTAGGCTACACATGGGGAGATGAGGTAATCCATCTACCCATGAAAAGTGAAAGAGCAAGAGTTGTGTGTGACTACACTAGCACATATTTCTACCCATACCCTAAGTAACTTACAAAAGTCTGTGTAGAGTGATGCAGCAGTGTCCCAGTACTAGATAACAAGCCTCACACTCTGCCAGAAAATGTAGGGAAATAATGAAAGGACAAATAGAAGAGACACAAGGTTGCGAAATGCAGGAGAAGCAGTGACATGGCTGGGAAAATAAAGAAGGCAATAACAGGAGGATGAAGGATGGAGGAGATGGAGAAAATGGACTGGAATGAGAGGTGTACGTTAGGGAGGGGAACAGAGAAGGACACATGATCTAGGAGCATGATGGTCAAAGACAGACTGAAGGGGAAGAAAGGTTATACAAATAAAATCTATGGCAAAAGCTCTTGTAGGTGCAAAACTTTAATAATCTTACAATGCACTGTGTAGGGCCACAAAATGTTGTAATCTGACACTTTCTATTAACAAGTGTTAGACTGAGAGTGGTAGTAGTATCACCTACTTATTAAAACAGAGCCTTTTTACTGGATTTGTAGCATTACATTGCTTTTTGTGGTAGATTTATGCATGCTGCAGATTTGTCCTGGTGGCCCATGGTCCAGATGTTGCCCTCAAGGGATTTTGTGCAGCCCTATCCGTGCTGAAACGCCCATTGGTTTTAATGTATATACTCGAGTATAAGCCGACCCAAATATAAGCCGAGGCACCTAATTTTACCACAAAGAACTGGGAAAAAATATTGACTCGAGTATAAGCCTAGGGTGGGAAATTAGGCAGCTACTGGTAAATATTGCACCCAATATGCCATTTAATATTCCAGGATATTGCCCCCAATATGCCATTTAATATTCCAGGATACTGCCCCCAATATGCCATTTAATATTCCAGGATATTGCCCCCAATAAGCCATTTAATATTCCAGGATATTGCCCCCAATAAGCCATTTAATATTCCAGGATATTGCCCCCAATAAGCCAATTAACATTCCAGGATATTGCCCCTTAGTATGCTCGTTATGCCACCCTCCTCCCTTTAAAAAAAACACACTTTGTTGACCGCGCGGCTGGAGGGGAGCGCACAACGCTTCCCTCACAGCCACGGACCTTCAGAGCACCGGGAGACAGCAGCAAAGAGGTAAGTTTTAGATTTTTTTTTTTTTCTCCAGACGCTGACTCGAGTATAAGCCGAGGGGGGCCTTTTTCAGCACAAAAAATGTGCTGAAAAACTCTGCTTATACTCTAGTATATACGGTACCTCATGAAATTAATGTCTGCCAATGTCTTGATCAAAATGCATGATGTCACGAGGAATAATATCTATATATCTATATCTATCTATCTATCTATATTATTCCTCGTGCCATCAAGCATTTTGATCGTTGACCAGCCAGATCTTCAATCTGTGAAAGCTTGAGAAATAAATGATATATCAATATATCTATATATCTCGATATATCTATAGATAGATAGATATTTTTCTCAGGCTTTCACTGATTGAAGATCTGGCTGGTTTGGAGCAGTAGCACACAAAACTAGAGGACCACCAAAAAACGAGACTCCATCAATCCTGGTTTTCTGAACTCTGATGACATAGTTCATAAAAAGCAGAGTGGTAATCGGGTGTGCAAGCAAGAGCACTGTATTAGCAGAATGCCACATTTCACATAATGTAATGCGACATTCTGCTGAATAACAGGCTTTTGTTAATGCAATGTGATGGCAACTTCACCTGCAGTCTAGCACAATGTACAGTATACTGTGCAACCTTCACAAGATCATCCTGCAAAACACAGCAATTTAGCATTATTACAGAATTAGAACCTGGGAACATTTTTAAGGCAGAATTCTTCATAATATCACAAATTTTAAGCTACGTGAAGCCAAAATACCACTTAATTGCATGTGGCTTGTGCTGCCCAACAGGTGTGAGCAGCAAAATAAGTAAATTCCCCCAGTTGAGTCAAATGGAGCAGAAATATTTGCACATACATGCTTCTTACACTGGTCTACAAAGTATGCACTATCAAGTAGGTGGTAGCTCTTACATGCAAAGAATGGTCATAGAATGGACAGTTAAAAATGGAAAATTCCTCAGGAAATGAATTACCTAAGCATATAAAAACTTTTTAATACATCTTTCCACCCTTCAAACCCACTTATTTTATAAGGATAGGCTCTTATTTGTGTTTCATATAGTAATGCTGTTGGTTTAAATTGTTAATGGTGTTCTATAATATTTTCTTTCATCAGGTGTATGACAATCAAGATATTCTGGAGTTCTACAAGTGGTTTAATGTCTAAAATGAATTTCCAGTTCTTCCCTGTGCATTTTTTAACTATTTTAAATGCAACAAACATTTTTAATGCATAGTAAGGTCAATTATTCAAAAGGTTAATTTTAATAAATAGGTACATTTTTATAGCTGCAGTCTAAATGTATTCAATTTGTTCAACAAAATCAAGTAACTAGCTTTTCTCCCCCACTAAGTATTTGGCTGAAGCCTGGGAGACCAAAAACAACATTCAAAGTGTTTCAAACGAACAACAATCTATTCTTCCCAAATAACATTGTAATTTGTACTTACATATATTGCACAGCAGACCATACAAAGAATACCTCAGCAGTTTTTTTTTCAATTAAGGTTGGAAGGTCAGCCTATTTGTATGTAGGACAACTTTTAAATGATTCCCAGCACAATGTAGACATGTCTGCCCAGGGGGAAGAAGTCAATCAATCAGAGGATCCCATAGAAGCTACCTTGATTAATCAACTAATTTCCCTCCTAACAAACCTGCCATGGGAGAATGCACTCTAATACTTGCCATTTACACATTAGACCAGGCAGCATAAGGGAAAGTACATACATACAAAATACACTGAAGCAAAGAAGAAAGAGGAGGAGTTAAAGGACAACTGTAGGCAACAAATTACTTTCTGTTTACTTGAAAGATGGTAGAAATATGTTAATGAAAGAATACAAATAAAGTACCTTGTTCAGTGCTCCACACTTCTCTATCAGGGGGCTGCCATGTTGTTTAGAATGTTGGTTAGATCTTCATTCATCTTGGTCTGAACCAAGATTCTAAATAACATGTCTGCCCACTGTTAGCACTGTTTGAAGTAAGACGTTCTCAATAAGGTACATTATTTATACTCTTTCCTTAAATAATTTCTACATAAACCATCTACACTTAATGCAATCTATCAATTAAACAAGTTAATTTTTTGCTACAGATGTCCTTTAAGGAAATATACCGGTTTATTAAAGGAACACGAAATGTTATATTTCACATGTGCTTCTAATATAGATTAGAAGATACACGTTGGGTTTACTCCAAACTCTCGGGCAGTGGCGTAGCGTGGGTTGTCAGCACCCGGGGCAAGGCAAGTAATTTGCGCCCCCTAACCCGTGGATTTTAGCACTCGAGTCTCTTCTACTAGATTAGTTAAAGAAACCCTTACCCCCCAAGCACATGTATTGTTTGTTATGAAAATACTTATGTAATTAAAGTAAAATGCATCTAAATACAAGTTTATTTTCCAACACTTTATTGAGTGCGAACATGCATTACACACATTCTCCACATTTTCAGCAGGTCTATGAATACAAATATACACATGTAGTAACCTAGCATGGGCCATGCTATTATATGTCGTCTCACAACCATCGTAAACGACAAACAATATCAAGAACAAAAACTAAACATCAAAATGGAACCATACCCTGGAGATGATCCAAGACTGGGCTAGATGGAGCCAACTTCCTCAATCCTGTACCTCTAATGTTACCCCCCCCCCCCCCCCCCCCACACACACATATGCCATAATTGTTGTGCCATTCAGATGCCAGTAATATTGTAACTTTCGGATGCCAGTAATATTGTGCCAGTCAGAGCCCAGTAATATTGTGCCAGTCAGAGCCTAGTAATATTGTGCCAGTCAGATGCCTGCAATATTGTGCCAGTCAGAGCCCAGTAATAATGTGCCAGTCAGATACCAGTAATATTGTGCCAGTCAGATACCAATAATATTGTGCCAGTCAGATACCAGGAATATTGTGCCTGTCAGAGCCCAGGAATATTGTGCCTGTCAGAGCCCAGGAATATGGTGCCTGTCAGATGCCTGTAATATTATGCCAGTCAGATGCCTGTAATAGTGTGCAGTCAGAGGCCAGGAATATTGTGCCAGTCAGATGCCTGTAATATTGTGCCAGTCAGATGCCTGTAATATTGTGCCAGTCAGATGCCTGTAATATTATGCCAGTCAGATGCCTGTAATATTATGCCAGTCAGATGCTTGTAATAGTGTGCCAGTCAGAGGCCAGGAATATTGTGCCAGTCAGAGGCCTGTAATATTGTGCCAGTCAGATGCCTGTAATATTATGCCAGTCAGATGCCTGTAATATTGTGCCAGTCAGAGCCCAGTAATATAGTGCCAGCCAGATGCCTGTAATATTATGCCAGCCAGATGCCCAGTATTATTGTGCCAGCCAGATGCCCAGTAATATAGTGCCAGTCAGATGCCCAGTATTATTGTGCCAGTCAGATGCCCAGTATTATTGTGCCAGCCAGATGCCCAGTAATATAGTGCCAGTCAGATGCCCAGTATTATTGTGCCAGTCAGATGCCCAGTATTATTGTGCCAGCCAGATGCCCAGTAATATAGTGCCAGTCAGATGCCCAGTAATATAGTGCCAATCAGATGCCAAGTAATATAGTGCCAATCAGATACCCAGTAATATAGTGCCAATCAGATGCCCAGTAATATAGTGCCAATCAGATGCCAAGTAATATAGTGCCAGATACCCAGTAATATAGTGCCAATCAGATGCCCAGTAATATAGTGCCAATCAGATGCCAAGTAATATAGTGCCAATCAGATGCCCAGTAATATTGTGCCAATCAGATACCCAGTAATATAGTGCCATTCAGATACCCAGTAATATAGTGCCAATCAGATACCCAGTAATATTGTGCCAATCAGATACCCAGTAATATTGTGCCAATCAGATACCCAGTAATATAGTGCCAATCAGATACCCAGTAATATTGTGCCAATCAGATACCCAGTAATATAATGCCAGTCAGATACCCAGTAATATTGTGCCAATCAGATGCCCAGTAATATAGTGCCATTCAGATACCCAGTAATATTGTGCCAATCAGATACCCAGTAATATAGTGCCAGTCAGATACCCAGTAATATAGTGCCAATCAGATGCCCAGTAATATTGTGCCAATCAGATACCCAGTAATATAGTGCCAATCAGATACCCAGTAATATTGTGCCAATCAGATACCCAGTAATATAGTGCCAGTCAGATACCCAGTAATATTGTGCCAATCAGATGCCCAGTAATATTGTGCCAATCAGATACCCAGTAATATAGTGCCAGTCAGATACCCAGTAATATTGTGCCAATCAGATGCCCAGTAATATAGTGCCAATCAGATACCCAGTAATATAGTGCCATTCAGATACCCAGTAATATTGTGCCAATCAGATACCCAGTAATATAGTGCCAGTCAGATACCCAGTAATATTGTGCCAATCAGATACCCAGTAATATTGTGCCAATCAGATACCCAGTAATATAGTGCCAATCAGATACCCAGTAATACAGTGCCAGTCAGATACCCAGTAATATAGTGCCAATCAGATACCCAGTAATATTGTGCCAGATACCCAGTAATATTGTGCCAATCAGATACCCAGTAATATTGTGCCAATCAGATACCCAGTAATATAGTGCCAGTCAGATACCCAGTAATATTGTGCCAATCAGATGCCCAGTAATATTGTGCCAATCAGATACCCAGTAATATAGTGCCATTCAGATACCCAGTAATATAGTGCCAATCAGATACCCAGTAATATTGTGCCAATCAGATACCCAGTAATATAGTGCCAATCAGATACCCAGTAATATTGTGCCAATCAGATACCCAGTAATATAGTGCCAGTCAGATACCCAGTAATATTGTGCCAATCAGATGCCCAGTAATATTGTGCCAATCAGATACCCAGTAATATAGTGCCAGTCAGATACCCAGTAATATTGTGCCAATCAGATGCCCACAATGCGCTGTGAACGCGGCAGCAGGGGCTGGGGGCCCACGGGACAGCTGCCTTGGGGCCCCCCAGGAGTAAATGGGCCCAGGGCAGCTGCCCCGTTTGCCCCGCGTTAAAGACGGCCCTGGCGGCCACGCGGCCGCATAGGGCTAGTGCGCCCCCCCCAGATATTGCGCCCGGCCCCCCCTGCACCCCCCACGCTACGCCACTGCTCTCGGGGCATGTTTTTTAATCCTTGCTTCCTTCAAGGAAGCAAGGGTTAAAAACAGTTTAGTGTTCCTTTCATGGACATTTTGAACATGGTTGTCTTGGAGAGAAACTGACGCAAAGTCATCTGCCGCTAAGGAGAGAGACAGACTCAGGGCTCTCTGCTAGAAGGCAGCTCCCTCTCTGCTAGAAGGCAGCGCCCTCTCTGCTAGAAGGCAGCGCCCTCTCTGCTAGAAGGCAGCGCCCTCTCTGCTAGAAGGCAGCGCCCTCTCTGCTAGAAGGCAGCGCCCTCTCTGCTAGAAGGCTGCGCCCTCTCTGCTAGAAGGCTGCGCCCTCTCTGCTAGAAGGCTGCGCCCTCTCTGCTAGAAGGCTGCGCCCTCTCTGCTAGAAGGCAGCGCCCTCTCTGCTAGAAGGCAGCGCCCTCGCTGCTCGACAGGAAAGCTATGTGCTTCCACAGCAGAGATAGATTTACACAGGATTAACTAGAACCGTAAAAAACACAAAGGACAGTATGCTACAGAGTAATGTCTGTAATCTATGGGCTTTTAACAAAAATATCATATGACTATTAAAGGAGATGCATAGTTTGGTTGGTTGCCAAGGAGACACAGAAGCCGGGTACGTGATAAAACAGCATACATAGAACGTATATTCATCTAACTAGTTGTGTTTCAATTTCATCCAGCAAATAATGGGTACTAGGCATGTCCCTCTGCAGAGAACTTGGTAGATTTACATTAATTACAGGCAAAGTTATTTCACTGCAGTGACAAGCATCCAGCGCTACTTGTCAGTCCATCACAAGGTGTTAAGTCCTCATGGAAGATTGCCAACCAACACACACAGGACTTTCTGACAGTTGCGCATGCTTTCAGGACAATGTACAAATGAATACAAATTGTTAAATAAGCATTCATGTTTTGCATGCTTTGCTTCCTTCTCAAAGTGCACTTCTATGGTACCTTCCATGAAGCCTGGGTGCAGGTAGCCTCTGAGAAAGTGCTGCTTGAAATACCTGGAGAGTAGGTTTATAGCTTCCTTCTCACTTTGCCGTTTGCACATTTGTCAGTACTGCAAGATGAGATGTATGGACTACGTTCTATCAATAAAGAAACTGTTGTGTATTGCCCACAACACCTGGAGTGCTGAAGGTTGCTTAGCCCTACTCTACCTGCTGCTACATCACATGCATAGAGTCCCTGCCGAGGCAGATCCAAGGTATATGTATTGTGGCTGGAGTTAATACCCCAGCCATTCTGGTATGTTAAGCATGATGGGAAAGGGAGTACTCCAGATTTGTAGTGCCAAAGTACACAAATTATATAATTATGAATTGGAACACATCTCATGATTCTCAGCCATCAATTTTATTGGCTGAGCATGATGAGGAATGTAACAGCACCTGAATTGCCCAAGGTTAGCCACCACTGCTGCATAAATCAGAGCCATCAGCAGCAGTTTTGGGTCCCTTTACAGAACATATGGTCTTACCCCCCGCACTCCATTTCTTCTGCACTCCTTTTGTTATTGCCCCATATCCCCAACTTGCAGCACCCACAGGTCTTGCCAGAGCACCTAGATTTTATCCACAGGACTTGCCAGAGGACCTATATTGCAAACCTACGGCATGCGCCATACAGCACCCACACTGCACGGTACTGAGACATTTCAGTCATGTCTGTGGGGGTCCCCAGACATACATCTGGTCGCTGTGACAGCCAATCACAGCTACTCCATGCGTTTAGCTGTCAAAGTCAGATCCAGCTTTGACCGCTATAGTGTGATGTAACCGTTTAAAAAACAAACAATTTTTCTAACTTTGACCTGAAAAATCTTTTATACAATTACAAATGGTAAAAAAAACTGTCTAAATAGTTTCTATATTTTGTCCCGAGTTTAGAAATATGTTTACATGTTTTTCTGTTTCTTGCAAGATATAGGGCAATAACCAAAATTAGTGGATATTTTGTTTCCCATTTTTTCCTACATCGACCTTTTGACCCAACCCTAAATCTAACCGTAACTCATCTGTAACCTTAAGTGGAACTCTAAATCTAGCCCTAGATCTAGGCTTAGCCTTTCCTTTTTTTTTTTTTCTTTCAATGTAAGGTTCCTGACTGCCACTAGAGGAGTAAAATATTTTTCAAGTAAAAGTTTTAAAAAGGTTTTCTTTTTTCATTTTCAACTTTTATTTTTTAATGATTTGTTTATGGTAAGCCGTTCTTATCCTGAAAAAAAATAAAAATAAACTATGACTTGTATCTGTCAGTACAGTATATTAGAAAAAGGAAAATTACAGCTAAACACAAACACCACAAAAGTGTTAAAACCGCAAAAGCCCTAAATTAAAGTATGGCTTAAAATCCAGTCATAAAGGGGTTAAGCGGGAGTGTTTTATGGCACACATACAATGGGGATATCACACTTTGCTTCCTCTGTAGTGGTCAGTCTGATCCGTAAACTAAACAAGAATAATAAATGAAAGTAATAGTAACAGAAGTTAATTGTTATTCTTGTTGCATCAAAACAAAACATACTTATGAGGAAATAATTCCACTGATGGCACTTTGAGCCACTGCAGCAAAATGCATTTCCATTGAAGATCAGGGCTTGTTACTGAGTAAATGTATACCAATAAAGAATGCACTGTATAATATAATGATTCTCAATGTCTGAAATTCTGTAATGACCACAACACGCTGTATGATTATAATGATGATTATAAATACACCAATAATGAACACACTGTGTTGCAGAATAATGCAGAATAGCAAGACTAGGACATTCAGTAGCTTGCTCTTTTACATGTAAACAGACAATGTAATGAATGTGCCAGTGTATAGTAATGCAAAGCATTACATAACAGAAGTGATTGGATGGAGGGTTAGCAGGGTTACATTCCCCCACACCAGCTACCCCACAGTCCTGATTAAAAAAATAAATAAAATAAGGGACAGTAAATGTGTTAAATATTATGGCATGGAATAGATGTAGGCGGAAAACTCCAAGCCCGACCGTTGATCTCTGCCTATGCAGGGTTCATTGCAGGACGTACTAGTACATTTTCATTTTACATAGATGCTCCGGACCCATTGTTTAAAGTAATGTTGGGTGGTATGCCAGTATACACAAGGTTTAGGTATACAGAGTCTCTTTAAATGAGTTAAATCTACTGGTTTGGGCAAGCAAAGCGAGCAGGGACACGCTAAACCAGTAGTGTAGGAATTAAAATATAGGCTCCTTCTTTTAGAAAGTAAATACCTTTTTTTTTGTTTTTCCCCCAGTCAGGATAGTCTCATCAAAAATCTGTACGAGCTGTGCCGTCTCACTTTATGCACTAGCATTGGACGACTGATGGGAGTGGTTGAAGGTGTTATCTTTGCATTGATATCACAGATGGGTGACTGGCAGGACCTCCACAAAACATGCCTCACCGTATAGTCTAAATGTTTACTGAAATCAGGAGCCAATGAGATCGGAAGAGGAATATGTAGATTTGCATACCACACACACACACACACACACACACACACACACACACACACACACACAAAAAAACGTTACATTTAAGAAAAGGATGGCTTTCCTGGTTTCTAGGGTTTGTTCCAAAATCCTATATTTCTTTAGCAACAGTTTAAAATGGGTTTGTTACTGATCATTCTGACAGGTGCAGGTAATTGTGTCCTTCAGCCTACATCTGCCCCATTGCACATAACTGCCTAAACTCTGCAGTGATTACTTCCGATAACAAGCCTGGCAGCATGACACTTTGATGCCAAATCCCAAATAACTATCACTTGGATCCTTTAAGGGTGGCATTGCTAAATATGTTAGAGATCTTGTCAAGATGAATCTTACAGACTGACTGGTGCTGTGTCATCATATAAACGTATTGGTATAAATATTTATGATTATTCCTGCAGGGTAACTGGTTATTGTGTGTTAGAATAATTATTACTGCATTTACATTAAGTCTTCAACAGCGTTGTCCCAGGATAGCCTATTTAATAGATTAAGACAGAGACTAATAACTGAAGTGATTTCTTTTCTAAATGTGAAGGTTTGATACTGGTGATATAAGGACTAGGACAGTATATATTGTTTCAAGATCAACGTTTCACGTGCAGAGTGCTAACCGCTATACCTGTATGTGTGAGGCCATCCAATACAGATTTGGGGGATTGTAATACATCAATATATGTTACACAAACACTCCCTTTTCTATTTCATCTGTTGATTAAGAAAAACAAATGGTCTAATAGCATTTTCACTAATCTTCCAAGACAATAGATTGCAAACATCTTTCCCAACTCCTGACAATGATTCCATGGCTCAGTCTCTTCTAATGTTTTGTTGGTTTGAGAACATCATTAATCTTCTATTGAATTGTCAATCTATAGACCAACACACTAGACCTGGCCTTCAATAGATTTCAATACGGCCCTCGTCGCACCCCAAGAGATATTCATTTCTGCATGATATTCGGTTCTTCACAATAAAAATACTAATTATCTTCCTATTGGTGAAGATCACTCTTACTATGCTTCATAGTTGGAGCTCTGTGTTGCCTCTCTGTGAGAAGGGGAGAGGATGAGAACCTAGTAATGACCTTGAGGACTATATGCAGAGGTTTTAAGGTAATTTTCCTTTGTGATATTTTAGCCAAATTTTAGGAATTTAGACTTGCAGAAAAGGTATCTTAAAGGGACACTCCCACCAAAAAATAAAAATTTTTTATTTTGTATTGTTGATTTCAAATTTGTATTGTTTTTGTTATGTGACAGTATATAATAAAACATGTAACTAAACAAATGTAACTTGGTTCTGCCATTTTGTGAAAGTGTTTTTGGGTGCCAAACCCCTAGGGACTTTACAGCACAAATTTCTCACTTTGGGGCTGGGGACACAGAATGCCGTCTATAACTCTGAATTCTGATCACAGACTTGTATTGAATGGGAGGGTAATGTAATTATTACATCACAGCGTTATGATCCTGTTTGATCAGGTCAATCTCCTCTCTTTGTGCTTTGGAAAGCAGTAAAACAATTTGTACACAGCCACCTAGTCCTGCCCACTAGTGATACACAGGAGCCAGTAAGAGAGCAGGGGCGTATCTTATGACCTCATAATGCAGGGGTTGGCACAGTTTTAAAGTGAGACTGGCTGTAATATTTTTGACAATGCTGCATCATGGGAAATATTCCCAAAACGTCAATACCTAATTTTATTTTTCCTTATATATGTGTTGGTTTTAAATGACCAGGTTATCTAGTTACATCTTATGTAAGTGGTAGTGACCCTTTAAAAGACTGACTAGGAAAGACTTGTAGTAAACAGGTGCACGCCCCAAATGTATTTGTTTGTTTAGGAACATACATAGTTATTGACCTGGGTGGAGAATGTTTAATCCAAAAGTATTTTACTATTAGAGAAGGCATTATAATTCCATTTAACAATTAGTACATAAGTAGTTTAAATTCTGTAACTCTTATCACTGAGATATAGAAGTTATGAAAGCAAGCTGGACAAGCAGAGAATATACATATTCACATCGCTCTTTACAGCCTTGTCTCCAACTAGTGGCATAGCTTTGTCTCCAACTAGTGGCATTATGTAGTGGTGTATACAAGGTTACACAGGGACCTACAATTTGGTAAGGATCCTCCAGCAGCCATCTTCACAAATCTCTGTCTAAAGAAGACAATTACAGATGAAGTGTGCAACCCCTGAGGTGGTAAAGCAGAGATTAACTTAATTAATATAAGGGGCATTTAAATAATGATTTGAGGCCCCTTGGGGAGATCAGGAGAGTTCGGAGGGGAAGTGATCATCATAAAATATGCATTGAATTACAGCCTTGAGGATGACTGTGTGCAGATCCCAACACCCCTCCACACAGGATCATTAACATAACGAGTGGGGAGATGGGACACCATGGGAATTGATGAGACGTATGCTAATGCCACAAGTCTGTCCCTTGTCAAGAGATGAGGGAGACATCAACCTGCATCAATAGCACCTGTCAGGCATAATTGGTGATCAAAGTGGCATTAATAAAACTAGCAGCAATGTGCATTTTTACAAAGCAATGTAATGTACTTTGTAAATAAACAGAATTTTATCCTGGATTACATAGCATGACTATATATAAACATACTGGTTTAATGTATTGTGTTAATTATTATATAGTGTCTAGTAATGATCACTACAACCAGTTGCAGTCACAAAACTCTTTGCATGTTCCGGTGTTTGTCCCTTTAAAACAGTAAGATGAACATATTTCATATGAAGAGGTTTAAGTGATCACACTGTACCTAAACTACAATAATCCAGTTTTCAGCAAATCAGTATTCCATACCCAGCCCCAATACCCTCAGGAGCACTGCAGCCGTAAAATCATTCCAATTTAGCGGACAGAACCTACTTTTAATGTCCTGTAAATATTAATACCAGGGGCACCAAATGCTTCTCTTCCTGCCCCTACCTCTCATTGGCTGAACTGCCTGCTGTCCCCAAAAATACAGAAGCAGGGCATTGCACTCTGTTCTATGTGTAATTGGCATCTTGGGCTTACATCAACAACTCACTAGCTAAATCAACAGGAGGTCATAGGTACTGGCAGACTATTTGGTTTTTACCAACAGTTTTAAAACAGGTTATTATTTTCTAAACATTAGAACCATAAAGTAAAATTAAATAATACTACAAAAATAAATAATAATATCACCTGTACTATAAAGAAACACAAATTTATAATCGCAAACAAAACTCACACAATCATAAGTGATAAATACTAATCAAGAATAAAACGTTAATGAATAAACAAGTTTAAACAAAATCTAGATGAAATAAGGAGGAAGCCCCAAATCAAATATCCCAATCAAATAAGTCCAATAGAGAATAAAGATAGTCATTTCAGGAACTGGTGATCTGAAGCAGAGGAAAACACAACCCGGCGCAAAAAAAAAAAAAAGAACAGATGGGGGTATAATAAATTCAAAAGGTATCTAATAATATCCAATGTTCTAATAAAAATAAGCCTAAAACAGTACTAAATAGAACAGATAATATGGCTTGAAAAACAGGTATTATTGTCTGAAAACACAAGTGGTAAAACCTGGGGCACAGCTAAAATAGGTGCAGGAACACTCTGGGAATAAATGGAGGCGAGGGCTCACTGGAGGGAAAACTCCAAGCAAGATGGTAAATAAATAGCCAAATGAAGCAGAATAATTCCTGTCGCCAGCTTCAATAAGGACAAATGTCACAAGCACAAATAGGCTGACTCAAATGCTGCAAGCTCACACACAGCAACTAGAAGCAAAGGAACTTCTCCACAGCTATGTGCAAGTTTGTGTGGCTGGCAGATGATGCCAAAGTAAAACAGGCAGGATAGAAAAATTGAGCTCCACTTTCCTCACATGTTCCGCCCACCAGGACTTTCACAAGGCTTGAAGTCCTGGTGGATGGAACGCGTGAGGCAGTCTTTGATTCAGATGTTGGGGCTTTGATACATTTCTGGGTTTACATTAGTGAGTAATAGGTTTGCCACCTTTTCCTCACAAAAATACTGGCCAGCAAATGTGGAGCCATAAAGGGGTGGGACAATAAAGGGTGGAGCCACTCAATGTTCCTGCCTGATTAAGCTTCAGGCTTCTTGGTACTTGTACAGGGTGCCTGGTCTCAATTCTGGTAAAGAATTGTGGATATCCTGAAGCACATAGCCCTTACAGTAACCCCTGCTATCTCATTTCTCCCCTTATGTCTGTCTCTTAGCATCTTCCCTTATGTCTGTCTCTTTTCCATCCTCCATTTTGTCGCTCTCCCTAATCTTCCCTTTTGTCAGTCTTTCCCTTTTCCTTATGTCTCTTTTCCATCCCCCATTTTGTCTGTCTCTCCCCCATCTACCCTTATGTGGCAGCAGATCTTTTCATCCCCCATGTTTTACTATGGTGTTTGCTGGCCACACAAATTTGCACAGAGCTGTGGAGAGGTTCCTTTGCTTCTAGTTGCTTCATTTGGCTATTCACTTACCATCTTGACTGCGGCATTGCAGTTTTCCCCTCCAGCGAGCCCTCTTCTCTACTTATTCCCGAGTTGTTCCTGCACCTATTTCAGCTGTTCATTATTGTACATTATCGTATATATATTTTGTCCTGCCCAAGGCTTTACTGCCTCTGGTTTCAGGCATTAGTACTGTATGTTTCAGGCCATATTATCGGTTATATTTATTGCTGTTTTTATACTTATTTTTTTATTAGAATATTTGATATCATTAAGTGCCAGTGAATTTATTATACCCCTGTGTTTTGTGCTTTTAGGTTTGTGTTATTTACCAGTGTTATTAATCTTAAAACCCACTAGCGGACAATCGCAATGTTATAAAAACAAGTGAAGACCCTTCATTGGCTACCTGGGAATTTGAGTGCAAGCTTTCAAGAACTTTGGTTAATAATATCAATTTATCTAGTTAATAATTCATGAGAAAGTGGTCTTGAAAGTTTGCACTCAAATTCACAGTTCGTTAATAAATGGAATCAATTTAATTCTATTTTCTTGATGTATTTTCAAGCCTGGCTATGTGTTTGCCAGTTTCTATTTGGAAGTGTTGCAAACTAAGCATATCAAAACAGGTAGTAATATTTTAATAAATAAAATAAAAGGTTTTGTTGTTCAATTGCAGTTTGTACAGATGAATTCATAATGTTTTACCAGACATGATGCATTTTAAATGTCTCCCCCAGGTATTTACCAGCAGTTTTCACTAAATTCTTCAATTTGTTAAAAAACAAAATCAGGTTTGTCACTTATCTTCATTTAATAAAACTCCCATGTAATCCTGTATCAACAGTAAAGGTACTCTGGTATAGCCTTAAAGGCATAGAATCCATTTTTCTGAAGATAAAGGAAACATACATTTCTTTCTGGTATTTGAGCAGCATTTCACACAAAAAAAACATTCTGCTTAAAGATTGTGTAATAAAGCTGGTGTATATAATTGAGAAAGCTCATTATAAAATTACAGTGGAACCATCAAACTAACAGACAGAAGGAATTAGGCGGGAGAATTAGGACAAGGCGTTCATGGAACAACCTTCCAACAATCATTTCAAGTGTAATGGTGTAAGTGGTCAGACAGGTGTTTGGTATTCACTAAAAGAAATACATTAAGATCGGTCGCGCTCCCATAATGCTGTAGGTTTATGGTGAGACAGGAGATTCTAGGTCAGGTTCCTGAACCTTCATGCCTCACACGTCTTAGCTGCACTGTGATCTCCAGGCCGCCTCTGTGGTTTAGTAATCCATCGCTTGAAGAGTTCAGACATTACACTCTGTAACTAATGCTCGGCTGCGTTATCATAGATCAAGATTATTATCTGTATCTGGATTAGCGTGTACCTACTTAGTTGATATTTATGAGGGCACTTTGATAAAATGCATGGCTGGTGCATGCCCAGTCAATTCACAAGTACAGTAACTTTCTCCTGGCTCTGTAATTCTGTGTGCTTGATACAGCGTGAAAAATAAATATATTAGAGGACAGAGTGTTGAGAGGGATCCCGGGGTTGATATTAGGAACTGTTTTACTGTTGGCTACAATGTAAGGTTTAGTTAGTGTGATGATCAATCTCCGTTAAATAGTCACTCAATTGGAAATGGTCATTTTGTATATTTCAGAGTAATGTTATGTACGATTTTAAGTAGACATTTGTTCTCTCGATAGATCGGTGAGCATGCTAGTTTCTGCAAGCTCAGTCACACAAACTACACAACTGAATTTTGTTGGCACTCCTATGACCGGAACACAAGGTGAATGCAAATAAAACCAAATGAATTCACATTTTCCATTTCTTTCCCCCCAGGTCAACCAAAAATGTGGATTGAGGATTTGCATAAGCTGCCATTCTTGAAAAACAAGACTGACATCCTCAGGATTTATGCTTTCATATTTACCAGCAACAGCACCTGTGTTAGATGAAGGGTTAAGGAAAAGAATAAGCTTTAGAATTTTGGTTTAGAAAGGGGAACTGCCAAGCTGCGCACAATCCGTGGTCAGATACCCACAGTCAGACAGCTGGTAGGTTCCACCCGGGTGCCTTGTGAGGGGAATGAGCAGCTGAGACAGAGCTCAATATTCTCACAACTCTCCACCCAATGTATTAATCAGAAGGCTGGAAAGTACATTGGATTGTGTGCATAGTGCAGCTGAATGCAGAGTCAGCACTGGAATACTGCTGAAACTCACAAATGTCTCAGCCACAGACTCTCTAATGCACAGGAAGAATGAACTTCATGCCTGCTGTAACACATATTTGGGACCAGCAGCGATATTATAATCAGACATGCATAGCTCTAACAGAGAAAAAAGTATTGACAAGAAACTACGGACTAAAGGGTCTGTCACCTCCATAATATTAACTGAGGGCAATGTAGAGCATGGACATGATTAATATATTGTATAAGCACACCACCACAGATTAAGCTATGTCTCTCTTATACCATCAAATTTGGACACAAAATACAGATTAATTAATCTCCATATTATTATGGTGATGTAAACAGGGGACAACATAAGCACAATTTAAAACACCTTTATTGCAAGTCCCTTTAATGTTAATCAAGCCATAATGGTAACAAATTAAACATGAAGAACTAAACAAAGCATGATATTTTATACTGAATGCAGTGATCAATTCAGCTCTTTTCTATTTTTAAATAAGTGATGCACATAAAAACATGTATTTAGAAGATTATCACTGAACAATGGGAAAATTGGCAGAAGCTGGCAGTCCCCTACCAAGGGTTATTAACCCATCGAGTGGGAAAGTGCTAAGCAACACCGTAAATGGTCTAAAAGGGGTCTTTATAGAGATATCGAAAATGAGGCATAGGTAACTTTGAAAAGTGAAAATCAAAATTGCTTTTTAGATACATTTTCAGGTGATCATACTATTTCTATGAAAGCCAGTCCAATAAACATGGGAGAAACACAAAGAAAATAATGCTCAAAAACAAGTCAAAACAATAGTGGACCAATTTAGCGAAAACAAACCAGAGCTTTCCAAACGTTTCAATTTGGTGACACCTTTTAGACATTATTACATGACATAGTAATTCAGTTTTGCCAGCAAACCGGAGGTTAAACTAACCCATTAGGGTTAGCAGATTTTTAATGGGCGCGTGTATGTGGTCCATTCCATGGGCCCGTGTATGTGGTCCATTCCATGGGCCCGTGTATGTGGCCCATTCCATGGGCCCGTGTATGTGGCCCATTCCATGGGCCCGTGTATGTGGTCCATTCCATGGGCCCGTGTATGTGGTCCATTTCATGGGCCCGTGTATGTGGTCCATTTCATGGGCCCGTGTATGTGGTCCATTTCATGGGCCCGTGTATGTGGTCCATTTCATGGGCCCGTGTATGTGGCCCATTTCATGGGCCCGTGTATGTGGTCCATTTCATGGGCCATCTGAATGGCATTACGAAGGATTCTGTACAACATGGTACAGAAGTAAATCCAGGGGGGCGACACCTCTGTACATATATTTATACACAATTTATCTGTAGAATGTGTAACTAGAGAAATTATGACAAAAAAAAAATGTGAGACTGGTTTAATATACACCTTTATATAATTCAGCCACCTTTATATAATTCAGCCAGAACAAGAACTGTAAATTGTGTCCTAAATTGCTTTAGCACCCATTTATTTGGTCGCTCACATGGACCATGTCTCCACTATAAGCTTTGCCTGAGAAGTATTAATGAGAAGGAATTACTGATTTATGAGGTTTTACTCGTATGTGTACAGAAAGATTTATTCATCACAGCTCTCTTATATGCATGATTAGAGAGTTTTATCTAATTTTCCACCCATCAGACCGCAATAGATGTCCTCTTCTATTACAATATCTGTGGGATTTTGTTTATATACGAGCATTAAATGCTCGTATGGTTCATAGACATATACCGGTAGCTAAATAAATGATTTGCATTCTTATTAAAAGAATGTTTAAAAATATCAGACTGTCACTAATAAAAATCTAATGCAAGGGTGCTCAGAGGTAACCAACTGGGGTGTATCATGCCACTCATGTTAGAAAGATACTTGCAGCTACTTCACCCAGTTTATACCATATTTGCTTAAATATAAAACTAGTCCCCCCCCCCCCCCCCCCAAAGCAAATGGTATGAAAAAGGTCTGACTGTAAGAATAAGATCCAAGTCCCCCGCAAAGGTGAAGGGGACCTGGATGCTCCTCACAGGCAGCCAGTGTATGTCTTCTGCCAGGCCTTCTACAACATAACACTGTGGTCACGTGACCTCCCCGGTGTTTCGTCATAGAAGCCCCGGGCGGACATGTCTGGCAGCATCGGCGGACGCCTACGCGCATTCCACAGACATCCCCCGTCTATGTGGCAGGCAGATTCAGGCAGATTGGCATGTGTGGGGGAAGAGAGGCAGCAGGTTGGCATTAAAGGGGGGGTGCAAGTGTATGACACTGACAAATGAAAACATAAACAAATTCATTTTTGTGAATTATATTTTTCATTAAAAATGAAAACTATTTACATGTGAATATTTACTAGTAAAACTTGTTTTTTTTATCCAAAAGGGTTATCACCTTTCCTTACTAAAAAAGGCCATGCTATTACTTCCATAGACCTAACATTAGCCAATATTTTACATGCCGGTAAAATACATCTGGATAGCATTCCTTAATTTGCAGTGTACTGGAAGAGTAGAGCATAGATAAACTGTGTCAGTACCAGGGGTTTATCAAATGATTTGCAAAATCCTCTAAACTCTGCTTTCTAGTCCTTAAACAAGCAAATTGACCAATAGGGATTTACACTGTCAGAAGGAACTATAACTCTAGGGTTAGTTTTCTGTTTTAATTTTCAATGCTATGTTGCCGACTGCCTCTAGGGGCAGTCAATCAACAGAGCAAAGGAAGTGATTTCTGATTGCCAGATATTGGAGGAACATGCTGCTCTCCAATATGGCACCTGCGATAACCATGTAGACATCAAAGCAACACTGTCAAATCATAGGCAGTGATCGTTGATCGCTGCCTATGAGGGATTTACAGCATGACATGCTAGGTACGTCATTTGCCACGTCACTTGTCGCAAAGGGGTCGAAATATCAATAACTTTCTCCTAGTCACCTTTTCTATTCAGAGTATTTAGAAGCATGCAGGCTATCCAGCTTATTCTATATTCGTCCTAACCTTTTTGTTTAAACAGTTCTTCCAAATTATGAATCCATCGTGTTCTGAAATCTTTATGTTTAGGGATATGTTATCGTGTCTGCTTTGCCTTTCTCTCACTCCAGCTTAGACACCAAGGCATCCGCAGCTTTTTATCTTTGGAAGGGCAATATGCATTAGTTATTCTTTTTGTCTGCTGTAGTGCTGAAATGCTATGGTCTTTGTTTCTACAACTTGTGCTCCAACTCTTATAAAATCCAGTATAGAAAAATTAGGTTCCTACATAGGGAGCCATAAAGCAAGAAACACACACCCTTACATTTTAGTTTCATGTTCTTCTCTGTACAAGTTGTACATTAAAGTGTAATGTCACTTTAATGTTATAAGCCATATCAATTGAAGGCCTGTAGCAATCCATGAAACATGCTCCTGCTTGAGGGAGTAGAAATAATACAAGCTGAACTTTATTGTAATGATATTTTTATGAACAGGGAGAAGATTTAATAAAAACAGGTCAAAATTAAATACATTTACTGAAAAAATACACGCGGATGCGCTTGCCATAGTAATTCATACATTAGAAATTATTTAAAAATAATGGCACTTGCTTAACTGTAGAAGAACATCCCTATATGGTTTAATTTGCCTGTTGTAAAATGGTCAATTCTGAGTTTGTTATCCAATTGAAGCAGGAAAATGTTTCTTCTTTAAGGAGATTCTAGTGGCAGTAACATTGTAGGTTTTTGGGGACAAAATGTGTGTGTCTTGAACTTATGGTAAGTGTACAGGTCATGCTTTTAAAGGACAACTGTCAGGAAAAAAAAAAAAAGTAATGTTTAGCTGAAAGATTACATTAAATGTAGGCATTGGACATAGAAATTCTGTAAGAATTCAAATAAAGACCTTATTGTGCTCTAAGTGCCTGTATAAAGTCCCATAGCAGAATAAGAAAAAGGACCACATGGCCAGGCACGATAGGTAATACATGCATTCTGGTGGTTTAGTCATACCTCCCAACTGTCCCGCTTTGCGTGGGACAGCCCCGATTTGGGAGCTATGTCCCGCTGTCCTCTACCTCTGTCCGGCTTTTCAGGACAGAGGTAGAGCTCAGCAGGACAGCGGGACTCAGTACCTCAATCCCACGGTCCTGATCGCATTCTCCATTGTCCCAGACACCAGAGAATGCTCACTGGGCATGCAAAGCATTGTGCGCATGCGCAGTAGCGATCCTGGCTTCAGAAGCCAGGATCAAAAATGGGTAACTGCACATGAGCAGTAGCACTGACACCACCTCCCCAGACTCCGCCCCCTGTACCCCACCCTCGTCCCAATTCGCCGTGGGGCAAAGTTGGAAGGTATGGGTTTAGTTAGGTGTTATAGGTGATTGGTCAGGACATTAAAAGGGGGCATACACTTATACATATCTCCCAAATGTTCCGCTGGAAGTCCCAATTTTGGTAGTCTGTCCCGCTTTTCAGGGTAGGAGGTAGAGTTCAGTGGGGTAATGGGAATAAAACCCACAAAACTGCACCGTAAGCCGATTTTCGCCGGTGTCCCAGAACCTGAAGAAGAAGCACTGCGCATACACAGTGCTATCAGGTAGACAGACAGCGGCACCGCGCATGTGCTGTAAGCTTGCCTTTGACATAGAATGAGTGCTCAAAATCTGTGATTTCCATTTGTGATCTGGAGATGGCGGCAGAGTGCACAACAGGTATTTATCTCATTGAAGAAATACAATCCTCATTATTTTAGTAGTGCCTCATGGTGCAGATTCTAAACCCACACACTGCCATGGCTGTCTATATGCAAACATCCATTAACTACATTGCAATATTGCAGAATTGGTTTGCAACCGCTGTTTGCATGTGTGATATATACATAGGGTTGCCACCTTTTCTATAAAAAATAAAATACTGGTCATGCTACTAACTCCATTAACTTAACATTGTCTCAAGTCAACTTGTCACTGGCCTGCCAGTAAAATACAGACTGGGTGGCAACACTATATAGAGATATATTATATAGAAATGGGGACGAAAAAACAAGAGCCCCAGATGGCAATAAGATAATTGTGAAAGGCTATCTTGTATATTCTTGTACTTCCCAAAAAGGGAAGGAGAGTTAAGATGGAAGAGAATGGTAAGTGGCTACTCCTACTGGTTTCTTAGTGGGTGGGTAACATACAGCACACAACTAAAAACCAAGCTTCAATAAAAAAATAAAAAATATAGACGTTTACTCTGGTTTTAAAAACCCAGTACATTTTAAATATTACAATACTGTAAAAACTATGACTCATTTTAAAAAGAAAGTCTCTGAGAGCTCAAACCACCAAAAATCAAAAAGTGCAAGGTGTTGGCACTTCGCACCAAGGGGGATAAAGAAATAAAATCCACACATACAGTACTACATAAGCTCAGATCGAGCCACCAAATGCAAGGCAAGTGTTAACCGCACAACATATAAACCCTTGACTTCAAATAATCAACATTTTCAGGGATAGCAAATGTCAAAAGTGTGCTGGCCGACTCAGAGACTGTCTTAAATAATCTTAGCTCTATTTCTCTCCAAATATCTCTGTGCCTTTCATTATAGATAATGCTGGGCTCAATTTATAGTAAGAGGGAAAAAATAAATAAATACATCTTGTGTGAATGCAGTGTGCAGGTTTAATGGCTCAGACCAAAGGCTTCTATCGGAGAGGCTGTAATTTTTGAAAACATGTTTAATACCAGCGAAAAAATGAATAGGTTGCAAGGCAGAACCTACTCCTTCGACTGAGAGGAAGAGGAGGATATCAAATATCAAAGATAAGATTGCATCCTTGAGTGTACTTTCCTATCTGCTGTGACGAAAAACAAAAAAAACAGCCCTTAAAAATGGATCTACTCCTTGGCATTTTTACCTTATCTCTACCCATTTTATTAATATATACCACATGTTAAGATCCGTCAACTAACTAAGTTGGTGAGCTCAATTCAAACATATAAAAAAAATTGCACTATTACTTTGAAAGTACATACTGCAGACTTGCATTAAAATAACAATTGCCTTGCAAGATACGATGTTAAAGAAGGTTTGGCCATCCCGTCTATAAATGTAAAACACTCATTTGTTCATGTTAAAATGACAAAGATGGTCATTCTGTAGATCACATTTTGTGTGTATATATATATATATATTTTTTTTTTAAATTTAAGTTTTTTTATTGAGTTACCAGAGAAAACATGTAACAGGTTACCGCAGAGGTACATTTTGACAAAAATAGTCTAGCAAAATCAAGATATTCTCGATCTCTAATAACGGTGGTAACTCAAAATTTTACATTTAGGTCACAAGAAAAACAGAACTAATTAAAGTCATCGGTTAATCAAAAAAATCTGTTAGCGCCCTATAGTTAAATTTAAACTGAGGGATTTATCTCCGTTGTTCTTAAAATAAAACAATAACTAGGTATGGTGAACCCATAACAATACTCCTTGTTCGTATATTTTAAAATGAATGATGCTTTATTTGCTTGCACATTTTTGCTTTTCTGATTTGACCGGTTAGCTTATCAAAAATGTCCTCCTGTCAAGAAGGCTAACTGGCACAGAACAGTTCCTTTTTTTGTTTTACACTGAATAGCAATACTACTGGCAGTCTGCCCTGACCTGCAAGCAGCCTTTTTAATGTAGTGAAAGGCTAGGAAATATACAAGACTGGGCCCAAGTTTGAGATTTCTAGATCCTCCTACTGACCCTGTGCTGCTGCATTGAGAGGATGCCGCAGTGTATGTGTGGGTGTTATTTATTTAACAAGTCTTCCCTTTAGCTTGAGAAGATCTTTAAATACTATTATCTCCATTACTGCTTGGTATTTACAGAGTGGTGGCCCAGGGTTTGATACAGAATCCTCCACGTGGCCCGTGTCATTGCATGCTGGGCCCCCCTGGCTCCCGCTAATTATAGATTTGTTTAAACAGAAGCTGTCTTCTCTGTTTGACTTCTCTTGTTTTATCCTCAGTCTCTGATCTACAACATCCACCTTACATGTGCTGGCTGCTGGTAAACAGGTGGAAAGCTCTGTGCAACAGTACCAGTTATTTAACACTGCATTGCATTAATGTGGGAGCTGTGCAAAATTATATGGAATTATTTTCTGTTCCGAGAAATATTACATAGAAATACGTTCACAAGGGCCCTCACAGGTCCTGTTAACCAGGTTATTAAAATATATTTTGAGACGGCCAACCTTGGCAAGCGGTTGTAAATATTGACTAATGTGTCTGGATAACGTAAGAAATAAAGAAAAATTAAACTGAGCAACTTTAAGGTAGAAGGATAATGAATTAAATTGTCTTAACTGTGAATGTCTTTGGTATTAATTGCTTTAACCAAGACACATTATATTTGTGCTAATGAAGCTGTGAACAATTAGCACAGAAACATGAGTCTCACTTAATAAGACTTAATATGCTACAATATTTAATTGTGGTGTTACTTGACATTCTCTCCATCTTTGATTTCTCCCTCACAAGCCTGCACACATACACTGCAATATATATTACACATAAATGACCACCTGTCTGCATATGAAATAACATTTTGTCTTTTTTTATTGAAACAGAAACTAATGACCTAATAAGTACTTTTAGCCATACAAAAATCTTATAGCTTATTGCTTGTTTTGAATAGGGAGACACAAAGATATAGAGGGCAGAGAATTTGAATGCAGCCCTGCAGTATGCATTTTTCATTAATGTCCCCAACTAAAGGGGTATTGGATTTATTGACGATCTTTGGAATAAATTCAACATTCGTTGGAAAGGCCCAAAACACTGCACAGTCTGCCACATTATATGGGTGTACGGGACTCAAAGGTGGACATCATTGTGAGGAAACAAAGAACATCCCCCTATGTAGTGTCAAACAAAATAAAACAAGTTACTAAGGCAGGGCTCGACAAACCCCAGGCGCCAGGTCGACCTGGCGCCTGGGTGCTGTCAGCCTCATGGTCCCCTTGCCGCTGCCATCACATTTAAAAAAAAAAAAAAATTCTGAGCGCGAGGGGATAAAGTCTGTGCGGATGGCACAGACTGCAAGCTCCGCCCCCTCGCGCAATGCGTGTCTGAGTGCCGGGTATCGTCACGTGACATCCTGGCACTCAGCAGGCCAACCAACGACGATCAGCTGCAGCACGAATGTCCCCCTCCCCTGCAGTGAGGTAAAGCAGCAGGGAGGGGGGCACATCAAGAAGAAACCAAAAAAAGACTGTGTGAGGTGGGTGTGTTTTGTATATTTGTGTGTATGTAAAGTAGGTGTGTGTGAGGTGGGTGTGTGTTTGTATATATGGGTATATGTAAAGTAGGTGTGTGTGTGAGGTGTTTATATATATGGGTATATGTAAAGTAGGTGTGTGTGTGAGGTGTTTATATATATGTGTATATGTAAAGTAGGTGTGTGTGAGGTGTTTGTATATATGGGTATATGTAAAGTAGGTGTGTGTGAGGTGTTTGGATATTTGTGTATACGTAAATTAGCTATGTTTGTATATATGTGATTTGTATATTTGTGTGTATGTAAAGTAGGTGTGTGTGAGGTGGGTGTGTGTTTGTATATATGGGTATATGTAAAGTAGGTGTGTGTGAGGTGTTTGTATATATGTGTATATGTAAAGTAGGTGTGTGTGAGGTGTTTGTATATATGCGTATATGTAAAGTAGGTGTGTGTGAGGTGTTTGGATATATGGGTATATGTAAAGTAGGTGTGTGTGAGGTGTTTGGATATATGGGTATATGTAAAGTAGGTGTGTGTGAGGTGTTTGTATATATGGGTATATGTAAAGTAGGTGTGTGTGAGGTGTTTGGATATATGGGTATATGTAAAGTAGGTGTGTGTGAGGTGTTTGGATATATGTGTATACGTAAAGTAGGTATGTTTGTATATATGTGAAGTAGGAGTGTGTGTTTATGAATTGCGTTTATGTTTGCGTGATTGTCTGGCTCCTAAAATCAAATTAAATTTGTCAAGCCCTGTACTAAGGTGATACTGAATTTTACATTTCCCACAGACAGTGCCCGGCATATAGAAGAGTGTTAACCAGAAAGTTTGTAGGTCTTTTTTTCTCCTCAATTCCTTGTCTGTTTCTGCTTCTAGGCTGAGAAATAACAGAAAAATGCTGATTTGCTCAGTTTAAAAATAAAATAAAACTCACAGGCAGAATAATGCATGAGGCGTGTATCAGTGGTGAGGGCCACAGGGTGTTGGAAGGAGGAGTGTAAATGGCTCAAGGGCACTACAGATCAGAACAGTTGGCAGTCGACAAAGTAATGAGAGCACACCGGTGCCCCGCTCCCTCATCAGAGATCCTCCACACACACATACTGTGTGCATACAGCTCCTCACCTTACACTTCACATTTACCTATGCTAGATAACGTGTATTGATGTTCAATTCTTAACATTACTTAGACTGACACGCAACACCTGGGGTATGATATGATTCGCTTGGCATCAGTATCAATTTAGGTTTATTTGTACATTGATATGTTGTGAAGACGGCTTTGTTTGAAATGCAGGGAGGAGGGAGGTTTGTAAAACAGACAGTCGTGAGAATGGGAGGAAGTGCGATACAAGCACAGTACTGGAAATCAGACCGTATGCTACATACACACAGGCCCGGTGCAAGGATTTTCGTCTACACAGGCAAAGGTGCATTTTGGTGCCCCCCTCCTCTGACCCACCACGCCTCCCACACCATTAACCCTCCATACATTATATATATATATATATATATATATAAAAGTATAATGTAAAAAATGCGCATGCTCTAAATGTGTCACACATTGAAACCCTTAAACACAGACACCCTTGCAGTCACACAGACACACCACTAACACCCACACCCTTACACAGACACAGTGACACACTTACACACACCCTTAAACACACACAGTGACACACTTACACACACACCCTTACACAGAAAGTGACACACTTACACACACACCCTTACACAGAAAGTGACACTTACACACACACCCTTACCACTTAAACACACACAGTGACACCAATACACACATAACCTGAAACACACTATTTTGCCATTTAATATGTCAGTATTTTCTCCTCAATATGCCATTTAACATGCCAGTATTTCCCCTCAATATGCCATTCTTTTGCCATTTAATATGCCAATATTTTGCACCTCAATATGCCAGGATTTTACCCCTCCAATATGTCAGGATTGTGCCACTCAAAATGCCCAGATTTTACCGCTACAATATGCCCGGATTATGCCACTCAATATGCCCGGAATTTACCCCTCCAATATGTCAGGATTGTGCCACTCAATATGCCCAGATTTTACCCCTACAATATGCCTGGATTATGCCCCTCCAATATGTCAGAATTGTGCCACTCAATATGCCCGGATTGTGCCACTCAATATGCCCGGATTGTGCCACTCAATATGCCCGGATTTTGCCACTCAATATGCCAGGATTTTCCCTCCTCCTCTCCCCTTCCCCAGACCCCAGTACTTACCTTCTTCCTGCTCTGTCCCCCGGTGCAGGTCCGTGGTTGTGCGCTCCCCTCCAGCCGCGCGGATCAATAAAGTTTGTTGAAAAAAAAAAAAGTTTAAACAAACTTTATTGATCCGCGTGGCTGGAGGGGAGCGCACAACGCTTCCCTCACAGCCACGGACCAGCACCGGGAGACAGAGCAGGAAGAAGGTAAGTAAACGGGCCTGGAGGAGCGGGCGATATTCCCGCCCCCCCCCCCCTTGGTGCGCCCTAAGGCAGCCGCTTGTGCTGCCTTATGGTAGCGCCGGCCCTGCATGCACAGTACTGGAAATCATAGACCGTATGAAACATGCACAGTACTAGAAATCATAGACCGTATGCTACATGCACAGTACTGGAAATCATAGACAGTATGCTATATACACAGTACTGGAAATCATAGACAGTATGCTACATGCACAGTACTAGAAATCAGACCGTATGCTACATGCACAGGAGTGGAAATCATAGACCGTATGCTACATGCACAGTACTGGAAATCATAGTCAGTATGCTACGTGCACAGAGCTGAAAGTGGGAGGCAGTATGCTATGTGCACAGTGCTGGAAATCATAGACAGTATGCTACGTGCACAGAGCTGGGAGCGCCAGGCAGTATGCTATGTGCACAGTGCTGGAAATCATAGACAGTATGCTACGTGCACAGAGCTGGGAGCGCCAGGCAGTATGCTATGTGCACAGTGCTGGAAATCATAGACAGTATGCTACGTGCACAGAGCTGGGAGCGCCAGGCAGTATGCTATGTGCACAGTGCTGGAAATCATAGACAGTATGCTACGTGCACAGAGCTGGGAGCGCCAGGCAGTATGCTATGTGCACAGTGCTGGAAATCATAGACAGTATGCTACATGCACAGAGCTGGGAGCGCCAGGCAGTATGCTATGTGCACAGTGCTGGAAATCAAGGGCACAATGCTATGCACACAAGGATTTGTTTGGAGCCGAACTGGCCTATCAATATACTGGGAAACTTTCAGGGAAGCTGGCTGCCCTAGTGGCGCTTTATAAATTTGGCTGCTGCGAATGCGGCTGTGTTAGAGCACTTGTACTAATCCCTTGCTGCTGCTGGATATGACAGTTATCTGCGTGAAGGGGAAAGTCCTGTGAGTACAATCCAGGTGCTGGGGTAAAGCATGGGTACTGGGGTAAAGCATGGGTGCCTGGGCAAGTCCGTGAGTGCGATTTGGGTGTTGGGGTGAAGTCCTGGGGTAAGTCAATATATCCACCCAGTATGTACATGAGGTTTTATCTCACACAGTGCCCTGATATATACCCCTGCACAGGGCAATTCATATAAATTAGTGTACTTACTGATGGCTATAGAATGACCATGGAGTACATATCAGGGCAGTGTGTGGGATATAACCTTGTACACATACTGGGGGAATACACAGTGGTCTCTGCAGGGGTATAAATCAGCTTAACTGTAAATAATACACTGTTTAAATGTGCTTTCAAATGCATACTTTTCCGTTTTATGAACGAGAATAATGACATTATGCTATGCGGCTGGTATACAATTATTACTAGGGCTGGTTTTTATTCCCAGCATGGCACTGGATATGTTAGTGTAATCTTCTGCATAGCACTTATGTAGTAACACCAAATCTGTCATATCAAGGATGAGAAAACGTATGGCAGAATTAGGAACAGAACATATAACACCACTGCTACAGATCTGAGAGCTGTGAATTGTTGCATCCCATGTAGCTGGCATAAGATGCTTTATTTCCATTAAGGCTATATCTAAGTAATAGCTCTAATGAGCTCTAATCTTCTTTAAAAGGATACAGTGTGCATCTGATTTAACACATGGAAATCTTCCTCTCCTCAGCTGTTTGTTTCCAAAGAATTTCATTCAATGGAAAAAAAAAAACACAATGTCAGCATCTGCTGAGGCTCCCAAGTGCAGAGTTTATCCTTTTTAACCAGGTTTAGAGCTCTAAGCAGGCGTTCATTTCAAATGGGATTTCCAGCAACACAAGAGCAGCTTGGCGGAGATTAGGATCTGACTGCAGATTTCTCCTATCCGTGGAGAGGAAGGAAATGGAGCCAGAGTAGATGCACCGTCACACCACCACATGGTATGTGCAGTGATTTCACCTTATCTAGCAGACCGGAGTTTGGCATGTTACGCCAACACTCGTTTTAGCAAAAAAATAACCCATTTTCTATGGTAGGTCCAGTTAACAATTAGTGTGCTGCATTCCAAACAGTGTTTTACTTCCCCAAAAGTGGTATGTTTACCATGAGAGAACTAAGCTGGTATACTCCATGCATCATTCTATAGATGGTCAAGAAAAAAAAAAAAACATCATCTTGCTCTATAAATCTCAAACAGACATACATACTCCAATTATAGGTGGACAAATATAACCCTTCTGTTTTATGAACCCACTGAGTTCACTAAGGGCATCGTCAGATTAATTCTAAAAACAAACAAACTTCTGGTGGTAGGAATTTCCCAGCCCATCCACATATATGCTTTATATTATTTTACCTTTTCTTTCTTTTGCTTGGGTCCTTCTTCTGCAGAGAGCAGGGTTTTGTAGTAGTTGCTACGCTCTGCAGTGAAGTGAACCTTGGACAACGCGTGTTCCACCAAAGATACAGACAGGTTGATGCCATCCACGTGAAGCCATCCAATGAAGTTCCCAGCCTTGTCCATTGCCTCCACTTCTACCTCCACCTTGGAAAAAAGCACAAGAAAAAAAACTATTTAAAGGTACATTCATTAATGCCTTTCAATTCTGCAAATCTCTCAAAACCACCAATATGTTCATGATAAATTTGGTTTTGACAAAATGACCTTATGAGACATGATATAGAAACAAATGCTATACAATTCACTAACTGTCCTTAGGACCATAATACCATTCTAATGGTGTTATGGTCTGAATTCTAAAGGGGACCAAAAATTAAAAAAAGACATCTTAGAGAGGTACTTAAGCCTCCAGATGAACTTTTACTAAGAAAGAAGATGCTCCTATGGAGCTCCGTACAGAAGACATTCTGGTTTCATTTGGAAGGCAAGAACAGATGTGTAGGCTACAATGTTGCAGAGCTGGTGCGTATTATACGCCGATCGGCTGAAAAAATAAAAAAAAAATCTAAAACTTACCTCGTTCCTGCTCTGAAGCTGCGTGGCTGTGAGCGAAGCGTTGTGCGCTCACCTCCAGCCGCGCGGTCAACAAAGTATGTTTTTTTTAAACAAACTTTATTGTTCCGCGCGGCTGGAGGGAAGCTCACAACGCTTCCCTCACAGCCACGCAGCTTCAGAGCACCGGGGGACAGAGCAGGAACGAGGTAAGTACTGGGGTCTGGGGAAGGGGGGGAGGAGGGTGGCATAACGAGCATACTAAGGGGCAATATCCTAGCATATTACATGGCATATTGGGGTCAATATCCTGGCATATTACATGGCATATTGGGGTCAATATCCTGGCATATTACATGGCATATTGGGGGCAAAATCATGGCATATTAAATGGCATATTGGGGGAAAAATCCTGGCATATTGGGGGCAAAATCCTGGCATATTAAATGGCATATTGGGGGCAAAATCCTGGCATATTAAATGGCATATTGGGGGCAAAATCCTGGCATATTACATGGCATATTGGGGGCAATATCCTGGCATATTACATGGCATATTGGGGGCAATATCCTGGCATATTACATGGCATATTGGGGGCAATATCCTGGCATATTACATGGCATATTGGGGGCAATATCCTGGCATATTACATGGCATATTGGGGGCAATATCCTGGCATATTACATGGCATATTGGGGGCAATATCCTGGCATATTAAAGGCAATATCCTGGCATATTAAATGGCATATTGGGGGCAATATCCTGGCATATTAAAGGCAATATCCTGGCATATTAAATGGCATATTGGGGGCAAAATCCTGTAATATTAAATTGCATATTGGGGGCAATATCCTGGCATATTAAATGGCATATTGGGGGCAATATCCTGGCATATTAAATGGCATATTGGGGGCAATATCCTGGCATATTAAAATGGCATATTGGGCTTCAAAGTTCTTTATTTGAAATTTACGTTTTTTTTCCTGAAATGTCCTTCTTAAAATGAGGTGCGTGTTATACGCCGATAAATACGGTAATTATTTCTTCCCCACTGATTGGTGTATGTACATGTCAATCAACTCCACACAATCAAAGAAAGACAAGACTAGGGCACAATTACTTGTTTAGTACACCATTCAAATTACACTTTTAATGAGGCAGAATATAATTAGTATTACTCAGTAGCTGGAAAAAACCTTAAAATAAATCATGATAAAAGGCCACTATTCTTACTTGGGGCCTCTCAATACATTGCAAAATAGTAAAAGGATCAATCCAAGATGAAGACCAAACTGTTTAAATTGCAAATATAAAAGTACATGCAAAAATGCAATTTTGTGGTTTACATATTGTAATATGCATTTACACAGGAAACCTATTAATCTGTATAAAGGGGTTATTATCCCCAACATCTCTTGGAAGCCAACTTAGAGTGTGGCCAAGGGATGAATGGGATAACCAATTTGCAATGCATGTGCAACAGCTACTGTATACATGCATTTTACATCTCCATAGTGTATGCCCAAGTGCTGCTGCACAGCTGCAAAAACATTACAAACTTAATGAAGCATGCACTGCCTAATAAATATTTATTGTAGAGTTTATTGTAGAGTATTAAAAGAAATGCACAAAAACCTGTTCCTATTCAAAACAGAACAACAATTTTAGCAAATGATTCTCTATCCAACAAACTACAAACACTGATTCTGAAGGAGAATTGTTCCTTAGGAAAAGACAGTGTATAGTGAGTTTTGTAATAACCCCCCGATTACCACACACGTGTGCGGTAATTTACATGTGTAAGTGATTTTGACACTGGATCCACATTACATTTGCCAGTAGCTTTTAATCCCAGGCAGCCAGAATGTGTCAGAACATTAAAAGAAACACATGTGTGTCTACTGAAAAAATAGAAAACAGACAATATCTACACGAGTCACTCAATTCTATATATTTCAGCAAAGGGCTCAATGACACCTTCCTAATAGAGCACACAACGAAACGACAAAAACAGACAATTTCACCTAAACCAACGTACTGTCAACCTCCGCTTAAATCTCGAAAATAAATTGAAAGGGACACAGGTCAAATAAAAGAAGAAGCCAACTGTATATCATTGTCATAAGGATTAAATAAGGGGGAGGCAGTTGCATGGTAGACACACACACATACATACTAGTGTACATTTTAAGCGTATTTACAGCTAGAGAACTATCAGATAAACTATTGCTCTGTTAAGATGTGATTTTGACAACTTGTCCAGTCTCTAGAATTAATCGCATAGCAGCAATCAGAACTCCGATGAGCATACTGCTTCATCTAGGTATCACCTTGAACAAGGTGAAAGATAAACCCTGCCACATCTGCGGCCCTCTAACCCAGTTTAGCACTAGCGACCTGGAAATCAACTCGTATTCACCAGTGACAGCTGCATTCTGGGGAGCACAAGCGATCGATATAGTCAGATCGGAATGCTCAAAACAAACATGACATAGCAGGAGCTATTGTCCTTGTCACAGATACAGTAAGGCAATCAATCTTTATCCTGTAACGAAAGGCCACAGCTTCCCATTGCTCATATATGGGACATGGGATATAGAGGTAATAAGGTCAAACAGGATAGGAAAACACACCTCCATTATGGTTACCATTGGAGAGTGTCAAATCCATTAACCCTCTCAGGGAGCATCATCACTAACCACTGCAAATATATTAGCATTAGCTCGGATGCCCACCTTTGCTTACTAGAGGGAGACTAGAATAAACCTGGAATCAATCTTTACGGTTTGGGTTTGACAGGCATTAGTGCTTAATAGAAAGGGGTTATAAAAAAAAAAAAATACTTTGGAATAATTCTTATATATACACGGCTACCGACGCATAGTGAGTCTGGGGAATGCTTTTTTTAAATGTAGGTTTCCTGCAGTAGTCTTGCTCGAGTTGAGGATGTGTTTCCTCAATATAAGACAAGCACAAGGACCAAATAAGGTTTTACAGTAGGGAGAAACAGACCATGGTAGTTATCTGACTGCACACAGTTTCTAAGATGCTGTTCCAGTAATATCCGCACTGTAAAATACATTTTAACAAAACAATAAATTAGTCTTAAAACGTTCCTATTAGGTACACAAATGAAATATGATGTACATTTTGTGTAAAAGGAAATTGACCTGTTTAATAGCAGATTTAATTTAATTTAACTTTTATTACCACATGTTGGTCCGGAAAAGGACTATTAAATTTATAAATTAACAAAAAGCATCGGTTCACTTTCTGTACCACAACATCAATCTCTGATCGCAGGGACAGGAACAACAGAAAGAAAGAGGAAAAAAAAAAAAGTAAAAGATTGCTTTTAAGACTTGTCAATAAAAGAAAAACCAATTTCCCAGCTGTGACATTTCTGGACAGTGATTATGCCACTAGAAAGAAAGATCAATGGAAAGATTTTGCCCAGACTGCGCCATACTTCTATATACTGTAGAAAAAAACAAAAAGGAGCAGCATGGGAAACTGCTTATGATCTTCTTTTAAAGACAGGAGCAACGTGTATACACACACACACACACATACATTATATATACACGGGCAGGCTTTAATATTGTAAGCTTGCGATAAAGGGCTCTCTGCCTCACTTATCACTGGGTGACTTATCAGTCTGTTCTTCTTCGTCTAACTATGTATGCAGTCCCCCTCAATACTCTGTACCTAGCGCTGCATCAATTGTTGGTACTATAATATATATATATATATATATATATATATACACACGGGGGGGGGGGGGGGGGGAGTTGGAAGAGTACCATATATATCATTGGTCAGTAGCATATTTTAGCCCATTTAACACTTTCACCCTGATGTCACCTAAACATAAACTGTTAATGTAAAGAATATAAAATTGTCAAAATGATCTGCACAATTTAAGAATGAAGTATGTTCAACAAGTGCCTGTGGTGTCCTAGCGGCTTACCATGCAAATTACATATTTCCCATTAAAAGTAGTATATACCTAGCGTAGTATATCTGCACAAGTCACAAGGTGATGTAATGAACAGGAGACAGCACACAATTCAATATACATTTCTATCTTATTTTATTTGTTGGCAATTCTGCTAACACAATACTTAAATATTGTTTTATTCTCTACATTCTCTATGCAAACAGGGTTTAGGAGCCCCTTTAAGAGTACATTTTTCCTCTGTTTAAGTAAGAAGCAACCTACCCGCGTGCATGTCTAATACTCATCTTGTACTGGACATTTTTCTTTTTAAAGGTTTTAATTCAACAACTGGGACACTGTTCCTGCTGATAGCATGAATGTATGCCGAGAGCTGAGAAGCGCCCGTAATGGCCTTGTCGTAACATTGTGAGAGCAGTCAGTGCAAACTTTAAGAAATATAGAAATGCAGCCACAATTAGGCACATAGGGCAGCTGCCCATAGGATTGGTTAAAACAAGCCTTGATGCCTTTGTATGTGTAAAAATAAAATGCAGAACCTATAGAGAACAGATTGTAATTTACATTTCACTGTTGGCCTTTACCTTAAATTGGGGAATGCCCCGTTTCATATGGCAGACATGAGAACTGTACACAGAAAATGTAATTAATTTGCTCAACTAAGGACAAGATTGTTATTGGAATGTTGTGTACATAGGACGCAGGCTGCTTTTAAACTTCTACAGTGGTCGTGTTCGTTTTCTTTAATTTACAATACCCACACAAATGATGTATTGTTATTTTGAGATAAGGACTTTCCGTAAATATCATAATTTTGATCATATTGTAATTTACTGTAAAAAAATGACTTACTTGAAAAATATTTATTCATCTACAAAAGCTAATGAAAACACTGCTAAATAGATTCTAGTATCTGAGTTTAGAAATAGTCAATGTTTAAATGTGTTCCTTTTTCTTTTTGCAAATTACAGGTCAATAACTGAAAGAGTATTGCTATTTCCTAACCATTTTCTCCTACAATGACAATTTGATACCAACCTTGATTATCCTAAGGCTAAAAGGAATGCTATACCAAATGCTAATGGTAACCCTAGGTCTATAGCCAACTATAGCTATAGACCTTTTTTTTTTCTGGCTCTAGCATCACAGCGACAAAGTGATCTGTGGTCACTTCCGAAGCTTTTGCCCACAGCAGCCACAACAGGATAGAGCCATTTTGGAATGATTCCAATATGGCGAGTGCTATAGCTCCGTTGAGCGATTGCAGGTCAAGCTTAATGCCTCGACATCGAGCCATTACAGCAACACTTCCTGAGCGGTGGAAGGGATCAGTGAACACATCCACCACTTGTTTTAACAGAGGATGTTCCAGGTCGTCACACAAAAAAATGCCATGAGGGCATGGAACGTCCAAGTGTTATGAAGGAGTTAAACAAGTCTTGGATACAAAGTACTTAATGGTATTAAAGGTATGTTCCTCGAGTAGGCAGCAGGTTGATCAGTTGGCAAACGGTGCATTACTGTTAGAAACTCTGATCTGTTAACACAAAAGATTCATGTTTATTAAATATATTTATGAAATGTAATATTCTCTATTTTTTGTTAAGTGTATATGGAAAACAACAAACAAGCTGTATTTTAGCTGTATCCACTGTTGTGGTAGAGGAATGTATTTTTACTGTGAGGAATACTTGAGAAATGTGCAGTATGCTGTTCATATAATCTATATGCTTTGAACATATTGGGTCAGCCTTGATGCCATTAGGAAGCTTTCAGTACTGTTCCATTTCATTACATCTAGGCGTGTACTTCTGCTTATCATCAGTTCACTTTTGATCTGACCCTTTAAGCATGCCATTAGTACACTTTGAACCGAGGCGGAGGAGATCTGTTAACTGTGCTACTACAACATGTCAAATAGGCTCAACAGAGAATGATCTAGAGCTACAGCTTGCGCTATCGGAAGTGACATCATGGAGGCCGCAGTTCCATCTTAACCTCCTTAGACACAGATTTTGAATCCAGTAATGTCATTTATCAGAGTCACACAAGCTATCAGTGCTTAGTAATAGCTTTCATTCCAATATATCTGGCAGCTGACAGTCTTTGTCATCTGGGTTTAGTGCAACGCTTTAATAATGCACAAGCCAGTAAAGATGTGGGCAGTGGTGATGGGAATTGTAGTCTGACAAGCAACTGGAAGTGCAAACACCCTGCAGAACTGGAAAGAAGCAATAGTGAGTCTGGAATCAATGTAATGACATTTCATTATGCTGGTAATTTGATGTTACTGCAGTGTCTGCTAACAGCTCTTCAAAAAGACCAGCTACTCAGTCACAAACAGACATGCACGGACTAATAAGCAGGCACACTGTGGTACACAGACACGCATAGAAAGCAACACCGTGTGCAGCAACTCCTGGACCTGGCACAAATACAAAATTAAATTATTTCTATATCAACACAGACCATGAAACTAAAAATCAGAAAATGAGAACGAACACAGATATTACTTTATTTACAAATCCAATTCCATGTGTAACATTAGAATACAAGAAATGCCAGTGTTTATATATCAGAAGCCTAGCGAAGCAATTCTTACAATTACAATATGATAATTGCAATTAATACAATAAGACTGTAGACCGTATTTCTATTATAATAGAAGGAAACAAATCCCGTAATGGAATTCAAGAATGCAGGTATATGAATAAAATGTACCGATGTATATGAAGAGAATTTCATTCTTATTTCATGTCTATAGACTAACCACAGCCAATTCGAGCAAGACTACTACAGGAAACCTACACTTGATAAGCATTCCCTAGACCCACTATGCCTTGGTAGCCCTGTCTTCAAAGGGATCGATAAGCGAAAATAAACTGGGCTTGCAATGCTTTTGTATAGGGCAGTGATGTTTCAAAATTGTGGACATCCGGTTAAAAACAAAACAAAAAAACCCACCTATAATACCTATAATAACCAAATGATTCTGCTTAAGCACAATCTACAGGAAGACCAGTGCCAACCATTAAAATCCAAGTGTACGGCAAATAAAAACTCATTCTGCCTCCTCAAAAATGAGGAATTGCAGGGGAAAAAATAATCACCGTCTCCCCACTCTGGTTACACAATGATAAGTGCAACTAATTTAAAGAGGGGGAATGGTAACAAGCAGTGTGATTGCATTGAACTAGGTACCACAAAAAGCAAGCGTAGAACATATACAGGATACTATTTTAAATGTTAAAGGATTAGGGATTTTACGAGGACAGCACAATGCATGCGTTATACATCTTGAGAACTGAAATTTGACATTACCCAGAGGAGCTGCTTGTAGCCTTCTCGCATTGAGGGATAAGCAACAGTTGACAGTCCAGCTATTGCACTTTCTTCCCCAAAAGATAACTCCTACCCAATTAGAGCTTTCATGTGAGATCCACCAACATGCTGCTTCCTATCTGGATATCAGCCGTTTCCTTTGACTATTATAGTGACACCAACTATTCTATTATCTTATTCTTGAAGGTGTCACTTTACAGAAATAACACCTCCCTCCTGCCTTGAAAACTTCCCTCAAAGTGTATAGAATTATATTTTTTGGGTGCCAGCAATACAGAAAGAGATCATCATGAACATTTGTGGCCTTTGTAAAGTACAGAAGCAAGAATGTCCCCCCCCCCCCTGGCCATAATTGGAACTTGAGAGATTGAGAAGGGGAGTTGCGGAGATAACCATTACGGGGTCTTGTGAATTGTGCTGCTTCAGTAAATAATCCTCTCGTAAAATCTTGAAATAGAGCGCTTTTCCAGACACCTTTCTGAAATATGCGACTTTTATTTATTTTTTCAGCTTTGTCAAGAAACAAATGACTTCATAAAATAAATTGTGGGCACGCTAGAAATATTGCTCCCGGCTACAGTAAATTGCCAGTGTGCGGGGCACGGGGACATCGACCTTCAGATGATACATGCTCACGCACACAAAAGCTTTTAATTTGTCTTATTGTGTATTAAGAAAAAAGAACACACCAGCACAGTAAAATTAATCAGCAAAGGAAGAAGACTGCATTGATTTCTCGTTACAGATGGTCTTCAATGTTGACAGAAAACTCTGCTTGGATTAGCAGGGGTTTTCGAATGTAAGCTCTCAAGCCTACTTGGACAGCACGCGTATCAATGTCACAAGACAACTATAAAACTGTAAAAAGGACAAGCTGTGTGTTAGCAAGTCCATAAGTTATCATATTAAACTAAAGGTCTTTGTTATTCTCTGCTGCTTATCTACACACCACTGAAAATAATTGTGTGGGAGGAAATTATTTAAATTTGATCTATTCACATGGTCCACACTTAAATGTCACAAAAACTTGAGGCATCAACCTCTGTCAAAAACAAAACCCCTAAATGTTACAAAAATAAATTTCCCAGCATGAATTGTGTGTTGTGCTCATCATACACGGCCCAGCCTTTATCCTCAACATGTTTAATGGAATTGTTCTGGCTTATTTACCAAATTGATATAAATAGCACAGTTTGTTAGTTTGTGTTTCTGCTAATTAGGAGATGATTTCCAGGAGGATGAGGAGATGCAAAGATGAAGGTGGGGGAGGCTGGATAGGCCGGAGGTTTATTTTTAACACTGTGCGTTGCTCGGATGCAGCCAATGGAGACCAAGAATAGAAAACAAAAAACACAGCCAACTATACGGATGCTACCAAAAAAATCCGGAAATGTGGGGAAAATGGTAACAGCAGCTCTCTGCAGATCAAATACAGACATTTGGTTTTAGGACTTATTCAGCATAAAAAAAAGTCGTCAAATGTATTTCAATACTCAATTAGGAAACTTATACACTGTAAAATGCATTTGAGCAGAATTCCTGATCAGCTCCAGTTAATTAGTTAACACACGTTCTAAAACACTAGAAATCACAGTAGCTGTGTTAAATAGCTCAAATAAATAAACGTTTGTTTGTTCAACTTTTTTGGCTGTACTGGCCATTTGATAATTTTAACATCTTCATGATGCACTGGCATGCTGCGAGACTACTATGCATCACAAGCTCTGAGGCCACACCCCATTGTGGCTAGCGATGCTGGATTCAAAAGTTAGGCCCTCAAAGGCTGGATGCAGCCCTATCAAAAATAGGGAGGTATAGACTATGAATACACTTTGTGTGACCAGGTGATCGCCTATTCAAATTGATTTCCTTTGCTTTTATACGTAAAATACACAGGACGCCTTTTCATATAACCGTGTTAAAACATAGAAGAAGGAAAAAAGATGGCAAACAAGAAAAGATGATGTAGTAGAAAATACAGTGTAAGGGAGAGTTTTTAGTATTCATTCAGGGTGTTCACCTGTATTGGGAAAGGTAGAGCTACTGCTGTGCATTGTTAAACACATCAGGGCTAACTCCCTTCAATGAGTTACAGTAACATTTAGTCCAGGGACAACCTGGACATTTTTCAATTGGATGCAGTGGGTCTGATCAGGGTTGCCAAAAATACAGATTTGATCAGAAACCAGAGAAAAGTTTACCCAGTTCGAATATAAACTACTACTTATGTTTGCACAAGTCACATCTAAAGATGTATGAAGCTCCACAGATTGTGCCTGAAAATGACTTGGGATCTAAATGTTTATGTGGAATAATAAAAATGTCAATTCAGACTGTGGTCTGGGTAGAGCAGGGACGTCAACACCGAGTCCCATGGGCTTGTGCTCATTTTATTACCAAAGCCCCAATAACTTTGGAAACCATGGGTGTTAATAGCAAGTCAATAGTCACCTGTGCTTGTTAACAAAAATCTTGCACCATAAATTAAAGGAACAGCAAAACATGTACTTCAGGTAGGTTACTTATGTGCCACAAGCCACTTGCTAAATACTTAATAGGAAACCATTACTATTGGGTTATAAAGCAACTGGAATATTGAATAAGGTGAAATCGGAAGAATGATCTCATATCATGGTGTTCTAATGACATGGTATCAGGGTCTCAATAGCTGATTTAAAGCACAGCTGACATCTTTCTGCTTACCAGAAAACTGCAGATCCCTTTCTAGCTCCTTTGATACTTAGCATACATGGGATTCTCTCATCCACTGATGAAGCACAAACTATTCAATGAACCTTACACATCCCCTAGCGAGTTTTGCCAGCTATTTAATTTCAGCTTCATGCGTTTCTGCTTAGAGACTGTTATCTGCGCTCAATCAGCTTGTATAAACATCCAGCCGGAGGGGTAACACAATACACAGACTATCCTCAGATATTACACTTTGCACTGGGATAATACATATACAGTTCTCAGTTCTGCAGCTCACTGAAGGGAAAGAAGAAGAAAAAAAAAAAGCTTTGTGCGAGTATGAACACTGGGTGCCAAGGATGCCTTTTTACAATAGTGTGTCTTTCAAAAAACATGCCATCATGCAACGGGTGAGAACATATACACGGGATTTAAGCTAGGGGTTTTTAAAACAGCTGCTCATTGCTTGGGGAAGGGTATGTATCAATGATGCAGGGCATCCTCTCTATATAGCAGCAGCAAGGCACCACCACAATGAGCGACATGTGGCTGCAATCGAACAGGTCCAAACGGTGAAAATTCGGAGTTTCCGAAGTTACAGGTGGGATCATACTGCAGTACCGATAGGGGAAACAAGTTGATGAAATAATAGGGTTTTTATATATTAAAGAGACTGTCAATTGTCAGGAGTTGTTCAGGGAGTGATGAAACAGAGTGGATTATATTACAAGGGAGAGTCATTTCAAAAGTGCTGAAATAGGCCTGTGAAGTATGTGGCTTTATTAAGCAATTTCATTGGGAAATCCCCTAGCTGGGATCCTTCCACTTAAAAAAGAAAACATATAACCAAGTGGAATGGTCACTATAGTATAAAAATCAAACTTCGATCTGATAAATACAACTACCGTGCATAAATCTACATTATTTACAGAATCCGTTCAACTTTATTATATAAGCATAAGTTGTTTCTGAACAGCTGGAGAGTTTTAATCTTTGAATTACATGTTTTACGAAAGATAGTCAAAACTATGGTCTGTAAATAGATTTACTTACAGCTTCACTCCTGTTTTAATTGTTGTTTCTCTGGGGTGCAAGGCAAGATTTGTACAGTCTACAAGTGTCTTCTTAATGTTATACATGGATGGAAAGAATGAATATGTCCTGCTCCCTTTCGTTTCTGAAAGCATGCTCATCCAGTGGTTCTGGGCTCCTATGTCACTTAGATGGAGTGAGCTGATTTAGTGGTTCCACATGCCACCTACATAGGATGTGCATGTTTTATATTACCAGCATGCATGGCTCAGTGTTGCTACAGTGTATAGTGCATTCACTCTGATTTAATGAATTGCTTTCCTCACCTGCAGTCACCATTACATTAGAAACAAGCAATTAACCTATATATATTTCCAAACTCCACAGAGAGAAATGTATTAAGCACCCAACTAGGATTGCAACCTTTTCTTCAAAAAAAATACCGGCTTTGGTACTGTCTCCATAGACTTAACATTGGCCTGATGCCAATTTTTTACCGGCCTGCCGGTAAAATACCGGCCAGGTGGCAACCCTACACCCAACTTCATTCAGCAAGACAAGTCTTGCGTTATAGGACACTCACTATTCCCAGTTATTAAATATGAATAAGATGCAGTTTTATATATGAATGACATCTTATGAAAAAAGGTAAGGCAACTGGCAATTCATTCACGGTGTTAGATTCTGTGGAAAGCCACTTGATTTATAAAGATCTCCACCCAACTAACTGACAGAAATCTGCCACCTTCCATACAGTCTCTTATCCTTACTCCTCACAGCTGTTTGACACCTCTTCCACTTCCATTAATAGTGCATGAAATGTCCAGCATGAAGCAGGGGGAAGGATCGCTAATCCAGCAAGACAGATCACATTAATATATTAGCAAGAGGAAATTGCTAAAGTGTTATCCTGTTATTGACTTTCATATTATATCAGTGTTAATATAATGCAATTAATAATGCATCAAATTAACAGAGTAGAGACAGTTTGTGTAAAAAAAAAAAAAATAAAAAAAAAAAATGGAGTACCTCATAGCAAGTCAAGTAAAACCCATCAATGCCTGAAAGGTCTGCAAACCTTCTTGGATATTTAGCAGATACCAACTATTAACCAATTTATGCAGTGCTGAGGATATTTTTATTTATTTATTAACAAATAGTAACCTTATGGCTAAATCGGAAAATCCAACTGAGCTTTGTTAGATCATGTTCATAGCTAAATCTCTCGCTCTTTAAGGTTTTGTTTTATTTAAGTATCAAATATTTCATAAAATCACCCCAGCGCAGTGGAGATACAATGCTCACAGTCTTGTATTTAGAGTTTCTGGAAAGGACAAGGATATTATAGTTGTAAAATGCCAACAACTGATGTACTTTGAAGCAACAGACTAGTCTGATCCACTAGGCCACACATCAAGTTTCAGTAAGATTGCCTGATATGTAGATAATTTTCCCTTTTAGCAGTGTTTCATCTTGTATAATGGCTCCGGCAGCCTGCAAACAGTATTTTTGTCAGAGCAGCGAGAAACGGATTTGGCTCACATCTTTGGATTACCACCATTATTGATTATGTGAATGGTCTATCAATGCTATGGGAATAGAGTGTGTACATTTATCTAAATTAATCCCAAACTTCCCAAAAATCACAAGTGGTGACAACAAAAACAATGCAATTCTGAGATGTAATACAGAGATTGCAAATACAAACTTTATGAAAGATGTAACATTAAAAATATAATTAGTAATAAACATCATTTAAAAAGCAATGAGTGAACACATGTAATATATTCACAGAAAGTTTTACAAAGGACAGAGGAGCAGGGGCTTGCAAACCATAACTGCAAAACCAGCCGTATAGATATAAGCTGCAGAATATAAATACTGTAATCTTTATAATTATAGTTTAGACAAAACACATAAAGGACAACCAAAAATGTTTTTGACTCAATAATTAACTTAAGTGAACTTATTTAGAGGGAGGGGGGCTTTATACTTTATTTCATTCACAGAGACCCCAGCCCCTGCTAGGGACTCTATGAATGTTGCATATGAATTGCATTGTGGACAATTGTGTTGGCAATGAAATTCAGAAGATACCCGACTGTCGAATTGTGCACACATGCACGATTGTCTTCCTCCACCACAGATTCATGGGAAATGTAGTTCCCATTGATTCTGTTTGAGTTTAAAAGGGCACAATCGCACAGGCTGTGTCAGAAATACAACTCAGAGGCCACATTCGTTCTTTTGTGTAGGCAACACAACCGAGCCAAGGGGTTGGGAATGAAGGTAGGAGGGGCTGGGGATTCTATCAGGCAAACAAAATATAAAGTAAGTCTCCCCCACAAAAAGAAACAAGTTTAATTAAGTTAATTATTGACATAGTGTTGAAAACCACAGACAAAATTAGTCGTCGTTTAACAAAAAGAGGGCACAACAATCTCTTTAAGGAGCCTTTATGTAAATACAAACATGCATCGACAAAAATTATATGTGGGTAACAAAAAAAATCTGATTATATTTGAATAAAAATTAAACACAGTATAAGAAGGGAAGCAGTAATAAAAAAAGCTAGACTTCATTTCAAAAAGATATAAAAAGTTAATGGAAATTATCGCCATAATACAAAATGTATATTAACAGTTTGTCTACTGCAAGCAATGTGTGTTTATAAAATTGATGACCTTGCTTTGTAGGGAGTTTTTATACCAGACACAGTTGTGTGCACCACCAACAGCCCCATCCCACTGGCAACGATTTTGTACTATCATCCAATAAAATCTGCTCCATTACATTGAAGGAATAAGTGTTTAGTCTATTGGTTCAAAAATCCATTTTTTTTCCCCTTACAAACTAAACCTTTTAGGGTCTTTCTTATTGACCTGTGTTACATGCATACGAGTGATAGGGGAAAGGATCATTGATTATGAACTCTCCTTTGTCCTCAATGCATTGCCCCTTTCAACTGTGTTTTAAAAACATACATGTGTTATTTACTGCTCTGAGGACTGAAAAACCAAGGCCAAGTAATAGGCACTTTGATAACTACTTCAAAAGTGACACTACCATGGATTTAGTATAAGTATCACTTGATCAGAGTTCAGAGAGATGTGGGTGGATGGGCACTATAAAAGGTGAGACTATTAATTGGTCATTAGCCTAAAGGGTGTTTGCCAATTTTCTGGGCTACGTTAAATTCCAAGAGTCTTGCCATGTCTTATTTCATTACATAAGTCAAAGGTCACAATTATTCTACGGTACCATCAGAACCAGGGGTATCAAGCACCATGCTGTCAGAGTCATTGGTAAAGACTGGGATGCTCAAAGGAGCATAGGAGTATGGGATCAAGAGTTCAACCTATATATTTTGAACATCTATGGAGAGTATAACATTGCAGCAATTATAGAAGTATTAATATGACAAGCTCTCATTATTGTATTGTGCATACTATAGCCTTTCATGTGGTAACAAAAACATTACCAAAGTAACCAACTGTTTAACTAAAACATGGTCTTTGCTACTTTCATAGAACTAGCCACACATGTATAATTAGATAAATAGATTGGGATTAACAGGCGAATTACACATTACACATAACAGGTGAATTACACAAGCATTCCATGGTGTCAACATATGTGGGCAAAAGGTGCCATATCTCAGACATAGTGTCACTGCAAGGATTTGTGGCTAAACATTGCATGGAAATTGTGTGCCAATACACAATAGATGTGATTATGTATAATACAGTTTACATATTTCGTTTCACTAGTTAGAAATGCAAGTTAATGTGGCCTTGATCATGGTGGGTCTTACATTATAGCTCAATTACAGCAGGTTTTTCTCATCACAGCCTGTCTTGCATCGAGTAATGCTAATAACCTATTCACATTTCTCCATCTTGGATATACACATTACCCTTGACTAGAATTTTCTTTTTAAGTTGTTCATTTCTTACCTACCCTCACTGGGAGAGAAGCACTAACACAAAGCATAAAGTGAAGAAACCCCAACTAATAAGAATAAATTAAAATAAAATGTACAGAAATAAATGAGGGGGTGAAAACGAAACGCGACTAATAGAGTGAAACATTTACATTTTATAGAGGTGGCCCTGTGAGACACACAGACTGACAAACTAATTGTTATAAATGAGGTGTCTTTAAGCACAGATCTTCAAAGAAAATGAAATGCCAAATTAACGGCCTGCACACATAAAATAATGGCAGCAAGATCCTTCTAGACAAAGGACGCAGAAACTTGTTCCCTGTGGACAAGGATTTAATTAGATAGCATTTGACCACAGGTACAGAATGAACACTATTCCAAGCAGGAGTATTCTAAAACCTGACATGTTGGCATCATAAGCCATAAAAATACCCCTGTTTAACCTGAGCATTTTGACGGCAGAATCAGAATGTTTAAATTTGTATTCATCCCATACCAAGTTGGAGAGAGCCGATGCCAAAATGAGTTTAGGGGGTCTAGCTGGCCACTCCATGAATAATAAAGTAGCCTTTACAAACTCTGTTGCTTTTCTTTAATGCTTCAAGCTGGCATATTTCTTTTATTTAACGCAGGTGTATGTATATGATTGGGGGAATATACATTAGTTTACAGGCTTTATTGCATTTAGAGATGCCTGTTACTTTCTCTCCAGCAGTACTATTTCCACAAGCCACAACTACAATGAAAACCTAATCAGCGAGGGCTCCTAAAACATTAACAAAAATGTGTTAGACATGGCAGACCCCCCCCCCATCCCCCACCCAAAGAAACATGGGAGTAGAATTTAATTTGTGTAGGATGCATCAGTTATAACAAAGGGTGCCAACATCTATTGACTCCGGTAAATCCGCTGTTCTGCGGAATGTGTTTCAAGGCTAGGCAGAGCCTGAAAATTGAGCAGCGCCAGAGAGAAGAGGACTAAATAAAAACATACAGATGATTCATTTACTTCATAAAACCTGTCGCAGCAACGACAAACAATTTAGAGGAAAAATATTATGTGCGAGATACAACGCTGTCTGCTGCCTGTTCATGAGGCCCTTAAGTATTCATATTGAGGGGAGAGATTTTACAGCAAACATTTTCATGAAGAAAGGGAAATGATTTATTACAAGTGAAACACAGCTTCTGTGACCAAAAAAACTCCCACGGAAAAGAGACCGCGATAGGCCCAATAAAAAAAAAATCAGAATTTAACAACCGCTTTATTGAGGGCGTGAAAGGCAGGTATCAGAAATAGAGTAATTGGAGGCTTGGGAGAATTGAGGAGGCATTTGAGCAGCCAGTATTCCTGTGTTGGGCTCTGTACATTGTCCAGCAATGGAGGATTATGATTATAACTCAACCGGGAAATTAGAGGACTGCGACACACTATCACAAGGGTATTTATAAGGATTCAACGCATGAATGCGATCAAATTACTTCAGGTCAGTGCAATTCTGAAAGTGTCTTTCAGACCCTCCTGTGACAGGGCTATAGGTTTCAGATAAAGTCGCATTTCAGATGCAAAAATCCTGTAATCAATTCAGTAGGGCAGTACCCATGGCATTAGAAGCAAAGAAATGATATATGCGCCTGATGCATCCACAGGCTATTACCACTACCTTACAAATCAAGGTGCAAGAGAGAAATCAAATACACACCAGGACTTAATGTGTATTAGTGACATTTATTTTTTAGGGCCCTAGTTAAAATTATTATTTGAGCTATGCATCATATAGTTTTATATATACTTTATTATCTGCATGTTCTGTGGTCATTTTTAAATCTTAAGCAATTTTTAACAACCCTGAATAAAATATTTCAAACAAATCATAACTTTAAGGTAGTTTTCCCTAGAAGCAGTATGCATTCAACATAATCCTGTAGCTCACTTTATCGTCAGATGGTATCGAAGTTTGCTACAGCTTGGTAAGAGGTGCAAGGGGAAACAGACTGCGCCACCGCGCTACTGAATGGGGGGGGGGGGGGGGGATGAATTGCTAGCAATTCAGCTTATATCAATTTGTAAAAGCCAATTCGCGGCAATGGCCTAAAAGTGGAGCAATCACCATGGAAACTAATGGAACGTTCCTGCTTTACTAATCACTTTTAAAGCTGTGCCCCAGAATTGACTTTTACAAATAACCCCTAAAGTATTTATCATTTCTGGTGTTCAATACTTACACTGGCAATAATATCATGGTGATAGCCCCCTTGATGTGTAGAAGCAAAAATATTACACATTACAAAAATGCTATTACAGGTTGTGGATATCTTATCTCTGAATTAATGCAGCACGTAAACCGTCCTGTAAATAAAAAGAAATGACCATATCTGGGACCTTGAACAATAGGTAAACGTGTATTGATTTTGCCATAGCTATATACAGAATAATCTGAGATGACGCATTGTGTGAAGTGATGCACTAAAGCCTTTTCTGAGACACGTTAAATCCCATTTACGATGGATCTATTTCTATTCATTTGTATTGATTATTTTACATACTTCCATAAGGGTAACCACCTCTAACCTTGATATTCTGTCAAGCAAGTGTTGGTTTACACCCCCAAAAAGAAATACCAACAGACAGACAGACAGACAGACAGACAAGTGATGCATCTGGTTTCAAATTTAGAATGGAACTGGAAACCTCAACAGATGTATTTATTATTATTACCTTAAAACTTTTTATTTTCTTCTGCTGCAACCATTAAGGGGGCAGTATTGTAATCGAAAATACTCAAAAGAAAAATGTAAAATCACAAGCCATGAACTCCTGATATTTTTCAATATTGTGTTGAAAAGAAATCATGGGGGACATTGCCCACAACCATTAACACACCAAATGTTACCTATGTCTGGGTTGCAATCTTGGCAGTGTAGTCTGGGAAGTTCTGCTTAAGCCAGTTACCGCAGTTAAACCTCACACTGTTGGCACAGTAACAGGAGTAGGAAAGGAGAACCCTTCCTATGGAGGAGAGAGACTAACTGGAACCTTCAAGTGGAAAGGAGTAAAGCGAGAGGAGGCAGATTTCTTCATCTGTAGGCAAGCAAAGCCACATGGATCTGTGAGTGGGGCAATTGGACTTTCGGGTAGGTGGGGGAAAGGGTCTGCATTGGACAGCAGTAAGACTTCCACGACTGGGATGCTTAGGTCCTTTGAAGTTATTAATTAACAAGATGTATCACAATGCTCTGGAGTTATCTGAAAGACTTCACTTTTCAATGGGTGGAGACACTGTGGGATACCGCAACTAAAGTTCTGGACTCCTGGCCAGAACCATCCTATACTGAATTCCAAGAATTTTCCAAGCTATTGCAAAGTCCATACAAAGGGTAGCTACACCAGTATACTATAATATTTGCTAATTTACAGTATGGACGGTATACAAATTTGAGTGACATACTGGTGAAGTCACTAGCTGCTTATTTACTAAAGTGCAGTATGATGTGTTGTTTTCTCCAACCTACACGATTTTACGGATACCTTGTGAAAAAAGATGTGATTACCCAGCAGCTAGGCGTTCCTGGAATTGTTAAAATGTAATTGTATTTTGAACTTAACAGTTCCATCTAGTAGCTCCAACATTTTCTAAGACATTGTATATATAATGAAAAAAAAAAAAAAGAAAGAAAAATATGTAGGAATCATGCTATGTTTATAATCAATCACTTACATGGAATTATGTCTAAGCTTTCTGTCCGTCGTCCGAGGAAGAATGTCAATTTTATCCTTGAGTCACTTTTTATTAAAATATGGGAAAAAAACATGTGAATTTATTATGGCATTTATTCACACTATAAACTACATACACCCTTTATATTCCTACTGCTGTCCAAGCTATATATCTGCTTCACTTTACAGGTGACACCACTCCAAGATGAGCTGTCCATTGTCAAGCAGATGATGTATCAAGCCTTTAATAAATTGCATGCCCTCCATTATTCTGTCTTTGCTGCCACACAGTGCTAAAGGGTTAACGACAGCAAAGGGAAGCTTTAAATTATTCAGGGGCACTCTCTGATTAATAGAGATAACTGTTTGTAGACAGAAGTGACCTTTCCTGGCCCCCATGATGAAAGAAACTCATCTGCTAAAAAGGAACAGACAGGGAAAGTTATCGCCACAGAAACCAAGCTTCTTTTTACACAATGTGCCTGGAATGCCTAAAACTGTGCTAAAGCCAGCACGGTGTGCCATTTTGAGATAAACAACCCTGTACGGTTATTACTAAGCAATAACTAAAAAGCCTTTCAATAGCATATAAAAAAAAAAATCTGCAATGCATGAATACTACCTAAATGTAATAACCGCCTTCTATGAAATAACAAATGCCTAGAAATAGATTGAATTGGCCAACTGCTCAGAGTTGCTGGAACTAGTTTATTTATAAGTGAATATGATCAGGTGCTGTGAATGGAAACCGTGCTCGACAAGTGACTCAAGACATCCCTAGTGATGCTCCCTTTTATCTACCGCTTTATTGATAGTAATGCTTTTTAATCTCTTTATAGCTTCCATGAGACGTATCCGAATTGGCTATAAAATCAGTAAACAGCAGGCCTCAGGGGCCATATCATAACATACTGGTTATGGCGGGTTTGATATTGGATATCCCTGCTTTATATGCGTCCTCTGATTGTAGTATTTTTCAGAACGTATTTCCATCAGTGATTGTTTCCATTCTTCATATTCATTTTATCACCTGTACCTCTGGAGTGTTACAACTGTGCCCCAGCATAATACTACAACAAAATGATGTGGAGACGTATGTGCATCACACCAGGCCTATCATGTACCACTACATATGGTTTTAACAGCGGCCTCCAAGAAACACAAATCTACACATGAGATTCACAGATGTGCAGCATGCAGTTCATTGTAATGGCAAAATAAGTTTTGTATAAATGGACATGGCAGGCTTCACACAAACATACCATCCACACACAGTGCCAACCACTTTACCACTGCTCCAGTTACCGGCATTAGTGATAAGCAGATATTCCTTTAATGATGTTCCACAATTTGTGGAATCTAAAAGAAAGTTCTCAGAAATGTCACTCTTTACTATAGATTTCTGTGAAATAGAGTATCAGCTAGTTGGTTAAATAGTGAATAGCTTATTATTTTAATGAGCTAATGAGACTAAATGCATTAAGCATGATACAACTGAATATAAATGAATCCAAAGAAATAGAAACATTACTTTTTACAAAAGTTAATAAATGCACATGTATCAAGAGTAACAATAAACAAGTCTTAAAATGGATCCTTAAACCCTGTAGAACACTGTGTCCTTTTACATCACACTTAGCTGAAATAATTGTATTTAATGTATTGCAGGGATCATGCACATTTATGTAACATATCTGTAATAGGTGCCATTCATTTGTTCTCTAACAAACTTGCATTACAAGCTATGGAATCGGCAAGGATGTAAGTGGGCTAATCCAGATTCCTTTAGACAGGTTTTAAACGTTAATCACTTTATTTTGGCGCAACTGGGGTTTTTTTTTTATGGGAGAGAGTATTTCATTCAGTGGCCGACATTATATCGCAACTACACTACATTTCTGTCAGAAGCACTGTTCTACATAACCGCCAATGTTATTGAGATTTTCCCCATTTAGGAAGAGCCAGTAAAGGGATGGCCATCAAAAGGGGTGCTCTCACAAGAAGAAGAGTGTCACCCATGAATAAGGGTAGAGATAGATTGCTACTGGGCAATGTTAGACAGACAGAGTAAGGGGTGTTTCCAAAGGCCAAAAGGTCTGGCCAATAGTAACCAGTTTCTAGATACAAGTGCATTATAGAGATCTCCATCACACAAATACATATTCCAAGAACACAAAATGTAACCGTTTAGAAATGTTATGAAAAGATGCATGCATTTATATCAAACAGAAATGTACATGGGGCTGTCTCTAAAAGGAAAAGATGATCATGCAATTTGACTAATATATTCTCTGTAGGTGAAAACCTCATCACAAAGAGACAAAGTGTCTCTCAAACTCTCAGCGCTGTACATCACAGCTTTCAAGTCCTCATTTACAGGAATCCTGTGCCCTGACTATTTTTATCAATTAGGAGGCAGGTGTTAATCCAAAGGATTTGCCAGACGTCAAAAGCTCTAGCAGGCACTGTGTATTCCTTCTAGGACAAGAGTCTGCGTAGAAAATTCACTCAACCTTCAAGTGCTGGGATCCACCGACTTTCCTAACAGGAATGTGAATCATTCCAATCTCATTTGCCATTAAAAATCCTTTTAATCTTTATTTCACTACTGCAGCCATATGTTCTTCTTTTACGAGCTGCCGTCTCCATTCTCCTTTCTATATTTTCCTTGAAGCCATTCTCACAAGGAAACTCATGTGATCAAACAGATAACCTATAAACCTGCACAGCTGGGGGCTCGGACACTGGAGGTGAGAAATATACGGGTTTAAAGGGACATTGATGATTTGCCCCATTGAATTCCAAACTAATGTTTTAGACAACTTCGAATAATGGTGGGGGAAAAAAAATAGGGAAATTCAAAAAGCATTTCTTAGAATCAGTGGGAGAGAGAAAAGCCATTAGGGAATCTGCTTAGCCTGCTAAAACGTTTGTAGAAGAGGAGGATCTGAAGGTTACTTAGCAATTACAGCCTTCCAGGAATTGACCTTGGAAGTCCAGTACGGACTATGCAGCGGTACCTCTATGTCCTTTTAAGATGTTACACAAATATCTTGTTACAAACGTATTCTCAACAGTATTGAAGCATGCCAAATATGTGAACACTTCAAGGAAATAATGTTCTGATCCTTAACAAGAGAAATGTAAATCTGTATGATTTCACATTACCACATAGGTAGAGGATACAGGGAACAGCTCATTGGCAGGGAAAGAGTTTACACATAAGATATCAATGACCGACCAATAGCATTAGAAAAAAACCAACAAGCCCAAAAACACAGACATTTCCCCCCTTGTGTTATATTTTAGCTTAGTTGTATTTAGTTCACTTGCTGAGGGTTTCTTTATACCTAGGTGTATAGTGTGTGGGAGTGTTCTCTTTTGGAACGATTTGTTCATATATCTCATGTGTTTTGTAAGTCACTGACAGAATATGAATATATAATAAAGGTTAAGGAAGTCGAGGGAGAGATTGTGAGGAAGGACTAAGTCTACAAATCCAAAGCTGAATCGTGCTTAGTGATTTTGGGAAATGAGATACTACCCATCTTTTTTTTTTTTTTTTTTAAATTTTATTTGATAAGAACTTGGAATAAGCCAACTAGGCCAGGGGAAGGAAAAAAATTGGTGGACTACATCTCCCACAATGCTCTTACAGCAGTAAGGCTGGCACAACCAAGGGAAATGTAGTTCAAAACATCTGGAGTGCCGAAGGTTGCCTACTCCTGAACTAGGCCATCACTAACATATGTATTCGTGCAATATTTATTCAGAGGATTTTCTTGTGACCAGTGCCGGCATTTGATTTTAAACAGCTTAAGGAGGAGCTGAAAATATTTTTAGACTGCTCTTCCAAGGTGATTGGTAACACTGTGTGAAAAGAACGGACTGTAATTAACAGACTTGGAAGGAATACAAATATGCTGTTCTCTTTTACATGTATCCCTTGGAGTGTTGAGCTACTCTAATACCTAATTTGACTACTAAGATCAACTATAATGAAGGGGGTGATGAAAATTGTAATACATTACTCCCCCCCCCCCCCCCCCCCCCGCGGGCATTAAAAGGGTTAAACCACGGCACAATGCTGACTGATTAGACTGAAGATAATTGCAAGTCTTTTAAGGTATGATTGACAAGTTGTCTCAGGTAAACACTGTTGTACGCGCCGTTTTCGCATACCCCACCCACACGAATAACGCTAAATCGTTTAACACTTTAATTATTGTACCGTTTGTATACTGCCTTCTAAGGCACTTAACGGTGGGTATCCTAGATGTGGCACTCAAGACAAGCAGACATTATAGACTGCAACTCCTTTAATCCCTAGTCACAGTAGCTGATATCCATAAAATAAATGTATTTCCACAGGGTAGTATAAAGAGTTGTGGCAGAATGACAGGTTTAAACACAATGAATCAATCACCCATTTATACAGTATATTAGATGCCCCCACAAATGATTCTGTTTCAGCTATACAGGTTTATGTATTCACAGTGGTGCATTGTAAAGGAGAGAATAATGAACAGATAAGAGTTGCATACATACGACATTTGAGCCAGTATTACCTTTTTTACAGTGAAATAATAGTTACATTTGGGACCATGCCAATGGCAACCACTTCCTGGTGGTCTTGCAAGGAAACAAGAGCTTGCACTCTTTTCAGCATACTGCATTACAGCCAAAGCAATACAATGGAGAATAGAGTGAAATAGCACTAGCAATTAGTTAGCCCGTATTTTCCCATGAAAGGTGCTGCATCTTACATTCATAATGCAAATTAATTGTGTGATTGATACTTGTAGAGCTCTGTCCCTGTTGACATGGGTTGAATCTCTGGTGCACATATCCTGATATGCCTCTGCTATGGAACATACTGATCACAGTGACGTAGTGTGTCTATGGAGAAATTGGGAAAGTCAGGTTGTGCTTTTTGGATATGCTAATTACATAAATGGACTCAATGCACTAAGTACATTTTCCCCAAAATATAACTATTAAAAGGGACTGCATGTGACCAAAATGCATCTTCCAAATGTTAATACACATTAATGTGATATTACAGCAGTTTTCAAGAAACCAGGACTTCCCACACGAGTTCCTTTTTTTTGCAGCAGGGACCAATCACAATAATTTCATTCAAATGAATGGAATTTCTGTCTCTCTAGATATTTCATCAGACAATGTGTTGCATTGTTAAGAGATCCTACTGTGTACAATGGAAAGGTTATCACATTCCACACAATGCATTCTATTCCAGCAGCACAGGAAGTGACTAAATGAGACCCAAAACTGTAAATGTTCAGTGTCTATATTATCAGTGCTGCAGCACCTGTAATATACATGCAGAGTAATTGCTGGGGAAAGGCCCGAGTAAAATATTAAAAACGTGATTTATGAAGAATGTCTGCATCAAATGGGAAAAAAAGCCTGTGCACTATCCAAGCAGTAGTCTTTAACTTGCACCAAAGTGAGTTTGGGGACTAGACTATCCCTTTTAATATAAGAAAACACTCCAGCTTGCAAATGTCCCAACGTTTAATGCAAATTATACTGCAATAATAAATCAAATTGTATGAGTTCATTAAACGGTAAATATCTATATTCATAATGTTTATTTACTCACAAATATCAGTTTAGCAGCTATACCTAATCCTCCTGCTCAACAAAATAAAATGACTATAGTATTCCAAAACTAGACTTCAAATGATTGCCTACATGACATGAGAGAGCACAAAACACATGTCTGCAGTTTTTTTCCCACCAGGTATACAGCTCGAGATGCTGGACCCATATAATCTTTCCATGCTCAATGCAGAATGTATGTCTAGAAGAGGAAAACCATTGCACTCCAAACGGGGATTATTCATGAAGATTTTTTTTTTGTGTGTAAATACATCACAGAAGCAAGATAAACTGAACCCACACTTGACGTGTTTCACATAGAAGGGCTGATTCGGAAACGTACATATAAAAAGTTTCTTGCTTAGCGCGTTTAACTTATGCGCAAAACGCATCAAGCAGTGGTTCAGTTTATCTTGCTCCTGTGATGTATTTACACCAATAAAAAAATCTTTATGATTAACCTCCGTCTGGAGTTAATGATTTATTTTTAGAGCAAAGAATACACTGCATTTCCTCTTCTACTTACCCGTGGTTTGGATCCGCTGCTTTTCCTAGCTGCACCTGCCAGCTTCAATCCTGGTGGTATACACCGATTACACAGCCTTGTGACTGTGTGATCCAAGCCCCTGCAGAATGCATGTGTGTCCAGGGAGAACCAGTTAATTAATAAAGAAGTGGGTCCCACGGGATCTACCTTGATTAATTGATTTTCCTCTTAAGGCATATGAATTTTACATGCTAGCCTGCAGTAATAGAAGCACAAATTAAAAACCCTGTGCCACATGTGAGATGTAGATCCACGTCACCTTTCCAACCATATCGGCATCCATGCGTCAGAATGGTGGCTGCTAAAAAACCATGAACCTTAAAAAGTAGCACATGGAATTTTCTCCTCATATATGGGCGGATGTATTTTCACTTGTGCATGACTTGGTGGCCGAATCTTGCAGGTATTTTTTTTTTGGGGGGGGGGGGAAGCGGCGTTAATCCTGTCCAACACTAGGATGGAAGACATGGAGATTAGAAAGAATGTTATTCGTTTATTGAATGACAGTTTAAAGGAGCAGCTCAAACTAGCATGTCAGGAAGTTTTTTCAGACAAGTGCTGCAGTAAAGTAAGGAAAAACAAAAAAATATGTCTTATTGTTTTTTCCCCTCAACCAATCTTCTACCTCCTAAAACTTGGAAGTAAACAGATCATGGTAACTATAGAAACGATGCTGCCCATCTCCCGGAGTTTTGCTGATTGGAGGCCACGGAAAATGTAAAATTGTTTTAAGATTAAAAAAAAAAAAGTGCATTTCCCACATAATACAAAACGCAAACATTAAATATGATGCAAAACGCTACAGTTGTCTGTTGTAACAGTTTTGAAACAAACAATAGCATAACGACGGACACCAAATCATTTCTTACTAATATTTCATGTGTAAGAGACTGAATCATGAAGCTATGTGGAATGAACATCATTCTGTCAGATATCCATAAACCATATGTTGTGTTTTCTTCTTGTTGATCCTGGGCATAGTATGGTATGTGTCACTCTTGACGTTGAACGCCAGTGAAACTGTACTCTGATCGTGAAACAATCACAAGCATTGTATTAACCCCTTCGTGACGCATGGTGCTTGCGTCCCAAACGACGCAAGCACCAAAACGTCACGATTTGTTCCTGGCCACCGATCACAAGCTGATCCGTAGCCAGGAACACTCTGGCAGAGACCCGATCAGGGTCTTAATAGACATTGTGGGTCCCTGCCAAAAAATCGCGAGACCTCCGGACGTCACGTGTGACGTCACGGTGGCGTGCCCGAACACAGAAGTTCGGGCACTGCGCGATTTAGAGAAATGTAGCCGGTGCTCGCTTTGAGCACCGGCTACATTTTCCCTGTCAGACTGAGGCCACTCAAAGTGGCCTCATCTGACAGGTGGGATCACGCTGTAAGTGCCTGCAGCGGGATCCCAAAACAGCTCATCGCGGGGAGCCGCAATGAGCTGTTTAGTACAGGACGTACTATGCCGTCCTAACGACTTTAAGGCACTTAAAGTCAGGACGGCATAGAACGTCGCAACGTCACGAAGGGGTTAAAAGAGGAGGAGCCCACTTACCACACCAACCTGCTCAGTATACTGAGAGAAGGGCCAGTAACTCACAAATTAATCACAATTTGATCTTCAACAGCAGTGAAAAGGTTAAGTGATCGTCCGTTATCTTGTCATACGTCTCAATCAACTGTCCTCAACAGCAAAAAACACAAGAGGTAGTAAATCTTTAAAAAAAATGTAAATATTACATTTGCAGTGTTGGGTGGACAGACAGACAGACAGCAGAAATTAGTTTTCCTTTGAAAAGATTATCAACAGTCTGGTAGAATCGCCTCTATGAGTGGGAGTTTAGAATACTAAGTCTTTCTATTAGATAGAGAAGATGAAATGGCTGTCAGAAAGGAGGGGAGAAACTCGACAAGATGGAAAGGCACCGACAGCATTTAGAGGAAGAGAGGAAAAGGATGACAAATTGATCACTTTCAAAATTTGACAGATTGAGAATTTTGGTGCTGATGGGGTTTTGGTGGAGGAAGGGAAGAAATACTGAAATGGTTCCGGTTAATATAAATCTCAAATCCCCTGCAAGGACCCCATAGAATACACCGACATATCAAAGTATAGGACTTCGGATTTGTATTCATTGAGCTATATGTGAAACTTGTGATTCTAATCCATGCATAATTATACATGTGCAGCTGAGCATTTATTAAGGTAGATGGATAGATCTACACATTTAAATAGGACTTTCTCTGCATGCAACATTATCTGAGATGGAAATTACAAGGTTGCAGACACCACTGTATGCAATTTTTGTCTCCAGTAGACCCCACTGTGCTGAGAGATGGACAAAAGGGCAGTGACTAATAGCGTCCATTACAAGGTCTTTTTTCCACTCTGTGGAGGACACTAATAATTTGCCATTTCTAATTTAATGTAAGAATCTAATATTGTATCCTTTTCCAAAGACACCACCATTTTAACAAGGGAAAATATACAAAAATGTATTGTACAGGGATGAATTGGGTAAAATGATGGCTAAATCCTCTGGTCTACATTTTACGGAATATAACCCTGCATACCTGATTAATGCCCCCAAATGCATGTCTATTTTCTGGTGTTTGGAGCAAAGTCTGTGTATGTGCTGTAATACTGTCACAGTTTGAGTGACACACCCATCCAAAGCCACGCCTTCAGTGAACTGTGCTAGGAGATGTGCTTGGTGATGTTCAGTACAGAACTCTAGAGACACTCTGTCCGTTTTACAGGCTATGGTTCTGGCATTATAAAAAGTATCTAAGGGACTGTATCACATTTCCATTGAAATCAATCCTAGTTCTCTCCATTGGATCACATAACTAAAAATCAGATTCCTGAACCCATTGTAGGAAAAAAAAAAAAAAACAGTTATATATTATATGAATAGCTTCTGTATATTGACTTTTATACACAACTTTTTGAATAGTAGAACAAAATTAAACATCCTTTAGGTGCTGTGAATTGTATTAAAATATGTACAGATAACAATACAGCAACAACAACAAAAAAAGCCAAAAAAAGGAAACACTGCCTGTGCCAAGAATAAATATTCATTGTCAGCTATTCATCTAACACTTCACTGAGGCTGGCAGAAAAAAACAACAAATCAAAACAAAGGGCATGTCCCGAAGGGAGGTCAAACTATCCAGGCACCATTTCCTGGGCCAGAAGGTCAGACATGTCAGGTTCATCGATTAAAGAAGCTATTTGCATCAGGATTAACTATGACAAAAGTTCATCTGCAGGGGGAGTGACGGGATTTCAGAAGCTTCGATAAATGAAGGTAAGATCATTTACATCCAAATAATACAGTGTCACTTTGGTTGTGAACCCATGCTTATTAGGAAACCATGCTGCTGCAAGGGGAATTCCGCTGGCTTTGAAGCTTCAAACCAACAAGAGACCGGCATGTCCACAACAAAGTTCAACTTGGTAATAGAGATCCAAAAGTAATTCTCATGGACATCGCAATCACAGAAGTACATTCTGCCTTCATCAGTTTACCTATGTGTCGCCACCCCCCCCCCCCCCCGTGCATGTGCAGTAGTTTTGTCAGTTTGTTTAATAGCACTCCCTCGCATGCACAGAAGAGCTAACACGACCTCCCAACCTGTGCCCCTTAACATCCCACATTGTCAGTTTTGGCACCCAGAACCCACCCCCCATGTCTTTGGGCATCACAAAGATATCGGTTGCCTGCTTTCTCTCCCACCCTTGCACAAAGAGGGCATGTGAGGGGAGATCTTCAGCAAGTGCCTCTGGTGCCCCCAGGGTGTTGCAGTCTGTGCAAACTGCCTGTGCGCATGCTCCTAAACCCAAACTCAATTTCTCAAGTGCTGCCATACAATGTGGAAAATGTCTGCAATCCTAGTCAAAATTCTACAATGACTGCATGATATGAGGAAATCCTAGAAAGTTCTCCATCCTGAAACATAAATCTCACTAAATACCCTATTTACAGCAATAACCCACTGCAGAAGAGTATTCTGGGAAATTCCATGCAGATGAGCAGATTTACAATGCTGTAACATGGAGAAAAACATTTCCCAGAGCGTATGTAAGTAATATGACTGATGCATGTATTATGCGACCTGTTGCACACATTATATATCCATGGCATCCGCATCTCCTTTTACATGAGTTCATTTAAATCTAATTAAATTAGAGCAATTCGGGCAGCAGTAACACAGGATGCAGTAAGGCACAGCTCTAGGTCCTCTAACTCATACCATTTTATTATACTACTACGAACTTAAACAAGTCTCTGCAGGATGCGGACGGGCATGGAACAAGCTAAATGCTGGGTGTTAAGGTCATCCTTGATGGGGTTAAAAACCGCACATTTGTCAAAGGGGTTAAATGAACGAGCAGGGAACATTTCAAAGAATCATACCCTTATTAGGGAAGCTCAGCATCCTCAAGGGATCTTAATGCAGTAAGTTTGCCAATACCAGGTCGGTTGCCTCTTGCAATTACTTTCTTGGCGGCAGAGCCTTTGTGTATTGTTGTATGAAATCCCTGTTCGCGGAATGACTAGCTACAACCATTCTGCAGTGTCCCATCGCCTCAAACAAGGAGCAGCAGTATCAGACGCCTGTTTGTGAATATTAATTGCTGCTGATGCTGGACTGGTCTTTCTGGTATACTGGGGCCCTGATCGGATTAAGGCTGTATCACACAATTCCAGGCATTGTTAGGATGGTGTATATGTCCCTTGCCATGCTGCAATACACTGACTCTGTACAATTACCCTATGTAAATAGTGTACTATGAATGAATCACTGAGAGCATGTTCAGATATAGTGGCCTGTGTAATGTACAAATAGCCACGTGTTCTATTACGCTACACACATTGATACACTTTGTACAGGTAGCTTTCAATTACAGAGCTTTACAAAAGCCAATGAAACAAAGTAATTACACCAAATAAACCTATTGAAAGTAAATCTATGTGAAGCTGCATTAATCAGAGCTCTCCATCTAATTACAGTGTGTGTAAGAATATGGAAATGGGAGGGGGGACGGAGTCTGCTTATTATACACAGCCTCATCCTACGTCTGTGCCCGGGTACTAATTATACCATATTGTGATGTAAGGACAAGGATCACCACCAGCAAGATATACACACTCTGTTTAATTCAGTCAAACCTGCTATGTTATTGGGCTCATTTTACATAAATAAAAGGTACAGTAGTATTTTCGAGGTCCTCTAAGCAGCAAACTGCAGCTCTTTAGCTGTTCACTGACGGTAACTCACATATTTCTTTCAAATCCTGTGGCTAACGTGGAAATGTCTCTTTTATGCAAATATCCATTTACTTCTCCAGTATAGATGAGCTTGCAATGTCTATACAGAATACGCTTTCACTTGGGCCTTGTACCTTTTACAGGAGTGTTTTTTGCCATCAGCAGTAAATCAGCTACTCCACCTGAAAAAAGGGAGCATTCGCAATGCTATAGATTAATCTGAGCCTGGCGTGACTGGTAGAACAGGGAAAGCAAGTGACCCAAATCTGTTAGGAACTAGAGTAATGAGGAGAGAAGGAAAATGTACAAATGATCCAGCAAAGCCCAAAATTATACACTAGGGGCTTGGGAAGGGGGACACAAGTCAGTGTTATAAATTCTGTCCTGCACTCCTTCCCTCCATCGGACCTCACGGCACACAAAACTGCTTCGCTCCAGCTACTGGGTCATACATTTTTATTACTGACACCTTGAATTTCCGAGACAGAAGTGGGCGGTCGTGTGGAAGAGAGATTATACGGAGACCTGACTGCCGGCTTTTTAGGGCTATTGCCAGAATAATTACAAAATAAACTGGTACCACGTTACAGAACCTACAGAAAAATGTGTCCGACCAGGATTCTACATATTAGTGGCATGTTTTGACTGGCTTAGGATCATGTTTGTTGATATTTCACAACAACTGGAGATTTGATATAGTTATGATCTGGTATTCAGTGGATGGGGGCGCTCAGATCTTAATGAATAACATAGTATATATGTCTGTTGAAACACTAAATAGGTTGTGATGTCTTTATTTGCACTAAAAATCACTCACGCCATCAGAAATCTTAAACTTCAATCACTGAAAACAAGGTCAGGTCACCTAGAACTAGGGCAACCGCCTGTGACCAAGTGACAAATACACACTTGTCAATATAATGGGCTTGAAGGCATATTGACTGCACAATCTGAAATGGTTAGCCTTTATTTTAAGAAGAACACAATTGTGTCTTACTGTATGATGGATCACAAAAATGAAGACACATCTTGGTGTGTTTTCCCACTGGAATTTGGGGGGGGTGAATGATGCTACTCTCTTTATGGACAGATTTCTACTCGCACAGTGGTATAGCCAGGGGTAGGCACCAACATCATTCATGGTGGACATTTAATGAACTTTGCAAATGACCCTTTGATGATGTTCTAAGGACCTTTCCAGACTTAGTAAAAGGACAAACACACTGTCTACCTCGGGGTATAGTGCAGTGTATGAATTTGGCTACACAGCAATAAAATGCACAATATTGACTTTACACTGTAACAAATGTGTTAGTTTGTTAGCCATGCCTTTAATCACAAAGTGTCTGAGGATTTGAACTACAGTAATGGGTGGTATGAAGTATCCAGTATTTTCTTGATAAACCGTTTCTGAAAAAGATCTAGGGCTGTAATCTGTGTCTTCCAATGTAGTCACCCTACCGTAGACTCTACTGCCTCTACTTGTCTCGAGTGAAGTCAAAAGGCTCCATTGATCACCATTATTACCAAGAGGTGGAAGATGCAGCATTCTCTCCGAAAAAACACATTTACACATTAATACACACTGTGATTAGTAGCAGACTCATCCTACAATAATACATAATTACTCAGAATATTATGAGCAGACAACCAAAGCAAGCAAACCACACAGCTGCACAACAAGGAAAATGTTCGCTAACAAGAACACAAAGCTTCTATTCAATGCCAGAGCACAAATCAGACAGAACTCTTCAACCATTATATACATTGCTACAAACCGTTACCTGCCACAAAATCCGCCGCATGGAACAGCACAGCCATGTGAAGATAAAATAAGCTGGTCGGAAGGACTGGCAGGAAAGTGAGCAAATTCCTACTGCCTTGCTTCTACCATTAGCATACTTACACTAACCAGCTCAGCGAGGACAATCATGCAAAATCCAGATCTGTTAATCCCCTAATCTGGACTAAACCCAAAGCACTAATGGATTTGCAAGATAGAAAAAATCCTTTAAGGGAGCCATGCCTGCAGCGTGCTACAAGACGAGTACAAAGACTCCAAGTATTATATAGGAATAAGCAAGCCAACACAGAAGGGGTAAATCAGGAATACCATTAGGCTGTCATTTGTCATAGAACTGCATAGAAATGGTCATCGTAATTAGCACCCAAATAAAATTGTTCTAATTTCACATGAGATATACTTATTGCATATGAGGCCAATTTGAAATGAACATCAGACCGGGATTGGCAACCCATGCTCTCAGACTGTTAAAAAAAAAAAAAAAAAAAAAAAAAAAAAGTACAACTTCCTTGTCTGTTTTCCAGCAGGGATAGTGGTCCTTGTAGATAAATGGCAAAATGTTATGAAATCTGTAACTATTTCTAATTACAAATCAGTATACTCAATGAACATACTAGCTCATTGCACATAAATATAAATAAAACAGCTATCCTCACACTGAACAGTTTGCCAGTTCCCCGGTACATAGATAGTAGCTGCCATCAATGCAGACTGAGCTGCACTGGGCACGAGCAGATTACTGGTAATAAAAAAATGAAGTAAATAAAAGTTTAAGCTAGTTACACAACAGCTTAAAACAATATTCTAAGTCCAGGTCTGCACCAGAGAAGCAGAAGTACAACGTCATGGGTTTATTAAGCACTTCGCAATGTAACATGACTCCGCCCCCAACGGATGCTGTCACAGAAACTGTCACAGCACTGTAACTCATACACGCTGCAGCAAACAAACAATCTGCTAATAACCCCTTAAGGACATATAGAGGGCTGTTCTGGTAAGTGCATGGCCAATTTAAACCAGAATTTAATATGATTTTTTTAAGAGCTATAAATATGGCATTAAAAGAAAGCCATTTGTTTCCAAAAATAAAAATACGAGGACACTGAAAGATAGAAATTAGATGTAAATACACAAGACAAAAAAAAAAAATCCCCAAAAAGCTTGTTCCTAAGGGGGTAAAAAAAAAAAAAAAAAAAAAAAAAAAGGTAAAAACCACAACCTGCAACACACGGAATTGTTAGATAAAATTCCAGAATGTAGACATTTTTAGCATTATTTTAAAATGGGATTAGTGATTATTACACAAAGCTATGTTAGTATTATTGGCTCTGACAGGGTACACAAACCAAGAGTCCAGACATAACCTCAGTTATCCACAAGTATAGCACACTTCCAAGCATCTTAGCAGCTGTGGATCTAGCTGATAATAAGGGATATAAAATTAAGACAAAACTGGCATTTTGAAAACCACAGCACAATGAAATGTCGCTATTAACAGCATGCTTACACACAGTCACTTTTTGTAAATGTGTTACATTCCAGTAGTGTTTGATTTAAGTTGTGTAGAACATGAATTCAGATCTACAGGAACACACAGGAAGAGAATGACTCATCTCTTACCTGATGAAATAAGGTAATGTATCTCATGGTGTAAAACCAGAATGGCCAGCATTCAAATACATGGCAGACCGTAATGATGAACTTCATAGTTAGACATGCACTAAGACCTAGATCTACTTTACTGAATAGAATTGTGATGGGCACTTATAACACCATTTACATTTTAGTAAGAAGCAAAATTAAATACCTACTTGGTCAACATGACCCATTGGTCTGGATTTAATTCCAAACGGTCAGTGGTTAAATATAGAAGTTATTTAGAGCATTCATTTGTGTACTGAGAATATGTGTTGCAGGTTTATTTTTGGCAGTGAGAGTCACTGTACAGGGGCATTTTTTCCAATTAGTGGGTGCTGTGATTCGGGAAGGGTATAGAGAAGCTACTGGTGATGGTAACATGCCATGGCCTGTACTTAAGATAGGCCGACAAAAGAGTATTGAAATTACCACAGGCATTACAAAACCATGTCAACATGCTTTCTCTATTGTAAAATGATTCCTGCTCTTCAAAAAAGGAAAAAGATGGAAAAGGGAAAAGCAAAACCACATTGTGACAGTGTTGTGTTTGAACAAGCTTGCTTGATCCCATGTTAGTTCTGTTTTTTAGCAGGCCTCTTACGAACTTTTGCTCCAGAACCCCATGATTTATTATGAATATTTGTGGCCAATACAAAAGCAGTCCACGTGTGATGTGAAGATATTCCTATATAGTGACTGTGCTGAACTACTTCCAGTGCTCTAGGATACCTGTAACAAGTGACCACACAGTTGGTACAGGTTGGATGAACAGTAACTCCAGCCATATTGACACCAAAGAATTGTCTACAAACTCTATTAAATGTTTTTAGTACATGTCAGCCAGCACATTCCCTTACTTACATTTCAACCTATTTGATATAAGTGCATACGCGTGAAACAAGTTAAGTGATCAGTTATTTCTGCCACCCTATGGTCTGTCTGTTCTGTACTTCTATTTCAGAGGTTTAAACAAAGCTGTATCACACAGTTATACTGTCTGGAAGTACAGACTTTATACTAACAAATGTTAAATGTTTGAATTCTCTGCTGGGTTTTTTTGTTAAACAGCACAGTCAGCTCTGAATTTTATTCACTGAAAATACACCAACAGAACAGCTAAATGTTTAAAATTACCTTTAATTAAAAAAAAAATTAAAAAGGTTCTGAAAAACTGACTGGGTGAGCGTTTTGGAAAGATTTGAGAAACTATTTTTTTTAAATAAAGACAATGGGAGCTATTCACTACAAGGCGAGTTGACAATTTTATTGCACGGATATAATGCATTGTGCAGGGACAAACTTGGTTTGTTTTTCCTGCTAGAAGACCTAATTTGGAGCCTGCCCCTTTCGTTTAGCCCCTTTATGACCAATGTGCCAGGCACATGACAGGAAAATCTCCCATTGGTGACAAAGGATGTGCTTGATATGTCATGCAGATCCAATCGCATGACTGAGTGCCCGTGGACCATGTCTGTTGAAGCCCCCGGAAACACAGCCAACCACAGTGATCGGATGTGTAAAGGCACTCCCTGCCCCACTGCAATTGTGGGGCAGAGATATATAAATTACAGGATGGGCAACCTGCCCATGTCCCTTAAGCACCCACTAGCTGCCAAGTTTTTTTTTTTTAAAGTTAGCAAAAAAGCAATGCACTACTTTTATTTATTGCCATATAACCTTCAAAAAGAAAAATCTATTTAGCAGGCTTTTTTCCATTAGCCTTTGTAGAGGTGCAAAAAATATTTTTCAAGTAAAAGTTACGTATCTAAAGAAAGCCCTTCTTTAGAAGAAGAAAAAAAATGTGTGGGTACAGTAAATGAGAATGCACAATATGTTAACACTGCAGAAATAAATGGAATGCCTGCTTTTATGAAGGATGTACTTTGAGTATGAAAGGAAACATAATACCAATGGGCATTATATGGATAATAGTCTATCCTTTACACAATTTACTGATTAAAAATATACCCTATCCTCTCACCTGAAAGCTGCTCCAAGGTGATGATCCATTCCCAATGCGATGTCTATATGTTTGGAACTGTCTTGTTTCTCACTCCCTCTTTTTTCTGTACCTTTCCCTCCCCGTTTTACTCGTACCCAAATTTATACCCATTCATTACTATATTATATTATGTGTATATTTCCTCTGTTGTTTCTATATCTGACAATCTTAATAAACTTTATATTGCAAAAAAAGGAGAAATGTAATAAATTAATGCATATTAAGGCGAACTCTTAATAAAGTAAGACTGATACTCCTTCAGTTGTTTCCAATGAAGCTTTCCCAGCACCTCCTGTGAGCCCAAAGCATGCACCACGGGCAAGCATAGGAATATACTGCACAAGAGCGCACCATGAATGTAACCATGCTCTGCATATTGGCTTTAACGAGGGAAAGCTAGGAATGTACAGTGCTGAGAGAACTATATTCTTTGTTTTTCTTCATCATGCTTATTTTTGTTGCTGCCCAGTTATGAAAAAACTAGGCATAATAGGCTAGACCACCAAACAAATAAGATAAAATGGACATCTTTCATAAGGAGATGATATGCCTTTCACTTTACACAATGGGTAGTAAAACAAAAAACGCCATATTTGAAATTGTAAGGGCAGTAAAAAGTCATTTCCAATAAGAAAATTGTACATAAATATTAATGGACACAATTCCAAAATCCAATTAATGCACAAATAGAACAAATACAGTGAATCAATACGTATAGGGGGAATGTTGCTATTTGCACAAAATCAATATTTCATAAGAATATAATAATGAAACCAAAACATGAATACGGAAGAACAATTTTATACATCGAAAATCTGCATTCACACATGATAAAACAAGCTATCATACCATTATCCTCTAATAATGTCTACAGCACAGTACTTTGACACCTTGGATGTCTATTCATGGGTAAAGAAGGTACAGAAAATACAAAAGTTTAAACTTAAAAGCTTAAACTTTAGTTTGAAGCCACTTATGTTCTCCACTGCCAAGCCCATGCAGCTGTCCATTGTAACCACAATTTTTATATTGTTGTTACTCTCCTTGCATTGTTGCATAAGTGAGTAGGAAACTGAATCTTTCAGCTAATCCAAGAGGAGAGACTTCCCTTGTGACTTTCCAATTAGGGAGAAATGTCCATTCTTTGCTGTAACTGGCTATGCTGTAGACCGCAAAGGAAGGTCCTCTCGTGGGTATGCAAAGTGCTGCTCTGACAGAATCTGTTAAAAGGACTCGCAATACATTGCTTATAGAGTGAATGTAGAGAATGAAAACAATCTAAATGATCTAAATATTGCATTAGCAGAATTCCAAGAAAATATATAAATTGAGAAAAACAGGTTTTAAATGTCTGCTGTGTTTTATTTTGTGGCATGTTATGCAATTTCAATGGAAAATATGTACTTTGCATATCAAGCCACATGGGATGTAGGGTTGCCACCAGGCCGGTAAAAAATTGGCATCAGGCCAATGTTAAGTCTATGGAGAGAGTACCAAGGCCGGTATTTTTTTTTTTTAAGGAAAAGGTGGCAACCCTAATGTGATGTCAAACGAGAGACAAATCAGAGGAGAAAAAACACATCTTAATTTGGTTGCAATTTTGCCAACACAAAGTTTGGGTTATTTTGATAAAAAAAAAATTAATTCTCTACATTAAAAATATAAACTTTAGCTTGCCCTGAAATGTACATACACTGATGTTTTGTAAATTATAGTTCATGCTCCCAGGAGTCATTTATCCAATCTTAATTCTCCATGTACTGGTTGCTGCATGACCTGTGAGCACATGCCATCATTGAACCATTGCTGTATGAGGATCATTATGTAGGGGAATCCTAATATTAATTTGGCTAATATTAAAAGGTATGATGTTCCCTGATACTTGATTTCCAGACAGCCTGGTCTAGCAGCTCCCTATGTCTGCAATATTTAATTAAATGTAGCTCGAGTATAAACAAGGGTCCACATTGCAGCTGTCAATCAACATACTGCACTCTAAGACTATGGGCAAGTGGAAAGAAGTGTAGGATGACTGAAAGCTTCTCATACTATTGTCATCAGTACTACAGTGTACTTTGACCTGATATGCAAATTCCTTTCAACAGGTCCAATAGTTATTTTTTTTTTTTTTTTTGCCCCATTGGTTGGAAAACTGTTAAACACATTGATTAGATGGGCTACATCTTTCAAGAGACATACCCCTTTACATCCCAAGTGAGTGAATTAATGATAAAGCATTCTCCTTCGTTCCTGATAAACCCTGAAGACCTCACTTCAGAATGACCGCTATATTTCCCTGCATCAGTGGAAACATAAATTCAGACAATTCACAGCTGAACAGATGGGAGAGGAAAGATCTGTGGTAGGGGGAACTATGGCTTTCCAAGAAATCTTGGAGAGCTGCAACTGCATCTACTGATCATGATCCTTGGGCATTACACAATATTTACTCATGCTGGTGTGGGACGATACAATGAGAATTATCTTTAGGAAAAAGTGCTGTTACCAAAAGGGGGCATGTTGAAAGATGGTTGTAGGCAAAACCAGGGAGAATTCTAGGCAGCACTGTATAAACTGCTGGCAAATGTCTGGATTTGTACCTACAAATCTTACATCTCAGAGTGATACAGGAATTGAACACTGCTTCTGGTAGACCCACGCCATGGATATAAAAGAAGGTAGAGAATCCACAGTATGAGTCCTTCTTATTGAACGGAAATGCTCAAACCAAGCCCTTCTCCCATTTGTTATACGATATGATAACGTAGCAACCTTTACATAATCCCTGGGGAATGTCCTAAAAATCCACAGCCATTCACTCAGATTATGAAGCCTTTTGGCATGATCAGTCATGACAAAGCCCATCATCCCTTGTTTTGCATGACTGTTATGTGATTTGTGCTCATGGGGCCTGGATGTAGAATTTGCTAAAGGAAAAGGTAAAAGATAACATAGCCAGTCACTAAGACGTGGTAATGATTTCCTGGATTAAACAATTTCTCTGCATGAAATCTAAAACTGCAGATGTAGACCTCTCCAGTGTGGAACAGGTTAATAATACAGGATTTTCTTCGAAACAGTCAGAGTGCTGAATGGTTTGATCTTCCTGCAGCTCCCAGCACATGTTGCTAAATGAGACTGTATGCATAACCATCCTGCACAGATTGAATAGCTTATCACACCTTTTTTAATCCAGATCCTGCCTCTGGCTTTATATCTATTAGGATATTTTGTCCCCTCCAGCAAAAAATATGGCTTCTGGTTCCACTTGTAAAAGTAATAGGATTGCAGCCCACATGGTGACAGCCTTCAATAGCTTTGCTGCAGGAGATCCATTCACAGTCCTAAACAGAGCAGCTCCAATTAACCCTTTTCAAGAGCAGTTTTTTTTCAGACTTCATTCAGTGCTAGAAAGTCTTGGGTACAACAGATAGTGTTTATATCTACAGTATTATGCAGGAATTTTAACCATTAAAATACAGAGCACCTCTTCCCTTACCCCCAAAACAGATCTGCAGTGTTTTATGCCAAGTTAACATTGAGCTATTTATTCAGACAAAGATATAAAGGACTGAAATGTTAATGAAATCAGTAATATCCGAGGCAGAAACGACCCAACAGAACAATTCAAGGCCTCTGACTGGCTGAGGCTGATGAGATTACTATGGGGGGGGGGGGGGGGGGGGGGCGGCACAGCTACGTCACCCAGTTTCCCCATGTGTCAATATGTGAATGTTGAAGTAATAAGGTAACTAGGATTTTTGTCCTTTGATAATGCAACATGGGTTGTGTTAATATCGCTGTGTTCAGAGATTATAGGAGCATCTGTACATATCCTGCCTGTTCTAAGCCACCCATTAATGGCTCCAAAACCTCTAAAATATGGCATTGAAAACAAAGCAACATTGATGGGAATATGTGATTAGATCGTTTCTGTGTCATGTCTATTGCTGTTAAGATCAGTGAGACCGACCCACAATAACGGAGATTCTGGCTAACTGAAAATGGTAAATGGGTCAGTCTATCGAACAATACACGATGGGAGAGAATATATAAAAAAAAAGCCAGGGCCAGGAATATTTTACATGTCAGCATGTACAGTATGTTTGGCTACACTTTCAACCTGCTTCAGTATCCTCAACATATGCTTCATGATCTCTGCCCATCTCTACATGCATGTGGCTATTTTATTTAGCAAACACCTGATTAATCTGCAGTGGGAGGGGCCAAACTCACAGCACAAACACAAATCTACACTTGTTTTCTGTGGCAGCAACTACAACAACAAAAAGTTACAAGCAAATAATTGCACAATCATTTTCAAAGTAGATAAATTAGAATAACAAAATCTGTATGTAGACACACATTAAACTGGCCAGCAGTAGTTGCCATGGAAACCAAACATTTTCTTTCAAACAAAATGACTTGTCTGGAAGAAAGTAAGGCACTAGTACAAAATAAACCCCCCAATACCTTATACAAGTATAAGACTGTAAACCAATTTGTGTTCCATACAGAAAGGGGGAGAAAATAAAAAGTTTTTATTTTTTTTTGTTTTGTTTCTTGACGCAGCACCCTAGTAAAAAACACAAACAAACAAGGAACAATCTGATCAGCCCAAGACTGCTCTGAGCACCAGATTAGGTACATTGCACATTTCTATGGACAAACTCCTGGCATTCAAAAGGGAAAAGTCACAACGAACATACACACATTAATTTAAAGAATCACATTCACATAATAGGACAGATCCCACGACTGATACCTGGGAGGACAAAAAAAAACCTTCATCCACCTGGAAACTGCAGTAGTAAATGAGTCTGCTTAGTTGTCCAGCAAATATCACACAATATATGGGGCTTTACATTTCTTAATAAAAGTTCCCTCTTTATTTATTTCAGTAAGAGAAATTTTTATTTGAACACACAGACTCCAAACTTAGAACTAAAATGACACATGTACACTAAACTGAACTTTGAGCTTGTGGGGCAGCCCATGCTAAGACTTCCCAAAGTCAGTGTTACCCAATTCCTAATGCTTACCCCTAGTAGAACACAAATAAGTTTGTGTAAAAACAAAAAACAAATGGGGGGGCTGGAATCAAATACACAAACTCACTGGGAACAAGTAGGTATGATTAAACAAGCACCGTGCTTGTATTTAACCCATTACTCCCCTGGTAGATGGAAACTTACCTACTCTTGGGTAAAGGAACAAGGGATAATGAGGGATTATGTTGGCTCCTGGTCTTCTAGCAGTCTTAAAAAGTCAGAGGCAGCAGGATGAGGACTTGTTCTTTGGATGATGGATTCTGTACTTCCTTGTGTGCATAAAGCTTCACCTGACAGTAGTGAGTGGAATACAGAAGGCATTTCCTTATAGGCGCACATAGGGGGAGACAGCTTTATATGAGAGAATGCAGCTTCCAGTCTGATTCACAGGTTGGTTTGATGAGAGTGAGCAGAGGAACAGGTCACTGTGCAAAGCCAGCCTTCTCTCCTATCTTAGACTGCAGAGTCTGTGTGTCAGTCACACATACACAAAAATCATCCTCTCATTCCATCTGAAGTAAAGCTGCAGGGCAGGGGTTAAACAGTCTAACGGAAGGAGTTTATGATGTTTGGCTAGCATAACCAAGCACTTTTTGTTCTCAACTCCCCTTTTGTCCCCAGTCATCATTGTTGGAGCTTTGGGCTGCTCTGGATTGTTTCTCCCAACTTAGGGGTGTGAGTGCAGAGTGCCGAAAGATGGACAACGGGGGTGACAGAAGGGAGGTGGTCTGGGGGTAGCATATTACCCCTGCTGTCAAAGGGAAGCAAAGTCAGCAATTGGCGTTGATGACGCTGCACTGGCAGTAGGAGAACCAATCACATCTTTCCTGCCCCTGGCAGCTGAAACCTCATTTCTGCATTTATCCCAACGCAGGCTAAGACAAGGATGGAACACACAGACAGAGAAGAGGAGGAAAAAGCAAAAAAAAAAATGCACAGCACTTGTTAGGCATCATTAACCGATTTCATTGAAAGGGAACCAGAAGAGCATCAGCCTCTGCAAGCTGTGGACTCTTAAAACTCTCACTGCCTGCTCTGCTTTAATAACTCCTCTCCTACATAAAAAAAAAAAAAAGAGAGTGGAGGAAAGATAAAGGGGGAAGGGAATGTGAACCAACCAATGCAACTTAGCTGGAAGCTTTGAGCATTAACCCCTAGAGGGAAAGGAAAGGAGGGGTGGGCTGTGTGAATACATAGGAGCACTGCATCACGCTAATGTTCAGCTCAGAACAGTATGCGTCAGCAGTACATCCACGTTCTGACTGAAGGACGAAAGGATGAGAGAGCAGCCTGGCTGGTTGGCTGCTGCTTACAACACCAAGCAAACAGGGAGAGAGGAGGACTGTTACTAGAAGAAAATGCTACCGGGGTCTGATTCCGCTGTGACCACTGCTGCCTGCTCTCCTGCTGCTAAAACCACTGGGCAAGACATTAGAGACAAGACAAGGAGAACACCACAACTCACTACCTCACAACAAAAGGCGCTACAGCGGGACTCCCACACGGCAGGAGAAGAAAGGCTGTGAAAGCCTGTCCCTTCTTCAGACCCACCTGAAAACAAGGGCTCAGCACTGAGGTGTTTGTGTGTGGCTTTCTCTCCAGTGTACTTTTTTACCAGCCCTCCTTTCCACCGGAGCTGCCCCCTTTTTCCTTGCACCCCTCCTTTAAGATATTGACGGATTATTGCTAAGTGTGTAAGAGGCAGGCTGCAGCTGCTGCATCCACAGCTTGGAAAGCAAAGCTAGTTTATAAAAAAAAAAAAGCAAGCGAGCGAGAAGCCAGCAAGGAGAGAGAGAGAGAGAGAAAGAGAGAGAGGGGGGAAAAAGCACTCAATGCCTGCAATGTGCTGCCTTTCTCTTTGTACATATCAGAATCCTGCAGACAGTCAGTGGATGGCAGGGATACCCATGGAATATTAGAAGACCGAGGACACACAGAGCCCTTCACCGGGATTCAGGAGGGCTCAAAGGATTTGGGATTTACCCCTTCTCTCACTTCTCGGTGGAAACCTATTGAAATTACATATTCCAGTTCCTTTCAGAAATGGATCATCTTCAGTCTTCTTCTGCCAGAGACAGCAGTGGAATCCAAGGACGAATATCTCAACTGCAAAAGGCACTAGTCCCAGGGGAGCAGCAGAATGATGCACCTGCATAGCCAAGTCGGCCTCACCCCCTTGTTATATTTCTCTTAATGTTGATTTTTCATTTTCGGCTTTGGGATTTACTAAAGGAGCCATTTTGTCTTTCAACAATCCCCCCTCCCATTATACCCCTGTCACCATATCTAATTATTTCCAACACTAATTAAAACTAATGAATCTATGGAAGGACTGCTCCCCAAGCTCAATGTACTGGTTGGGGGCACTGGCTTGAGGAACCTGGTATGTTTCTCGTTCCCAAGGTACATGTAACAGACGTTTTTTTTTATTCACCTGGTCAATGCATTATAATTTGATATTTATCATTTAAAAGAAACAGCTAATTTCTTTATCATTTTACCCACCTTCTACCCCGTAACTCCCACCAGTGTTTAGATGGAAAAGAGAATTTGCAGCCTCCTGAAGCCTGGGTAGGGCCAAGTTCTCATTTCCATGCCAAATCCCAGACGATGGTGAATTATGAACGTGCCACATCATGAATTTCTTGTGGCTGGTAACTGTGCACCATACCTGGAAGGCCGCCCTGTTTTCTACAATCTACCTCATGGTGCAAGCGTGGATCTCCTGTGCAGCATACTCGGGGCCCCAGAGTTGCCCCTCTGTCTGTTCCTGCAGTAACCAGTTCAGCAAGGTAGTCTGCACTCGTCGTGGCCTCTCAGAAGTTCCCCAAGGTATCCCATCCAACACACGATACCTCAACCTCATGGAAAACAACATTCACATGATCCAAGCAGACACTTTCCGACACCTTCACCACTTGGAAGTGCTACAACTTGGCAGAAACTCTATCCGCCAGATAGAGGTTGGGGCATTCAATGGTTTGGCTAGCCTCAATACTTTGGAATTGTTTGACAACTGGTTGACTGTAATTCCTAGTGGGGCTTTTGAGTATCTTTCCAAATTAAGAGAGTTGTGGCTCAGGAACAACCCCATTGAGAGCATCCCATCTTACGCTTTCAATAGGGTACCATCTTTGATGCGCCTGGACCTAGGGGAGCTAAAAAAGTTGGAATACATTTCTGAAGGGGCATTTGAGGGATTATACAATCTGAAGTACCTTAATCTTGGGATGTGTAATATCAGAGACATGCCAAACCTCACACCTTTGATAGGGCTAGAGGAACTAGAGATTTCTGGCAACAACTTTCCAGATATGAAACCAGGATCTTTCCATGGATTGAGGTCACTAAAAAAACTATGGATAATGAACTCACAAATAAACACCATTGAGCGCAATGCTTTTGATGACCTGACCTCTTTGGTTGAGTTGAACTTGGCCCACAATAACTTAACCTCCCTCCCACATGATCTTTTCGCCAACCTGAGGTACTTGGTGGAGTTGCACTTGCACCACAACCCATGGACCTGCGACTGCGACGTTCTTTGGCTATCTGGATGGCTGCGAGAGTACATCCCTACGAATTCCACGTGCTGTGGCCGCTGCCATTCCCCGCCGCACATGAAGGGGAAATACGTGGTGGAAGTGGACAACTCATCATTCCAATGCTCAGCCCCTTTTATGATGGATGCTCCTAGGGACTTGAACATCTCTGAAGGGAGAGTGGCTGAACTTAAGTGTAGAACTTCAGCCATGTCCTCTGTTAGGTGGATGCTACCTAACGGGACTGTACTGAGCCACGCTTCCAACCATCCGCGAATAACCATTCTTAATGATGGGACGTTAAACTTCTCCCATGTTCTACTGACTGACACTGGGTTCTATACGTGCATGGTAACCAACGTGGCAGGAAACTCGAATTCTTCGGCCTATCTCAACGTCAGCACTGCAGAGCTCAACACTTCCAATTATAGTTTCTTCACCACAGTCACCGTGGAGACTACAGAGATGGCTCCTGAAGACATCTCTATGATATTTAAGCCGGTGCCAACAACTTCCACAGGGTACCAGCCAGCGTATACCACCACCACTACAGTGCTCATCCAGACCACCAAAATGCCGAAACAGGTGCCAGTGCCAACTTCGGATGCTGGAGACAAATTGCAAACTAGTCTGGATGAGGTGATGAAGACCACTAAGATTATCATTGGTTGTTTTGTAGCAGTAACACTGTTGGCAGCTGCCATGTTAATTGTGTTTTACAAGCTACGGAAGAGACATCAGCAGAGGAGCACTGTGGCTGCTGCGCGGACTGTCGAGATAATACAAGTGGACGAGGACATCCCAAGTGGGAGTCCCACGGGAGTAACAGGTGAGGGGGCAGTTGTGTTGCCCACCATTCACGACCATATGAACTACAACACCTACAAGCCAGCACACCATGGGGCCCATTGGACGGCTAACAGTATCGGTAATTCTCTACACTCCACAATTACAACCATCTCTGAACCTTATATAATTCAGACCCACACAAAAGAGAAGGTACAGGAAACTCAAATATGACTTTTTTTCAAATTAAAATGCAATAGAATGCACAACAAAGACAGCAACTTTTGTACAGAAAGAGAGAGAGACTTTTTTTGTTTTCTTGTAAATGCTTATATATTAAATCTATGGGCTGATGACAGAAACAGATTATATTAAAATTTAAAACTATTTTCTAACTTGTAAGTTCTATTTAAGAGGTGGTATAATGGAGAAGATAGGGAGACAATTAAGAAATGCTGATATTGTACCATAATGACTAAAATACAAGGCTTAGCCCTGTTTCAATCGGAAAGCAAAATCAATGAGTAGAAGTCCTTGAGTGCAATCTGCCATTTTTTCAAAAGAAGCTGCTCATACATAGCAGAAACCCCGTTTCTAAGGAAAATTCTTTTGTTAAACAGTCCCAGATCAATCTTTGCAGGTTTATCTTATACAAAGAGTTAAAAAGCACCACAAATTTGTACTGTGCCAAATGTTTAAAAAAAATGCAATAAAGGATCTTTTTTTGGAGACTTGGAAGGGAACAAAATTTGTTTTAAAGTATTTCCTATTACTTACACATATTTTAAGTGGAGCATGGGAGTGCATCTTAAACTCCTTTTTCAGTAGTTGGCAAATATTGCATTATTCCATTTCTCCCAGTTAAAAAAAAAAAAAAAAAGGGGGGGGGGGGGGGGGGGGTCTAGGGAAAGATTAAGAGAACAAAAAAAATTCTCACAAACCACTCTGCAAAAAAAAAAAAAAATCTAAATCCACACATGTATGCCAAAGGCAGGTTGCAGTTCTAGCCATCAGGATACAATAGAGGAGCTGGCGCATCTATTCACTCTGCACCAAACTCCTGCAGTTCTAATTAACCCATTTTGTGCTAGGCCAATGAAGACAAAATAAATAAGGGGAAGAGACTTCAAACGATGCTGTATGCATTAGCCCTGTTTTCTTTCACCCCTCCATCAATGCAAGGGTTATATGCAGTGTAAATGTGAAGCCAACATCCTCCACCTCTAACCCACAAATTAAGGATTTAACCCATTGAGTGTCGGCAGGGAATAGGGGGCAGCAAATTTTGGCTGCATATACCTCTGGCATGCAATGGGTTAAGCAACGTGGCTGGTTTATTGTACAATGACTGCACGAAAGGTTGTAAGGCATGGCTGCCTGAGACCACTCTCACTCTGCCCCAATTTGGATTGTGTAAAATAATAACAGGATGATATTTTGTCTGACAAAAACATGTTGCTTATAAAATGAGCTATGTGTCTGTGGCAGCAAATGGCAGAATGTGAAGAGTTAACCTACTGAGTGCCAACGAGGTGAACATCATATTGTATAGAAATGTGTGTGCTGGTTATCGTTACCATCTTTTCTTTAAAAAAAAAAAAATGGACATGCTAATTTCTCTCTAGACTTAAATTGGAATCAAACCAGTTTTTTACTGGCCTGCCGGTAAAAAAAAAAAAAAAAATATACTGTTTGTGTAGCAACCCTAGTGCCCGTTTCTCCATCTTCTACACTATATTTTAATCTTCCACTATAAAAGGTTTTTTTTTTTTCCATTGAGAAATTACAACAGGAAAAATCTGTTTGAAAGAAATGCATTGTTCAGCCCCCTGGAATGTAGAAGGTTATTATTTATCTATGAATAGCTTCCACTAGCAACCATAGCTGTAGTGCTAAATTGACTGAAACGTCACCTTCACAACCATATGAGGTTGATAGGTTGTGCGTCGGAAGAGAGCAATCTGAAAATAAAATCATGGTTTTCCCTTTGCGTCCAGATGGCCTGCAGTTTGCTGTGCAGTAACATGTGCCGCAGGCCCTTTTTTGTAGCGCAGGATGTTCCCTATAGTATGATTGTATTGGTGCCAGTGAAGTGTGCAACATAAGCTCAGCTCACCCCCTTGGCGCGGAAAGTGTTAATTATAGCAAAACACTGAGATACGCACATAGAAATCATAGCAACACAGAAAAAGGGCAGAAATGACTTCTATTCCTTGTTCACTGTCTATCCGAATTAAATAATATTAATAAATAAAAATCTGCAGGAGCCAGTTTAACGAAACCTGTCCTTTTTTTATATCACAGAATGAGGCATTACCGTCATGTAACCTATTAACCCTGACCATGGTCACAGTCTTGCAAATCAGTGTGCTGTCGGTGGCTTGGTGTCAGCACAAGGATGAGATTTTAAATTGATGTTATGGTGTCCTCAATCATGCTTCACGATTTCAATTCTCTGGTATTAATTGCCGGAAATGACTGCAATGTGTTTGGTTATGTCTTTCAGCACAGGAATTATCTAATGCTTGGTTTAATAAGGATGCATGGTAACAACCCTTCAGTGGTTTCTGTTTTAATCGTGGTGAATTGAGAAAAAAAAAATGTGTAAGCATATATTCATAGATCTGTAGAATGATTATTTTTGCATAGTTGCACAATTAGGCAGTTTCTCCTTGAAGCCCCAGAGTTTGGGCACAAGGTCACCTAGAGTTCTGCAAAGAGACAATACCAAACCCTTAGTTTCTCTCCTAATTTGCAAACATCTTCCTCAGATTTTCTGGAATCCATAAATACTTGAAAATAGTCTTTTTTTTTTTTTTTTTTTTAAAGAAAGCTTAGTTTCTGAAGTCAGCACTTCATTCATCATCCCCCCCCCCCCCCCCCCCCGATCGAGAACCGAGGCTGTGGGGCACGCGGTGACAAATTAAATTGTGGACTTTGTGAGATTGTGTTTGGATTCCAGTTCACCTATTTATTCTCAGTTTCATATAGAACAGTATTGTGGGATTATGCTAAAATACATTTTGATTGAGAAATCGTTCTATTTGCCCCAGTATTTAGTGAACAGGAGGCTATACAATCAACCATCTTTACATCAAAAGTATATACGGTCCAGGAAACCTTTACTGTCTATTGTGTTAAAACCATAGCTACCAGAGAGGCTGTATAGTTGAACAGCAAAGATTGGTTGAAGTATTATTTCAGCTGTATGAAATATGGTGCTTTGTCACTCCAAAGTACAAAAGCCGCTCAGGTCTGTTTACTTGCAGGCACTGATATGCTCATTAGGACCAGATGCTAATGACTAAAAGTTCATCTTTTTCTTTATTTTTATACTCTACGGCATTCACAGCAGGAATGGCACAGAATAGCCAAATTAGAAAGCAGGTACAAGAGGAAAAAAACACACAAATTGTTATCAATCCCAGAGAGCAGTTTGTGCTAAATGTATTTCTTAGCAGGACATGAAAGCAAATAGATACATCACTTCAATATAGAAGTATATTAAACATTTGTTCTCTGCCACTTGCCCCAACTCCCCCCACCCAAAAATGTAATTGAAATGCTGTTGGCCTCTCAGCACAATAAAGTTGCATTCACAGATTGCTCATATCATGAAACATACAATATGCAATAGAATTAGCAGACACGGCACGATGGTTTAAATGCAATAATCACTGCACAACGAAGAAGGTTAAACACTTGCAGTGTGCACGTCTTCTGATGCTTCTATATAGAAAGGTTTACATGCATCATCTTGAAAAAAGTTATTTTTGCTATAATTTCAACGAATCAAAAGCTGATCTCCTGATAAAGGAGCCCTGGGCTACTCTTCTGGTCAGCCATTTTATCAGTTGTTACCAGAGAATTTGTTGGATCAGAACAAAACTAGAAAACTGTTGCATCACCTGAAAAAGGGACAAGGGTTATATGCACAATTCAAAAATGTTTCAAGACAAAAAATGCGAACAATCGAAATTGCAGAAGTTATTTATCCTAAATTGCAGTAGTCTTGTTTTTCCTACAAAACAACTTGCAAACCTCCCACCATCCCCCCCCTGAAGCTTTAGAAGGGAAGTGTCAGCACTGCTGCACATGCGCAAATCTCTGTACTCTGGAGAATGGAAGTTGGTAGTCACTTTGACTATAAAGTTTTTAAAACTCTAACAAAGTAGAGCTTAACCCATTGAAATCTTTGTTGAGGCGGTATAAATCTTATACAGACATGTTGATGGGCTATGATTTTCTCTCAAAACATGGCAACTGTTTTCAGTGGCCGATTTGATGCATTTTTTCCATTGAGGCAAAAGTGGAGGAGCAGAATGCTGCAAAGATTAATGCCGTGTCCATTGTGTAATGCTATTGTTCTGAGCCACAAAAACTTGTATTAAGTATTGACTGTAGTTCAGTTGAGTAAGCCGTGCAGTGTCATGTATGATGCTGTAAATACAACACAATATAATATACCTACTCAAGGCATTGATATGGCCAAATGGTGGGGTGTGGAGACCAATCAGATATGAGGGATGTAGGATAGATACTAAGATCAGGAGAGATTTGATTTTCAGTTTTAAAGGACGTGGATAAGATGGTCACATTTCACTAGAGATTTTGTATAGTATTTTTATCTTATTAAGTTAGGCCTGGTCTTACGGGCAAGGCTCTCTACCTCATGAATGTCTTCGTATTCGTGTCAGTATATAGTCCCACTCTATGCTCAGTAACTTGTACTATGCAAATTGTAGGAGTTATATAAATAAATGTTAACGTATCGGGTTATAGAAATGGCTTTGATTGAAATATCTTCTACTGCCAATTTAATTCCATTTGGTACACAGCAGCAGGCCAAATATGTTATTACTAAAATGGTAACACAACTACATCACAGTACCATCATTTCCTTACAGCTAGAGTGCCCATGTACCAATTATTTATTTTGCTTTATTACCTCCTGGCGGTGTGGACATGCAGTCACTACGTCTATGCTTAGTGATACTTACTGGTAATTAATGCACTTTGCATAAGCACCTGTTTAATTAATAGATTAAAAATTAGCAGATTGTGTCTTTTTCTGCAGTGTCAATAACTGCCAACTCTTAATACCGTCATTCCCATCTACCAACACTAGCCATTGTAGGAAGCATTTTACCAATAAGCTGTTAAATTGCATCACTGCCCTCCCCAAAATAACTACTTCTGTGGCCTATTTTCTAAAGTCAGATATAAACACTGAAGCACTCCTGTACAATAGCTGTGAATGTAGCCACACCAAAATACAGGCTTTCGGTCATTTAGGAACAGAAAACAAATATTTAGCTATTTTTCAACATCGGTCACTCTACTGTTTAGTCAGATTATCTCCTGCTTTGATAAAGATCTCATTTCCAATGCTAGGGTAGAGTTACTAAACAATGAGCTCCTTGTTTGAGGAGGCCCATGATAAGCTTTTCTAGCCGCAAGCATAAAGCCTTAGAGGAGGGACTGACTGCAATGTGCAGTTACTGAACACTGCAAATACGGACCAAGAAAAGGGGTATCTCCTGCTACCCTTGCAAGTCCTGGCTACCTTTCATAAGGCAATCAAGCTTTATAGGTGTCCTAAAGCCTCTAAGATTCTTCATGCAACAACAACTTAAATAACAGCTTTCTTCTATTATGTTTAGTATAAAGCAATATTATTTCATATATTCAGCACGCACAGCATTTACTTAGACAGCGTTTGTCACAAATTAAATTGTGGGATTATATTTCCATAAAGCAAGGTCTTGCTTTGAACAAATCATTTATGGCTGAACATTAGAGTCACACTCTAATCGGCCATATACTAGTGCTGCATTCCTTTAAACTTTACTGTGTTTAGTACTATGGTAAGCTACTGATCGTGTTAAAAATATGTCCAGCACATACTGGTCTCTGAAGAGTTAATCCATCTTGTGTCCGTTGTATCTTGTATCAGTAGACCTATGTTTGAGCAAGGAATAGTGGTTCACATATAATGTATGACTGGTACAGTGAGATGCACGGTGGACCAAACGTCTCCCATGATCCCATTCACTAGCATACCAGAGATGCTGGATATCTGTACCATGGCCTTTAAAGTGGCAGGATAAATGTACTAGGTCATTTTGAAATTTAAAATAGATTATTAGCTGGAACTACAACAATATTTTGTATTTAATATCTGTTTGCAGAAGATCACTGCATGCTTGTTGGTGAAGCATTTTTTTGTGTTATAACAGCCATCAATTTTTTTTTGCTATTTTGGCAGCCTCTGCGGAGGTGCAATATACCTTAAAAGCTCCATCCTGATGTCAAGTGTGCACTGAAGCCATCTTATAATAGCACCTAAAGAGAATATGTGAAATACAATAGCATTATTGCCAATGTGTACAATGGGGCAAAGTCAGAGGAAACTTCTTCATTCAATACCAAAATAATATGGCATTATTAGACTTCAAGCGTAAAGGCAATGAAAGAGTTGATGGTTTAGAGCTCAGTGACTAGAACTACTTGAATAATATATGAGAGCCGCCTTGGAAATGTTTGTAAGCAATACTGGCAGAGGCTTGGGACTTGTTTCACTCCCTCCTGCTCGGATGCTGTTCTGTGGTTAAATGCTGCATACTGGAGTAACCAACATTAGCGTTGGGAACTAGAAATATACTGGAGAAAAAAAAAACCTCGACAGTTGCTGGCAGCCATTTTACTTTCTCCGCACTCTATAGAATGTCACTTGGGTGCATGTATTACAAATTATACATACATTTGTTTTAGTTATATTGAGAGGAAAGCATTGTTTTACAAGTGATTGCAATGTTCCAGTGATCTCTGAGCTTACAGAAAGCAAGGTTACTTTTACTTTCTCTGTTGGTGACTTTTCTGGGGTATAGCATAAGAATTCAAATGATTGCACAGTTTGTTATTGGGGTAGTAATGTAATGTAATATATATATATATATATATATGTTTAACATTAGCTTATTCAACAGAAGCAAAAGGTTAAAAACATTTTTTTTTTTTTTAAATTGCTGTTTCTATGTAGAAATACACACTAGCATTATCTAGCCGAGTAATCTATGGACCCTGTCTGCACACATACAGTCGATTAGAGCGGGGGTTTACGTATGTCAGGCTTGTACACAGCTGAAGCCTCATTTTCACATGTCACTGGTGGGGACCTAGTTAGTGAACCATGGTAGAGGCGGATCAGAGAATAAAATGGCATGCATCTTAAAAGCACATGCCATTAATCTCCATACAAGGGCCACAGACGCATCCAAAATACACATGGGGAAAAAAATTAAGGGGTTAGTGGCTTTAAACTAAATGTCTTCTTTTGTGTGTTAAGTGTATATACTGTAGTCCCTTAAACTTTCCCCGCCAACAGTTTCCCATAATAATCAGCTAGCATTGTTATGCAGCGTAGATCTGTTATGCACAGCAAGCATTCTGAGCAATTACAAAAAAGAGGGAAGTAAAAAGGGACATAAATGGTTGGATGCCAAAAAAAAAAAAAGGATACTTGGTGGTTATGCAACCTTTGGCACTCCAGGTGGTGTCCAATGGATGGCTGAGCACCATGAAATGTGCATTCCACATCTCATTCTTCAGTGGAAGTACCATAATGATATAATTATACTTTGGCACTCCAGTTGTGGAGTACTCACTTTTCAGACTGGCTGTAGGTCTCAACAGCTAAAGTATTAACTAACCCTGCCCAGGTAGGGAGTCTATATGCATGGAAAGCTGCAGCAGGTAGAGTTAATGGGGAGGAGAACAGCTACAGGGAGATAAAAAGGGAGAGCGCAGACCAAACCACTGACCGCAAAGGGTGTACAGAATGAAATACAATCTTTTTTGCTGCACTCCCCTGCTTGCCATGTGCTTTTATCTGCACTCCATGTCTAGTTAACCTTCCCTAAACAGCCTGCTGCTTCACCCTCCCTTGCTGCTGTTCCAGTGGGCCTGTATGAATTTCCGGGGGTGTCAAGGAAGGAATATTTTTTCCCAGTGGTGTCATAAGTGATTATATACTGTTAACACTGCGTGTATATGCTGTGATCTCATAATTTAGTATAATTATCGCTCATATTTAACATGACTAGATTTTAATACAGGGTAATGGATGGATGGATGGGGTAAGCCCTGTGACCTCAAGTAGACCAGCACACCATGTAAATCTTATCAGGTTATAGCTAAACTTCCTTGGTATAAGTACTTCTGGCATGTTAATGAAAGGATGTCCTAAGAAATTATTTTTATAAAGAGGGAGTAAAGACCTTCTAATTAAAACATTTTGAGGGTAGTTCGGTCCCTCTAACATGGATCGTATCATTTTTTAAATGCATTGCTAAATTGATTCTGGAATAGTAGACACTGCAGTTTCTGCAGGGTTTTTTTGTGTGATGTCCATGGAGGCAACATATATTGTTTATAAGAAATCTTTTGCTGGTGGAGACACTGTTTAATTCAGCACATCTGGCCACAAGAGTGAATAGGTTCACTACTCAACTAAATGTACCTGGAAATGTGTGATTTCAAGCCCAGACCTATGACAGTATTGTCCTGATTATAGGCTGCACAGCATAATTTAATGCCGGTTTAAAGAAAACATATTTTTTAAGGTAGAACGGTGACATAATGCCCCATACAGCTTTCCACAGTGACCACAGTGCACTTGTCATCGTGTCACAATGAGTCCCACCCTACACATGTTTCATACATAGCTGGATTTCTTTTCTGAACTTTCCGGTAATTTTATGCAACTAAGACAATAGGCAATGTATAAATGCACTAGAAGTTCCAGGTAGAAGGTTTTATACGAGGTACCCAAGGACTAAGCTATCAGTCATTAAGTACCATTGTAAAAGTCAACAAATGCCTCATACTTTGGTGCAGGAGAAGGTTCTGCTCTGTGCCTCCTCCCTCTAGAAAGCAGTGAGTAGGAGGAGATGCCAAGTAAGTTCTCCTCCAGGATACAGGAAATTTGCTTTACACAAACAGAGCCGTGTACTGAGCTAGTGTTGCTTCAAGGCCCTCCTCCGATTAAAGACATAGGAGGACTGCCAAAGTAGAAAACAGTAGTCGTGAGGTACACATGAAGTATGTAAGCCCTTAAAACCAAAGTATAGGCTGCACCCCTTTATAAATATTTAAATTTGGAGTAAAAAGTGCAGCATTTAATTGGGACAATAGATGGATTGTCTGCAAAACTAAGCAGGTTAGCTGCTCTATGCAGCAAAGATGTGAACATGTTGGGTGCAAATCCAATGAGGAGCAGCAATCTTTGCAATGTGCTCACCTGGAAGAGTTGCTAATTATATCATACATAGAATATTTCTGCCAAGAATAGTGTGGCTGGTTTCTTTTGCTCTCATTTCTAGGACATAGAATATATTCTGCATTTATACAAAGCTGCAAAACAGGATTACCAAATTAAGATGGCAGCAATTACATATTGCATCTGATACAGAAGTCATTAGAGGCCTCTTTAGATCTGTAGATTTAATGAACAGATTGTCATACTAAAGCAGGCTGCTTATGACTAATATATGCTGTGTAGCTGATCTGGCCTCAGTGCCACTGCTCAGAACGCAAAATACATGTATATACCATTGGGTAGACATACCCTCTATTACATAGAGGGTATCACACTTTATAACAGGTTTAGAAGCATAAGCTGCCAATGTCCTGATGTAGTCAGCCTTGACAGACGCTGAGAAAGCCATGTCCACCTGGCCGCCATTCTGATTGATGTACTGTGTATTTCTATACTTGCTAAATAGTCTGTATTGCAGCAGTAGACACTGCACATACATGGGTGTCCAGAGTGGGGAAATTCATGGAGTCCCCACCTGGGCAGAGACAAAAGGTGATGTATGTAAAGGGAACATGTTTTGTAGCAAGTGTTAGTCAATTCTCCAGTTGTTTAGACTGCATTTCCCATGACTCTCAGCCAGTCTGATATGTTATGTATCATGGGGAATGGAGTAGGTTAGCTATTATACCATTATAGTTTGGTACTGCAGCTGCTGTGGAATGCACATCTCATGAATCTCAGCCATCCATTTTACCGACTGAATATCATGAGAAATGTAGTAACAGCACCTGTGTCAAAGGTTAGCCACCACTGCTGCATAACTACCAAGTGACCTATGTCATTTTTACTACCCATTTGTTTTGCTGTGATTCAAAGAGCTACACTACACAACATTTATTGACAGCCACTCCAATGATGTTAGTCGAGCAACATTGATTATTTTGGGAAAAGTAGCTAGCTGTAGATGGGGCTGGGTGTGAGGGGAAGGGAAAAAATTTGACGAAAGAGAAAATTGAAGGAATTGACAAGGCAATTTGAAACTGAAGGTCAAAGTAGCTGAATTGGAGAATGTTTCCAACTACTATAGATAGAATAAATTAGGCAAAAGACAAAGTTTAGTGTCACAAAGTTTGCAATTCCCTTGTCAATTCCCTACATTCCCCTCTTTCGTTAATAAAGCCCTACCTAAGTCTACATTGCAAACAAAGTTTTTTGTTTTGTTGATTACCATATATCTATAATATTAGCCTTATTGCTAGCTGAACTTGATGGGAATTGTAGTTATAGACTGGGGTTGTAGTGGCCTATATTACACACTAACTGTGTTTGCTGTTGTTCACTGCAGAACCCATGATCTACAGTCAGCGATTCCTGGCTGAACACCAGTGGCGTCCCGAGGGGGGTGCGGACTGCACCGGATGACACCCCCAGCGGGGGAGACACCCGTGCTGCCCCATATTGGGCCCCATGTGTGGCATAATTATGGGGCACCTGTGTGTGTGGCATAATTATGGGGCACCTGTGTGTGTGGTATAATTATGGGGCACCTGTGTGTGTGGCATAATTATGGGGCACCTGTGTGTGGCATAAATAGTGGAGCTCTGGTGTGGCATAAATAGTGGGGCTCTGGTGTGGCATAAATAGTGGGGCTCTGGTGTGGCATAAATAGTTGGGCTATGGTGTGGCATAAATAGTTGGGCTCTGGTGTGGCATAAATAGTTGGGCTCTGGTGTGGCATAAATAGTTGGGCTCTGGTGTGGCATAAATAGTTGGGCTCTGGTGTGGCATAATTTATGGGGCTCAGGTGTGGCATAATTTATGGGGCTCCGTGTGTGGTATAGTTATGGGGCTCCGGTGTGTGGCATAGTTATGGGGCCATCTAACTGGCATTACTAAGGAATCTGTTTGGCATTGTATTGGAGGAAATCCGGGGGGGTGACACCATGAGTGAGACCTCCGGATGTCACGTGACACGATTTAGAGAAAATGTAGCCTGTGCTCGCTTTGAGGACCGGCTACATTTCCCCTGTCAGACTGAGGCCACTCAAAGTGGCCTTATCTGACAGTTGGGATCCCGCTGCAAGTGCCTGCAGCGGGATCCGAGAACAGCTCATCGCGGGGAGCCGCGAGGAGCTGTTTAATACAGAACGTACTATGCCGTCCTAACGACTTTTAGGCATTTAAAATTAGGACAGCATAGTACGTCCTAACGTCATGAAGGGGTTAAATACAGTGCATCTTCAGCACACCCACTTAAAGTGGACCACAATATTTGCAACCTTATGATTTTAAACTATATCCAACATTAAAAGGTTACTTGTGGTGATATAATCCCCCCAAGCAGTCACACTCACCCCACCCCCAAGAAGGAAAACAAAACAAAAAAAGTGTTATGTTTGAATAGGCAATGGGGTACATTCTTCAGACTTTTCAAAAACAAAGTCTAACTGCATACATGAAAGATACTGGCAAAAGGAAGCAAACGTTTTTCTTAAAAAGTGAAGAATCATTACTATATACTTTTAAATGTCTCTTTGGGATGGTGGGTCAAAAGGCTTAGTAGTGGAGTAAGATCCATAACGGTTTGTATGTATCAAGGAAGGTGTGTGGTACCCAAAAAATCGATGCTGATGAACACAGCCTTTCCTTGGCATTTGCAGTACAGAAGCTGAACGTGTTTAAAAGGTCAAAAAGATGAGCAAAGGGACTGAGCTAAACATCCAAAGATAACTGACAGAAAAGTGTTTAAACCAGAAATCTATGCTTAAAATGCCACAGGCTTGTGTAATTTAAGCACTTCTCCTCATTACTAGCTACAGACCTGCGACTGTCCCATTACTGTTTTCCTAGACCCTGGATTATTGAGAGGCTTAGGGCAACACATATCCCTTTAAAGGGACTATCCCCTGAACATTGTTTTTACTGTGCATGTAGAGCATAAAAAGCCTTGAAAATGATCTATACATTGTATTGGCAAAACTGCATGTGGAGTCTCCCGTTTATGACATCACCTGTGGCACGGTATGCAAATTACACATGACCCACTGAAAAGCAGTTCATTACCGTGCCACAGATGTCATAAGCAGGAGACTCCACAGGCACATTTAAAACACATTTTTCTCCTAATTTAGGCATTTGCTTGCAGTTTTGCGACTATAACGTATTGCTCATTTTCTTATGCTCTGCATTCACAGTAAAAACAAATGTTTAGGTGATGCAGTACCTTTAACTCATTTCACCTCAAAAGACACCTGCAACATTCAGTTGGCGGAGAAGTAGCAGAAATGTTATTTTATTCTAAAATAACAGACTGTTGCATTTTACTTACAAGTGGTGTTGCATTTATATACCTTAAACAAAGGGGCCTTTGGAATTTGCCATTCCATAAAGTTTAATGCAAATATAGTGAGAAATGGACACAATAAAATGGCATCCAATCCACCCTGAGGATTTACAGGAAATATGACTAAGAAGTGGTGATTTTTTTTATTATATCACAGGGGAGGTTTTCAACACCCTCCCACCCCCCTAAAAAAAAAAAAAAAACAATAGACATTTACAAAATCACAAACCAGAAAACTAAAAATGAATCATCCAAATATGCAGCAATTATTAGTTTGACTGGATTTCAAATAGGAAATAGAGAAAAGGGTTTTTTTCTTTTCTTTGTCATCTCTGGAGAAGAACTTTAAATTCAGGTTTCTTTGTAACAAACCACTCTGTGCTCTCCTTGCAGTTTATGAGCAGAGTATAAACACAGTGGAGTCATCCTATGACAATATGTATTTTTTTTTTTTTTAGAGCATATTGATAAACAAGCACTCTTTAGTCACCCCTTTCTTACACACCATCCAACACAGAAATTTATTTGTCCAACTTTTTATTCATCAGAGCAACATAGCATATGCTCATCCTGAAAAAGAAAAAAAAAAAAGTATAAATCAAAGAAAAATATAAAACAACTAGGGAGTACAAGGTCTACATCTATATATCTTCCTCCCAAAACCAAAGGATCCTTGGATCCTGACCAATACATACATATTCAATGCATTTTAACATCTGATATTGGTTTATGGTCCTGAAACAATCCAATGTTGTGATTAATGAATGCAGAACTGTAGATTATAATGCTATGTATCCAGAGAATTTGAAAGTTAAAATGTAAACACTAAGTGAACTACTCAGAGGTAAATTTCCAGCTAGCCAATTCTTCCAACAGTATCTAGAATTTCTAGTTATTTTGAACAGAATCCCACCTGCTTGCATGCACAAGACATGCATTCACTTTTCCATAAACATCCTCTCTACTAATCTTCCAGTCTACACCCCCAACCTTTAGTCTAATTTGTCCACTAATGTCTACCCTTACCCTTCCAATTATATTGTTATTCTACAAACGACCCCAATCTTTATTACTCTATGTATGGACACACATGTAAAAATGGATTTATACTCTGGTGTTTACAGAGCTATAAGAAATATTGTCTGACAATCTGTCAAAAAAACATTGTGTTTAAAGAGCATGTGCACCGCTAGCTTACATAAACCCTGTCTGGATTTGTTAAAACAAGTTTCATTAGTACACATCTGCAAAATAAGCTACGTTTCACTCTCTATTAGAATACATGTATGTGATTAAAGATATACTGTTAGGGTTACCACCTTTTAACAGGAAAAAAAAAAAGACTTGCCATGCTATTGTACTACCTGCCTGCCGGTCAAATACTGGGTGGGTGGATTTGGTAGATGGGCGAAAAGTGTTAGTGCACTAGTTTAATGGTTTAATTTACATTATACAGGTATACAGATATATTACAATAATGCTGACCCATTGCACAGGAGGAATTCATGCAGCAGCATTGCATGATCTGGTTTTTAACCAATGCGAATCCCTTAACTTTAAATTAGTACAACATAACCTTAGTTAGTTAGAGCAGGAAATAATATTTATCTTACTTGGAAAGTTTTGGTAAAATGTGTGAACAAAAGACATCATTGGCTTTGACTTGATTGTATTTCATTTTTCCCTTATTAAGACCATGCATCGTTCGTGTCAAGTATGGAATAATACAGGTCTGTACCTAGTTTGAATTCCTCAAAGGTCTACCTACTGCAACCCCTGTTTATACATTTGTGTAAAGTAATAAAACCATAGATAGCTACCACATCTCTGTGTAGTGACCGTTGAAAAATCAGGTTAATGGGGAACACTGGCAATTCAGTATTTGGATAACTAGGTGGTTTCCAAATACTCGATTGGCGGCCAACCTTCACGCCTTTTCCATTAATAGAACGCTCAGAACTGGAATTCGGGATTTAAGAGGGAAACTTGGTTTCCCTGAAATTTGCCATTATCTCCATGACAATACAGGCAGCCATGACAATACAGGCAAACCCATGACAATACGGGCGGCCATGATAATACGGGCAACAAAAATGAAACACCAGCACTCGGTTGTAAAGTGATGAATTTTTAATCACACATAGGCAACGTTTCAATCCTTGCAGATCTTATGCCTATGTGTGATTAAAAATTCATCACTTTACAACCGAGTGCTGGTCTTTCATTTTTGTTGCTATTTGAAGATTTGGGAGACATCTTAAAGTCCGTGCACCGGGACTTTATATCTTGTGCGGATCTGGGACTATTTTCTATTTATGACAATACGGGCAGCCATGACAATACGGGCAGCCATGACAATACGGGCAGCCATGACAATACGGGCAGCCATGACAATACGGGCAGCCATGACAATACGGGCAGGTCCTGGTTAAAAAATCCCTCATGTGCCAAAAGGGCAGGAAACAAAGCCTATATGTTTGTGAAATTATCTCTCTCTCTCTATATATATATATCTATATATAACCACACTGTTTTCTTCCTACCTCATTGCAAATCGTGTCATGAGCAGATGTTTTTCACCCAGGCCAGTGTTATACCTTGTCAGTACTGCATGAAAATAAACCACTGTCCTTAAGCGCTAAAGCACAGTGGAGGGGACTGATAAATGACTGGGTGAAAAAAGATCAGAAGCCTGCCCTTTAATGGCTCTGCCATTTATAGTGATGAGGTCCGAATCTTGTTATGGGAGAGATCTTGTGACAAAACACAGAGATACAAGCAGCTGATTCCAACAGGTGGAGGAGAATACGCTTCTCTGAGCTACTGATTCATTTAGCAATCCTTGACTTGGGGACAGAGGAGAGCTGGCAACCTTTGGCATGGCAGAGAGATACAATTCAGTGCCCTGCTGTGCTCCCTTAACCACCCGTTACTTGCCTTGGTAGGGGACACAGACATGTCACTAATCTCTTTGCTCACACAACTGTGTGCAGGGACAGAGAAAGACATTTCTCAGCACTCACCACCATACGGGCAGGCAGATAAACCTGGCCGGCAGTGTCTGACCGCAACCATCAATATAAACCAAATCTAAAGGGGTAAAGGGAACTGCAGGCAGTCTGAGGGCCCAGGAGGATAAGTGGCCTTGGCAAATATACACATCAACTGAAGGAAGAAATGAAAACTGCCACCATTTCCAGTTTACAGTACAACACTAAGGACAGTGTGAATGTAAGGGTTGTCCACTTGTAGTGGAAACCACTTTGGTGCCATCTTACCATACAGGCACTAGCCTACACCAACGTTAATATAGGGCATAGATTGTGCCTTAAAGCATGGCAGAATGCAGGGCAACATGTTGTACCAGCAGAGTACAATGTTTGGAGACTTTGCATCCCCAAACCCTCTCCCACCTTATTGGCTTTAAAGAGACTAACCTAAACACTGTTTATACAGAATGTAGAAACAATATAATCAAAACCAGTAGATATTAAGAGAAAATGTTTTAAACGTGTCCAAGTCTCTTGTTTATAACATCTCGCAGCTTGATATGTACATTACATTTCCTACTGAAAGGTAGTTCATTTTCACATCAAGCTACAGGTGATGTTACAGACAACACAGATGTATAGAAATTCCTCTTGTCTTATGTATTTGCAATCAGTTCTGGTGACACAGTGTATAGATTTGATGTTTTTTTTTTTTTCTTCATCCGCCACAGCCACATTATAACATAACCTCCCGACTGTCCCGTCTTGCGCGGGACAGTCATTTTAAGGGCCTTATCCCACCCAGGATCGGCCCTGGGCAGGACAGAGCTCCAAAAACAGGGTGCACCGCCCAAAACGGGACAGTTGGTGGTGACTTCCGGCTCTTAGAAGACACTATCGGAGAGTGTTCTGCCTCTGCTGAGACAGGAGGCAGACACTGTCTGAATGGTGGTCCTCCCTGTAAATAAGCAGGGAGGGGGACAAACAACTTAGTTTAAATAAATAAATATGTGTAAGTGTGACTATGTAAGTGTGACTGTAAGTGTGTGTATGTGTAAGGGTGTGTAAGGGTGCCTGTGTATTTCTGTGTTTGTGTGTGTAACAGTGTATATGTATGTAAGTGTGACAAAGTGTGTGTGCATGTGTGTTGAAGAGTGACTGCCTGTAACGGTGTCTAAGTGTAGGTGTGTAAGGGTGGCGGTGTGTATAAGGATTTGTGGAAGTGTGACTGAATATTTCTGTGTGCAGTGTGGCTGTGTATATGTGTAAGTGTGACTGTGAGGTTGTGTGTAGCTGTGTAAGTGTGGCTGTGTATGCACATTACTGTGAGTTTTATTACATGGCTGGGGCTCAGTCATACTGTAAAAACAGTGTCCCACTTTCCCATTTTGAAATGTTGGGAGTTATGGTATAATCAATGTCTTGGTGACTTACCAAGGAGCTAAAAGTAGAGAATTATTATTCAACAGACTACTTTTACTATATTACTCTACAATGTGTGCACAGTTCAAAGCTGTGTATAGAAAATGACAATCCCACCTATGCTCATAGGTTGTCCTACCTTACACAGCAGTAAAACACACACACACCATTTATATTTTTATTTAAGGGTTTTATATTTATGTGTTTGCCTATGTTTTGACTGTTGTATCAAAGGGCTACAAAAAAGCTAAATGGTACTTGGAGGTTCAACTGCAGGTCTGCACAAGGACACCAGAGTACATGGCAATGGTAAATGTTTACCATGAACAATGCTATTGCCTACCACTGTTCAGAATCTAACAGAGGACATTTCCAAAGTCAGGTATTATATGGTGACATGAGTCCCAGTCGGTGACTGTTCCCTGAAACAGGGACGTCTGGCCATTCTACAGTAAGCAGAGGTATGAAAGGCAGAAAGAATTAGTGTTTTTCTGCCATTCACTGACAAACAGCGAACATAACATAAGGATGTCTCTGCTTCCTCCAGTTTGATTGCACATCTGCAGAGATCCACAGGACATGAATTGGGAGAAACATTTTGTTGAAGGCTGAGTGAAAATGCTTCGGTAACAGAAATGCTAAAAAACGCAAACAATCTGCTTTTCGTGTGATTCCTGCTGAGTGCTTTTATTGCGCAACAATAAAAAAATAAATAAAACAAATGCTTTCGATTTCTCACACTGTCTAAGAGTGCTGCCATTTATATGATAATATCCCAACTTAAAATGGCCATTTATCATCACCTCTGTGTGCATCACATTGTGAGTAGTAAATGCAATGTCTTTCCTCATTTCCAATATTACATTTCTGGCACTGAACTGAAAGGGAACATCATTTTTTTTTTTAACAAGATGTCAATTATTAATCATAAAATACAAAACAAAATTAGCGTGATCCTCATTTAAACTTGGTGGGGATAGCCATTTTAACTTAGTACTACAATAGCCTGTGTGCCATTACTGAAGAAAATAAAAACAATATTCTAGAATTATAAATAAAATAAATGTTCTGCGGATCCCTCTGCAGAGAGCCGCTTCAAGTGGACTGAATCTGATTAAATGTAACCAGTGCTCAAACTTAGCGCCACTAACCATAATATCACTATGCCTGAACTTTCCGTTCAGGCACACCTCCGTAGTGTTGCGAGGACTCATGAGATTTCAGCAGGAACCCAAACTATCCGTATATAGCAGACCGTGTCTCTGCCTCTAGGTCCCTGGATCCCGATCACAGTCTGGTCCAGAGACATGCAGGAACAGACCCAAATTTAACAGGAAATTAAAAGGTAAAAAAAAAAAAAAACACATCTTGCACCCCTTAGACATTGGATGAAATAATGTATATTTCTAGTATTCAGTGAACAATTGCTTGATCATGGGGTGTGGCTACTATACAATGTGCAATTATTTGTCCTTAAGAACATCAATTTAAGGGGTTAAACATGTTAATGTACAGAAAATAATCACGGTGGAATTGCCTTCTTTAAAAGCTCACCCCAAGCAAAACCCTTTCTCCCCCAGTATTTTGCTACTCTAAGTAGCCATCTCTGTCAATCACTTTCTGTATTGCTACAGTTTTCTTGCTGCTGACCCAAATACCATCCACCTACTGACTGTATCTAAGATTCCGAGCATACAGCTGCATGATCAGCCATTTTTTTGAGGGACACATTCATTTTTTAAATGCTGCCCTGCAAAATGTATCATTTATATATGTTCAGGAGATCAATAAATGAATCACACTTGACATTTCAATTTTTGCTTTTTTGTGCAGTTATATTTTTGCCGACTATCGCTGAGGAGTAGACGTTTCAAACCTGAAGAAAATTAAACATTCAGAATATTAAAAATGTAACCAATCTTTATCTATTTTTTTAATAATTATTTAACTTGAATAAACATGGGGAGGTTGGAATAGTCATTTATGGTTGTTTGTTGGTCGACAGAAAGTACTGTGGTTACATAGGAGAACTTACTTATCCCGCTTGTCAACAAATCAGTTCAATTACAGCAATCTATATTAATAAAAACTAATGGTGTAAGCGAGAAACCATGTCTGTGAAAAGGTAAGTCCTTGATGAACGGCCACAGGCTAGGGTGAGTCACATCAATCCTAATTGTGACCCACACAGCCTCGTGATTTATGCCTCATTATAGTAAATACAAGCAGGCATATGAAATCACCCCAAGCCCACCTCCCCAGAGTATTATAGATTAAATATCCTATAATGACTACTGCACTATTATAAATCCCTACTGCCCAATCACAGCTAGTGTAGTCAACAGCATTGATGGTGCCTCTTGGCTACAACACATCCCTTAAGGAGAGGATGAATGTAGACACTTAAAGCAAAATGGTTTCCATGTACTACATTAACTTCTATTTCTGCACCTACCACCTTAACCGCTCATTCAACGGCACAATGCTTTCTCAAGCAAACAAATAAAAGTTTGGCTGAATGTTATGGGACTGCAGATTAACGCCAGCTATTGTACTAGCTGCATTTCTAGCTCACAGCCGTTAGTAAGTTATGATAAGTGCAGAGACGTTCTGAGGCAAAGTGTACTGTGCTTATCTATTCACAAGGGAAAGCTTATCCAAGTGAGAATAAATGAGTTTGCGTACAAAAAAACAGGGGGAAACAAAAATCCACTGGTGCTGGTTTGGAAATGAATAAGGTAAATGTGCATTACCCTGATGTAAAAATGAATGTATTCTGAATCCTAGCATGAAATGAGATTTCCTATAGGAGGGAAATACTTCTAAACCTCAAGGACTATAGATTGTAAGATATGTGCTTAGAATTCTGCCAGCAGTTAGGATAATGTTCTTTTTGCTAAATGTTTGCTGTAATATGATGACTGCATTAAATAACTTGCTCTCAGTGATTGATCACAACAGCACTGACTTATTTACAGACAGCAGGAAATGTATCATTTTTTAGCTGTAGGAATTCATCTACAAAATGGGATTCCTGCAAATACAGAAAATGGGCTGGGAAAAAAAAATCACGGACAAAGAAATGTCCTCAATAATTGCATATTAAAGAGTAAATCACCTGCAATGTACTTACTTGATGGACAACCCTTAAGGAGATAAATGGTCCATGAATACACCCAATTGCCTTTGACATATATATATATATGCACCCCTAAAACACATCATCATAAGCATTGATGTAGTTAAAAGGCAGGTAGAGGTCGTGGGAACCCATCGTGTCATGAATTCTGCATACAAGAGAAAGTTTGTATTTGACATACCAAATATAGTATTACGTTCCGGTAATGCAAGGGAGAGCTGGCAAGGATGGAATTGCACCCAGGATACTCTCTAACCTGAGTCAGTGGGCTGGCATTGCCCCCGTATACTCTAACCTGACTCAAGGGGCTGGCATTGTCCCTCAGATACTCTCTAACCTGAGTCAGTGGGCTGGCATTGCCCCCAGGACACTCTCTAACCTGACTCAAGGGGCTGGCATTGCCCCCGTATACTCTAACCTGACTCAAGGGGCTGGCATTGCCCCCAGGACACTCTAACGTGACTCAATGGGCTGGTACTGCCCCCCGGATACTCTCTAACCTGACTGAATGGGATGGCATTGCCCCACTTTTCACTTTCAAATGCACCACATTTTCTATCCAATTGTCTATTAATATCTGCACTTTATCAGTCAGCATTTCTATCTTGTCCATCTATCTGTGTTTATCTCTGATAAGGGGTGGGCTGATGAAGTTGCAAAACGGGCAAACGAATCTAGTTTTGCCCTTGGGCCAAAAGTTGCCAGCCGTCCCCAGCGGTCAAGTCTTTATGAAAATCACCTACAGGTGTAGTCAATATGTAAACTGTCTAGAGACCTTTCTACAAGCTAACCCCATCAATGTGATTACAGCACCTGTTTGATTGGGTTTGTATTTATTTTTAATATATTCATACCATCATTTTGGGAGCTATTTTGGAAGATCAATAAAATATATATTTATATATTATGCATGGAGTTATTTATAACTACACCTAAACATGTATCATAAAGGTACAAAACTTTTTTAGGTTTGCTGTATAGAACAAAACTTATTTTTTAAAAATACATCCTGACACTTTTGCTAATGGGCGCCTGGCTGGCACATATTTCATGGACAAACTATGGCATATTTTATGGGCACCAGGCTAGGGCATATGTTAATGGGCAAACTGGCTATGCCACATTAGTTTTTGTTTATTTTTTTACAGATTATAGAATATTGTACAATATATAAATGTAGTCCGCAATCAGCACACAGACTATGGATTTGGCCCTCGAGTAGAAAAAGGTTGCTGACCCCTGCTCTAAAAGCAGCATAATTGGGAGATATGTAACCCGATATACAAGGTTAACGTGGATTTAAAATGTTGATAGGCCATAGACAAATATTTTTTTTTTCTTTGCAAATAGAATTTGTACATACCCGCAGGATAATGGGCAAGATGGTCATGAAGCAACACACAATTGTTGGCTAATGCTTACTCTTTTAAAACGTGCCCCACGCTTTTCTTGTGGCATGGATGAAGAAAAAAACTAATTTGGGTCGGATATTTGTTACCATAACAACGACAATCAATAGTTCAAGAGAGCTTGTAGACTAATTGCTACCTGGTAACTGCTCTATGGATTGAAGTGCTATGCTGGTTAAAGGGGAAACACAAAAAGGTACAATACCTTAACATATAATGTATTTTATTGTGTTGATCGAAAGCGGTATTTTTGATGTAACAAGATAATTCTTTTCAAAGACTGTTCTCATTTTAATGACATCACAAAACATTTTTTTAGTGAGTTAAGATGCATTGATCACCTTATTCTCATGCATAGCTGCAGTTGTTCAGTTATTTGAACGGTCTCTATTTCTACCTACACGTTTGCTTTACAGTGATGTATAAGCATGCATTTGATACAGTTACATGTTTATTAACCCTAAAAATAGATTGCATATTTTAAGGTAGCCCAACCACGTCCCGTAAAGGAACGATGCATTGAATACTAGAATGTGGCAAGATTTCATCCAGTATCTAAGGTGTGCAATACTGGGCACTGCTTGTATCCTACTTATTAACAATGGTTTGCATTGTACATAAGTAACACTGCACATGAACCTGGAATTAACATCCCAGGAGCTAAGGCTCATAAAAAATGTACTGCTGGCGTCTAACCTTTGTTTTAATGGTTTTATATAGGACCAGGCTGGCTCCTGAATTGCTCCTAAGATGTATACTGCTGGCTTCTAACCTTTGTTTTATATAGGACCAGGCTGGCTCCTGAATTGCTCCTAAGATGTATACTGCTGGCTTCTAACCTTTGTTTTATATAGGACCAGGCTGGCTCCTGAATTGCTCCTAAGATGTATACTGCTGGCTTCTAACCTTTGTTTTATATAGGACCAGGCTGGCTCCTGAATTGCTCCTAAGATGTATACTGCTGGCTTCTAACCTTTGTTTTAATGGTTTTATATAGGACCAGGCTGGCTCCTGAATTGCTCCTAAAATGTATACTGCTGGCTTCTACAAATATTTGTCAAGCCCTGATTTATACTATTTAAGGCATTTACAGCCTAAATGTATGGAAAATAGCACCAGACAACGAGCATCTATACACAACATCTCATGACATTACGTAACCCTGCCGCATCCCGGGGATCCTGCCCCATGTTGTTAGCAGGTATGGTTATGCCGAGTCTAATACCAGGTACTTTGGTAAATAACTCATCTTCCAGACCTGCATACACTCTGACTGCTTTAGATTCCCACCTATAATTCCAGACTGTTTATGATGACATCACCAATCCAAGAGTAGTGATCCCCTCATTCAAACTCCCAGGAAAGCTCATTTATTAAGTTTGAATAAACAATCTTTTAATAAGCATGTAATTGATGGATCACCACTCAAAGAGGTTTATTTATTCAAATCCAGATTTTATTCTCCACTTCACAGGTTGGTTTCAAGGCTTATGAATACAGGGATTTAGGGGAAGGCAGCAAAGCACATACAAGGCTGCAAGGTAACATGGAGCACATCACTTAGCAGTGTGTCATTTTCTTCTACTACTGCAGAGTATTATTGTGCTTTCAAATATTGTACTGCAGGATACAAAATTAGAAGAAAAAAAAAAGTGTCGGCTGTAGCAATTCTCTCTGAACTAAAACCTTTCTTAAATTTTGGAAGCATTAATTCTCCAGCTTTAGCCCTTTTCTAAGTCTTTCACGGTTCAGCTGCTGCGGAGTATCTCAGTTTATGTGATCTGTATACAAAGGTTATGTTAAAAAGGCAGCCAGGATTCTGTCTGATTACAAGTGCATGCTTTTGGCATCGTTATGCCCAATACCCAGTGCTACTGCAGGCTCAGACGGCCTACTTTGTGAGCCGACAGACTCAGGCCCCCCGCCTTTGTCCAAACATTTCGAGATGCACATTATCATTTTGGAAAAAGAAAATAAGATAGAAAAAAAGTCCTACTAAGGATCCCTGCATTTCAGATCTGTCTTTGGAACACTGGTTTTCTTTTATATTCTATTAACCAAAGTAATGCTGTTTTTCTGCTACATATCTGTCTATTTGTGAAGTCTCAGGCAGTCTGCAGCATTCGTTCGAATTGATGTAACATCTTTCAAAGAAGTAAATCCAAAGCAGACTGAACAAGACTGTAAAGGGCAAATAGAGTAATGAGATAATATGTGCTTTACATACAAAAACAACATACCAATGAGAGAGTGGTAGATATTTCGTGAGGAGAGAGGGGAGCAAGGGATGGATCTGAATCTTCAGAAAGCCTTCCCTTTGAGAGCCAGGGAATGAAAATAGGAATCCGTTCTAGTAGGTTAATTCTTTCAATCCATGGGAGAAAGTAGATGACAGATTAATGAAGCTGCATTTTAATGTGAATAGCATGTGACTGCAGGAAATACCCCGGGTGACTTTCCAGTAGGGCAAAAATGCTGAAATAAAACAGGTCTGTGGACTTCAAAGAAGATGCCTTATCTAGTAAAAGAAGGCTATATTCGCCGTCAGGTACTTAATTTCTAAAACGCACAATTCATTTAAAGTAGATTGAAAAGCTGCGTGTGGGAATATTTGCTAGAAACGGTTTAAAATGTGCAGCTGTAAACACTGTTTGCTATAGGGATTGCATTGAATAAGTTTACGTTAAGCTGTGTCTGGCCCATTCAGTAATTGGTCATAAGAGCCTTAACCTTGCCGTTTAGGTTAACGCGTATCTTACACAGCAAGCAAAAGGGAGAGACGGCAACCAATTACGTGAGACGAGGCAGGCTGTAAGTCGGCCTACTGTCCGTATGACAGCACACACATGGGTTATTGGTGAGGTTAGTAGTATTCATATCAATTGATCAAGGTAAACTCTGGGACTATACTTTTAGAACTTGTTTCAAGAGCTTGCAATCCAATACATTGGCAATAGACAAACACGGATATCACACACAAGTAAAGAAAGCTTGCAGTTCAATTCTTTTATACCACTTATCAGTATTAGGCATTTTAATTAAGAGAAGCCTTTTAGAAGTATAAATAGAAATATAGGGTAGGATTTTGTTTGTTGTTTTTGATCCATGCACTCGGTAAGATATGACTACACCTGGCAGCAGCTGTGAATGTTTGAAAGACATGATGGCTTCTAAGGCCTTTCAGGGTTGTTCGGTGTGGCAGATGACTATATATTGTAGAGTGATGAATCTAGTCTGCATGGTCATGCTTGATCGAAGCCTTGTGTGAACTTTAATAGAACGCAAGAAGAGATCTGCTGCTCAGTATCAGTATGGACAAAGCAACAATAGGAACAATAGGTGCCTTTCTATCGAAAACAGAAAATCGATGTTAAAACAATGTGCGTCTTGGGGCATGTTGTTTAAAATCTCTTATAATAAAAATGGTATATAACTCTAGGATGCCCTTTTTGTCACCATTGAAAGAGGAGGCAAAAAAAAAATATTATTCTTGAAAGATGAAAATGTTGTCTTGAGGAAGAATCCATTGCTTTACAACTCTGTTAAACAGCCATAATCCGGTATACATTCATCTAATTATTTAAACATGTATTTATTTTGAGTCTTGATAATGGTTCCCAGGGGAACCGAAACGTTAATGCTATATTGCACTTTATTTTGAATACATCGACTATTTTTCTTATTACAAGTCCTGTGCGTGCGTGGTTTTTCCCCTGTTTCTTTGGACACATAATGAACAGCGTCACTGTACCCAGGTAGAGCTACATACTACGCCCTTGTTTTGGAGATATATATATATATACATACATACATACACACACACACACATTATATATTTTGTGTGTATATATTACATATATATATTATATTTACACACACATTTATAATATACACATATATTAAAAATTAAACCACGTGTTACAGTAGGTCATGATTTGGCACCTTGCCACCAAAGATGCAGAGTAGATCAAAAACTTGGCAGCAGTGTGAGCTTTCTGAGGCAAAGTATGTCAGCCCTAAGGTACTCTCCCCCCCCCCCCCCCCCCCACCCCCCACTGTCCATCTAGTTAAAGAGATTGATTTTAGAACAAAGGGTAAAGCAGAAAAGGAGGGAGGGAATGACTGACTCCATCCTGCCCAGCCTCCTCTGCTTACTTGGAATGCAGCTGCCATCGCTCTCAGTAGCAGGCCCAGTGCCCAACTTCAAAAATCCTTCCACAGCAAAGACGGCCCTCCCCACTGAGAAATCAAAATACTACTGCAAGGCACATTTTGGAGTAATTTACTTGCAATAAGAAAAAAAAAAAAAAAGGTGTAACGTAATAGCTTCTTGGTCTGAATCCCACTTTGGGGTACTTTGCAGTATTTGCCATCAATTCTTTGAAACAGGAAGAGAGTGTTGGCAACATATGTTCCCGGTGCAGCTACTTCAGAAAAGGAACAGCATAGTAATGCAATATACAGTAAGTCCCACATATGGTGCAGTATAACGAAGCATAGACACCCTGCAATATACAGCTAGCGAGCCCCACAGACAATACTGTATAGTTACTAGTAGTACATTTACTCCGCTCAGTCTGTGGCTAACTACATATAAGCTGTAGACAACCTGTGCATGCTTCGGCACTTTCAGTGACTGGAAAAGCCATAGACCTTACACTTCTACACCATAACACAAATGTTGACCACAGTGTAGTGCAGAAGACCCCCAGTGACAGCTGGAACCATTTACATAACACAAACTAGAATTAAGGGTGGAAAGTGTTGTGACCTGCAAGCCCAGGATGAGCAGCAGCATGGCAGTCAGTGAAATACTCAATACGCATGAAATGGGCAAGCCGCACATCTTCAACACCAACTACCAAGACCTGCTGGCAGATCACGTGACTTACAACATATCAAACCCAAAGGCTGGCATGCCTAACTTATAGCACCTATGAGAAAGGTAGAGAGCACCAGAGAAAGAGAGCGAGAGACACAGAGCATTCCATTATATGTGTGTATATATATATATCCTCATGAAGGTACAGCTATTGTAATCTAGAATGAGGTCGGAAGAATAAAATCATGCCGGAGATTTAAAAGTGTAAAAATCACTTCCTATCATGAGAAAATCAATAATGTTCATTTTTATGGCTCCTCTTTAAATACACTGCCTAGTTATCCTAATTGTGTTTTCTACAACTGGAAGGTCTGTGAACAGGAGAATATCTCATCAGAATAAACACTGCAATTTAAGATTTACAATGAAATATTTATACATTTTATACAAAACAGTCACACTGCTTTCCTTTATATATTTACACACAGATGTGTGTGTAAATATATAATATAGAAGAAATGAGTGGCATGAAAGTAAAATGAATATTTAGATAGTATATATATTTTATATAGTCCTAGGTTATCGAAATGCAATATATGATATGGTGCATAATACATATAGACATAGAATGCAAATACACATATCAGAATAGCTAGGAGACAGAGAACGGCACATTCACACAAACACATACAAAGACGGGTCAGTCACATACACACACAGTCATATACATAAAAAAAAAAAAGTTGTTTTTTGTAAGAAAAGAAAAGAAAAAAAAAGGACTGCAATTCTATCACTTTCTCCAGCAAGGTCAGGCATGGACTGTCTTCATGCTGCAATAATTTTCTTTTAATAGCTAGTTGTATTTTTTATCGCAGCGCAAGGGAGCGGAGTGTGCGCTGCACATACTTCCTGTTCCGCCCCCTCAAGCTGTAGTGTCGGAGACTACATGGGGACCCTCGCGCTGCGATCATTTTCTTTTAAAAGCTATTTGTATTTTTGTTTTGCAGTGTGAGGGTCCCCTTGTATATATGATCCTTCCCTGGTGCCAGGTCTAATTTCCTAGTCGCCATGGCGACCTGGTGCCCAGGGTTTGTCGAGCCCTGTATTAGATGCAGGTAGGGTTGCCACCTGGCCGGTATTTTACCGGTAGGCCGGTAAAAAATTGGCTTGACCCCAATATTAAGTCTATGGAGGTAGTAGCATGGCCGGTATTTTTTATTTTATTTTTTTTTTTAAGAAAAGGTGGCAACCCTAGATGCAGGTAAAATTGAAAACTACTTAACATGTAAAGCTCTGTAATGGTAACGATTGAGTAACCCTGACTTTAGCAAACCTGGGGATTATTAAGATATATGTATCAGGGTTTCTCAACTATTAAATAAAAAAAATCATACCCTGCAACATTTCAAATGGAGCTCATCACTGATCTCTGACAAGCTTTTATAGTGTAGACTCCAACATACATGTCTGTCCAGATAAAAAAAAATAATAATTTGATCAACGTAAACATCCCCAGTAATTTGCAGACAAATACTTATAGATCTGTTTGGCGATGGGAATTCAAACCATATAAAAGCAAGAAACAGAACACATAATGCAGACCGCAGCTACAGCATTTCATGCTGCCTGATAATTGAGAGCTTATACTCGCATAAAAGAGCCACAGCATGCCGGCTATATGGATTATCTTCTAGATAGAACCCTCGTAGTGGGTACAACCATGCATCAGTCCCACCAAGTCAAGGCACTGCAAAACTTACCAAGTAAGCAGGTTTTATGCTTGCTCTCTTCTCCATCGGTATCATAGCTCAGAGGTTTGTAGCACAGTTGTAACCACGAGCATGATTTCATATAAACATAATATTAAAAAAAAATAGTCTGCTTATATTTGTCAAACACCATCACCACAAAAGACCTAAGATAATGTAAAGTACCTTATTTAAATGTAATTTTGTTCACTGTAGCCAGGACTTGGTTAAAGCAATGCTTGGTGACTGGAAGAGGTCTAGGCACAAAAAGTGTAGATAACTTAAAGTTGAACTACAAAAATCAGGCATCACTAGCAGAATTGAAAATGTTCATCTATTTATCTAACTTTCCAACTGTTATGCTGGATTTTTGTTTTATTCTAGTAAATAGACCACCAAAAGCCAGGGTGCAAAAAAGGGGGTGGCTGGGGAGATCTCTTTGTGAGGAGGGCAGGGCCAATGTCTGTGCACTGCCCAGGCACACATAAGGCTGCCTCGTGCTTCCTGGACGTCAGAGCATTGGGGTGGTGTGACCTCCCGATGCACCCACTACTCAGAGGCATGAGCAGCACAGAGCAGGCACTGGGGGGCAAGTCATTTGTGCAATGTGGGTGCAATGGCACGGGAAGTGTAGACATTAATGAAGGGAGGGGTGGGGGAAATGCATTTTCCCCCCAAAATGTTTATAATCTGATAACAGCACCTTACCACTGCCTATGGCTGGTAGAGAGGACAGGGTGGCCTTGGCTGGTTCAGAAGGGTGGCAAGTATACTAAGAACCCAGAAGGGATATATCAGATTCAGCCTGCACAGACTTCACCCCTTGCATTGTGTTCCCCTGCTCTGCCTGGCAGTTGGTTTTTTATGCCACCTCCAGTGACATGCTGCCCTATGCCAAAATATATGCCTGGGTCCAATACACACAATCATACATCTACATATCTGCTTCTAGTGGCAATGGGGAATAGATAACAAAATGGCTCCAGTGTCGCATTATCCATCATCATAATAGAAAGGAACTTAAACCAACAGGTACACATTGCTAGGACAGCCATCTTGTTTTAAATTGTAATGTGACTATAGTTTGTAAAAGAGCTCTCCATGATGGGGACTAAACTTGCAATAAGTTTCCCTTTAAAGTCAGCCACAGTGTTTAGGTTTTTAGCCACAAATAAGATTCATATACATCTTCATACATCGTATCACAGAAGATGTACATGAGTAATACAAAGACATTTGCTAAAGTACAGTACCTGCTCTATAAGTGGCCTTCACAGCTAGCTCTGCCAAACACCATCCCACCATTTGTGAAACATCTGCTTCAAAAACAATTTCTTATATTTTCTGCCATTCCTAACTTATGATTTGTAACTAAATCTTCTAAACACACATTGCCTTTCAATTAACAAGTTTCAGTTTATAGTTCAGTTGTCTAATATCCTATAAATACGAGAAACGCTTCCATGTATTCCAAGGTTCAAATAATGCATATAGTTTAAATATCAGATAATCTTCCTTTAGTGACAAATCTCAAATAATGATGGTTTCTTCTCACTCGTACCAGATACAATGCGATAACAAATTATTTAAATTGTTCTGAACAAAGCCAGAGTACTTTACCAATTTTCAAAAGTCTTTTTTCTAAACCATGTTTGCACAAGTAGAAAAACTAAATAAGCAACATTGCCGAAGAGCCACTGTTACAACAGCAAAGACATGCACAAAAATTGAGCTACCAGAGCATTCAAAAGATGCACATGTAACAATCAGATGAAAAGCAATTTGTTTCATTTAAAGCTAGTGTTGCTGTACTTTCAAAATGGCTGGGAAACACACATTCATGTTTGTTGTACATGCAAGTAATGTGATTCACCAGATAGCTTGAGGATGGCCTCATCGTCCAGTACTTACACCTAGTTGTTCAGATTTTTTTTTTTTTGTTTAATGTTTCACATCCCGCAGTACAAATTAACTAATGCTGTTCAGAAGCTGGCACCGAAGTCCCATCCTTTCTGCGATGGGCATATATTGGGCTTACTGATGCACTTTTACATATACCTAATTAAGCCAGAGCAGTACATTCTAAATTGAATCCCTTTAAGATGTGCACACACACACACAAACACACAGAGGCATACAACCACTCTCACCCACACACACTCACAAGCGGAAGCGTTTCATTAGGTTTTTCTGCAATGCTGCTTATTCTCCCTCCCTGTTGAGAGGCTGTGACTCACAGACTAATCCTATAATAAGTCGTAAGAATTCAGGAGAAAGCAATGCATTCAGGCCCAATACTCAAGAGGACCACTATGCCATCCAAGTACGTGCTATTTTGGGGTGTTGTTAAAAAAAAAAAAAAAAAAAAAAAAAAAAAAAAAAGCACTGATCTCCCAGTTACTTGGAAGAAGTAAGATCAGAACAGTAAAAATGACCTTAGATTTTCAAGCAGGTCAACCAACTGGCCAAGGCATGATCTAGTGGCAATTTATCTTTATTGGGCAATAAAGACTAACAAAAATGGCCCCAGAAGTACTATTCAGTGTTTATTTTAAAATGTTAACATGAAATTCTATTTCTGACCAGCCATAACAAAAGAAAGATATTCCAAATGAGTTTGCGCGTCACACATTTTTGGGGGAATATTACAGATATGACCCCTATGGGTTTTGTTTTTTTAAGTAAAATGTCTCAACCAAACAAATAGCCTCAAGCCAGTGTTTTACTAACCCTAATGCCCAGGCTGGAGTGCAAAGGTTTGAGAGCAACCTCATTTTTAACTGGGAAAGCTTATGGAATTGTATAAAAAAAACATTGTTGACATCAATACATTTTTTTTAATAACCCCATTAATAGGGTTATTTATTCACCATAGTTTTAGGAGTTCACTGCTACAACCACAACATACACACAACATAGAATTGGTTTTATTAGATAATTACATAATTATTGTTTTGGTTAAATAGCTGCACACTAGACTATGTGCTAGAGAGAGATGCTGTCAGTGAAAGGCACAAGGAAGACATTTTACATGTTCTCTCCTTATGGAAAGTAAAGTATACACATGGCAAACAAAGGTTTACTAGGAAAACCTATTTCTATCTTGGTTCTAGATATTTTATATCCAGAATTACACAAAGATTTTAACAATTTCAAAGCCCAGTGAGTATTAATACAAATGCAGCTGACCCAATAAATCAATAGAAACAATTGTAACAAATAAATGTGAATTAAGCAAATATAGTACAACGGCTTAAGTTCCCATTGTGCACCCAAGGAGTTAACCATTCAAATGCTAGAGGGTTGTTACTTCCACTCTTCAGTTGTATAAAGTGTGTGCTTTAGCAATCCGTGTGTAGAAAGTAAAGCTGGGCAACTCCTGTGCTGTATAACTATGGCAGATGGAAGATTCCTGAGCTCTGAAAAGGAACAATGCTGGCACACAGATATTCTGGCTGGCAGCTAGAACAAAACCATTAGCGTGCCACTGTGTCTGCGGATCTCCACTACACTGGAACAGAACCCAGGCCCGGAGGAGAAAGGTTCGCTAGGAGGAGTTAGAGTGGGGTCAGTAGGCAGGTTTGCATGCCTCTGCAGGAGGCTTGTTAACCCGTAGCATGCCAGATGATGGCATCATGATAGTTACAGCAAGTTGGTTTTCCTCCACCAAGCTTGAATGGATAAAATGCCAGCACACACACACACACACACACACACTATTGATCTAATACATGAATGACGCAGATTTGAAAGCAAAAGAAATTGTGGATAGGATGGCAGAGTTTGATTTTTGCATTTACTGGTCACAATTACAAGAACTGGCAGAATTTTAAGATCAGTCACCCTCCTAAGTAAGAAATCATTCCTCTTCCGCCTAGATTCTGATTTGCATCAACCTGATTGTTCACTCTGCTTTTTCTGTATAAGTACATTAACGAATGAGTGAGCCACTAGACAGAAAGTTGATCAGTAAAAGGACATGACCACCATTAAAAATAAACCTTATAATAATGGTAAAAACGTCTATGTATGATAAAAAAAACCTTCTCAAAAAAAAAAAATATATATATATAATTTCTTAGAATTCTTGTTTCCATTCGAACAATATACATATGTAAACTATGTATTGTACCTTGTATACATCCTTTACTGCTGAATATAAACAAAAATTGGGAAACCGTACAGGTGGCTATACAAGGTTAAACTAGTAAGGCTGGATCAGTGTATTTTTGACAAATATAAACGGGAATATTGCGGTCACTCAGTTTTCATTGAATTAATATGGTTGTGAGTCAGGCCTTTCTAACCTGGTTTTGCTGTGAGCCTTAAATCCTTCGGTAGATAACATTTGAACACAGAGTACCGCTTGTACATGACTTTTCTACCCTGTGGTTCTTCATGTCCCCTAGGAGAACAAGCTGAATATGTTGGGTATTTTAGTATAATGACGTATGTCAATTACAGTACTAAATTTGTTGAACCTGATGTGCTGCAATGTCACTCTCCAGTGGCAAGAGGTGTATGGATTTTTATTTGACAATAAAAACCGTGTCCGAGCATTGGATAAATATCCACACAAAGGAGTCGGGAGGAAATGTGTTTAGTGTCATGTGGCACAAATAAGTTTAGTTCTTATTGGATCTACACCAGTACATTTAGGCTGTAAACGGTTATTACAGATATAAAAGGTCTGTCGGTCCTGCTCTGTATGTTCCCATTCACCTGCCAACTACATGATCAAAGAGGATATATACCCCAGGGGATCTAGAAACTAAACACTTCCTAGAACAAAGACAAAACTTTTAGATAACATTTGGTAGGATTAGCAACCTCTCTAGGATTTTTCCAGAGCCCTGAACGCTGACAGCTTCTTATCACTTATTAATTTGTGGCTTTTAAATTGCAGATGAATCCCTACATGCAGATTTCACTGTCAGTTCAGCACTTGAATATTTTACCTCGACAAAAAAAAAGCTACGCAAAAGGCAGTGTCTGTCAGTGACAATAAAATCACTATGAACGCATCGTTTGTGCAGCCCGTATACACACACACTGCAATAATTCACCTTGCATGGCCATTTATTCGTGGTCAGATATCTGTCTGACTCTAGGCTTTTGGACCTTGCAAACACATTGTGTAACCGTATTTTCTGTTGATAATGTAAAACTTATCCAGGAATGTATGCCTTGGCTTTTGCATTCAATGACCGAAAGATGTCTTGTGTGTTTCCATTACGCAGTATGCAGAAAACCTCCCAGCTGAACAAATCGAGTGATGAGAATTTCCATTCAGCCAGACTGTTACTGCACCATGCGATAACTTCTAGTCAACCAATAGAAACAGCACTTTCCTTACGTTGAAGATCAGGACTGTAAACTAGCAGGAATTATGACATTTTAGCTGCTATCAGCTCCCAGATCTTCTGTTTGGCATTGAGTCTGAATTGAAATCCCATAGGTTCTAAGATATAACCACTAAATGAGTGATTGATAAAACGTTGGCCTGTTGGTGGTCTTGGACGGCTGCTTTAGAGGAAGAACGGGGGCAATAGAGAGCAGGTCAAGCCTAAAATGAGCACGGCCTGGTAAAACGTAGCTATCCAGTGCTGAAGGAGGGCAGTTCCAGCCCTCCAGAGTAGGCCAGAGCCTCCTTGCAAATCCATCAAGATCAGTTATTGCTGGTTTTGGCTTTCAGTACAGGGGTTAGGCATGTTTACATTTTTTATACGGATAAAGACTTGTTGGTTGAGCCATCATCCTGCACCTGCTTTTGAAGCTACTAACAGAATAACACTAGACGAATTGTGACTTGCACAGGTATCATCTTAGCTGCTCAGTATAACATGCTCACTAGCAGTCAAGTAGTAAATGCCTTTGTTGAAATATGCAGGGTTGGATGCCCAATCTGTGCTGGGGCAATCCAACATAGGATCATGTTTGTTCACACTCCACTGTTCACATGATTGAGAATACAAGTGACATTGCTGATCTTGACCATTCTATGCCAGGGGCCTTTCTAGTGTTTTAAGGACCCTATGGGACTAGAGTGGTTTATATATCCCCAAAATTGAAAGTTTAAAGCCACAGCTGGTGTCTGGAGGCGAGAGGCAGGCTGCATGCATCAAGCAGAGGAGAAAATCTCATTTTGCTGACATGTGTTTCCTTTTTGGAAGGTAGTCTGAGGACAATATGGACTGAAACACAAGATGAATTTCCCCCATACCACTTCCAGATGGCAATTTTCACACTGTGTTTCAGAGCATCATTCCACGCGGCAATCAATTAACAAACAGTCTGAAGAGAGAGAATACAATGTGCCCAGGGGTTTGTGTGTATTTATCAGTATACAGCACCAGAAATGGAATGGAAATGAATCTCCTACTATGTGGTTCTCCTGGTGCCGGACCAACACTGACATGTAAATGGCAAGTATAAGCTAAATATGGCTTATTACACAATTCTTTCCCTCTCCATATAACAAACAGCTCAAAATAGCTTTCATTTTACATTGAACAGATTAGGACCATCAACTGGGATTTACAGCAGCGGGTAAGGCATGTACAGTAAAGAAAAAAAAATGGGGACAAAATATGCTGTAGTTGGTATTGTAAAAACATACTGAGTCTGTCCCCTGACCTCTCATAAAAAACAGGAAGACCACTAAACTCTAGGGAGGCGTTAGGAATATACGAGCATCTCAGAAAAGGGGTTATGTGTCGAGTAGACGCTAATATATCAAATTAGGAATAAACCATGTCAAGTACGTCTTACATTGAGCACAGGGACAGATATCCTTTTGTACTGACCAGTGTACACCTTGCAGATTAAATTCCACTAGTCAACACATTCAGTGTCACACGTGGCAAGTTTGCCTTGAGTTCCAGATCTCCCACAACAACAACTTTGGTATTGCATTTAGGGAATTAATTCACAAAGTGATATTGCTACAGATGAATTTACACTTTTCATTAACCAAGTACATAATTTCATAGTTTAAAACCCACGAAGAACATTACATCTGTAATCACCTCCACCGAGTATTTGGGCTCTTTTGTCAAACATTTTATTCTGCTGCCTCCTGACAATTGCTGTGTGAAACTGAAAATCACTGCCGTGTTGACCCAGTTAAGCCACAAGAATATGCTGCAATTAGAAATAAGTGTAGAATGGGTAACAGGGGAGCACAAGTCTGGTAATTGTAAGTGTAAATTATTATCCAGGTCACCATGGTGTTCAAACCAGATATACTGGTCATAACATGCAGTATAACCATCAGTTTTATCAGAGGCGGCCTCCTGGAGTACATGGGTTAGCACGGAACATTATCTGTGCAGGAAGATAGGCTAGCAAATATGGCTAAACACATTTGCATCCCATGAAGTTCATCAATTACGATTTAACAGTTAAAGTTAAAATATTGCCTAAGAAATTTTAAAACACTTAAACCAACATAAGAGGTCACGTTTTAGAATATGTTTGAAAGATATTTGAAACGCCTAAGATTCTTTTCCACACATGACCACTTAGAAACATTTTTCTAAGGATACGACCATTTAATAGCCTGCCTCAAAAAAAATTGTTGCTTATATTTGGGTTAACAGTTCAAAGTCCATCATAATGTAATGGATTGGACAGAATATGACACTAAGGTAATGGAGCATTTTTATTGATTTGAAAATGTGTTGTTCAGGTTATAATTTACTAGACAAAATTTTAATATCACAAATAAATCTAATTATTTTGTAATATACAGCAGGTTATCTATTTTAATTACAGCAGACAATGACCTGGTCAATAGGTTACATTAAGTAGATTGATTGTTTTAAGGCTGCAGTACATTTCCTTATGCTTTTAACACTTTCAACTCCAGGGGTGGTAGTCAAAGAACAAACCTAACAACTAGATGGCAGAAACTGGTCACAGAAATTTTGAGGTCATTATCTTTCTACATAATGGTGGCAATATGGTAATGAATGGGGTTCATTAATGCCCAAATCTGAATAGAATCTAAGCTCACATACAAGGGTTCCAATTCTCCCAAGTAGGTTTAGAGGGTGTAGGTAGGTGCCCGTTAAATCCTGGAGGGTAGAGGTGATGGCAAGCAATCTGTGACAAAGAAGTGCTCCTACACCCTTCTGTATCCAAATTTGGCATGATGAATGGGTAAGCTCAGCCGATCATTTTTCTCCCTGTCACTTTAATCAATAAGGGAAAAGGTGAATTGCTATTGATCCACCAAACACCTTGTGAGAGAAGTACACAAATTACACAGAACTCACAGAGGCAAGCACGGGTGCACAGGAGGCTGGGGACTTGAGAATATCATACGGCCCAAATTACGTGGCACCTTGCACTCCTGGAGAAGTTTCACTCAGCCTTGTTAAATGAATTACCCAAAGAACCATGTGTAATGATGATAAAATGCTTCCAGGTGTCGCCATCAAAGGTCAAGTGTTAGGGATTACACAAAAATACAGCTTTGGACACAGAGCAAAAATGAGCGTTAAAAATAGACCAACAAGTACCAGCTGCATGGAATAAGCACCACCATTTTGGACGCTGGTTGAAAACTCCTGAATAATGTGCAGGTTGCTATAACAAGATGGCACAATTTAATGTTAGAGAGTAAAGGGTTGAGTGGTAATGTGAGAACATACAGTATTATAGCATTATCTTCCAGAGGACAAACATTGGAAAGGAACGCAGTGGTGCCTGGACGTTGTGTGAACCGCACAAGGAGTCCCAAAAGCAGAAGGCACCAATAGTGCTAATAAAAAAAGTAGGATGATGAGTAGGGCATGATCTGGAAATAGATAAAAACAAGAGAATATAGAGTAGTATGCACCCGTATTTAGAGTGGATCAAGTGGGGTATAAGAACTATATAAAGCAGTCAAATGGAGCAGCACTGAAGGACTATAAACACACGTATAGAAGGTCCACAATGATGGAATCCTTGAATATTTTAATCCAATAAAAACATGAACAGCGATTAAAATAGCATATTCCTGGAGTCCCGGGGATGAAGATTTGAGGCTGAGGAGGTGATCGCGAACATCGATTCGAAAACTGGGAGCCAGCAATGATATCCCGTAATAACGCTGATTGCTTGTTATCCACACAACCTATTTCTATGGTGTAATCCGGCAGTTGATGAACCTGATGTTCACACTCCGTTTATGTGCACCTATAGCACAGATACCTGTTCTTTGCAATCCCTGGTCTGCGTGTCAATGAGGACACTATGGCTGGATACAATAAATGCCTGTAAACTACTAAGGTAACTGGAATGATTCTGCCACGCACAGCATATTCTGGGTCCATGCCTGATACTGTACTGCTGCTTCATTTACAGTAAGTGCATGCTCATTAATACCTCGTTTGGTCCTGAAGCTGTGCACAGCCAGAAGGCTTTTGCTAATAAATATGGTTAGAGTATGTTATGAACAGCAGGCACATAGCAGAAGGACGGTTCTACCCAATCCACGTGTCTCCAGCCTGACAAAATCCAATGCAATATGAGCTGATCCACAGAATTTAACACATCCACTGTAACACGCTCCCCAAGGAACACATCTCAGGTGGGATTTAACCTTTTCATTATTACAGGGACATGTGCGATTCCTTTCTACAGTGCTGACTGCTTTACCTAATGAATCAGCATTATTACACGAGGCTGCATCATTCACAGTCACTGAATGTGTCAGATGTTTTTTCTGTGAGCATGAAGTGTCACTAGAACAGCTGAGATAAGCACATCTGCATTTAGCCATCCCAATCTAACTGTGCAGTTATGTAACCATTTAGAACCTGCTACTAAGCAATGCACAGCTACAAACACATCATATAGAACCAGTATATAATTAATACATTGACCATCCAAATATAAAGGTCAGGTTATTACATGCTGTGAGATTGTAGCCTATGGTTAACATTTGCAGACACATTTATGTAACAGGGCTGGGGAGTTATTTGACCTCTGGTGGACATTTGATTTGCACGAGCAGTAAGTGCAGTGTGTATAACTAGAAACCTGTATGGATATTGGATGGAAAATCCAGAGAGACAAGCCTCAGACAAACAATTAGGTTACCGGTTCTCCATCTCATATGAACTGGAACAAGTCAATGGAATAGACTATTTTCCTACACTCACCACCACTGACACTGTTAAAAGGGCAAATCTGGAAGTGCCTCAGAGCTTGTCCAGTCAGTGCTCTTAGGTTTAGACTCCTGAAGGTAACCTCTCATCATTTCCTGCTGTCAGGGGTAAATCCTACCATTCATAGAACATCATAGATTATATTCAGCCTTTTCTTCAAGGCAAACAAATAAAAAATCTTGGTGCAGTTAAAATATCAGGAATTCTGAAGATAAAAATATTTTAGCTGTTTGTAGTCTTTGGACAACGCAGAATACATGGAAAAGCCTTGAAGTAGAGGTGATAAGGACAGGATTGTTTTATGTATGTTAATTTATATTGGGCTATTGGATGGACATTTAGTGGTTTATTGCTCCATGGACCAGTATGAATCAACAACACAATCAAGATAAGAGCCGATTCTTACGTGTGTCTGAGAAAACCCATTTGCTGATAGCAAATTAGAAAAAGAAAAGGGGAGGGGAAGAAAAGGAAAAAAGATTGTTCAAAGATTCTTTGGCATTAAACAGTCTACAGAATTAGCTTGTGACTAATTAGCTTCCTCCTGAAACAGTGAGATTCTGTATGAGCTCCTCATGCAACACCTCAAACCTGGAAAGATCATATGTACAGACTGAGCGTGAAGTAACACAGGAGAGAGACACAAAGAGAATTGGAGAGGAAGAAGGAAAATAAAGGCATGGGGGTAGGAGACATCAGACATGCTGAATAAAAAGCCAGGCAGCTATGAACACCTACGACACTTAGGGTTGCCACCTTTTCTTCAAAAAAATACCGGCCTTGGTACTGTCTTCATAGACTTAACATAGGCCTGATGCCAATATTTTACCGGCCTGCCGGTAAAATACCGGCCAGGTGGCAACCCTAACACTAGGGTTCTCTAATGATCAAATCTAATGACAAAAAAAAAAAACCTAATAAGTCTAGACTCAATGTTGGAGGACCTTGATCAAACGAGCCAACAGTCAAAGGAAATGGGAGAAATAGGTGAAACCATTAAATTCAGAGAAGCATGATGGGGAATGTACAGAGAATTGCATTCATTATGTGATCACAATCTCTCGTCCCCCTGTGTGTAGGACCGCTGTAATGGAGTTAGAGAAGAATTTAGCAAGCACACAGTATACAATTTATGTGTCTTAATTATTGCTACAACTAATTTCAGGATCGAGCGAGTAGTTTCCGCAAAAATATATAAACCATGGCAGTCTCATGAAATTTAATTTTCATACAAATCCAAAATGATTTTCTGCGTGTGTGGAGTGCAGAGCAGCCAAAAATATGTTTTGCTCCAGGGACAAAAGCTCTGCGCTAGTACGCAAGCTCTGCTTAAAAATGCAGAGTTTATATGAAGCTTTAGGGTTATCAACATAAGCACATGGTCAGAATGGGGACCCAGGCATGGCTGCCCATTTTAGGCCATTCAGTGTGTTACATGTTGAGCACTAGATCACTATCTGCAATGTGGAATACTGGAGTGATGTGTTTTTGGTCATGCTGAAAGCTGAAAGGGACACCGTCTTGTCTAACCTTCAACAGATCAATGTTATTGACTGGAGCAAACCACACATATCTTAGAAAACAGCAGCAGAGCTGGGAGTAAGAATACAAATATCTGTACTGAGCTAATAACGTTCCACTCAATGTACCAACTCAGATTGACCCGGACGGCTTTTTAATGATAAATATAGTAGAGCTGCAGTGTTTTCCAGAAAAGAAAAGAAAAAAAGTATGCAAAGCACTATAGGAATTCATGAATGAAAAACTAGGTTATGCTGGTATATAATCTGCATTTCTCCAGGAACAGCACATCTTCACATGTATTAGAGACTTGAAATCTGTCCTTCTCAATAACAGAATATTGTGAGCCTAATTTAAAATAACAGATTCCTTAACAGCCAAGATCTAGGTCCTGGTTCACAAAATATATACTGGCATGGCTAACCTTAAAATATATGCATGTCTGAGGAGTAAAACGTGCACAAGTTTGTGGAAGGGGGTAAAAGAATTAGCATTTTTGTCACACCAGGCCAAGCCGTTATGAAGTAGAACGAATACAGTGATGCCAGATTGCCCCAGGTTATGGTCTATGTTTACAAATGTGTATATAGAGGAGGATAAAACCAAAAGTTGCATCCCGTTGCGTGTGACCCTGCTCCAACTCATCTTATATTCACATGCACTGAAACATTCGCCACAGCTCTCACAAAAAAAGTAAATTGTTCACTAAAAACTGGAGACTTCCTGGACCCTTAAAAAGAAACCATGGTAAAACCCATCCTAAGGAAACCTCCACCTTTCAATCACGGGAAAAAAGCAGTGACAACTCAACTGGAGGCCCATCTATTAAGCTATAACATCCTTGATCCTTTCCAGTCAGGTTTCAGATGCTGCCACAGCAGGGAAACGGCCATAACCCGAGTGTTTAAATGATCACCTTATGACGAGAGAAGCGATTATTCTATCTTAATTCTTCTGCATCTCTAAAGTGCATTTGACACCATTGACCACAGCATTTTAATAGATGACTTGGAGCACACTTGTGGTGTAGGAGGCCCAGTTCTTTAAAATCGTTCCTCACTGGTAGATCATAGAGAGTAAGATCAGGATCAAGCTGACCGGCACCAACAGAATTGGCCTGCGGAGTTCCACAAGGCTACATATCGTCTCACATGCTATTTGCAATTTACTTGCTACTATTGGGAGACTACGCTGATGACACAACTCTACTTCTCATTTTCTCCAGATACTAAAGACAGCTAATCACCAGTTGCTTAGCAGACAGAGTGGATGAATGTTAGTTGGCTAAAAGTGAACAAAGAGAAAACCGTACCCTTGTGAGGGCACTCCAAACAACAAAAATCTCACTATCACCAAACCGGCCTGGAGCATGAAGGATATTAACTCATTAATTCAACAAAGCTAAAAAATCTGAGCGCTAATTGACTCTGTACTGCCATCTAAACAGCAGATTCGGCATTATCTGCGAAACATATACAAAGAAAAACAGTGAGAACAGTGAGAAAATGGTTAAATAAAAAACAAACATACTTCCCAGTCAGAATGCTGCCTCCCAAAGAACTGCTCACTCTCCCAAGTGCCAAAAGGCAGAAAATACAAACAGAAGATAGCATGAAAAAAAACAGGTTACACTTAAAATGAGAACCGTGTGATAGTGTATGTAACTAGTGACCAATGTGTATGACAATGGATGCACTCACAAACATAAGTGATGAAATGCCTTGCAAGTAGTTTTGGAGTCTTCACAATAGGAATAAATAACTGAATGCAGGAATCTTCTTTGGTATCTTTAAGGATCAATAGGAAAGTAAGCCCAAAGAAGCAGGAGTCCACAAGTAAACGCCTCAAAGCATTTTATTATGCCTATATTCTCCTGATGAAGCCGCATCCAGAGGAGGCTACACCAATTGAGGCATTTACTTGTGAACTCCTGCTCCCTTGGACTTACTCTCCTATTGATGTGCTTGGTGTGTATTGTTCCTGATATTTCTGCATGTGTGCTAAAGACCCACCTCATATCAGGCATTCAGTCAGCTCACCTGACCATCAGAAACTCAAGGTTTATGTCTGTTTATATATTTGTAAAGTGCTTTGAGTCTCACAGGGAGAACAAAAATGCGAATTATTATAACCAGAGACAGTGGGTAAGTGCAGGCGACTTGTACCATTTCATAAAAAGATCAGTACTTTATGTAGCTTATGTGCACTACTACTTGCTTCTCTCATACCCCCATCAGCAAGTGTCTACATTGAGGAATTTATGCCATCTCAACCTGTAACACTGTTTAAAAAAAGAAAAACACGTATTGATGGAGTTTGAAAAGCAACAAGTAACTTCAGGTAAGTAGTAGTGTATCCTAATATTTTCACAGTCTACTACGGATATCCGTGCTCTTAGTGGATTATGACAGACTCGTTCACTATTCTATAGTATGGAAATGATGCACAGCTAATTTATGCTTTACAGAGATATACATTTCCTGAGGTATCTCTGCCTCTCTTCAAATGACTGTGCTGATTGCATTTACAAATGTATCTTGCTACCAAATGACAGTTTCAAAATTTATTATTATTTAAATTAGGAGGCATCATTTTTCCAAACCGCTCTCAAATTATACACTTTTTTCCTTCCACCGACAAAACGGTATTTAATTTATGTGGATTTTATAAGCCACCACATAACTTGTTCTCAGCATTTTATGTAAACCCTTTGCTATGAATTTTGTACTAGGGAAAGATTCCAGATATGATTCGCACATTTTTGACTATATACACAACGGCAAGACTTGAGCAGAGATACTATTATTTAACAGTGTTATGAGCCATAGAGAAATGGAAAAGCATTATATAAGCAGTGCATAAATATCGGCTTCCTTACATTGACGTAAAATATCTGTAAATTTTTTTCTTTCTGCTGCATGAAAATGAACACATTTCCCTTCTTGCTGCATTTTTCCCCGCGCTGCATTTTCCCCCGCGTACGGGCGTTTATTCACCAAGGCGTGCAAAACGCGCAATGACTTGTGGCGAGGTAAAATCCTATAGAAATCGACAGACCTGATTTCCCCCACAGACATCTGCAGAATGCAACGATCACACCACTGCAAAGGGTTCTGGGTAAGGATATGCAGTAACCTAAATTATTTTCCACTGACCTGACCAATGCAAATCTCTTACATGTAAAAGTTCACTATATGTGTAAGCTGCAAAATGATTTCTACTGTAGAAGCAACTTGTGTAACTGACATAGGCATTTCATGAGAGGGGCAAAAAAGATACCTCATTGGAATCCGTCATGAAAAGCTAGCTGTAAGCTGTAGCTGAATATCCACTGCATAGTAAATGCAATATCCACAACAGGCAAAGAAACTACATACACCACACGGTTGTGAATTCGCTTTGACATTTTAGAAAGATTTCTAGTAAGGAAACTGAATGACCCCTTGAGGGATAGACAGACCACTGAAATCAAATGGGTACATTTATAGCTCCAACGTATGGAAAAATCCATACCGTACCAACAGCGAGCTATGTAAAGATTTGCGGAATCACTTACCTCTCTTTGCAGCACAAGCTCCTTGGTGAACAGCATTGCTTCCTCACTGAAAGGCTCTCCTTCTTGAACACCACTGGGCATATTCCTGGATCCTCTTGGACATTCAATGCCTAAAGGATTAACAAAATGATACAATTGTGAAAAATCAGGACACTGTCAAACCCAAATTAACATCTGTACATATAGTCAGCACAGTCATTGGATTGGAGTGCAAACAGCCCCCCGTCCATTTTCAGCCAAAGCATGCCACGGTTCCCTTCAGTTAACCATTAGAAAACGATTACGCTGGTAATAAACTGGAGATATCAGATGAATAAAACCAGATTCATTTGCTCAGTCTCCGTTTCATAAACCAAGTGATGTAAAAAAAAAAAAAAAAAACAAAAAAAAAAAAACACTGAGTGGGGATTAGCAGGCACCACTAAAAATAGAACATACATTTAGTATGAATTACTTACAAACTTTACTTAATTAAAAAAATAAAAACCAGGAGTGATAAATACTGTCCCTAGTTAATTAAATAAAGATACCACATTTAGATGGTGATAATTATCTGCTTATCTGTGGAATTTGCTCAGTAATACAATTAATGTGGAAACATCTGGCAGAGCGCTGGTGCAGGGGACACTAGTGCTGCACACCAAGGAACTGGCCGCCACTCACAGGTATACAAGGTAACTCCTTTACAACATTATTAGGTTAGAAACTGAACAATCTACTGTTTCTTTCAGCGGCTTCTATTGCTCTTACAGGTATAAGTGACAAGGTTTTGCATCGTGAAAGATATATGGAAAAAACATCTGTAGTTAATATTAAGGGATATCAGCTATGCAAATATGGCATTGTAATAATTTAAAGCAGGGCCACTTTGGTTGTATTTATTCCTTTAATGTATTACCTTGTTTTCCACAAGATTACCAAAACACATTAGAAGTTATTAATCAAAAGTCATTAATGAGCTGGCTTCTCAACATAGAGCAGATGCTAGTGTTCCTGCATTTTAGAATTTCACCTGGGCCTAGCCACTATAGTCTCTTCCATGGCTTGATAAATAGTTGTAACATTTAGAGGCCAATCAAACCAATTTCGGAGCCAGAGAAATGGTACTGTCATTGAGCTGTATGTAAAATAATGTTCGGTGCTATGGCTCCTGGAATTGGACAAGCCCTGGATATTATTCAGCCTCTTTATAGGTAAAACTGATTGAAGCATATTCTTAAAACAAAAAACGACATATTGAACTAGAGAGTGCAGGAGTTAAGAAGAAAGGCTAGAAAAGTTATATGAGTACACACTAGAGAAACAGTATCTTAGAGGGGATATGATGAATGTCCTATTTTTACTGGGCCAATACAAAATAGCTACGTAATACCAGTTCATTAACAGAACCGTACAAAGGACAAGAGGTCAACAGCTACGACTTGAAGAAAGGAGATTTCGTCTATGACGGTGGAAGGATTTTTTTTTTTTTACGGTAAGCACAATAAAAGGTTTGTAATTCACTGAAGAGATGGTGCTAGCAAATGTTTTAGATGCCTTTAAAAGGGGGCCTGGATACTTTAATGAACCATAACAGAGGACTATGTACGTTAGTAAAGGCACTAATGTTTATTTAGTGCTTGTTGAGGAGAAATCTGATTCACAAAGGAATTTCTTCGCCACTGGAAGCAGAATTCATAATTGCTGAAATAAGAGGGTTTTTTTTTTTTTTTTACCTTCTTTTGGATCAACTGCAATAAACAAGTTATATGAAAAGTGTTGAACTTGGTGTATGCAAGTATTTTTTTCAAAACTACTATGTAACTATGTAATCTACCGCATTACTATGTTTCGTGGATGACCTAATCAAGCTCACAGCTTTGTTTCTCTTACACCACATTAATATATAACTATAACCATAAGATATGGTACAGGTGGTACTACAATCATGAAGTGTTTATCCTTTTGTGTTTCTCAATGTAATTATGTGGGGATTTTTTTTTTGTTCTCCTGTAGCGCGTTTTCAGGGTAATCCCTTATAATACATGGCTGGAGGACAAAAATCAAACATACATATCACACTGTAGATACAAAAAATAACTATATATTGTTTCTGTTAAAAAATGTTATAGTAAAAACAGACAGATGGCATTTATAGGAGAGAAAGTTTGTAGCAAACTAACTTATAGAAGATTGTAGTGAGAGGTGAAATGTAACAAGTTTTAATAAATGAGTGACTTTGGAAGGGTGACTGATGGCTAAATATAATTTAGTAGAAAGTTACATTTAGTGTGTTTGGTGGGATGAAAGACAACCCGACTGATCACCAGTATATTGCAAACTCGAAGACTTGTGTTTTATGGATTCAGCAGTGATGTCAAAAGACCAGGAACAAAAGCAAACAGAATGGGGATATCAAAAATAAGACATATGACCTATGGATCCCATTTATCAAAATTAAAGACAAAAGCTCAGTAGTCCTGCAGTAGCCCTGAAGTTTCATAGCAAAATATATATTCACCCAACATTACAGTTCATTTTCTGTTATCTTTAATTTTGTTTAATTAACAAACTTCATTTTAAAGGGTGTATTCTACAAGAAGTACATAGAGCCCCACAGTGGGAGGGGCTGAAAACTCCCTATATGTCACTATGTTCAGATGAAAGTGATGGACTATTTTATTATACACGCATTCTCGTGTGGATATATTTACGGCGGATGCCATTACTTTTTACTATGGACCTAAATTCATTGTGAGTTTTTTATATTTATTTTAAAAAGTATTTCTTTGGAGTGCCTTCAGACACTATGGTTTGGCAGTTTCAAAAATAATCCCTCCCTACATAATCCCATATTTTAAAGATGTGTACAGCAGGGTTTGACAAATTTAATTTAGTTTTAGGAGCCAGCTAAAAAATTTAGGAGCCAGACAACGGCACATCTCAAAATCGCACGGAGACAGTCGCATACACCCACCTCACATACACAGCCAGTTACATTCACACACACCACATACACAGCCAGTTACATTCACACACACCACATACACAGCCAGTTACATTCACACACACCACATACACAGCCAGTTACATTCACACACACCACATACACAGCCAGTTACATTCACACACACCACATACACAGCCAGTTACATTCACACACACCACATACACAGCCAGTTACATTCACACACACCACATACACAGCCAGTTACATTCACACACACCACATACACAGCCAGTTACATTCACACACACCACATACACAGCCAGTTACATTCACACACACCACATACACAGCCAGTTACATTCACACACACCACATACACAGCCAGTTACATTCACACACACCACATACACAGCCAGTTACATTCACACACACCACATACACAGCCAGTTACATTCACACACACCACATACACAGCCAGTTACATTCACACACACCACATACACAGCCAGTTACATTCACACACACCACATACACAGCCAGTTACATTCACACACACCACATACACAGCCAGTTACATTCACACACACCACATACACAGCCAGTTACATTCACACACACCACATACACAGCCAGTTACATTCACACACACCACATACACAGCCAGTTACATTCACACACACCACATACACAGCCAGTTACATTCACACATACATACACACACACAGACCACATACAGTCAGTTACATTCACTCATGCATACACACAGACCACATACACAGCCAGTTACATACACACATACACACCATTTTTTATTTTTTTAAAGAACAAAAATGTATTTCTTAGGGTGTCCTCCCTCCCTGCTGCTTACCTCATTGCAGGGGAGGGGGACATTTATGCTGGAGCCCGATCTTCTTTCGGTTCCTGCTATGTGCCGTGTTGTCGAGTGGGGTGGAAAAACGGATGGCAGCCGGCACCCTGTAACAAATAGCACCCGGGCGCCAGGTCTGATTTCCTGGTCGCCATGGCGACCTGGCGCCCGGGATTTGTCAAACCCTGGTGTACAGAACATGGATTTGTAAGTAGTGAGATGGTTAGATAAAATACATACCTCTATTGGCTAAAACAGAGAGCATGTTACTCTGAATACAGCCCTGAAGCATGCATTGCTCAATAGCATCCCTAAATAAAATGGCAATGTGGTAAACCCTAGCAGCGGGATGTTAAATTGTAGCCCTCCAACTTCTGGTGAACTACAAATGCCACAATCTTCCAACAGCAGAATTGCAAGGAATCATGGCAGTTGTAGTTCAGAAACAGCTGGAGGGCCACAGCTGGTCATCTGGAAGAATCAGAGCGTTGACCCGTCACATCTTTAACCAAGTAGAAGCTGTTATGAAAGGAGACAAAGCCACATTAAAAGAAAAATCAGAACCAAATATAAAAAAACAAAAAACTAATTCAATATGAAATGAAAACACAAACCCTATAATGGAGTCACTGCCCTGTTCTAGAGCCAGTGACCCATATAAGGTCACATCCCCACCAGGTTTTTCTAGAATTAGTTCAGTACACAGATATGCCAGCAACATTTGGACAAATTAGGTTCCCACTTTTTCCCCTTCGGTCTGTGCTCAAAAACCTATTTAAACTAAATGTACCCTCAAACTGGACACTTTGTACACAAATATCCTCTAGCAATAGAAACAGATCCTTAAATCTCCCTTTACCTATCCAATACTACATATGTTTTTGGCTATTTTAAGTTGTTGTTGTTCCATAAATGTACTAGTTCTGAAATCTGTCACTCTTCAGTCAATATAGGTGTTATTTTTAAGTCACAGATGTTTGATACATTGTTTTACTTCTCACACTTTTGATTTTAGCTTTAATACAGTCTGTAAAACAGTATTCTTAGAATGCGCTTCCCTTTATGTTTGCACAAAGCCCCCAAAATATCCATTTCAAAATTTAAGGGGGAAAAAAAAAAAATATATAAACAAAACCATCTAGACAAGTACTGATTGAATGTAATGGCAAAGAGCATTAGTGAGGACTACTGCGCAACAGCCATTAGGAAGTTATTAACACATTTCTGTAAGTTTTTATAAGAGCATTTGGAAGGAACACGCCATTGATTTATGGTCTAGCCTTTGGAGAATATGAAGGATAATATAAAGGTCAAAGAGGGGGTGTGAACACGTCTTTAGATTGTTCTGTTCGTGTATGAATTCTGTTCCCAGTGCACACTGAAAATACAATTGTAATTAAACAAAAGCAACCAATACAAGGCGGACTCCTGTGAATTTCTATTTGGAGTTTACAGGGACTCTGAAGGGAAATTATAACTAAAATACAACATGCCCCTACATAAAAGGGTACTAGCCCAAACATATGTGTAAGGATTTCAATGGCATCATAGGACTTAAAGGTATTTTCTGCTGCCCTTGCTGCTCAGAGTTACAGATGGTAGGAATAAACAGTATTAGTGTTTGTTTAGCAGATTATACCTTGAGATGATTGATTTCACTGTGGCCTCTGTTTTTTAAGAATTAAATATAATACCATATTCTATAACTAGGAAGGATTCACTGAAATATTCTCTAGTTTTAAACTACATCCCATGGGATTTTGCCATTATCCATTTTAAGGATAATTGATAGGTCAAACCTACAAACCCCAAGGATAGCACCCATTCTACAGTAGGCATGACTTCTCCAGCTTACCCCATACTTAATATATTATCACCTGTAACAGGTTGCCACCTTCTCACGGGTGTAACCGTACCCATCTGTGGTTTGCACACATTTACCAAATGGCAATTAAATTCCTTTTTAAAGCAGATACTGGTCATTCAACATGGGAGGAGTTAAAGTATATTTATAGAAGGAATTATGTAAACCTAAGACTTATGTTTTATTTGTCTAGAATTTGTCTAGAATATATTATGGAAGAGACATCCCTAGGACACTTCCTTCAGTGTCTGCTAGTGGACAAACAGTTTAATAGTATAACGGAACAATAGGGACATTAGCAAACACTTATCTGACTGACAAGCGGTGTGCCTGTCGCGGAAAAGCCACATGCCCACTGGACAGATTCCTGGGAGAAGTCATGGCTTTTGGTGTCCTGTACAGTGAAATTCAGAGTTGATGTGGATAGCTGCAGTCTGTGCAGGTAATTAAGCTCATTGTAATTGCCAGGCATCAGGATACAGTAAGTCCTTTTAGCAGTCCCAGTCCTAATTATTTTTGTTTTTTAGTTATTTGTTTCCTGATGCTCACAGTTCAAATGCTGCTGAAATACCTGCACGGGTATTCAAGCTGCTTCTTTGCCAGGTAAGCCCAGCTGGTTATTTAAATTTTTGAACTTTGTAAATACAGAGTTCCCATCATGCCAAAGTGATAACGAATCCATATGTCCATAAAAGTCATGTTATCCATGTTGTGACAGTGGACTGGTTAATAGAGCAGTGTTTGGTATTTCACACTTGCATTGGCACTAGCCACCACTGCTCTCAGACCAAAGAGAATAATCACATAATGGAGCTAGTTTACAAGGGAAATAAACTGTTTTCTGCTGTAGCTAAACAGATGGAAATTACAAACACTGGACCATAAGTAATATAATAACAGCTTGAATAAACTCTAATAGTGTTACAAGCCAACACCACACTAAAGTGGAATAGTTCTTAGACACACAGTGTGTTAATGTTGAGAAAGATTTGAAAGAAGGTTTTTTTAATAGAACTCATTTTAGTGGAGTCAACAGTTAACAATATATTTGAATATATTTTAGATTTGTATACCAAACGGTTTAACTAAATGTTTTGTTCCAAATGAGACTTGAGCTGCCATTCTGCCCTTCCCTCCTTTTACCCGAATAAAGATGGCTGTCCGGTCACGTGATCACTTCACTGCAACTTGATAGTTGTAAAACTGAGTGTGATTAGAACATAATTTAGAACTATTTTGGAATGGATCTTCAATTTATTTCTTCTCACAATAGGAATATAAATCAATAAATTAACACACTACTGATTACACAAATGAACAGTCCAAGAAGAAGAAAAGCCGGTACTCAACGGATAACAGTGAATAAAAGTGTGGTTTAATGGATCAACACATAAACACAGCAAAATAGGGAAAAGACAAACCAAAGGTGTAGATTTACCAGATAAAGATCTGAGGCCAATAAAATAAGATACATTCAATTGGAATAGCTATATTTCACAACGTTATAACATGTATATTTGATTTGTACTTTTTAATATTTCAAGACTTGTTTAAAATGGTTTTCCCCCGGAAAACAAGCAGTCTGCACAATAGTTAAAAGTTTCGGTGAGTGGCCAGGCCTCATTAGTTTCTGTGTCAGCATCACTGATTTTTAGCAACTCCAACATTACCAGTGTCTTTCAGACAAGATACAAGTCAGAATTTTCCTATTAAAATAACATTTTAGTTCAGAACCCTCAATTCCCAGCGGTATTAAATAATTAAATCAGACAGGATTCCATGTGAGGCTAGTGGCAGTCCCTTTACCGCAAGAAACCTGCCCCCATTGTGGGTCATGCAAGTCCTAGCTGCATCATTTAGCACACACACCATTTTGAGATGGCTTCCAATTTCCCATAACGTATCTTCCAATCCTATTTATCTAAGAGCACCCGCATGATCTAGAACTTGAAAAAATATATATTGTCATCATACACTGAAATGTGAAATATATACAGTGACATACACACACGTATATAATTAAATATAAATAGGTCACGGCTTATAGGTATGTTCTATTTCAGCAAAGAATACATGTTTTACTTAATATATTGAAAGACTGAATTTAAAAATGTGTGAGGTAAATGTATCTTTCTACAGATATTTATGTGCTACACCACTAAAGGCCAAAAGGATTACCAGTATGCTGCTGGAGAAATTCTTGAGATAAATTCTCTCCCAGCACCTGTAATTTGTTACATATGATTTGCCTCACCGAAATCTGTGTGTGTGTGTGTCTGATTATCTTGGACACAATACTGTGTGTGTGTTTTCCCTTAACACTCAGGTTCTTTGTCTCTCCTCCCGGCCTGATATCTATCTGTTGGAAATACATTTCAGATTCCTGTAACATTACTGTTCTACAGGCACTTGGTGGGAAATATAGAGGGGGTGAGGAGGACACCAGCCAGAAATTATTACCTTTAGTTTTTGTGTCCACTGTCATCCGTTTTCACAAGCATGGTGGGGAAACAACAACTGTATAAATGTGCAGAAAAAGAACATGTACCGATACATCCCCCAAAGCCCCTTCATACAGCTTCTTGCAACATATGAAAATGTATCAAATGCATGCTTTCAGATTTTTCTTAATTTGCTTTTAATTCCTTTCCAGATTTTGCTCCAAAGTTTGTGACAATGTTGGAGACATTTGTTAACATACATTAAAGAACTTGGATTGTTAAATCCGTGTAATTTCCTACTCAAATTTTTGTTTGTTTACTTTCTTGAAAAATTCTGCAAGGCTTTTAGATGAAAGCCAATAAAATTAATTTTGCATGAAAAGGTGTTTACAATTCTGTACAGACTTTTTAGTTGAAACTATTACCTTCACACAAATCCTTTGGTACTTAACTCTTTTAGCAACATATACTTGAGTAAAACTCCACAGTAGGAGGCCTCCCTGAAACTTGATTCAACATAAAAATGATGCACAAAAATTACATTTAGAACAAAATAGACGCAATGTGCTAGATACAATTGTTCTTTATTTACAAATCTATTGACAAATCTGTCTGCTGCAACATATGTGTCTGTATCTGAACCGTGGATTCAGTATCCCATAATACCATATGCCTAGTTCTATAGTAACGTCACAGTTTAAGTGTTCCTCTGTTCGGCAGCCATATTTAAGGTTTTACTGAACATCTTGGAAAAAACACGTATGTTAAGCTATACATCTGCTGATACATTTACAACCACAATGCACAAAGATTACATTTGTATACCTTTAAACATTTATATTACGAAGATCCCTGCTGTTTATATACCTTATCACCATACATGACAAACACCACACTCCAGAACAAGTAAACAATCGTCCTATTCATGACAGACAAATTAACTAGTTGCCTCTTCAACACAACTAGAGAGATAGGAAGGCCTGGAACAGTTTGGGGGTGACGTCTTTTTTCCAAAAGCAGTTTTTAGTTTTGGAATGTGGAATATGTTTTTAAAATGATAAATATGTTTATGACCTCATATTCAAACTATATAACATGAAGACCTTAATGAGACTTTATATCAAGTTTCAGAGGCATAGGCGACAAAAGAAAACTGAGAAGGAAACGATCATTATAAGATTACAGGTTACATGGGAGTAAAATATGCTGGATACTATAATGAGTATTACATCCATTAGGTTGAAAAAATAAATAAAATAAAACAAATGAAGAGTATGAGACATATTTTCCAAACCGAATTAACAGTCAACGTGGCCTGTGCTTCACTGTACTCTGAAGTGTTGTCGTTTGCTGCTCACTTGGTGTAAATGATCATTATACACTAATGAACCTCAAAGTGTGACAGAGAAGCCATTTAGTCCCCTTCTGTTTTAACCTCTGGGGCACGCCCTGGATGTCACAATACAGAACAGTCTAAATCATGCTGGCTTTGTGAATGGTTATTTACAGTGCACATAAACCAATGGAGATACTAAGTAACAGTGTCCTCTGTCCACTCAGCAATCAAGGGATGCTTATATATATATATATATAAAAACATTGTAACAGAGGAGCAAGTTATCCTCATAACATATTCCAACATCAGAAGCCATTGTTCTGACCATTTTAGTTCCTGATTATCACTTATAATCAGGAACTCAAAGTGCACTGACTGAATACCGTTTCCTCTGTACTATTTTTCTTATGCAATTAAAAGGTTATAAACACTTTCTATATCAATTCTGACATGTTTTATTTTGAAAATTCATTCTAAAGTGCTAATAGGCTTAAATAGCGGATTGTCAATATGGATGACACTAACCCTAATCTGTCCAGTGGGCCAAGATAGGGATGGTTAAAAAGATCCTCTCCCTGGCAGGCAAAGGGTTTGTCACAGAGAAGACAAGTCCCTCTCCTTGAAGAGAATACACTATTCCCACTGGCACCTGGCCACCACATTTCCATTAGGAAGACCAAGAATTTGGCTGACTAAGGCTTGGTGGAGTAAATATAATAAATGGCTTTCCCTTCCATCGCTCTCAGAGCAAGTCATATGAAGTTGTCAGTCAGCCAAGCGGCTCTGGGCATCAGTAGAGACACAATTTGTTGACTTGCCACTTAGAAATCATGCGATGAGCAGCAGGTTTGGGGATGAGTGGACCGAAGGAGGGGGAGGTGGGCTCTGCTTTATTACTTAATAGGTTCAGGGAGAGGAGATTGTTGGATGCAATGTCACCTTACTAAGACATACAACAAGTGCAGCCATTGCATTTCATGCAGTGGACAGTAACCCTAGAGCTGCCAGATTACAACCTTATCATGAGACATGGAGGACTAAACTACTGGAAAGAAAGGAAAAAAGAAAAAGTTGTGTGTGTGTGTGTGTGTGTATGTATATATATATATATATATAAACACCTCAGCAGACTTCACCCCTTGTAACTATGATTATTGGAAGTTCCAAAGTCAGAATAGTAAGGGGTAGTGCTGAGCATTGATAGATGGGATTTCATACATACATAGCTTGGGGTGGGTTCTAAAGAGTCATGGATTTACCTGGAGCTGGATGTCCAATAATGACCGGACAAACCCAGAGCCTGCAGGAAAAACCTGAAGAGCTGTCAGCCGTATAGTCCAGCCTAATAGGACAGGGTCCTTTTGTGCCAAAAAATAAGGCACAGAAATTAGTGAATTAAGTCAAGGAAGAAAAAGGAATGAACTCAGCTATGACTAAATCACATTTGTAAAAATCAAAAACCATTTGCTTCCGTCTAAACTCTGGATTTATACACTTTACCAGATCTTTAAAGAACTGCATCAAATTCTTTAATAGAAAAAAAAGTTACAAGGTTGTGTCCCAGGAAAATTCAGATTTGAAGCAGATTAGTCATTTAAGAGCAGCAGAAGTGAAATTATAAATTCAACAGAGAACCTTTTGAAATGTAATATGGTCTTTAAGTGTACACATCATTGACAGACTTAAAATAAGCCTGGTACAGATGAAATGAGTAGACTGGCTAAAATCTCTAGTGTTTTTAAGGAATTCAAACACAAGTATGGAGGGGAAACAAAGGCTTTTGCCTATGCAAAGGAAAGCATTTTGTGAGTATTTTGTAAACATGAATCCTCATTTAAAAGGTGATTTCTGATGAAAATGCTCCACATCCCTCCACCCAAGTAGCCTAAATCCATATAGAAAGTTCTTCACGCTAAATGTTAGTGGTTCAGTAGGACTTAAGGTGGGAACTGAGCTAACCTCAGCGAATGACGAAACAGACCAGGATTGGAGGCACGTTATCTGGGCTTCTTATCTGGAATATAGCAAGGAAGGTCAGCAGACTCAAAGATGAAGATTAGTGCGGCGACAAAGGGACAGACTGAATGGTATGAAGGAAATAAAAAAAAGATTTTCATTGTACAGTTTTAACTTTGCCAGGAAACAGGTAATAATGGAATTAAAACACATAGAAGGCATTTATTTATATTTTTCCTTTGACTTTTCTTCCAGGTTACAAAACTGTTTTGCCAGTCAGTTGGAACAATAAAAAAAAATAATAGAAAACATATAAAAGACTTCATTTGAATTCCTTTCACATTCAATGTGGCTGATATTTACACATCCAATACATGACCATGTACTGCAGACTTTTGAATATCCCACTGGAGGTTTTCATTAAAAAAAAATTAAAGGGAATTATCACCTAAACATTGTTTATACTGTGAATGTACAGTAATTAAATGTACAATTTAATTGAAAATGATCTATACATTGTGACTGCAAAATTGCAAGTACCTGCCTACATTAAGAGAAAAATGTGTTTTAAATGCATCTGTGGAGTCTCATCCAAATGACAAATCTCCCATTGTAAGACAGCTAATTTGCATTTCAAGCCACAGGTGATGTCATAAACAAGAGACTCAACATTTTAAAAAAATGTTTTGTCCTAATTTATGCATTTTCTTTTGTGCAATTTTGCCAACACAATCTATAGAACATTTTCAATTAAATTGTACATGCACAGTAAAAACCATGCTTAGGTGATACAGTCTCTTAGCGTTTTCTTCCCATAATAAATGTGGTCAATCCAATGTTTGAGTATATCTGGGCAGCATTGTGTTGGGTATTTAGACATATTTACTACAAATACTGCTTATATGTGGGTGAAACTACAAGGTATTATTACATTCACTCCACATTACAAAAACAAAACAAGCCCGTAAAAAGCAGCTATTTGTATTTTACGTACACATCAAGCGTCTTATTGTTTTTATTATAAAATCAAACTAAAAAGTCATTGCTTTGTAGCAATCTGAGTAACGCTGTTAGCAGACAGCAGGCAGCTTCCTCCAAGGACCGACAACAATAAAAAGGTTTGCTTTATTTTCTGTTTAAACTAGGATGAAATAAATGGAATTTTTAATAGCTGTAACAATGGGAATATGTTTATACAGTAAGAGGAGGTGTGAAGCAGATAGCAAAATGCACACTCAACAAACATATGCTAAGGATTAACGGTCTACCATCTCTTAAATTCTCAGAATTAACACTTTGCACCAAACAGACCTGAACAAGAGTTTGCATAGTATTTCGGAGTAGCACCTAATGTGTAGGTGTTTAACTGTCCCATTAGGGACTGCTACCCCGCAATGCAGGACACCGGAGAATACATACTTTGCATGCGCAGAGATGCGCACATGTGCAGTAGTGTTGACACTTTCCCTTTTCCAAGCCCTGTCGCCGTGTGTCTCATCCCCGACGGCATCATGGGAGATGTGGATTTCTCTGCTTTGGGAAATGGTTTAGGGGCCAACAATCTGATTTTCAAAAAGGCCATGAGAGAAATAAAGTTGATAACGTTGTCACGGCAGTGTGGAGCCATATAAGCAAAATCTTGACTCCACCCACATCCCCTGCACTCACGACCATGGTCACCTTTCATGGGCACAAGTTCCACCATGTTCACTTAAACAGCCTTTATATCTCTGCATTCCTCCTCAGGATCCCACTTTCTAACATACAGAAGGGACACATCTAAACAGTTTAATAAAAGGTTTCCTTTCTTTCCGATTATGAAGCTTGTGAGGATGTAATACCAGATTCCATGCATTATGAAGGCTAGACATAAAAGTCATTATACCTGGTTACATAATTTCTACTTCTGAGACCCACATCCATTTAAGTAAATCTTATAGGTGTTGTATGTGGGTCATTTACCAAGTTTAGTTGCCACATAAACATTTGAACCACTTTATAATTGAGGAATTGATACACCCTTACAAATCCCCCATGGTGTGGTCATAAGGAGGCATTGTACATCCAATTCCCCCTCCCCATTTGTTTCCTCAGAAGACAGAAGTTTGTTGCTAGTAGAGACAGACAGAATCACTCCGCACCAGTGTCAACTAAGGGGCTGAATCATTAAAAGGTAACTAGCAGGAGCAGTTACAGGTAAGATAAATATTTCATCTCATTGACTTAACTATACATTGTGCAGGGGCAAGCTCCTCCCACACACAACAAAAAGCTGGCCCTGTATAATGCATTGTTAAAGAACACAACAGGGCAGCACCATAGAGGAGAGGCCGCTGCCTTTCCTGTATGGAGCATATGATCGCTCATGAGAGTGACCGTATATGTACCAGAGGGGGTTCTTCGGTGTTTGCTGGATGCCTACACATGGAGGCATCATGACAACACTATCATCACAGGAGGCAATTATGGATCGCCTCAGGTGGTCATTTAGACACAGGACACACATGTTAAGGGGTTAATTATGCATTGTAGATAACAAGTCAAGCTCCCCAACATTGCCCATAACAATGTATAGTATAGGGTGTGTGATTAAATGTTCCTCACCTTTTAGTGAACAGACCTGAAAATGTTGCTGCTTGAAAAGAGAGTGGTGGTTGTATTTCTGAACTGTTAAATTTGGTTTGTGATAAAAAAAAATAAAAAAAAAAAATATACACAGAGTATCACAGGCAGCAGTAAACAATTGTATGCCAATACATGGTTGATCAAATCCCTCCTTTGCAAGAAAGGCAATCTATATGCCTAATCCAAAGTAAGAGCTTACATTTTTGGATTTGCTCACTACTTTATTGCTAAAGCGTCAATAAAATATGGCCAGTAACAACACTTGTATGTTAGAATTGGGCAATGGCAGCCGTATAGTCCCTGTGTACATGCACTATGTAGACAAGGAGCTGTCTGTTTTCTAGATGCCAGACACGGCTCAGAATTCAGTCAGTGTGTGCTTGCACACCTACACGATGAGTCACATTCAATTACAGAATCACTCACTGAGACTGTAAGTAGCCATGTCAGGGAGCAAAGAGCTTTTCATACGATTCATCAGATGCAAGCTTCTGCCGTTCTCATCCTCCGCACCAGCTCCCAGAGAGAGGGGAAGAAAGTGTAATTGTGCATGTATATAAAAATGGTTAAAACAAAGTTGGGCAGTGTTGCCATTGTAAGAGAGTGATGGAAATGCCACGCACGAGACCTTTCTACATGCAGCACAAGGATTCACTTACACAAAAAGGAATAAGGTTATAAACCCTGCCAACTAATTGGAAAGTACATGAACTCAAAGCTAAATAAGTCATACAAATGCATACACACAGCATACATTAAGTGTCACTGTATGGATGTTTGTGTATGTTTATGTCTATATTTTCAGTTGACGCATGGTCATGCTTTCAGGTCAGGGAGGGCTACAACAGTAGTCCAGTTATTTAGCACAATATCAGCCTTACAAAATAAATCCAGTATGTATGGGGAGTAGTCAGATGAGGGTTACACATGCTTTGGATCCAGTATCTCTGCTGAAGGAGATATTAATTCAGAAACAAAGAGCAATCGCAAACATGAAGCTGGTAGCCAGGGCTCCAGTGCCCGCCCCAAAAATTACCAACGCCCATTTCGCCAACACAGGTCACAAAGGAAGGATCTGTTCCATCATATAAATCCAGGAGATACTGCACAAAGAGTTCGAGGACATGGCAGATACCCCTTCGAACCTCAGGAATACTCAAGAGGGCAGTATTGGATATATCATCTTGTCAAATTGGTTTACTTAAGGTATATCTTTTGCACCCACTAATAGTTTTAATTTGACACCATAGTCTATGTTAATTGATTTGTTAGAAAGTTGGCATTAGTGGTGTTTAAGACAAAACACTTAAGCTAAATTAGCCTTAGATGTAGGGTTAGGACTAGCATAAGTGTTGGTGTTAACATTAGGGTTTCATATGTCTTCACATCATCCTAGACACATTATCAGAGGTAATCCCACTGGTCAGCTTCTTAAAGTCCATAGCATTGTTTTAACTTCACTTATTTTGTTACAGAATTTTGTGCTCCGAGACACCGATATTCAGACAGGGAACCTTAGAAAGGCTTTTCTGAGAGCAGGCCACACTGACAGAGGGTCTTTACTAGATGTTAAAAATTAAACGAACCGTGATTATGAGCCTTTTCACTCCATCTGATACTTATACCCAGTTTAGTCCCCAATTTAATGAGATCTCATGCATGGTCAGGAATCATCTTCTCATTTCTCTAATGATGCAAAAATGAAACCATACTTCTAACAAGTCGTGTGTTGCACAGAAGGGACCTACTTTTGGCAATACTCTTTCCACTAGTATTTTCATCCAAGTGGTCTTTTAACTGGCTCATGCAAAACGGGGTTTTATCGATATAGTGTCAACCCATGCAGGTAATGTAACTATGCCCTAGTTAACCCTTCATTTAAGTTTAGTACATCAAGGACCACCTATGACATTAGACCGTATATCAATTGCATGACTCACTATGTTGTGTATTGCCTCATTTGTGACATCAATATGTCTGCCACACTTCTCGATGCATTAGAGAATGCATCAGAAAACGTATTAATACCATTCATGTAGATCACAATCCCCCTTCCATAATCAGTGAACATTTTTGACAAATAATGGAAATCTTCAACAATTTAGATTCCAAAGTACTTTGGCAGTAACTAGGTGGATTTTCAATCTAAAAACCAGGATGCATCTTGATCTAAACACAATTTTTGATGTTTCATGCGATATTTCAGATTTATTATTACTTTATACAGTTTACTCTATTTTTTGGTATGACATACACTATCCTTTCTATAACTTTCAAAGTCTCTAATATATACTTTTTTCATTGTAACTTAGTTCTTCCCTTGCTAATGAAGTTTATACAATGCATTATTTGCTTTTTTGATGAACCTATTTTAGCAGATTCATATTCTGTTATGTAGTTGGTATCAAAATCATTTGTTTATGGCGATTTCTCAACCTAGCAGTGCTATATATACTTTCTTATTTTTGTGTTTTTAAATGTTTTTTTATTTTTATTTATTTAAGCCCTTAGTGGTTAGATACAGTGTATGTGTGTTTCTTCATTGTGTTGCTACAGGTTCACACTAATTTCTAATTACAATTTTTTTTATCACCTGTGCTCTAGTGTTTATAAGGGAGTTTTTACCTGGGAGTCATGCTATAAGGTCAGGGAGGGCTAGAATAAATTTCCAGTTATTTAACCTAATATGAGCCCAAAATCAGTTTAACAACAAATCCAATTTGGTTAGTAAAGCTGGAAGGAGAATACCAAATGTGAGAACCGTACACCTTTTACAGGCACTTGATTCTTCAGCCTTACTGGACGTGGGACAGTAGAATGTGAGATGCCAGATGTAAAGTAATTTCTCAGTCCTTGCGGCTGCGAGCAACTGGAGACTGAACGGAGGGTCCTTTGTCAACCACACTGCATATGTATAATCTCTAATGGGAGGATGATCTAGCCTTGCTGGGTTAATCCATAGCGTATCCATGACAACTGGTGCCGTCGGACAGAAGTTGGATTCCCCATAGAGAACATCTGTCAGAACAACGACATAGTGACAACAGGATTCCTATAGAAATACCGGGAGGGTGGAAAAGGACCACCAAAAGATATCAATGCTTACACTGAAAAAAGTCAGGAGGAGGGGAAACTGGAGAGTTTTCAAGTTTACATGGAGGTTAAAGTATGCAAGAGTATTTTGGGAATGGTGGTATCAGACTAAACAAGTAACGGCTATGCTTACGGTTTACATTTACATCAGTCCAGTGCGATACATATTTATTTTTTATGGTGCTGTAGGCTAGTTTATGGTAACAACTTGCCAGCACATATATAGATTATGTGTTTTAGTTTCCAGAAGCTTGCTTCCACCTCCGCCAGCATGGCTGCCAGAGCTAGGGAACTTATTTTTCCCATAACTTTCAAATAAATGTATCTATGCCAAAATGGAAAAATAATATAAATATGGTACACCTACCTGCCCAAAATGGTGAGGACTGCTTTCCACAATGCTTAGCAAGCAGGCAGCATACTAATCATGAGATGCAAGTGTTGCCACTGGGCAGCAGGAATATCTTTGTCACCCCTTTGCCTTTGGCATTTAGGTAAAAGTTTCACTCTACAACAGAGAACCTGAAAAATGTAAATCTTCAAGTTCAGCAAAAACTAAACTGGAACAAATAAATGCAGACTTTTTTGAAAAAATGTCAGCTTTAATTTGAATTTAAAAAGGTACTCAGGCATCTTAAAATGGTTTATACTGTGAATGTAGAGAATACAATGTTGTGTCAGCAAAATTGCAAGCTAATGCATAAATTAGGAGAAAAGGGTGTTTTTAAATGCCTGAGTATGACATCACCTGTGATTTAATATGTAACTTACACATTTCCCTTTGAAAATAAGGTAATTTACATGTCAAACAGGGTGATGTCAAACACACACACATTCAAAAACATATTTTTCTTCTAATTTAGGCAGTTGCTTGCATTTCTGCCACCTCAATGTATAGTTTGATAATTTTTTTTATTCATTGTTTAGGTAATAGAGTCCCTTAAAAATTTACCATTTTTCCCCCTCAACCTGGAGTCTCCCTTTAAACCAAATGACATAATTAACCTAATTAACACTATCAAAGTCCAGAAAAGGGCAGTTTGTAAAATCACTAAAACGAAAAACATTTTTAATTGTAATTTTGCTTATAGAAGGTAAAATACATATTTTTATGAATAGTCAGGCACTAAACAATCTATATTGAAGAGAAGATTTATATTTCTTGATTTGAAATCCCCAAATTACAACGAAGCTACATACATTCCAGACTGCAAAGGCACTAGTCTCATTATGGGATTATAACAGAATGTAAAAGTCTTGATGTGCATTTGCAGCTCTCTCATCTGTAGGTGTCATTACATAACTGCTCAACATAGTAAGAAATTATGGAATCAGAACATAAACATACTTGAAATTTTTACAGCACAAAACAAGCCAGCGTTGAACATTTAGTGCCCTGAAGGGTAACCTCTTGTTAACAGAGATAGAATAGCAGCAACGACTTTGGTACAGAGATCTTGCTCCCTCCGGCTGAAGTTTGCTGGAGCACATACAATGACCACTGGTGCAGAAGGAGTTCCCATAAATTCACTGGGGGATTTCTCCAGCACCCATGGCTGCTTGTTACAGCTTTTCACGTTAACTCTTTAAGTGCCATGCGGCTTGAAACACACAGCACACGAAAAAACAAGGTACTTGTAGGCAGCTGGGAGTTTAATATGGCACTAATTACAGAGGTACAAATCGCAATCCCCAACATTTATCAACAGGACAGGGTTGCAATATGTCTCTAATTACCCATTAAGTAATCAGTCCTCATTATCACCAGGATATATTGTCCTAAAAGGCTGACCAGTTAAGACCTTTTCACCAATCTGCTGATAATGACCTGGAGAAATGATCGCAATTACCATCCTGCAAAACCTGAAAATATATCTGGAGCCAAATAAATGACACCATGCATGCAAGACACAAACACAACTGTATAGTAGCGTGACTGTAGAATGCAGGACACATCTACATATCGGCTTTATAGTAACAGGGAATGGTTAGCGTTCCGAAGTTAAAACAAGCAAATAAGAAAACAGACCTCTTTAACCATAAATATGTATTTAAACAAGCACCCCTAGATACTTATTCCTGAATTTGGGGTACATTATATAAACAAACATACATTTTATATAACTCATAATATGAACACACTGTACATAGGCACTTCTGAATTGAATGTTCTCAAGTCTAACAAACAGTATCTCTTTGATTTAACAAAAAAAAGAAAAAGAAAAAATGAAATTGGCAAGAACTATATAAAAAGAGAAAAAGTTATTTATGCCTTTCTGCATGAGCTCGAGGGAAATCTAACATTTGTGATTCTTTATTTTTCACAAAAGGCATATTTGAAGGGGGAAAAAAAGACAGGAGTCTTATCTTTCTTTGCCTTCATTACTGCCATCTAAGTCAGAATGGAATAGGATCACACTTAATTGAGGCTTTTTAGTTCACATCAATTTTGCCCAGTGCTGGGATTCAGTGAAACTTTGAAGCAAATCCTATTTAATCTCAGCCATTCAGAGCAAAAATTGCTTAATGTGTGTGTTTTGGGAAGGGAGGAGGGAGAGGGGACGGGAAAGAGATGAGGTGCCCTGAAGGAAATAAGCTGAGAAGGGGAAAGAAAAAAAAAAATCGCATCACTGGCTATTCTGATACAACTTAAAATGAAATAACTGCAGGATTTGCTTACCTCTGTCAGGGAAAATAAATTAACATCTTCGATGCTAGAGGCGTTCACAGATAGTGGCGAGACTTACACACTGGGACTTGAGAATGATTGTAACATGGAAGAGAGGAGGATTAGCATCTTTGTTTTCTCATAGTGTTTGAAGCGGCCGAGCAACGTTTAAAATCACGCTGGGGATGGAAGAGTCTTTCATTTCAGAGCCTCAGGCACCGAAAGTATAACTGCAAGCTGTATAGGACAAACTTAATATTATACACAGTGCAGAGTACACTGCAGCGCTTCACAATGTTTCATGGGATCCACCATATCAATACGCTGCTAGGCACAGTGAGGGGCCTAATGCCCTAACCTCAGAGCTAATAATGAGCTACATTTTAAGTATATAGGTTACTGTTGGAACAAGGCTGTCAAGGGCCTTGGTGCAGAAGAAATTTCTGTGCCCCCCACTAGGCCAATAGTTTTCTCCCAATCCGATGTAAAAGGACAGACCCAAGTGCATTACACCTGCTGCACTATTGTTCTGCCCCTACTGGAGCACATGGAAAGGTTTGGGAATAACTGGTACCCTGACTTGCATTTTGAGTTAATATGAGTCTTCGTTTGTAAGGGAATCTCCTAAAAATCCTTAAACCCAATTCAATACACTTTATGTGGTATTACATATCTAATATTGCTGTTCCAGGTTAATAACTATACCACCTAATACAACATTATAATATTCAGTGGAAATAATGGCAGAATTGACATCAGTCTTGGAAGTAGAAATAAGCCTGTTGAGACCATATTGTGCTGACTGATATTAGTTATGAAATCTTTATAAGCTGATTGAGGCATCTTGCAGGTTATGTAATGATCAGCAGTTATGGGAGAAGTTACGGGAACAGTGGGAAAGCTTTCATGAATTTTAACATGTCCCACCTTCTGTACTATAACTCCATTCTCGAGTGGCTCTAATGCTTGAAAGGGTATCAGCCTACTGCTTTTCAATTACATTCTCCTTTCAATAAACCGTCAAATTACTTCATACTTTGAGGTGAACTGTAACGAATTTACAATCTTACAAGGTATTCTAGTGCATGAGTTTTCAGACTACTGAGGCCTGACATTTACATCTGATGAAAAGACCTTGGAATACTGGTGAGAAAATGTTCAAACTAGAAACATAGAAACATAATGTGTCGGCTTATCGGAACCATGTGGCCCATCGAGTCTGCCCAATTTTCTAAATATCTTTATTAGTCTCTGGCCTTCTTAGTTAGATCTTCTAACTATGATAGCCTTTTGCCTATACTACTTCCGCTGAAAGGTTATTCCATGCATTCACTACCCTCTCAGTAAAGTAATACTTCCTGATATTACTTTTAAACTGTTGCCCCGCTAATTTAAGACTATGTCCTCTTGTTGTGGTTGTTTTTTTCCCCCTGATACACTCTCCTCCTTAACTGTGTTGATTAACTTTATGCATTTTAAAAGTTTTTTCTCCCCAGACAGTCTTATGGAATAGTACAGAGCAGACGGTTGAGAAGGAGGGCTAGTGTGGCAGAGAAGCCGTTTGAGGTGGAGGGCTAGTGCGGCAGAGAAGCCGTTTGAGGGGGAGGGCTAGTGAGGCAGAGAAGCCATTTGAGGGGAGGGCTAGTGTGGCAGAGAAGCCATTCTAGGGGAGGGCTAGTGAGGCAGAGAAGCCATTTGAGGGGAGGGCTAGTGTGGCAGAGAAGCCATTTGAGGGGAAGGGCTAGTGCGGCAGAGAAACCATTTGAGGGGAAGGGCTAGTGCGGCAGAGAAGCCATTTGAGGGGAAGGGCTAGTGCGGCAGAGAAGCCATTTGAGGGGGAGGGCTAGTGAGGCAGAGAAGCCGTTTGAGGGGAAGGGCTAGTGCGGCAGAGAAGCCGTTTGAGGGGAAGGGCTAGTGCGGCAGAGAAGCCGTTTGAGGGGGAGGGCTAGTGTGGCAGAGAAGCCGTTTGAGGGGAAGGGCTAGTGTGGCAGAGAAGCCGGTTGAGGGGGAGGGCTAGTGAGGCAGAGAAGCCAGTTGAGGGGGAGGGCTAGTGTGGCAGATAAGCCGTTTTAGGAGGAGGGCTAGTGAGGCAGAGAAGCCGTTTTAAGAGGAGGGCTAGTGAGGCAGAGAAGCCGTTTGAGGGGAAGGGCTAGTGCGGCAGAGAAGCCGTTTGAGGGGGAGGGCTAGTGAGGCAGTGAAGCCAGTTGAGGGGGAGGGCTAGTGTGGCAGACAAGCCGTTTTAGGAGGAGGGCTAGTGAGGCAGAGAAGCCGTTTTAGGAGGAGGGCTAGTGAGGCAGAGAAGCCGTTTTAAGAGGAGGGCTAGTGAAGCAGAGAAGCCGTTTGAGGGGGAGGGCTAGTGAGGCAGATAGGCTGTTTGAAGGGGAGGGCTAGTGAGGCAGAGAAGCCGTTTGAGGGGGAGGGCTAGTGAGGCAAAGAAGCCGTTTGAGGGGGAGGGCTAGTGAGGCAGATAGGCTGTTTGAAGGGGAGGGCTAGTGAGGCAGAGAGTCCTTCATACATTTAATTATATGTATATTAAAAATATAAAAGAATGAAAAATATATAAAGGTGGAGACCCTAGGTAATGAACATGAGACCTCGCACATGCAAGGTAGACAGTCTACCACTGAGCTACATTACCTGCTGGAGATCGCTGTTAAAATTGCAATAGATAACAAGTATTAATACTTTCAGGGGATGTCAAAATTAGATCTTGGCAGAGAAAAATGTGAATGCAGATTGATGAAAATGGGCACATTACATGACCTAGTTAGCTTATGTATGGCTAAAACTGATCATATAATGTAATATAAAAATGTAATCGCTTTCAGAGTTTAGTGTGGCCGACCATCTATACTGGCCAACGGAGAGTTAAACCGTTACATGTCAAAGAGGTGAGTAGAAAATCATATTATACACCCTCAGGACAGAAAAGGGGTTAATATTTTGTGTCCTTGCTAGGAATGGTCTGTTCCAGGACACATTTTCCTCTCCAGGCATAAAGTAATGGTTTGTGTCATTAAGTACTATGCAGAAATATATACAGCAGCAGATTCTCTCCAGCACAGCCTTTCCCTTTATGGTTCTTAGAAATCTCATGGCACACATTTAAATCAGACCAACCACAAATCAGATATTGACCACAGGAAAAAAAAAGAAAGCATTTGCTAATGATATATTGAGGTTTGGAACCCAAGCAGATATTTATAAAGGTTATCACCAATTAGACTAAAGCTCTAGTCTTACACAAATGAGTAACGTTTATTCATATTCCATTGTGGAAGTGTACTGATGTTGATATGTAATTTGGAAGGCATTCTACTTGGTAAGAAAATGTTTTCCCAGACTGCTCCTATTCTGAGTGACAGACTGAGGCCAGAGTACCACAAGAGAGGGCAGCGACCACAGCTCAACGTACAAATTCCTATATTATATTAGACAATACCCGGGCTGGCTTTTCACATCAATCAATAAGTAAAATGAAGTAACTGACTTCACTTCTCTTTATTCTTACTATTCTTGAACGTCTGTTTGATAACCTTTAACCAAGTTTTTTCCTCTATGCCCAGAACCTGTATGCCTCAATAGGAAATAAATAAATATATATAAATATATTAGGATTGCCACCTTTTCTTCAAAAAAACCCAGCCTTGGTACTGTCTCCATAGAATCTGAATAGCATCCAAGAATCTGATCACATAGTAGTTGTCACCAAAATCACAGACTAGCCATTTTGTTTCTTTAATTAAATATGATTAGTACTTCACTCAGTAAGTATATATATTCAGTCTAGCTGAGGTTTCCTATGGGATTGTTGAACACGTCTTGCATTTTTCATGACAGGTGTTCGGTCATTCTTTCGTGTTTGTTGAAGCGTAAGCAATAGTTGGATTAGATGTCCAGCTGACATTCAGAGTGCAGTGAACGAGTGACAATAAAACACATAAACACCTGGTACATAATGTGAACAAACTCATAACTATTTACAGACCATTCCACACGAACACTTCCAATATCTTTTTCTACTGCGTGTACTATATGGATCTCAGCTAATCACAGAAACAATTCCTTACACTTATTTAGCCCATTCACTACACATCTAAATTAGAGCTGTTTGGAGGTCACAAAGATAATCATGTCATAAAATCTCCGAACCCTATTAGGCAAATAAATGAAAACAAAGAAAACTGGTTTTAGTTACTTCCTTGCAATCCAATAATATACAGTCACATGTTCTTAGGGTTTCCTTACTAAATCATAGCGAAATCACAGGGGATGATACAATTGTAAGTACAATGCATACAATTATAATGGGCTTCCTTTGATCAGTGAGGTAGAATGGCAGATGACTGTGTGGATGAAAGTCACAAGGTCACTGACTTCTCAAGGTTAAAGTGGCAGAGTTATGAGATTCAGGGAATGTTTTGCAGTGTCCCCTGGAGGACAGATTTCACCCTGCTTTATTTCAAGCATTATTAAACGGGGCCAGTCAGGAGAAAACCCTCTGGCAATATTGTCTGCCAGCCAAGGACATTTATAATCCCAAGAGCTGTCCCATGTGGCATGATCTAGTTAGTGTTACATGCAAGTTACTGTTACACAATGATTTGTAAAGGGCTACTGCAACCACAACAAATCAGGCACAAAAGAACCAATAGTTTATCCCAGAGGACATGGTTTACCCATCTTAAAGGTCATTAAACTTTATCCATGGTAAAATTCCATAAAACTACAATAGGCGAGTACAGTAATACACTCAACAGTATGTTTCTTTATGCTATAAAACTACAATTAGCTAGGCCAAAATATTTTATGTGGCGAATTGGAAAGGGCCTAATCTGGATAAAGAAATGTGATTCAAAACAAGGTTGCTTTAAAAAATGGGGAGGAAAAAAATCAATGTATTTCACACTTACATTTGGCGCAACCTGACAACCGAGAGAAGGACGTCCCGGAGGTAAACCCGCCAAAATATATGGTTGGCTCAGTATTTTAACTTCTTGTATCCTTATAAATAGGTAGTGTAGCCCTAAATGTAATATATATTGTAGTGCAACTTTGAAGAACACTGTTTAATATCGAACAGCTTCAAATTCACCATGTTAGATTACAGTGTGTGTGTATATATATATATATATATATATATATATATATATATATATATATGGAGAAAAGTGTTGTAATGGGTCAGTGGAGTTTCCAGTTTGTCATTGTGCCCTGGCATGTACAAAGGTACACTAAACTTAACTTTCCACTTGTGCTAATAATGAAGCACAAGTGAAAGTTTAGTTTGTCCCTAGCATGGGACTAGGGGACAAAGACCCCCACAATCTGCAGACCTCAGTCAGACAGAGCGAGTCTTCATTCTGACTGGCTGATCATGCGCTGACTTAGATAGATATACATATATATATATATATATATATATATATATATATATATATATATATATATATATGTGTGTGTATATTAGGGATCGACCGATTATCAGATTAACCGATATTATCGGCCGATATTCACAGTTTCCTAAATTATCGGTATCGGCATCTAACTTTACCGATAATGCCGATAATATTTGAATGAAGCAGTTTTCGCGATCAACGATCGCGAAAACCGCTTTAACAGTGCTGGTCTATTGCCTCGACATCGAGGCAATAGCCAGCACCGATATTTCATGCTGCTCCATCAATATGGCTAAGTCCTCTGCCGGTCTGAGCTTCGGAAGTGAAAGTAACTTCACTTCTGTCGCTCTGAATATGCTACTTGACTACCCCTAGTGGTAGTTTAGTAGCATTGCAATGGAAAATAATTAAAATACATATTTAATTAAATAAAAATAGGTTATTTAGCTATATTAGCCTATAGGGTTAAAATTAAATATTTTTTAGCATAAGGGATAGGGTTAAAATTAAATTAAAGTTAAAAAATATTAAGGGATATAATAAGGATTAGAGTTGGGGTTAAATTTAGTGTTAGGGTTAAATTTTGGGTTCGGGTTGGGGTCAAAAGATCAATATAGGAAAAAACCAAAAAACACTATTTTTGGTTTTTGCCCCATAACTCGCAAAAAAATACCGAAAAATATGGAAACATGCATATTTTTGAACTCGGGACAACATTTAGAAACTATTTAGCCGGGGTCTTTTTTAATGATTTTATTTGTGTAAATTATATTTTAGGTCAAAGTTAGAAAAAGTGGGTTTTTTTAAATTTTTCATCATATTTTATGATTTTTTTTGTAGTAAATTATAAGATATGATGAACATAATGGTATCTAATGAAAGCCCTTCTTATGACGATAAAAACAACATATAATTTGTGTGGGTACTGTATGTGAGAGCAAAACATTACAGCTAAACACAAACACCCTAGAAATGTCAAAACAGCCATTGTCACCAAGGGAAAGTCAAGGTGAAAATGTCTTGTCACTAAGGGGTTAATTAAGCTGTTTTGATGCCTTGCTTATATTTACTGTAGTGTCCCTTTGATATAATTGCCTATGTCATTGCTGCTCATTTTACTAAGATTTAATCTAAGTATGGACTATGTGCAATTGAACATTGTTGTTCTTGTTACCCTTTGACTGATATTTATTTAAAAAAAAAAAAAAAAAGTGGTCCAATTTGTTGTATTTGACCATATCACCATTGTTTTGCTGCACTATTTATTTTTATTTAGCAATGAAAAAGATTTACAAAAAAAAGCTAAACGTTAACAATAAACATGTTCATTTAACAGCAGATTTGTGTAGAAATTGTTTTTTTTCCCAAAAAATTAAAATGCACGAAATATCGGTATAAGTTATCGGCTATCGGCCTGAAAGTTCACAGGTTATCGGTATCGGTATCGGCTCTAAAAAATCAATATCGGTCGATCCCTAGTGTATATCTGTCTTTATTTGGATTTATTAGGTTATAGACTTATCTAATTACATTGTGTTAATATGTCATTTATCAAATTGTTTAACAGATTATAGAATTTATCAGAATTATTTACAAAGTATATATCAGATACATAACTTAATATTAATAACAGGATGAAAAAGAACACTGTCAGTGCGTGACAGCCTGAAACGGCTGTGCCTCAGCTGTGAGGCAGCAGAGTGTAAATCCGTGAGTATCTATTAAGATACTTTTACTCTGTTTTACTCCAGACAAGCAGGACATTTTCTTTTACCCTTGCTTCAAAAGAAAATAAATAAATTTATTTCCAGAAAAGCATGTGTAGGCCCTTCTGTGCCACAGTCCAAGATACAAGACTCCTTTTGGAGCAGATAATGCAGAGATGATGGGCCAACCAGTTGCCCAATCATCAAGTCTGTGGTTTCAGGTCTCTGTTTAAAACACATTTTCCCAGGAGACATTGTGTTGCACACACACAAGCCTGCCAACACATCTGTCAGCGGGCAATGCAATCTTGAGGCACACAGATGATCACATGCCCTAAATAGGTCCTAGCATTAATGGTCTTTAAAATAATGGTGAATGGTACACAGATCCTCAATACAAGATATTACTCAAATGTAACTGGCAAAATAAAAATGCCTGTGCCCCCTTCCCTCTTTGTTTAAATGGTTAGCTTCCAAGAAACATTCATTTTGTATCTCTGGATATTCTTCGCTAATAGCAGCAGCTCCAAACTTAAAGTATATTGAGCAGGTCATCGTTCAAATAAGGTATCTTTTAGTGGTATGTATTCAAATATTGCTAACTGGCAGCAAGACGCAAAGAACAAGAAGTCTGAAGGCCCACTCCAAGCAAGAAATAAATAACACACTGATAATTGGTACCCCAAGTAGCCATTCCTCTGAAATCACATATTCAGCTATTAACCTGCATCGGTCTTACCTTAGTTCCTCCTATATCGGAATCCATGCATTCATATGCATGTTTGGCATAACATTTAAGGCTCTCACACTTGGAGCTTTGGCTGTATCAAAATAGATCACAGTGCAGAGAACATCAGTGTGCTGCATCTACTATCAGTCAGATCTGTTTAGAGTCAGCCAATGGGTGAGTAAAATGGTTACACCTGCATGCACACGGAAGGGGGGGGGGGGGGGGGATATTTTTAACCATTTTTAAAAACAGTTAAAATTCCATTACAGTTGTACTTTAATCAATGTTTGAACTAAGAAAATGCATCTGCCAGTTCTCTACGACACATGATGGCTGGGCAGGGTGTGATCTTTATTGCAGAGCACACACAGATGCACGTTTTCCCAGCATCCTCTATGCCTTTCTCTTTAGAATGATGAGAAGGCACTGATTCATGTAACAGCAGAATTATCATTCTTCCTAGTTCCAGAGGATAGATGACCGTTATGGCAGCCCTAAATCAATGAGCAACAGGATTGCTATAATAGCAAGAAATGCAAGAGTGAGCAAAGCAGTCAGCGCTTACCCTACTTAATAATAAAGCAACACTAAGCAGAACAGCAAACAAATAACTGGCTCTTGGGGGCATGTAACAGGTTTCATGCTAGGAGCATACAAATTATTTCTTACACCCATTCCCTGCTGATTCTGCACTGTAGGTCCCTAGGTCACTAATGGGGATGAAATTTATTTTTTATTTCAATGCATGTGGTTTGAGGCCAATGTTCTACGGAGGCAATAGAATGACCATTATTTTTTGAAGAAAACCTAGATGTTGGGCCTAATCTTGACCCTGACTTTTAAACTCTTTCCACTATTGATTGACAAACAAAATACAGATGTATGGCAAATTCTTAGCATGATTCATTTCTCAAAATGCAACAGATAGAAAAATATGCATTTAAAGCTATTTTTCTACTTAAAACAAAGAAAAATCTAACCAAATCTGCTTGAAAATAAGCCTCTTTCATATTCAGTATTGAACACGTCTGGTACAAAAGGTCAGGCCTCGGCATCCCTCAGAAACCACCTCATTCCGATGCACAACCAGCGAGGACGGCAATATTCCCATGGGGGGCTTGTATAACGTACCATGCCACTGCACTTTAATTTATGTCTGAGGCATTAATAAAATATCACATACATGCCAGAGCAAACAAGGCTTTGACAATGTACTCATATCACACTTTCTACATTTTTAATCAGGTCGTTGTGAATGATGTTTCCTCAGTCTGCAAGACAGGAATATAGTGATGGAGCACAGGAAAGTTTATTTACAAAGATGCTTCCATTAAAAACACATCTATTCCGTCTCCGCACTAGCACAAGTAATGTTTGCTACAGCTCCCCTTTTTTTCCCTGTAGCTTTAATACACTTTTTAGCTAGACTGCGGAATATTGATGCACAGTGGATGAAGTTGTTATCTTCCTAAGTGAAGTGGAGAAGGAATCACGTTGCATTTAGGACGGGCCAAGATGTCCTGTCTTTTCCACAATATGGATTCTGATCCTGACATACAGTATTATATAAACATCACTCATGCAGAGGGCTCCGTGGACAATATAGGAGAATGGAATATTAGGTAAAACACGAAACACAGAAGCTGAGAAAGAAGATCAGGTAAAGGGGAACACAAACTAATCTTATGGCATCCAAGCTGCTGTTCACTACATTTACCATAATGCACAGCTTATTGGAAACCATGACAAATCCTCTCACTACATTGCTGTAAACCATAAAAAGCCTGGCTCAGGACAGTAACATCAGGTATAAGTTGAACTATAGGTTTTCTACCCGTGGGCTGATGTATACAGTAGTGTATCTTCCACAAGGCAAACATGGCACTCGCCTAGGGCGGCACTTTGCCAGAGGGCGGCACTTTTCCATAGTGTGTTAAACCACACTTGTGGCGCTTGAAACATTTTCGCTACCTCCCCTACCGTTCAGCAAGGTTTAGCTCCTTCTAGTTAATCGGAGTGATGGGGGCATGTAATGGATGTTGTGGGGGTATGAAATGAGGGTGATGGTGGCATGTAATGGGGGTGATGGGACATTTAGTGTGTGTACAATGTGGGTGATGTGGGCATGTAATGGGGTGAAGGGGCATGTCGTGGGTGTGCAACGTAGGCGATGGGGCATGTAGGTGTGCAACGTGGGTGGGGGGTGCCCCGAATTTTGTCTGCCTAAGGCAGCACAAAACCAAGATACACCACTGGATGTATACTTACTAAAGGTAATATGCCTTCCTACAAGTTAACAGTTGGTTTAGAGCACCAACAGTTTAAAGGAAATGTTTTAATTACTCACGGCAGAGTGTATTTTTTACCCACCCTGGTTCTATATAGCAAAGCATAGATAAATGAGTGGGTATGGTGCACTCATGTTCTGATCCCACAGAGCTACCAGAGCAAGAGACCCACATACGCCAACATGTAGTTGTGTATTCCACTGCCCATTGCAGGCGATATCATGTAAGCAAATTAAGCCGCTACTTAAAGGGACTTCTAGTGCCCAAAATGCATCTTCCAAATATTAATGCATATTAATATGATTTCAAAGTACTTTAAAATGCGTGTTTTACATTTTGCATTGCTTAAAATATAAAATACTAACAGCTAAGTGAAATGACAGCATTTTGCAAGAAACCAGAACTGAACACACTAGCTGAGTAAAAATAATTTCCTTTTTTGCTACAGGGATCAATGAGAATAATACCATTCAAAAGAGAACCTACTGTGAACAAGAGACATGTCACTCTGAGTCCACACAATGCATTCAATTCAAGGAGCACATGAAGTGACTGAAAAAAAAAACCTTTATTATCCTCAGCATCTATAAAATCAGTGATGCCGCACCTGCAATAAAAATGCAATCACTGTGGAGGGCTTGTCATATTAAAAATGTGATTTATGCAGAATGCCTCTATCATATCACACTGGTAGAAAAGCCAGTGCACTATACAAGCAGAAATCTTAATCTTGCACCAAAGCGAGTTTGGGGACTAGACTGTCCCTTTAAGGCCCTCATTTGTTTAGAAGCCCCTCAGCACCTAACTGATAAGTAGGATGCCCCAATCTGATTTCACTTGAGCCACCTTACTATTAACATTTCCTCAGTGGTACAAGGAATTTTAATAAAAATGACAGCTTTATTGTATTTCAACAGATGTAGGAAATGCATGCTTTAGGGCTGCATTGGAGAGCCTATGAAACTAAAGACTACTATGAATTTTGCTGGGTATAGTGTGTACCTTTTTGTATGGTCTGTTCTAGCAGCATATTACTAGGACTTCAGGATCCATGTTAAGCACTTAAACGGCAATTAGAGGGTGGTGATTGTGTTGCACAGTCTAAGCTAGTCCATACGTTGCCCTAACTATATGTGGCAGATTTAAAACATGTCATTCCTTTGAGACTTGGCATATATACAATTGGGGCTGAGAATGGGGCAAGCCTGTCACACAGCGGAGGGGGTGTAGTGTGGGATATGCGACGTTAATACATATCAATGCCCGTCTGGTCAGACCCTTTTGCTCATTTCCTCACTGGTCAAGACTTACCTTGCTCTCATAACAGAGAAGATTTTATTTTCGCTCTGCTGCTATTAACACACACAAAAATATAAATTCATTATGCTTTGGGGGGCAGAGGGCAAACAAGCTTGTTTTCAAAACCAGAGGTTGTGAACAATTTCATTAATCATCTCTTTTTATGCAAGAGTGGCAAACAGACAGTGCCTGCCTCCTGCTATTACAATATAAGCAGGCAGATAGGCAAAAGGAGAGCGCACCAGCCTCCTCAGAATGGATGCTCCCAGCAGCTGTCTGTTACACTACATTACAGATGTGAAATGTGGAGATTAAATACATTGGGGGCAAAACCAGACTTGAACATAAAAGCATTAGCTATACAAGGCCAGTCACATTGCTGTCGTGCAAAGCATGTCCAGCATGGATAAGGGAAATGAGAAGACGCATATTCAAAACCTCCCACCTTCAAAGCAAACAGCAACATATAGGAAAGCAACCTTTCTACAAAATCCAATATGTATACATTATTTGGGACAGAGCATGCAATAAATGTACATGTGTATTTGGGTCTCCGAGTGCTGTATGTGTAACGGTTACAGAGGGCACAGCACAATGCAAGTGGAATCACTCAGGGGATCGAGTTTGCAATTTAACTTGAATTGTTCCAAGAATAGAGCACAGCGCTAGTGAAAATTTCTAGGGAGCAGTGGAAGCGGAATCCTTAGAGCAATGTAATATCAAAGACTAGTAAGTGCAGTGCATGCTTTATATCAGTTTGCTTACAGAGCACAAACAGTGTAATGAATCACTCTGTTGTCTATGTTATAAATGCATCTACAGTGATAGAGGGGAAGATCTATAGGTGTGTAATAATGGTGAGAATTATCTTGCCTGTATTTCAGCTATCTCACTCCTAGGAAACCTATGCATAGAGTTTTGATTGTAAAATACCAGTGATTGTTTTATCTTCCTATCTGTTCAATTCCAGTTGCATTATTCCAGTTCCTTCTTTAAAAATGAGAAGCAGGCTTTATAAAATTCAAAAATGCATTCACTTTATTCAATTCAAAAGCAGTAGTATTACAAGATTTGGTGAATTGGAAGGATTAATAAATAAGGATAGATGGAGAGGAAGTAAGGGAAATCATAAAGTGACCCAGATTTGTCAAGCTGTTCTCCTGTGCAGTCATGTCCTATATTTCAGGGACAATTTCCCACTTTTATGAATGACTACAACCAACATATTTTTCCATGCAAGAAAGAAAATTATTGAAATCATTTCATTAAGATTACTTGGTCCTGGTACAGATCCAAAAGCACAGAGCTAGTTAATAAAAACATACCAAGTCAAATATATATCTGACCATTTATCAGAATCTGTTCCTCTAACATGCACAGTTCGTTATTACAAGCTGAATTACCTGAATCTTCCCCAGAGAAGTTAGAAACGGAGATGAATAACTTCAGAGTGTTGGAAAATACTACTCTGGTATTCATAAAGGAAACATCCTTTAATTCAACCTCAACAGTTTAATTCAGTGTATATTTTAGCTCCTTTAGACTGGCAGATTGACACAACACAGAGTATACTGGACTCATCTTACAGACCAAAGCCATATAAATGTTAAGGTTATAATTCGGTTTCAAATCTGTGTCCATTATATGTTCAGTGATAGAAACAAAAGGCAAAAGGTGTGTGCACATGATAACATGTACATACATGCATATTATTTAAAAATTCAAACAAGATTAAGAGTGATCCACTCACCTGAACAAGCATTGATCATTTGGGGGCACTGCTAAAATGACCTGCGTAATGCAATGTGTATACATACATACATATACACACACATATACATATATATATATGTATTTATATATACATACATATACACACACAACTTGGGCTCTTATGGTAATTAGTCAATTCTACTGCTTATATCTAAAAACAAGGTTCTCTTGCAACGACGAGACTGGCCAACTGATATTTTCACATGTGCTTCTACAATAGAGAAGAACTAAACGTACGCGTCTCTTTAATGCAAGGATAAGTGAAGCATGACTGAATACAGATATGTGCAGCACTACCCCATAGGATATACTTACTCAATTGCTCACTGTTGAAGGAAGGTAATAAGAGCAGTGTGCATATACATATAGTAAAATACATAAATGTTGCCTCTGAATGGTACAGCACAGGACCTTTGCACAAGCTCATCCATTCCAATAACATGAAGCCTCTTAGATGGCTGTGGAGGGGCCAGGCATGTTTCTCTGAAGCACCAGATACTAGCATGGCATGAATGAGCAGGACATTAGATCTTTAATAATGCACCATACAATAAAAAAAAAATTCAGACTTGCCATTTTATCCAACTTATTATTAAGTTATTTTTCATACATAAAAATTTGATTTTAAAAGTACAGCTATCCAAGTTATGTTGTCTGGGTCTTAGCCTTTTATTTCATTAAATTATCACAATTGATAGTCTCATCAGGGAATGTAAACATTTGCTAAGTTTTGATGACGATAGACACACTATAATATATGTAGAGCATTCCCATTCACTGATTAGACCATCAGAAAACCCAATTTGCTCTGAATTTAGCCAAACCACAGAAGAAAGCAAAATGATCACAATGCATGTGACACACCAAGAAAAGGAGAATAAATGCCTTTGCATTCTTAATGAATCCGTGACACCAGATATACACACTTTGTAGGTTAAGTTTATATACGATAATCCTGTGAGATTGGATATCTGCTTTAAAACACTCAAACCCTTAATTACATTGAGTTCCTCAATCAAGACTCTGCATGATCAGCGTTTCAATGAATCTGAATCATGCACAGGAATGTCAAGACCACCCAAAAACCAATACTATCCAAAATGTAATGTTAGTGAGAGAATAGCTTAACAATTTACAGCCCCCCCCCTCCCCCCCTCCATACATGGAATTAATAAAGACACTGAATAAGCAGCAGACACACAGTGATAAGAGGAACAAAAATGGCAAGTGAAGAAGGGAAAAAAAAGATGTCAAGGAGTACAGATGCTCTCGAGAGGCCTGCATACTACACAGCACTACAGATATCCCTAGATGGAATATATTCACTGATGCAGAGAGCGACTTGCTTTATCCAATCAGTGCCCTTATCCAGAAAACAACTAAATGCAGCTCTGATCACAACTGTGGGAACGGACGGCTTCTATTGCTTGCAAAGACAAGGTACAATAAATGCTTATGTTCAGACAAGACAAAACACTCTACACAAGCAAGATTTTAGCATGTAATAATTATGGCAGCTTACTTTAACACTTTTCCAAACTTCTAATATTGTTAAAGCAAAAGAATACAGGTGAGTGCATTCCATCTTTGTGAGGCATATGAACAAAACAATAGCCCCTATCAGGGTTACCCCTTCTAAAGGGGTAAATTCTTAAGGAAACAGCAGTTTTAGTACATATGGAACAACATTACTTGCCAATTAGAGTAAAGGGGAGCAGATTATGGTCTTGTATGCACATCAGTATGATCACCAATTACATTAATAATGCTTATTATATATTTTTCACAATTCCTTTATAATAATTCACCTGCCAGGGCCATGAGTGACCCATTAGGTGGAAATGTTTTGGATCCACTAACAATTACCATTATGAAATGTTTTAAGTTAATGGACTGTCTTTTATTCAGCCATACAAACTGTAACAATCATAATAGTGGGTAGCAGCAGCATTTATGTTGTATGAAGCTTTATTTTCAAGTTAAGAAATGAGTTCACATATAGTAAATGATAAAGGAATTTTCCCCCTTCTTTTAAATTTACCTCTAAAAAACCAGTAGCTATGGAAAGGGCCAGCGGGATCCAATGGAGCCATTGGTGAGGTCCGTGGGTAGATTTGTGCAATTCCCTAGACATTTGAGGCATAAGTTAACAACAAAACCCCAATTCTATCAACGCCTTTTCACCCAAAGATGCATTTCTCCACAAATAAGTGTAGCTCTTTGAGAAAGAAAATGAAAAGTGAAAGCTTCCCTCTAAGAACACAAGCTGTGTGTGAGATGCCAGAAAAATATAAAAACATTTATCTGCACCTGGGTTGGAGTGTATTGTTTGAGTATTGCCTTTGTAAGAAATGGTTGGTCTGCACGGTAATTGTGTAAAAGCTTGTATTAGTGTTAAATACAAGAATATGAGTACCACAGTGCCATTCAAACAAATGGCTAAAATTGGCTTCAGAAGAACTGTAAATGAGGGGAAAAGAACTATAAAAAGATAACATCTCTTACACACAATTATGTTAAAGGGAAATCTGTTAAATATGAATTGAATGACTATTCGATTGAAGGATGTACAGAGCACTTTATACTAAAATTAAAATAAAAAATCAACTACTACAGATATACAGTTCACATAACATTTGCACCACTGCAATAGCAGCATAGTATCCTGCAGTCCCGGACAGGGTCACCATCAGGGGGCTAAAACCATTACCATTGTAAGGGGGGAGACAATCTCCCTCTGTTTCATGTTATTAGACAGCCAGGTGGTGGTGCTAACTGGAGGAGGAGATGACCTCAATGAATTAGAGGTTTGTTGGGTCAAAACACCATCCTCTCTTTAGTTTGGCAGAGCGTTACTGCCAATGCCATTTCGAAGCACAAGTCAGCACGTCTCACATAACGTCTGAACACTGGGTTGCACTAGACGTCAACTTGTGAGAGCGCACTGTGTGTGCAGACATCTGCCAAAGCGGCAGCAAGGTGATAAGTAAAACATTAGTTCTTCCCAGTTAGAGAGAAAAAAAAATTATTCAAATGTGCATTGTCATGGTTATAATTTAGCAGCTGCTGTGTTATTTTAGCCTCTAGGCCCCAAACCAAATCTCCCTGCACTCAGTGTGTTATGTAATCTCTGGCCCCAATCTCTTTGGTTGTAAGTTAAATTGTATTATTTATTAAAAACAAACTTTATTTCAGATTTGTTGTTTATATTTCGATTAGAAAGCACCTCTGTTTTTAGGTGTCAGTTCTTGGTGTGAATATAACTTTGTACCTTTGTCATGTGTCATTGTTGCCACCTTGTAAAATTATGAACCTGTAAATACTTTTGTTTGCAGTCTGCTTTTTAAAATACCGTATTTTCTCGATTATAAGACGACCCCCCCAAACTTTGGATATTCCTTTAGGAAAAAAACTAAAAGCCTGAATATAAGACTACCCTATAGGAAAAAAGTTAAACTTGTATATATTCACATGTAAATTGCTTTTTTATTAAAAAATTATTAAAAAAATGCATTTCTTGTTTTTATTTCCTTTTATGTGCCAATGCTGCCTCTCTCTTTCCCTTGCCCCCAGCTTTGTCTCTCTCCCCCTCCCTTTGACTCCCCGCTTGCCTGTCTCTTCACCCCCTTGTTTCTCTCTGCCCCCCTCCCTCTGTCTCTTCCCCCCTTCCTCCCCTTGTTGCTCTGTCTCTCCCTTCCTCCCCTTGTTGCTCTGTCCCCCCTCCCCTGTCTCTCTTCCCCCCCCCCCCCTGTCTCTCTGCCCCCTCCCTCCCCCTTACTTGTAACTCGATCCCTGGTGGCTAGTGGGGGCAGCCGGGGGATGTCTGCACGATACGTGCAGACATCCTCCATGCTGCCCGACACGGCAGTCTATTATGACGGAAATCTGGTAGGCTTTCAAGAAAGCAAACCATTTGTATGATGGAGGATGAAGTGGGCCCTGACCACTTGTTATGAAAGAGGCCTCAAAATGTATGCGGCCCTGATCCCAAGGACAGACCAGATGCATGCGGGAAACATTGCGCTTAAACAATTTTTAATATTCATACGCTAAAGAATTGAGCTGCAGTTACATAACCGGTCTGATTTTTGCTCCTCTCGGTGTAGCAGGAACAGGTCATAAAAAGATGGAAGCAGCTCACTAATGTTGGGAACATAGATCTGTAGAGGATTAAAATGGCTCTTGTAAAGAGAACATTGAAGAACAAGTACTGAAGAACTACAAGCAGACAGAAACATGGCAAGTAAAGGTTAAGTCAGCCGTGTGCAAGAACTTCTGTCACATATTTTAACGAATGGCTGTATTGAGTAATGTTGCCAAAAAGTTATCTCCAAGGCCTATATTGTACCAGATGCATCATTTAATGGTTTAGGTCAACAGAAAGCAAAGTTTCCATGTAATACTTATTAACAAATGTGGAGAATTAACACTTTTTTTTAGCACTATTTCAGTAGCTACTAAATATTAAGCATGTGAAAAAGTTCTCAATTTCTTGATGTTAAGAATGGGTCTCGAGAGTATTTCAGAAACTAATCAGAAAGGGTTAATAACAGATGTAATATGATTTTTTAAAAATATTACATATTAATAGTAAGTTAAAGAGACTATCACTGAAACCAGACATTTTACTGTGAATGTAGAGCATGAAAGACCATTGAAAATGGTTTATACATTGTGATAGCAAAATCTCAAGCAAATGCCTAAATTAGGAGAAAAATGTGTTTTAAATGTGTTTGTGGAGTTTACTGCCTATGACATCACCTGTGGCATGGTATGCAACTACCTTTCAATAGGAAAGCATACCGTGCCACAGTGATGTCATAAGCAGTAGACTCCACAAACACATTTAAAACACATTGTTCTCTTAATTTAGGCATTCGCTTACAGTTTTGCTAATACAATGTGTAGATAATTTTCAATAATTTTTCACAGTAAAAACAATGTTCAGGTGATACAGTCCCTTACTTCTACTTTGTTTATTCCATATCTAGAATAAAGACACTTAGCAATGCATATCCAATTTAATTCCACTGCTCTAGAATAGGATTACAGATTAAGTGATTATTGAATTTGCTAATAAAATACTGCAGTGTTCTAATATGTAATGGTTTGTAGTACGCTTGCCAAAATTCTTTAAATATCAAACAGATGCAAAGGGAAATGGAAAGAAAAATCCATTACTGATCTAGACCAGGGCTCGACAAACCCCAGGCGCCAGGTCGCCATGGCGACCAGGAAATTAGACCTGGCGCCTGGGTGCTGTCAGCCTCCTGGTCCCCTTGCCGCTGCCATCCGATTTTTCCGCAGCGCGAGGGGGTAAAGTCTGTGCCGATTGGCCGATGGCACAGACTGCAAGCTCCGCCCCCTCGCGCAACGCATGTCCGGGTGTCGTCACGTGACATCCTGGCACTCAGCACGCCGACCAACGGAGTTAAGCTGCAGCGTGAATGTCCCCCTCCCCTGCAGTGAGGTAAAGCAGCAGGGAGGGGGACACATCAAGAAGAAACCCCCAAGAAAAGACTGTGTTAGGTGGGTGTGTGTTTGTATGTATTGTAAAGTAGGTGTGTGTGAGGGGTTTGTATATATGGGTGTGTGAGGGGTTTGTATATATGGGTGTGTGAGGGGTTTGTATATATGGGTGTGTGAGGGGTTTGTATATATGGGTGTGTGAGGTATTTGTATATATATGTGTGTGTGAGGTATTTGTATATATATGTGTGTGTGAGGTATTTGTATATATATGTGTGTGTGAGGTATTTGTATATATATGTGTGTGTGAGGTATTTGTATATATATGTGTGTGTGAGGTATTTGTATATATATGTGTGTGTGAGGTATTTGTATATATATGTGTGTGTGAGGTGTTTGTATATATGTCTATATGTAAAGTATGTGTGTTTGTGTATATGTAAAGTATGTGTGTTTGTGTATATGTAAAGTATGTGTGTTTGTGTATATGTAAAGTATGTGTGTTTGTGTATATGTAAAGTATGTGTGTTTGTGTATATGTAAAGTATGTGTGTTTGTGTATATGTAAAGTATGTGTGTTTGTGTATATGTAAAGTATGTGTGTTTGTGTATATATGTGTATATGTAAAGTATGTGTGTTTGTGTATATATGTGTATATGTAAAGTATGTGTGTTTGTGTATATATGTGTATATGTAAAGTATGTGTGTTTGTGTATATATGTGTATATGTAAAGTATGTGTGTTTGTGTATATATGTGTATATGTAAAGTATGTGTGTTTGTGTATATATGTGTATATGTAAAGTATGTGTGTTTGTGTATATATGTGTATATGTAAAGTATGTGTGTTTGTGTATATATGTGTGTGTGAGGTGTTTGTGTATATATGTGTGTGTGAGGTGTTTGTGTATATATGTGTGTGTGAGGTGTTTGTGTATATATGTGTGTGTGAGGTGTTTGTGTATATATGTGTGTGTGAGGTGTTTGTGTATATATGTGTGTGTGAGGTGTTTGTGTATATATGTGTGTGTGAGGTGTTTGTGTATATATGTGTGTGTGAGGTGTTTGTGTATATATGTGTGTGTGAGGTGTTTGTGTATATATGTGTGTGTGAGGTGTTTGTATATATGTGTATATGTAAAGTATGTGTGTTTGTATATATGTGAAGTAGGCGTGTGTGTTTATGAATTGTGTTTATGTTTGCGTGATTGTCTGACTCCTAAAAAAAATGTCTGGCTCCTAAAATCAAAATAAATTTGTCAAGCCCTGATCTAGACATTGCCTTCAAAGCAGGGGCGGCCCTACAATGCATCCGGTTGGGTCTGTTGCCCCAGGCAGCACTGTAAAGGGGGATGGCAATATCCCCATGCCACCGGTTACATGAAGCTTCATGCCTCTGCTCTACACAGACCATCATACAAAGCTGCAGTTGCACCAAGAAGCAACCATCATCCCCTAAAGTAGGAAACTTGGAGTGACTAAGTTGTAATCCACTGTGACTGCATTCAATAAATCAGCTATTCCAGCAGTGCTTCTGTGTGCATGAAAAAGTGTAAATACAGAATACAATCTGTGAATACACTCAATACATTCCCAAATATCCAAAATAAGAGAGACAATAGGACTAAATAAAATGTAAGCACTTGTGTGAATAAGACACTTAAATATAGTGCAATAGAAGTATTTGAAATAAAGTGCAATATAGACTGAAAAAAGTAGTGAAAAAAATGAATAAATATCAAGGTGGCAAATCTAACAATAGATATAATAAACAATAAGGAACCTAAACTGGTAATAGAACAAATGTAAGTATAACAATATCATGCAATAAAATGATAAAAAGTAAATAAAGTCCAAAAATAATATTCAATAGCTTGCTCCAAAAGAATGTGTAACCTGAAAGAAATAAAACAAAAAATAGTGTGTACCGTAAAAATGGGTTTAATAGCGCATAAAAAAAGTAACTTACAAGATACAGTGGAAAATAAGACGAATAGCGAAAAATGAACTGCCAATGTACAGCCTTCCCTCTTCAAACGAAGCGCTAGTGGTGATGAGCCGGCCGGACTAGTCACTGTGTAGATGGAAGAAGGTAGCGGAGTTGAAGAGCCTTGGAGTTCATGAAACGCTTAAAACACTCCCACCCTACGCATTTCGTGACGGACAACGTCACTTCCTCAGGGGCGATGCTATCTGTGTGCATGCATGACTATAACTGTGCACCACTGTATGTGTATGGGGAGGCAGCATTTCAATTCATGACCTATGCAGCAATGTTTTGGACAGGTCCTGTGCTGAAGTACATAAGGTCAATATTGATAAAACCTTTAAAATGTTTTAATACAGGAATTAGACTGTACTTCATTATAAAAGTGCTAAATCAGGCACATGTGCCCTAAAGCTACAATCTATTTAAAGTTACAATAGAAATACCATCTTTAAAAGGGAGGATTAGAAGGCTCAAGACTAAGCTGCAGTAATGCCAAATATTTGAAGAAATGGCCACTAAAATGGTATTAATTGAGCCAACATATTAGTATCTTTCCGGTAAACAAATTGTATAGTTTTATAATTTGATTTTCCTACTGTTAAATGAAGAAAATGTAGACCACTATCACATCCAGGGAGCAGATAGAAACCAGCAGCAGCTAATGCACAGAGAATCAGTATGACTGACACTTCACCCGGGGATCCCCATTATTATCTACTGTGAAGTAGGAAATGTCAGCAGGATGCACAGATGTGTAAATATATGTTACGTACCTGGATCTGTCACAAACTCCATACCTCCTTTGCTTACCACCTACCCTCTCACTGATTGTTCCCCTCTGTGCCAGTGTCAGAAACATCCCCAGTCTAGCTACAAATATAACAACCTCACATTTCAACTGTTGTCTGCAGCTGTCCCAGACTGATCCACACTTCATTAGGAAGCTATAAACCAAGACACCAAGCTTGAAATTATAACATAACAATCACTAATTTTTACCAACTCTGTGTTAAAGCCAGAAGCATTCAGAAAAGGCAGGCAGATTAGGATTTGCTTATTACAATAAGGTATAGACAATTCTACAGCTGTAAATTACATTGCCTATGTAGCTCCAAGGCTACAAGTGCTAAGAGAATTAATAAAATAATGCATAGGCCAGTGCATATATAAGCATTATTTGCTCCATTCTTACGTAGGTAAGGGGTAATGCACAAGATGTGTTTGAAATGGTGAATTCAGGAAGTCAGACCAGTCAGACCATTTTTTATTATTATTCTGTATTAAAAACTAGAAATGCTATAAAACAATATCTGTTGCCTGGAGAAGATGATGATCTAATACTCCGTAGCAGGGCGGTGAAGGGTGAATTATGTGCTGGCCTCTTCCCCACTGCTGATAACTCAGATATATGCAGAGCCCCATTAATAACCTCCCAGCACAGATTACTGTCATGGCCCAAGCACCAGTGCATAAATACACAGCAGCAGCTACAAACCTCAACAGCCTTTGCACGCAGGTGATGGGAAGAGTTTAATAAGACCAATAACTATGTCGGATACATTTACATTTAGAAAGGATGGGTGGCTCAAATTTGAAACTGTAAAAAACACAACATTAGAGGTGTGCGCACATACCTTTATAGAAGTATATACTATGTACAGCTGCTATAGTTTGGGATGAGCAAAGTGCTGCCCTCAACTGTTCATGATTTGTAAATTCAGTGATATGGCTGGCTACCTAAGGGTCATGAAAGACAAAATGCATGTGCATATTAGATACTTATATAGATACCTAAACGGTGTGTTGGGAGGAGAAAAAGGGGGTATGCAAAAATGGATAGATTAAAAATGGACTTGAAGTCAATGGGGGAAATAGCATTCATTTTTGGTGAAACGGTGGCAACACTATTTACAGATGAAAATATCAAGTGTGTGTGCAAATCTCTATTCGCCCACACATGCACACATCCACATTGCATTCAATCCTAGAATGACGTGCATGCAGCCACACACTTCAAATTCAAGAAAAGGATGGAGAATGGTCAGTGTGTGTGCATACTTGTCACAATGAAGATTTCCGGGAAGAGAACAGGCGAGCATACAGCTTAAGCTACATATTTGCTAGTTATGTTGGCAGCAAATATGTGAATTAAATAGCATTCTAAAGGGGACCTTGTTATGTACATTTCCCTGGGTGTCCAATTTAAAGTGGCACTTTGCTTCACTAATAGAAGCAAAAAATAAAAGCCAGATAAAATCCAGAGACAATCCAAAATATCTTAAGATATACACAAGTTTACTCTTAACTTTGCATTCAGCTGAAGAGCCGTGAGTCATGGATACTAGTACACACTGTCAACCCTGGCCTGCCATTTTGAGTGTGGTATGCCCACCGACAAATCCCGATTAGGGTAAAACTGACATGGCCGAGTGCCTCGGGCAAGACTCACAGCAGCCAGGTCTGTGAAGGAACCCTCTGTCACAACTGATCACTGCGACATCACAGCAACTGGATAGGTTTAGCGGTCAAAGTAAGTGCCCGACTGTCAGCTTTAGACTTTCCCTGCCCAACAGCAATACTAATTATTGATCCCTTAGCATTCCACAGACACCCATTTTATGATGAAAAAAGTATTAGCACTAGGGTTAGGGCTATGACTAGGGCTAAAATAGTACTTTGTTAATGGTGAAAGAAGAATTATTATTAAAAACCAACGTGCTACCTTTGGCTATCGGCCAGACAAAAAGGTGGGTTTTCTAAACACACAACACATATTAGAATCTATTTAGCAGGCTTTGCGTTCGTAGATGTGTGGGGAAAAAAAAGATAGGTACAGAAGATGCCTATTTAGGGTGAAACATATGTTGGCCTTATTAAGTGATGACTTCCTTAACGGTCTGACCTGTTTTAGTAGACCTCAGAGCTTGCAAATACCTTCTTTGAGCAGCTTCATTGTTTTTTTTTATTTTTACACATTTTGGATATAATGCAACTGAGTATCTTCAGTATCTAAACTTAACATGCACCTGGAGTAAGCACACTGTGGGGACAGTCCCATGATTGTGGGTTATAATACCTATCAAGATGCTGTGTGGCTGACCCTATCGAGACATCTGTGATTATCTTATTTTATGCATTTGCAATGTATAGATAATTTCTAATCATTTTATTCTCTATGTTCACAGTACAAGTAATGTTTAGGTTGACAGAGTCCCGTTAAGGTCTCCTCTATTGACTGCATGTAAAACAGATGCCTATTATTGTACTAGCAGGTTATCATCATATTAGGGCAATAGGCCTTTTCACTTAAGCTTCAATGTTCGAAGCACTGATAAAAAAATTAAAAAAAATAAAGGTTTAGTGGCTTCTCATATAGAAGAACAATTGGTAAATTCCAAGATCATAGCTATAGTCCCTGACTGTACATGCAGAGAATATATTACAGTACCAACTTTGTACCAATTTCCAGACCTCTGCAAAAAATCTGAAAAGAAAAATCCTTTTGATTTACTTTGATCCTACTTGCTATACCAGCAAAGTTCAAGCCTAGCACATTCATTGATGACCAGTATGTATAGATCTTTATCAAACTTGTCCCCTTCCACATTGCTGGCGGGCTTGCTCTTGATATATATGTATTATAATTCAATTAAGTGATTACATTTAATTATATTTTGTGAGTCATTTATTTCAGTTTTGCTTTGTAATCCATCATAAGCGGAGTCTACCTGGTGGTGGGCAGCAAATTGAGTGGAATTAGCATTTTAATTGATGTTACATGAGACAACTCTGCTATTTAACAGCTGTTAAGTGGTGTTAATTGGGAGCTGCAGCCCACAGCTTGGCAGAGTTTGTGCACACAACTGAAAGAAAAAAAAAAAAAAAAAACACCAAAGTATTCTTGCATGCATACACAACTCCAAATCTAAGGCTAGGAAATATAGCAGGTTCCAGGCACCTTTCACACACAACTGTATTCTTAACAGGTTTATTTGTGAGCAGAGATCTGGAAGGCATTGTGTATCAAAGCATAGATCTGGAATATACAGTTTCCCATCTGCACTGTGTTTAGCAGTTTGCATGGAATGGAAGCAACCAACAAGTTTCATGTCATTAGAAAAAGGTGATAAGTACAAGGTTACATGAAGGGCATAACACTAAGACCGGCATTAAGTTCTAGAACGAAAGACCTTTTGTGGTCTAGTCACTGCAGTGGTTATCGGAAGCAGAAGTAAAGTAGAATGTGATCCACATACAACCAAATATCAATACTTTTATCAAGCCATGCCTCTGCTCTGTACAAGGTAAACTTTGTACAAAAATAGTGTTATGTATACATATGCTCCCACCTCCAAGAAAATAAAAAAAAAATTACACTTTACAAAAGACTAATTTTGATTAATATTTAGGTATTGAAAACTTGATATATAATAAAATGAATCAAAATATTTTCACTTTGAAAAAAAATAAAAATATATATTTTTTTCTCCATAGTTGCTTTTCTGTCTATGGAAACTATCATAAGTACAGAGAATTTGGATGTGGTCTTCAATCATTGGTATGGCAAGCAATGTATGTATCTCAGTCTCATTAATAAGCAAATTCCTACCACTTGCATGAAGGGGAGAATGTGAGCGTTTCTCAATTGTAAATATGAAGAAGCTTGTCAAGCATTTAGCAGGTGTAAGGGGAGTAGTTGTCATGAGTGGACAACAAATCCCTTTCTAGTATAGTATGGCTAACCAATGTGTCTAGTTTATGCTGTGTGTCTATGTAAGAATCAGATGTTTGAAATTCCACTCACTGTGTGGGATGTTTTAGCTCACTTGTATAATTGAGTAAAAGTTCCCATTAGCATAGGACTTTGGTTCCACTGATTTCTTATCACTTTGGTTAAGATGTAACACAGAACAGGGCAATAAGTATACTCTGAAGTACTAACATATTAAATACACAGTTTGAAAGATAAAAGGCAGTGGTTTTTTTTTTAAACTCCTGAATACACAAATACACCCCACTGCAGCATGCCAACACTGGGCACACGTAAACTGCTCGCTAGCTTATATATTTTTATCTGCCAACGTGATCGCTCCAGACATCAGAATGCTGCAGCCGCTTATTTTTGCAGATAAGCGGATGTCGCATCCAAGTTTCTCAAGCTTTGCAGGAAGGAAGGTTGGCAATGCCAACTGCTGCAAAAGCTGGCTGTGCCAAATATCAAAACTTGGCAGCAAGCATGCCTCTATTAATGGCATTGCCAGGACCACAACCAAGAGATAACCCATCATGCTGGACACAAACAATAGAAATCTTGGGATATGAGAATACTTGGCAATCTTAAATACAACCAGCGATCTACAACATAGCAATACAGCAGTGTGTATCCATAGTTAGCGCCCAGAGGACTGAAACAATCTGTATTAAGCATTAACACCTTATGTGATATTATTTCTGTAAAATAAAACCAATAGACCTTACTTGCGTTCTCAAGGGGACAAGGATTCTTCTTCTTCATTAACATGGTTTATGTTTGAAGGGAAACAGATTGAGTTGTACCAAGATCTGTCTTGGCTCACGTTACAGGCAAGGAAATCCCTGGCTCCAGTTACAACCCTGCTAAGGGAAAAAGGCCTGGCTTACGATGGGGCCGGGATGCACTCTATACGCACACCTGAGGATGTGGCTCCGTTTCTGGCTGAGATGGGTCTACCCGGAGTTTGGAGTACCGAACTGGGTGATCCAACCCCCGACCGGGCACCCGCTCCAGAACGCCACGGCCGACCCGTGAAGTTACCAGAGGGCAACAGAGGGCTCCATCCCATGAGCCGCCAGAGAGCCGCATACCCTCCCCTCTGGATAGAGAGGAAAGAAGTGGCGATAACGGTCCAACGGATTCAGGTTTTTCGGTATAAGTTATCCTGCCTACCTTCTTGAACTGTGTGCTTCTACTCGCCAGTGAGAAGAGAACATGTTACATTGGGAAGTCCACCTCTGACAGGTTGTGTGGCCAAAACTCACCTTTTTTGGGTCATTGCCGCTAGAGACACTGAAAGCTGGGAGGCCCGAATAATTGGGAATTTGCTGGGGGGCCCGACTAAGATCTGATACAGATATCTGGACATTTTGCGGGGAGGTAGACACGTAACGTATTATGTTTTATTTCATAACTGTGGGGCTTAACTGATAGAGTAATGCCAAATACCAAATGTAGATATAAATTAGAAGAAGGGTCAAGACTACGATAACAGAGGGGCGTTGAAGAAGCTGCTCAGGGCTCATGATCACCTGGGCTTGAGATGTGGTCACTGATTATGGTCCCAATTTTTATGGCAATATAACCCTGAAGTATGTTGCATGGTAGTTAGGACCCCGGCCGTTACATATTGTAGTACATACAGAGACCCCACAGTATATTGGGTTATCAGCTGGTTTCATTGTGTATTACGTGTATCTCATATTATGTGTCCAGATACGCTATGTTCGGCGAGCGGTACCATGAGTAAAAGAAGGACTGGTGGCACAGTAGGGAGACGTAGGTAGGAAGGGTAAGGCACTAGTTGCCCGAAATGGCACCACGTAACTGATATCTGGATTTGAGAGAAGGAAGTTCTAGTTTGTATTTGGCTGCCCGCCTAGTTTTACACTGTTTGTAAACATTAATAAACCGTGTTAATAGTTGCTCAGTTTGAGGTGGCAGGACCTCCCTCTGAGACAAGAGTGGTCGAAGAGACATTACACATACACAGAGTTTGGGTTCCTAACGCAGTAGACACTGCTGTCTTCGACCCCCACACGGGATTCCGTGCCCTAGAACCTTGTGGGTTCCTTCTACCAGAGGTTATCGGTGAGAGGACCCACAACAGGCACACATACCCGTACCACGACACTGATTGTGTCATTATACATAACTTGATTGTTGTTTGTTACTCCCTTCCGCTCCCCCACCCTGCACCCATTGTGGTGCCTCTGAAACCCCATTTTTATTTATATATATTTTTCCTATATTTCCTCCCCTATTTAGGTAACCCTGCTACGCACTGAGTATTTGAGTCAGTGAACACGTGACATCATGGACGATCTTGTCCTTATGACAATTAATGCAAAAGGCCTAAATTTGCCTAACAAAAGAGGCCCTTAGAGAATTTCGGGCACACAGGGTGGACATAATCTATGTGCAGGAAACACATTTTAAAGAAGGGGCAGCCCCCAGGTTTTCAGATGGCTGGTACACGAAAACTTATTTTAGCAACTCCCCTGATTCTAAGTCTTGAGGAGTATGTATCCTCATATCGAAACACATCCCATTTCAAATAATCAGCTCCAAAGGAGATGATGAAGGTAGATTCCTGTTACTTAAGGGGAAAATCGCCAATACCATCTACACGCTAATGAACGTATACCTCCCTAATACAAACCAACACCACAGTTTTAGTGAGATACGACAACACATACAAGATTTCAGAGAAGGCACACTTATTTTGGGAGGGGATTTTAACACTGCCATGAGCCCTAAAATGGATACCTCCACAGGTCATAGTCTGGTATCATTAAGACAGTTGCAGAATATTCGTTCACAACTCTTATCCCTATTGACCTCTGACATTTGGAGAGCAATACACCCTACAGATAAGGATTATTCCTATTATTCACAAGTATATGATATGTACTCTAGATTGGACTATTTTTATCTGTCATACGGCCACTTAAGGTTCGTGAGAAGTAGCTCATATGGTCAAATTACGTGGAGTAACCACGCCCCTCTTATCATGACATTACAGTCCCCCTTAACAGCAAGGACAGAGCGTACCTGGAGGCTCAACGACTCCCTCTTACAAGATAAAGATATCTGTGGCGAAGTCACCTCCCTACTATACACGCAGCACATAGGAAGGGCCATAGAATGCTACTATTGACAAACGCTGAAAATGCATTTGACCGGTTGGCTTGGCCCTTCCTGTGGCGCACGCTGTCGCACATGGGATTTGGGTCTAATATGCAAGCCTGGATACAGGCACTGTATGTTTCCCCATCTGCCAGAGTACGGGTTAACAGTACTATGTCCCGAAGGGTCCATATCACAAACGGCATGAGGCAGGGTTGCCCCCTTTCCCCCCTGCTATTCGCACTTTCATTTGAGCCATTTCTGGAATCGGTCAGGGGGAATTCGAATGTTAGGGGACTACCAGTAGGTGATGGTTGGCCTAAAGTGGCGGCTTATGCGGATGATCTTCTGTTTTCTCTCACATCCCCGGAAACGTCTCTACCTAATTTGATGAGGGAATTTGACACGTATGGTGCATTATCTAATCTCAAGATCAATATTCAGAAATCAGAAATACTTGGTCACACTCACAACAGCCCAATGTGAAGCCATTAAGGGGACTTTCCATTTAAATGGAGTTCCAAAAAACTCAAATATCTGGGTATTTGGTTGACTGCAGACCTGACGTGTTTATATATAGAAAATTTACTGCCCCTAGTCCGTTCAATTTATGCTGACCTGAATAAATGGGGACCGACGTACCTTACTTGGCAAGGACCGATTAATGCGGTCAAAATGAACATTCTTCCAAGGCTATTATATATATTTCCATGTTTGCCAATTACTGTACCCCCAGTTTTCTTTATCTCCCTACGCAGAGCAATTACGAAATTTGTATGGCATGATAGCGCACCCAGGCTCAGGTTTGACTGTCTTATGTTGCCTCGGGCAAGAGGTGGTCTGGCTCTGCCTGATATGGAAAAATACTATGTAGCCAACCACCTGATACGAATAATAGACTGGTCAGTCTCACCCTCAGATAAGAGATGGATAGGCATGGAGGACTCCCTGCTCAGCGTACCCATAGAGTGTCTACCCTGGTTACCACCAAAGCAGAGTAGGTCATGATGCACCCCTTTTTGAACGCCACACTATCTGGCACAGATTGCACCTTAAACATACACTCACTACATTCCCATCACTACTAACCCCAGTTCTCTACAACAAGGGAGGGATAGGGCACTGGGCGCTATGTTCCATTTGCAGGGCATTGGATATGTCAAAGATATGTTAGATCCAGATGGACCTAGGTCATTGTCCTCTGTTCTTGCCGGCAGTGACCACTCTGTTCTCATTGCACTCAGGCACACACAGATCACACATTTTATTCGTTCACTAACAAGTCAACACAACTTGACCAGTGACTTGACCTACATGGAAGTACTCAGTACCAAGACCACACAGTTACAACATGGGGTATCCATAATGTACAGGGAACTTCTCCCACCCATGGATTCTCCCTACCCCAAATTCACAAACAAATGGGAAGCTGCTCTTAACATATCGATAGAACCCATCCAGTGGGACAAAATGTTTATTTTGACCAAACAGTGCTCAGCGTACACAGTGATCCAAGAGAATGCATATAAGATGCACACACACTGGTATAAGACCCCTGTGTTATTGCATAGAATAAACCCGAGAAGTCCCTGAGGAATGCTGGAGATGTGGGAAGGACAGAGGGACAATGCTTCATATTTGGTGGGAGTGCCCCGTTATCCAGAAGTTCTGGATACAAGTCAGAGATGTAATATCGGATCTGACAGATAATGCACCCCCATATGCCCCCGCCACATATCTGCTGCATCACACGACAATCTATCAAGCACTACAAACAATCCATTGTTAAGCACCTGCTGAACGCCGCAAAATTATTCATACCATGACACTGGAAATCTGAGAGCCCCCCTACATTGAGGGACTGGTGGCAGACTGTTGAAGAACATAGAACCTGGGAGCAAATGTCTGCTTCTGTCGTGCACAAACAAGATAAATATACTGCAACCTAGTTTCATTGGTTGGAACTTACCACCAATCCAAATTCTAAATTGCTAAAACAGTGGTAAAACACAGTGGCATAGCCCGTATCTGAAGTGACCCTATGATTAAGCTGGTTTCCTGCAATGTTGGGTTATTGATCTTTGATACAATGTATGCACCAACCCTTTCCCCCCATTTTTTGGTAAAGTAGAAACCCTGAGCGAACCATGTAGGACACACCCCTGAGGATGTCTGGACAAAGTATCCGCTAACCAACATAGGACCTTGCCCTGGCACTGTTCTTTTATAAATAATTAACAGAACGTGAGGAGGGAAGTAGCTAAGGAACCCAGATATAAATACTGTTTTTAACCCCCCCCCCCCCCTATTTTTAATTGCTCACCCCCAGATAGGAGTCAGCCAGGTTTGCTAAATTTGTGCAATATGTTCCAGGATATGACCCGATATGGGATACGATGTGGGGGGTAGTTTTCAGAGTATTGCATATATATTTGTGTTGTCCTTTTTATGTCCGCGGATTCCGATGATGAGATGACTCAATGTATACTTACCTTTCTGGTGACCATTCCCCCTTTTTCTCACCCCCTCCTTTTTTGATTTCTGTACCCCCTTCCCTCTACTCATTATTTGTACTGTATTTTGTTTATGTGTTTTTTGGACAATTTAAGACTACAATAAAAATCTAATTTTCGAGAGAAAAAAAACAAAATCAAAAAACATGGTTTATGTTTGGATTAACTTTAAATCAATAAGAATCCTTACAGTGGGTGATATTAAATATCCCTCAGACCACTTTGTTTTTGATATGAAGCCATTTCTCTGGCAATTAATACATTAATCAATCAATAACCAGCAGGCTGTCTAGGTAATGCTATATAGCTAACCCCACCAGTATTATTAAATATACAGTTTATTATTAAATATACAGCGCTCCCAGTAAAGGCAGTCCAGGACACTACAGGGGCTCTATAAAAACAGGTTATATTCAAATAGATCTAAGTCACATGGGTTCCTGTGTCACTGTCATTTCCCCAATGCTTTTTTTTGGGTCATTTTGATGGGTTTTACAGAAATTAACATCCATAACTATATGTAATGCTGATATTATTTTATTACAGTATCCCATTCTAAACAAATGCACGGAGGGCTACTTTGCCATGTCCAAACTTTTCCTTAAAATAAATAAATGATCCTTGCTTAGTTTAACTTTCAACTCACTTAGTCAGGGCGATAGGACCATTAAAACCATCCTTCAACAGACCCCCACAATACCGATAGCAGCCATATACTGACCGACTGCTACACAAATTGTTTTACACTAGTTGACATAGTTTATTGAAGCCTACTCAATGGATCGGCACTACGCATTTAATTATGGTTTGGTACCGCTTTGGGGTAGCTCATCAGCGGACCTTCACTACCTTGCATTGGCCATAGTAATTACTCAGTCTCACCTATTCTCTTGGTCAGTTAGCCTACCACATTATCTTGACCCCTCTTTCACCCTCCCCCTGAAATTACTTGGTTACTCCTGTTACCTGCTTCTCCACTCCCCTTCATCGTTCTCTGTCGTTATGTAAGAGCTAATTAACCTGAATGGAATTTTATGCTATAGACTCTGCAAATAGTTACTCATTTTTGTGACTATTCCCTGTACCAGAGATGTACATTTTTCTAATGCTGTATTTGTTTGATGACACTACATCTGTTATGCCATTTGAATGAATACATTAAATTCTATAAATAGATACTTTAAGAAACATCCCAGACCGAGAATGTAGATGACGAATTTGATCATCTTGTTGTAAATAATATTTTTGATTCGTTTTCTCCCCTTAAGCATCCTTAAGTCTTTGATTATCAAAGCTGCAGCTTATTTCACCTGTAATTATATTACATTGTCTAAGCATTGTGTGTATGTATAGCTGGAGAGGAGCCACAGTTCTCTGAACAGAGCAAAATGCAAATTCCCAGTTAGGCCCATGAAGTAGACAGATGGCAATGACCCCTGTGGTGCAGATCCATATCAAGAACGCCAAGATTTTCCTGGCGCAGCCCAGTATGCCAGAAGCATTGGGCACCACACACAACCTGAACATCTCCTCTGTCACCAGCAGAGTCCCACGAGCAGCTGCCGCTGCCATTAATAACATGGCCAACACTTTTCAGAAAGTGCCATCTTTAGGTGCCTTGATTTAGAATTTAAATTAGTTAATGAAATGCACTACTGCACTGAAAGCTACTGGATTCCTGTTCAAGAAAACAACACAATTCAAAGAAGGTATGCGTCAAATTGGAGGCAAAACACTGTCTTACGCCTTCTTATGCCATGTGCTACAAATACTGCCTATACTTTGTCTATCGTCAACTTATCCCATTTCCTTGACTCCACCATCAGAAGCTTCACAGACAAATGAGGTTTCATTATAATTAACAGAACAGAATTGGTTAATAAAAAAATCCTGTATATGAGACGGACGTATGGGGAGAATTTGGACGGATGGGCATCAATTTCTAGCAGTACATTAGTGAAATCATGAGATCCCAAATTTACAATACATAATAATCTTTATTCAATAAACAGTTCATTTCTCTGTTTATTGAATACCATAGACTGTTATGCAACATTCAATTAAAAGCGAGTGATTCATGCTAACTAACATCAAAAACGACCAAGGATGCATTTTTATACATTTAATAAATTCACAGTAGTGCTTTTTAGAATTTGTACCTCAAAAATCAAACTTCTTGTTCTTGGACAGTTGCATAATCCCTGTACCCTTAATTATTTCTAGAATATGTGAATCAGTTAGCTATCTGCAATTTACAGAGCATAATGGTACTGCTCTTTAATAATGAGTACATTACACAGATTAATAGGGGATATTCTAGCATATATAATTGCTCTGACTTTGCAGACTTATGGAATGGTCTCTCTAAACCATAAATGCCAAACTCCTTGATTACCTGATGAGAAGCAGTTTGGGAACCACTTTGACAAGTACAGGGTTAATGCGCCGCAGTGATTTTTAAGGAAGAATTAATTTAAAGTTCTGAAACAGGATCTGAAGACTGAGTATAGAGCAGACCCCATGTTGGGATGCTAGATTTTAACATAAAAACAACGCACTTCAGTGTCAATCTGCATATAGGAACTCCTTCAATCACATACATAATAGTCTTGCCAGCCAGAGCAGAATATATTCTGGGAGAAGAAAAAAAAAATAAAAGAAAGGAGGAAAAATAAAGCAGGCCTGTGCGCTCTCCTCAAATGAGAGCACTCTCTCATTTGCTTTATTCATAAGAGATGATTTTTGATTGCAGGAAGATTTTCTGACTTCCAATTACCCAAGTCAGTCCTGATATTAAGGAGATGCGGGGAGAGGGGAAAGCGCCAGTGAAGGAGAGCTTGGGAAAATATTATTCTTGAGTGTCAAACTAAAACAAGTGACTGCAGGCGGGCGGTACTGAGGGTAAGTGATGGTCTAACAGATTCCGACATATACTGCACATGTGCAGAAGAGAAAAATCACAAAACTAAATCCACTTAGAAAGATCTTATTACTGGATAAGGCTCTTGGGTTTAATGACAACAGACCAGTATATTGCATGTTCTGGGATATCCATTATCAGTATTTTATGTATTAAGTCTAACCCCCTTAATTCAGCCAGCATCTGAGCCTTGTCCTGGAAAATAATTATTTTGGGTTAAATCAATTAAAATTAGATTTCAAAAAAGTTACAAGGCACAATTATGGATAAAGGTCCTATTTAAGTAGTTTTTTTCTAAGTCTAGTTTATATGCTAGTACTTCTAAGGAGTGTTTGAGTTTCCCATTTTGTAGCACACTAGCCATAAATAACTTGGGAGTCACAAACGGAAGATATGTGAAGCACCCAGGGGAATGCTTTTCTTTAACCTTATTACAGATATACAACAGAATATGCTGGCGTCTGTTCTCTCTGCTTTATCCACAGAAGTTTGAAACAATCTTTCAAAGTGTTTTCTTCAACAATCTTGCTTGTATTCTGTATGGCAGAGCTGGGAAATCGTACTGGCTTTGTTTTCGAGATTGTAAAGAAAAGTTCAAATAAAAAAGTGAAGGGTCTGGGCTTCCCTCCCTTAAATTAAAGGGAGTGTTGGGCTGAGAGAACATCTAATCCGTATTTCTAAATCTATACATGCATAACTGCAGAGTAATTAAATGTATGGTTACGTACCCCTACAGAATACCCCCCCTCTGATTGGCTGTGTGCACACGGACACTGTCCATGCAAGCCAGCCTCCTGACCAGCTCTGCCTTAGCTCTGAGGCAAAGAGGAGAGTAAACCCATGTGTACCTACAAAGATGCACGTTGGGTTTATTTCAGAGGAGACTTTTTTTTTTTTTTTGTAAGAGGATTTAAAAAAAAAAAACTAACAACTTGATAGTCCTTTAATGAATCCATCACAGGTTGCTCTGTCACAGAGAAGATACTTCCAGTCATGTTTAATACAGATCTGGTAGCACTTCTGGCTATTTGACCATTGCTCAAGGTGGCAGTTCTATCCATTCTGCATATTTAGTGGTTTTTGTTTGCTAGCTTTTGCCTGGGACAGATTTACAGAGGTAAAATATCTGCTATTCCATGGAGTGTACACCAGTTTAAAAATGTAGATTGGACATAAAGACCACCAAAGGTTATTACTCTACCTTTCAATTGCATAATGTGTGCAGATCATCATGGATATCGCATATCTTTCCAATATTGCTAGTTGTATTACAGAATCTGTTTAGAACTTCGTCTATGTTATTTGTTTTTTCTCCCCATTACTGTGAATTATAAAATGTCTGGGCCTATTCGGCTACAACACTGTGAACAAATTTCTCTTTTAAAGGAGGATATTTCCAAAAAGACTTTTAATGCACCCATTCAGTACAGATGTTTTAGTGAACTCAGCTGAAAAAAACAACTTGAGACCCCATCACAGAAAAGCATTGTACATCCAAGTTACATCCAGGCCACTGCCTTGCATGTATAGTTCTTAAAGGGTCCCCAAACTCGCTCTGGTGCAAGATGAAGATTACTGCTTGTATAGTGCACAGGCTTTTTTCCAGTGTGATTTGATGCAGGCATTCTGCATAAATCACATTTTTAATATTTGACTCAATCCCTCCCCCAGTGATTACTCAATCCCTCCCCCATGTTTACAGCATGTGCAGCAGCCATGATTATGTAGACACTGAGCATTTCAAGTTTTGTTTCATTTAGTCACTTCATGCGCTGTTGTAATAGAATACATTGTGTGGACTGTAATAGACTTGCTCTTGTACGCAGTAGGATATCTTAACAGTGGAACACATTGTCTGATGACATCACTAGAGACCAGAAATTCCATTCATTTGAATGGCACTCATTGGCTCCTGCAGAAAAGAAAAAGGAAATTGACTTTTGCTCTGCTAGTGTGGGCAGTCCTGGTTTCTGATAATTTCACAATTTCACCTAGCTGTAAGTATTGTATATATTAAAGGGACTGTCTAGTGCCCAAAATGCATCTTCCAAATATTAATGCAAATGAATGTGCTGTCAAAGTACCTTAAAATGCAGGTCTTACATTTTGCATTGCTTAAAATATAAAATACTTACAGCTAGAAGAAATTGTGAAATTACAGCAGTTTGCAAGAAACAAGGACTGCCCACACGAAATGAGTAAAAGTAATTTCCTTTTTTTTTTTTTTTTTGCTGCTGCTGGAACCAATGAGAATAATGCCATTCAAATGAATGGAATATCCTGTCGCTCTAGTGTGATTTATACAGAATGCCTGCATCAAATATACAAGCAGTGATCTTCATCTTGCACCAAAGTGAGTTTGGGGACTAGACTGTCCCTTTAAGTAATGCAAAATGTAAAACCAGCATGTTAAAGTACTTTGCAAGCACATTAATATGCATTAACATTTGGAAGATGCATTTTGAGCACTAGACAGTCCCTTTAAGGAGCGCTTATCTTGTTCCATGTTTTTAACCAAAAGGTAGCAATCAATGTCACATGATGCATTTCGGTGTTAGATATAGCACAAAATTGAACATTTCCAACATGGTTTAAGAATATTTTTTCTCTCATATTAAGGCACAGAACCAAGCCTCCCTCTGCCTAGACAGACCCTTGAAGAATAGCAGTGGCTCCATATTGGGTTTCCTCCTGAAAAGCATGGACAATCCCTGCATTACATAATCATGAGGTTATCCAAAACATTTTTGTTATAGGACACAGATTACTGACCAGATGGTATTTGAGGACATGCACACACACACACACACACACACACACACACACACACACACACACACACACAAAAAGCTCAGTTTGTAGCCAGTCACTACTTGACATGGCTTAATATAATGTTTGCTGTAGGGTCCTGTAACTGGTATTTAATCTGTACAAATCTTTGCCTGCTGTTGGCAGTATCTGGAGTTAGATGGGACACAAGCATTAAAAAAAAACCCAAAACAAATCAATGATTAAAATGTATTTATTCTATGTGTTAAAATTGGTCTGCCTGCCAGGAAAGGGGTTAAGATACTTCAGCAGCACTGCAAAGGGAAGGATTTTGGGTATGTTTTAAAAATGATCTGGCACAGTGCAGCTGTTGTTCCCAATGCAATAGTGAATTTCAAAAGCCAAAATACCCCAACACTCCTATTCAGTCACCCTCAATAAAAGCACCATTGAGTATGCTGAAAGAAATACAGGATCTATATAAAGCTGGATCACTGCTGACTCTGTCCAAATTCTCTCTCCTCTTTTCTATTGATTCGCTTTTTTTTCTGCTTTTTCTTCCAGCTAATTATCTTTGCTTTTATCATCCAGACTGTATACCTCATTGTGAGTTCATTCACTAGAACTATATGAGGGTTTTTCCTCCCTCCTATGACTTAGTGAATCTATATTTAATACAAAATTTGCAAAGCTAAATGGAATTCATTAATTTTTACTGCTATGCTTATTATACATGTGTAAAATCTAGCACATTAATAATCCGCTATTAATTCCCTCATTAAAGAATAGCAGTGATGTCATAATACCTGTACCAATTATGGTAGAACAATAGTGATATCGGAATGATAGCCCCAATATGTCCGTCTAACATACACTGCAGATTCCAGGGGTGAAGAGGGAGGAATAAGCACTTTCAAAACAAGCCCACTGATCTTTAATTGATGTATGGAACGAGGAAGAGATGTATCTAGATATGTACTAATTACTACAGGTCAGCCTTCAGCACATGCAGGATCGGAATTTACCAGCTGCAAAACAAATGCCATGTTATTATTGTTTTCATTCAGCCATATTCAGACAAATGTGTTGGGCTAACGTTTAGTAATAAGTATAGTTTTTCACTTATTCTATATGTAGTTACATCTAAAGTTCAGGAGAACTGTCTGTTCGAGCTCTTTATAGGTTCGGAAACTGGTTTTCGAGGAGGAACAACAGAGTCAACCTCAACAAAACAGTTCCCGCTCTGATTGGCTGTGCACGCAAAGACAGTCAGCAAACACCAGCCTCCCCAACAGCTGTAGAGGAAGCAACAGTTAAGACTTAAAAAAAAAAAAAAACAACAAAAAAAAAAACAATGTCCTTTAAGAAATGAAAAGATCTCAGTCTAAATTCATGTAGGATGCTCCATAGACACAGGACAGATTTCCTCACCCAATGACCAGACACCTGGTAAGCACACTAACATAACTAAATTATGGTGCATCTCATGAATTAATCAAATGCCTATGTAATGTTTAGAGAGGTCTATTCATTAAACTGTGTAGTAGATTCTCTGGCTACTTTCTAACTTGGCTATTAATGCCTGATTGAGTATTCTTTATCAGTTCATCACTGTTTAGTGCATAGACTCATGAGACTATCAAAACTATACCCAAAGGACATGTTTGGACACTTCCTACCGGTATTTCTTTGGTTAGTCTAACTTTTTAAGCTTACATCGTCTGACAGAATATTTCTGCTGGTTCATAGTTTTAAAACTTTACCTGTCTTAGATTCCACTGTAAAGCAAGAATTAATATAGGAAAATACCAGTGTTGGATATTGTACTTACACAGCCAGCCCTGCTACTCCTTTTCACTCAGACTGTCAGAACACAAACGCTTTTAATACTCTTATTTGGATACATTAACCAGTTAAAATCAGCGATGGGAAATAAATCAGGACTTGCATTATAAAAGGGTTGTCATGAAATATTTACGGCATATGCAGCAGGTCTAACCATGCAGAATTCATAAACGTTTTTATCTTTCAGCTATAATTCTGGGGATGATTTACAGGCGTTCGCCATTTACTTGTTTGTAGTACGCATGTCTGAAAAATGGGAAAACGCAAAAGTACTTCTGTCACCATCCAGAGAGGAATAAAACACTGTGAAGGCCGCTTTCATAGCAACGTAAGGTCAGAGTGGTTTGTTGAAGGGATGTGGTGTTGCGCCATGACGGTGTTCTATCGATTTGTTTACAGTGATGTTGGGAGCACTTGTGGACTTACAGCTCAAGGAAAAAAAACAAAAAACAAACAGGTGACCTTGAAGCACTCTCTGGGCAACAATTACAGCAAGCTTTAAACTCTGGTCATTTCATTGCTTTCTACTCCCAAATGACCCATGTTCTTTACCAGGAACAGCACAAAGCTGCGACAATGTGGGCGTTAAGGCTCTCCACTGCCAGCAGGGGCATTGAAAAGGGGAGGAAATTAGCATGGCAGTTTTGCAGAATCATGCAGTACCTTAGGTGTTAAACAGTGATGGATGTGGTTGACTCACAGCCTTCTGCATATACTTAAGCAGATTACATTTTCAGATCCTAATAAACCTGCGCTTAGAGCCTTCCTTGAGAATATTGTCACCCCTTAACCCAGAGCTTATTTCTAGGGTGCTCACATCCAGAGAACCATCACCTTAACTAAAATCACCTCCTGCTCCAAAGAGTTTACAACAATCTTCCAATCACCAAATGAACAACGGCATGCACCCGCCCCCCCCCCCCCCCCCCAAACCCCCCAACCACTGCCTAGCACAGGGGTAGGCAACCTTCGGCACTCCAGATGTTGCGGACTACGTCTCCCATAAGGCTCTTCCAACCTTAATGCTGGCGAAGCATCAAGGGAAATGTACTCCACACCTTCTTGAGTGCCGAAGGTTGCCCACCCCTGGAAATTAAATTTGGCAGGAAAATCTTTGAATGCATAAATGCCATTTGTAAAAATGGCTGTCATGAACCAAACTACCCTCAATTTTTTTTTTTTTTTTTTTACCAAAACTGCCTGTCCAACTAAACAGAAGAATATGGTGGGAGGAGGAGTAAAACTGCACTAACTTATATAAATAACAATGTTCAGACCACAGCAATTTGTTTTAGATCATACAAGCAAAAGGCAAAGACTATCGTGATATTAGAAGCAAACAATAGTGTGAATGAAACCTTTCTTGCAATAAAGGCCATGATTTTGACTACTTGTGCCAAATGTCCAATATATAAATGTGGGAGTAGTAGGTACTTCTTTCCTTTAATTTAAGTAGCCAAGTTATTCTTATACTTCTTTTTTACAGTTTTGCTGGTAATGTTTGGCAAAATACACCCTTTTCTGTGTATCTACTTCTTCATTTCACCATGGAGATCTGGATGCCTTAGGATTTACAGATTCTATTGGAGAGTGATAATTCCTGGGAGAAAACATGAGAGGTACCATAGAGACGCATTATGCCTCACTGAAGCTGAAAAAAACATCTCTATAGTCTTTTCTATTAGGAATTCGCTCATACATTTAGTCCTTCATGATTCAGGAAACAGAAGTACAGGAAAGGGTATTGCTGCTAACCTGCAGCAACAAGAGCTAGGAAAAGGATCACTTTATAAAATAAATAAAATCCACAAATAACTAGGGGACCTTACACTGAAAGAAATGAATATATGTTAAACTTGCCGAATATTTAATCCATCTGGGCATACACAAATTTCATTTCTTGCCGGCAGGCCAGAGCTCAGGAA